>OY740785.1:104288154-104908174 GCA_963514005.1 Raja brachyura
GAGCACCTCAAGGCTGTGTGTTCAGCCCCCTGCTTTATACCCATGACTGTGTAGCCAGACATAGTGCAAACTCCATCATCAAGTTCGTTGACGACACCACTGTTGTTGGGCGAATCACAGATGAGGACAAGTCAGAGTATAGAAGTGAGATCGACCGACTGACCAAAAGGTGCCAGCATAACAACCTGGCTCTCAACATCAGTAAGACCAAGGAACTGATTGTGGACTTTGGTAGGGGAAGGATGAGGACCCACAATCCTGTTTTCATCAATGGGACGATTGTGGAAAGGGTCAATAACTTCAAATTCCTGGCCGTGCATATTTCCGAAGATCTTTCCTGGACCCAGCACACCGATGCAATTATAAAGGAGGCACATCAGCGACTCTACTTTCTGAGAAGAATACGGAGATTCGGCATGTCAAAGAGGATTCTCCTAATTTTCTGCAGGTGCACGGTAGAGAGCATTCTGATTCATGGCTCAGTTCGGCAACTTGAACATCCAGAAGCGAAAAAGACTACAAAAAGTTGTGACCACTGCGCAGTTCGTCCATCACCGGCTTTGACCTCCCCACCGTCAATGGGATCTATCGTAGTCGCTGCTTCAAAAAGGCAGCAAAAATCAACAAAGACCCACACCATCCTGGCCATACACTCATTTCACCATTACCATCAGGAAGAAGGATTCAGGAGGCTGAAAACTGTAATGTCCAGATTCAGGAAAAGCTACTTCCCTACAGCCATCAGGTTATTAAAAACAAATAAGTTCTGAGCTCTGAACTGCAAAAGACTATATTATTATTACACTATATTTGTTATTTATTGCACTTTTTTTTTCTCTTTCCCATTATGTACTATATTTACATATTCACATATTCTGTTGTGCTGCAGCATTAGTAAGAATTTCATTGTCCCATCTGGGACATATGACAATAAAACACTCTTGATTCTATTGAACAATGCAAACGCCAACTACACACCAAACTATGAACTGGCTTGGTTGTACTAGAGACTTTAGGCTTTGTTTTGATTTTGCACTATATTGGGCTTTTATTTATTGAACCTCTTTTTTTTGTTTGTTTGTTTATTATATTATCAATTGAGTACTGTGTGGTGCTGCTTCAAGAAGAAATTGCATTGTTCCATTTTGATATATGACAATAAAACACTTTTGACATATGGGAAAGAGCAGAAGTAACAAACATCTCTATACTTGGAGGATAAAAGGCATCATCCACATTTCCTTTGGCCCACAGCAGAGCAAGCATAGGGATTTGCTCCTGCAGGCTTTCTCAATGTTCAGGCAAAGCCTACATTTATTTATAATATACCTTAGAAGGACCTATCTTGCAATGTCCTACTATGTGTACGTGGCAATCGGCCTATCTGATCTCCATGGACATTTTGTAAAAGAACATGTCTTCTGCGGAATCTGTTTTCCACTAACTTGTCTGTGCGAGTATTCTCCCAATCCTATGCAAGGTGGAATGCTGGCAGCTGTGTGATCTTCATACAGATTAATTCAATACTAAATGCCGACTTGTACACAACACAGGGAACCCCAACAAAGTTGCTCTGAACTTAGCAAATTAAGATCCAAAACTTAAGGACTGATATTACCAACATTAGGATGCACCCGACTATGTTTTAAGCTCATTAAATGTAATAAAGGAGTTTTCATAAAAAGTTATTGAACATCCGTATTTCTTTTAGAAAGAAAATGAAAGAAGGAAAGAAGGCAAAGAGAATGAAAGTGGATAAGCAAGTATGACCTGCAGTCAATTTTCTGATTCAGTAGGTTCACAAAGAGTAAAGTAATAATTTAGTGTTTTAAATTATTTCTATTAAGGCATTGTTCTAGAGACCTGGGGTAACTTACCTGCTCTTCTTTAAAATAGTGCTACTATAGCTTTGACATCCATCCAGGTGTGCAGGTTTTAAGACAGCATCTGAAAAGCAGTAAAATGGCACATTCACCACTGCATGTACAATACAGTTATAAATTGGCAGTTCTCCCCTGACCAGCATGGGTTTTCTCGGAGAGCTCCGGTTTACTTCCACACTCCAAATACATACAGGTTTGTGGGTTAATTGGCTTGGTATAATTGCAAGTTTTCCCTAGTGTCTGTAGGATTGTGTAAATGTGCGGGGATCGCTGGTCAGTATGGACTCGGTGGCCTGCAGATGTTTTAAGGATGTGAAATAACAAAGAAAAATATCCAAACATAGTTATATAAAAAAACCCAGAAACATTTGGAACAAATAGGAACACAAATATACCTTAAGGTTTTTGTTCAGTCTTTCTAAACCATGTAGGTTCTTAACGGTGTATTAACAGAGAACCGTTTCAACTGGCAAGAGGATTGCTCACCGAAGGATACGGAGTTAGGATAATTCACATTTTTTAAATATCTGTAATGTTCTGCCTGATAGAGTGTATGAAGTAGATTCAATAGTAACTTCCTAAAGGGAAATGTATAGCAAGTTGAAAAAGAAATACAAGAAATGGGGAAAGAACTCGAGACAGGGCTCTGTATGGCTCTCAACTAAACATATAGACACTGTAGGATGAATGCTCCCTTTCTTGTTCTGTAAGTATGTACACATTTCACACCTTTGAAGCCATCCAATTAACTTAAAAGGATTATGCTTGAAGGCCTTTTATTTTCTTCTGTCAATCATAAAACCGTTTTAAAGCAAGCCATACTTTCTTCTCAACAGCAGATAACATCAATCTCTATAATTTATCGTGTGATTGCATGTCAATCAAAATATTGAAGAGCTATGAAGTTGAAGTGATAAAAAAAATTGCTATGCCATTATTCCATTATATTAGGAATGGTAAATGGAAAGCCAAATGGGGTTAATTGTTTGAGATCACGCTGTTCAGAAGAAATCTGCGTGAATTGAATATCAATTTCTGATAAAGCACCTGGTACAGCTTCCCTGATAGGAGAAAGTAATGACAAATTTACCTCTCAATTAATTTTTGTTGCCGATATGCAAAATCATGTTTCCTTTTCAAAAATGCATCTTCATCATACCATTTTTACCAATTGAACTTGGCCAAAAAATTCTATTGAATGGTGCTACATATTTCAGCATTGTGCAAATGCATGTGGAATTTTACTTCGGAGTCACATTACGTCTAACGCATTGCGCAACAACTGACTGGCAGGCGCGTCGCTCCTCCAGCGATAAGTAAATCCTGCAGGTAAGTTTTCGAACTTGCTCTCAGGTTGCGATTTTGCTTGCAGGAAGCTCCTGCAGAGTTCCTGCTGGATGACAATCCGGGGCGAAATCCGGAAGAGGAAACCCGGCGACGGAGACCACGGGGAATCCTGGCTCAGGGAACCCTGGTTATGGAGACCGCGGGGAAACCGGCTCAGGGAACCCCGGCAACAGAGACCGCGGGGAATCCCGGCTCAGGGAACCCCGGTTACGGAGACCGTGGGAAAACCGGCTCAGGGAAGCCCAGCTACGGAGACCACGGGGAAACCCAGCTCGGGGAAACTCGGCTACGGAGACCGTGGGGAAACCCAGCTCGGGGAAGCCCAGCTACGGAGACCGCGGGGAAACCCGGCTACGGACCGCGGGAGTACAGGTAGCCGGCGGTGGTCGGGTTCGCTACCCGAGTCATTGAAAATGCGGTCAGTGACTTCAGACTCCAGCAGCCCGAGAGGGTGTGCAGCCAAATGGATTTCTGAGAGGCTTGGACTGGGCAAGTCAGGCCAGGAGGGATCCCCTCCGACATTCATGGGTACGTCTTTGGATGTTTAACCCAGATGGAGCGTGGATAGCGTCCTCGGGCGTTTATCCCACAAATATGATACTCCATCCTGATATAGGTCCGTACAAGGGGCCATATCAGCACAGGTATCCTCTGGGCCCTGCGGCAGCACCCGTTTCAGGGCTGCTTACAAATCTCCCTCTCTGTGGATGGGAATGCGAGGGGTCAGTGTGTAACTGACTCGGAAGTATGTCCGTGGATATCCTCGCAAACTAAGGGGTTGCTGCAGGAAGAGTTGGCTTCCAGCCATTGGGGAACAGGTGACGGCTGTAAGGTACCATGCACTTGTAAATTGTTCCTGAAAGTGCCGGCAGTGAACAGCGCTATCTGGGGTGACATTGGAGAGGGTATGAAAACCTAGGGAATTAAACCAGCCGCCGAATCTTCTCTTCAGGGAAGACCTATCCAACAGGTAAGACCTGGATGAGGAAGCAAAAGCTGTCGGACCAATCAAGGTACCAACGACGAGCAAAGCTTCATAGTTTCGGCAACAACACACCCCACTCCTTCATCGGCAGTACGCGGTTCACTGAAGCTGGTGGTAGCTTGAAAGCTGGGTAGACGTCTTTCAGGCCAAGGCCTAAGTCGGTCTCAGGAAAAATATGGAATCCACGCACCCCACCAGTACTACTCTCCAAATCAAGGATGGAAAAAGAACCCGCATCAGGGGCCTTTGGGCTTACCATAAGACCAACGGTAACCATGGAGGTAGGTGGGTCTGGTTCTTTCCAAAACACGGGGTATGTGGACCATTTACAAGTTGCTAATATTTACACTTGTTTTTTGTACAAATTACACATTGAGATTGGTTTATACTGCACAGTATACAAGAGTTCCAAGCAGGCTTGGAATTGTGGCCAGAGTTGTCTTTCGAGGCAGGCTCAGTATTATGGCCAGGATTGCCTTTCAAGAGAGGCTCGGAAATATGGCCAGAGTTGTCTTTCAAGACAGGCTCAGAATTATGCCCAGAGTTGTCTTTCGAGGCAGGCTCAGTATTATGGCCAGGATTGCCTTTCAAGACAGGCTCGGAAATCTGGCCAGAGTTGTCGTTCGAGGCAGGTTCGGCATTATGGAAGGCGTGGCTGTTCATTGTGTAAGATGGAGGATGTTGGTCCATCCTTGTTTTAACTCGCATGTGCAGTATAGACATTTCAGAATGGAAACTTCGTTACTGTCTAACAACTGTTTTCCATAGGATCTTTATGGCATGCATCAATCTCAAAGATACATACTATTCAGTTCCCATTCACAGGGATCACCGGAGATATTTGAAATTTATCGGGATGGGGCAATGATAACAGTTAAAGCGTTGCAAAAGGGGCTAACTTCAGCTCCCAGGTTATTTACCAAATTACTAAAACTGGTGCTTGGGCTGCTCAGAGCTCAAAAGCACTTGTTATAGCTATCTGGATGATATTATAAAGGCTGTATTTTGCTACAATTAACTGTTTCAGCTGCAAACTATATTTGAGAAATTGGGGTTTCTCATCCATCCAGTTAAAATTTAGTTGATACTAACTAGAGTTATTGATTATTGGGATTTACCTTTAACTATTAATTTGTCTGTGACTCCGCCCTGGGGCAAGAGATTGGAATTAATAGAAGCCTATAACAACCTTGTTGTTATGAAGTAGCCTCCTATTCATCAAGTGCAATTGGCAATATAGTAGCTGTGTTTCAGCTGTGCAATTTGGGCGTTTGCATTATCAGAATTCACAACGTGCAAAGGAGTAACCTCTCAGATACTATATAGGTCATTATTAACAGACCTATGCTATTACCAGCTGAAGCTACAAATACACAATGGTGGACAAACAGCATTCAGAATTGCTCCAGTAATTTTTGGTCAGTAAATATTCAGTTATATTACAAACTGATGCTAGAGCTCAAAGATGGAAAATTACGAATGCCATCTCTAGTTATGGAGGCGGGTTGGGTTTGAGTTACCGATTCTTCAGTTATTGGTATCAACTACCTGTAGACACTAGGTGCATTCTATGGGTTAAAGGTTATTGTGTGAATATGCATAATCTGCATGCTCAACACCAAGTTGATACACTATGGTGGAGGCATATGTTAGTCACATAGGTGCAATCAAGTCAAAATATCCTGTGATAATTAACCTAACCTCATTTGGCGCTAGTGTATCATCACGTAAAATCAATGACAACACAGAATGGATGTTGGATCACAAAGTATTTAATTACATTGTGGCTCGATAGAACACTTAATATCGATATGTTTGCATCCAGACTCATTCACCAGTTGCAAAAATATGTGGCATAACAGTGACAAGAAATACATTCTCGCTACATTGGGGAGGAATGTTCTTTTATATCTTTCCTCCATTTTGCCTCATCAGTCGGGTCTTGCATTAAATCCAGCAAGATCCCGCTTCAGGCTTTCGTACTGGCCTATGCAGTCATGGTTAACGCTAATGTTGGGAATAATAATAGAACCTTATATGTTTTTTTGAAACATAAAACTTTACTGGTTCAGCCTGTGACTCAGGAAACCAGTCTCTGCATGATAGAATCAATTCATTGACTTGCCGACACTGAGAAGACTGTTCCTGCGGCTCGGGTTGTCAGACCGACCCATGTATGTGCTCACTGCAGAGTGCAGGGATAGCCCCAAAAAAGCAGTACATTTCCTCTTCAGGAGATGGGAAGCATTTTTGTTTAAATACTCATGTTACATATTATATGGCACGGATAACTGATGTCTTGGAATTCATTTTCAAATGGGTCTTTGACAATAAAATAAGTTATAGTGCCATTAACTGTGCCAAACAAGCCTTCTCATCCTACTTGCTGCAGCAAGTGGGACCCACTCTGTCGGGTCTCACCCTCTGATATCCAGATTTATAAAGGATATCTTTAATACAAGTTCTCCCATGTCCAGGTACACGGAAGTATAGGATATTGACATTGTGTTAACACTACTTCACCGTGGGGCTCCAGCTGCATCATTATCTGTGGCCTGGCTCTCATAAGGTAGTTATCTTCATGGCGCTGGTCACAGCGCAACGGGTCCAGTCACTACATAAATTGCAACTGGACAGGATGGTTACATCTGCAAATAATATATTTAAATTTTTAATTTAGTTAAGCAGAGCAAACCAGGGGCGTTAGGTCTCAAACTAGTTTTCATGGCATACCCCATGGACCTTCGGTTATGTGTGGTCTCACATTTACAACAATACGTCAAGGTCACCAAGAACCTTAGAGGCTCTAAACTAGCAATGTTTGTTAGTTACAAAAAAAACTCATAAGAAGGTAATAGTTCAGACCATCTCCAGGTGGTTAAAACAGGGTTTTGGCTTATGCAGAAGTAGATACTAATATTTTCAACTCTCACTCCACCAGGGCTGCTACTACATCAGTAGCGAGGGTTATGGATGTCCTGCTGGACCATATCCTAGCGGCTGCAGGATGGTCAAATGAGCAAACGCCCAAACCTTTAATAACAAACCCATTGCCAGACAGGGGTATTTGTCAACACTATTTTTAGGTTCTGTTTTATAGTTTCCTCCTGGATGAGAGGGTCACTATTGTGATCAATTGTTAATTAAAAAGCATCAGCATAATTTAAATCTATGTAATGTCTGAATGCATTATTTATTTTCACTCATTGTTGGTCAACTGATGCAGCGTGTGACGCATTGACTTGTATCCATGGCATGAAATCACAGAGCTTTAAAATCTTCACATAGTCACTCACATGACTCCAAAGTAAAACAGTAAGATTAAATGAGAACTTACCAGTTTGAAGTTTGATCTTTATTTTATGAGGAGTTACGATGAGCGATTACGTGCCCTCCGCTCCCAACTCTCGTATCATAAAGGACATCTGGTAGTTGTAGTTCTCTCTAATATTACTATGTTCATTTCAACAATTGTTATCCGTGATTTCACACCGCTGCTTTGAAGATAGACGCGCATGCGGGCTGACGGCCTTCTTCACGTAATCGCTCATCATAACTCCTCATAAAATAAAGATCAAACTTCAAACTGGTAAGTTCTCCTTTAATCTTACTATTTTCTCAGCGTAAAGTCCTGAATGAGTAGTGCATGCATATCTGACGTAACCTCTGGCAAAACTAGCACTGTTGAGAAAATATGTCCACTTTCCATTCAAAACAAGCATGATCGGGCACAAAAGGACACAATGTGCTGGAGTAACTCAGCAGATCAGGCAACATCTCTGAAGAATATGGAAAGGCTCTTCCAGCTGTGTTCTCCCGTCTCAACCTCCCTACCTCCTTCCCCCCCTACAAACAGTCTGAAAAAGGACCTTGACCCGAAATGTCGCCTATGCGCGTTCTTCAGAGATGCTACCTAACCTGCTGAGTTACTCCCACACTTTGTTTTCATGAGTATTCATGAGTATCTGCAGTTCCTTGTTTCTACATGATCAGGGACAAATTGGTTTTGTTAAAATGCAGTTCTGGGTTGAGATCTCACTAGGTTCACTCCACAATCAACCCAAAGTTCCCTGCCACATACTCCCAGGGTCTATGTGCCAATCCACAAACTCTCCAAACCCCAGAAACCCACCCTTCAAACTACACAAACCTTTGATCTTGGCAAACCACATTGTACTTGGCACTGATCTCCAGCCAACCATCAAAACATAGCTCTGTTCTTCATGTCCTTGCTCAGTTTTCTGAAGACAACCCTCTATTCTTTTCTCAAATCTAAATGTTACACTTTCCTTTGTGCATTACCCAAAAAGCATACAGTGCCTCTCTAAACTATGGTGTTTGAATACCTATCTCACCTTCTAGCCCCCTGTCTTACTCATGTGGCTTTAGCATTTTAGGAAATACCATGTTCCATCATAGAACAATATGGTTCAATTCATGGCTATTGAGCCGCACGGGGATGTAAAAAGTAGTGCCTCAAAATCTAAACGTGATATGTTAAGTTCTCTGCAGGGCCATTGTTTGGAAGTGGCAAAGACATGAAAAAACATGTTTTTAAATCCCACAGTGAGAAAGCAATATGTAAATAAACTCCTTTAATTAACTCATTAAGCACTGCTTCATTTATTCCAAGGTAGAATATGAAGACATTTATTAGATATATTTTTTGATGAGCCACACATGCAGGGAAATTATTATTGGACAAATACGTGCCTGCTTAATGCCACGTGCACAGCCTACGCACAATTAATATTCACTCATTGGCTTATGTAAGCAAAGAAATATGGATGCAAGAAATCTGGTATAAAAATTGTAATACAGGATTTTCTGAACATTATCAGCATTTTCTATTTTCAATACAGTGTTATTGTACATTATTATTTAATGGTAAGATAGAATAGAAAGATAATCAACAAGGTGGCACTTACATGATTTCTTTTGCAGCTTTAGAACAATCTGAAATATTTTAAGACAATTGAGAGGGGGGAGAGAGAGGAGAGAGGCCGGGGAGGGGAGAGGAGGGGGGGGGGGGGAGAGAAGAGGGGGAGACAAGGGGAAGGGGGGAAGAGGAGGGGAGGGGGGGAGAGATGATAGGAGACAGGGGAGAGAAAGGAGAGAGTCCGGGGGAGGGGATAGGAGGGTAGGTGAGGAGGGGGGGGAGATGAGGGGGGGAGAGAAGGGGGGAGAGAGGATGGGGTAGAGGGGGAGAGGAGACAGGATGGTGGTGGAAAAGGAAGGGGGAGAGGTGGGGGCGGAGAGGAGGAGGGGAAGAGAGGGGGGAGAGGGGCGGACAGAGAGGAGAGAGGAGAGATGCTGGGGAGAGGAGGGAGGAGAGGAGGGGGAGGAGGGAGAGGGAGAGGAGGAGGGGAGGGAGAGGAGGAGGGGAAAGGTGGGTGGAGGGTGGGGAGAGCAGGAGGGGTGATAGGAGGAGGGGAGAGGGGGAGGAGGGAGAGGAGGTGGGTGAGGAGGGTGGAGAGGAGGGGAGAGGAGGAGGAGAGGAGGAGGGGAGAGGAGGAGGAGAGCAGGGTGGTCAGGCGGCCGGGCAGCGGGTGGCGGGCAGCCGAATTGCGGACATCAACCAAATGACTGCGAGCTCGTCGGCTTCAATCCAGAGCCCGATATGCTCATCTTTTGAATAACAGGGGGGGGAGGAGGGGTGGGGGTTGACATCACTCACAGTGTGAGCTAGGTGGCAGGCATGCAGATCCATTGTGACATTATCAGCGAAAGACAGTAATTTTTAATTCAATGTTTTGTCAGATCTTTGAACATTTTCATTCATAACTCGAGAAATAAAGCATTAAATTTTCAGATAAGGCGATTTTGGACACCAGTGGAAAAATCTCTTCCGGGATATGTAAAAATGTTACCATTAGTGCATCATTTTTTGGAGAAGATGTGATTATACACAAACAAATAAACACACAAGCAAACGCATCCACATCCAAGATCAGTGTTTTATAAGTATAGAGATGTATAACTTAATAGTATAGTTATTAGGTCCACAGTTCTAGTTGTCACGGTTTCCAATGCCCAATGCCCAATGCTGCAATATCCACATGGTAAAATAATTGTTGCATTCCATTGCTACCGGAATACACAAATTCCAGTGTCTGCTGGAAAACAGAATCAAGATAATTCAATTGATCATTATGTGCCCTGCATTGAAAATATGGTTGCACATGATATCTCTTCAAGGTTTCTCATCACCATTGATGTGATCTATGCAGCCCAAAGATCTATCTACATGTTACCATTCCAGTGACAAAGAACTGTGGAAAAAAAAAAATCATTCAATGTGTTTATCCAAAGATTTGCATTTACATCCAGACTTAATTCCATCAAGCTACAAATTAAACAAGTAGGTGTATCAGAGAGCACCCCAACCTTGCTGCAATTGTTACCTGCACCAAAATTCTCACTAAATTTGGGGATATGGTTCAATCTGGTGGAGTGGATTTTGTTTACATTGCGAGAGCAAATATGAATTTGGTACAATCTGAATATAATTTAGGAGTTGCAACAAAATTTTGCATTTATCTTACATTGAACGGAGTAAAGCATCTTAAAGCACTTACAGGAACTTTAGCTAACAAAATCTGACACCAAATTCAATAGGGAAAGGTCAGCACATATGGCAACAATCATCATTTCATAAAAAGCTTCCCAGAATCACTTGTTAAACAGAGAAAAAGGACTGCAGCGCTTTATACAGCAATTAGTGCCAAAATGTCCTCTGAGAGCTGGAATGGATTGATTAGCTGAAAGTCTAGTTTTGTTTCAACTATAAATATGATTGAGTTAAAAGTTAGAATAAAAATTCTAGAGCATGAGGCTGCTTTTTGAGTTGGATCACCACAATGAGATGGGACTCTTTAATCTCATGTCCTGTGGATGGACACATCTTATTGCCTGATGTGAAAACGATTCAGAGCTACATAATCCATGAATTAGAAGTCAAATTGTATCTTTTGGTGGATGTTGATAAGTGAGTGGGTGCTAATATCTCCATTGTCCACGTCTGTGTTCTCTTCTTGGTTTCTTGGTCCTCCAAAATATTCCAAGTGGAATTTAAACTGAAGGTGGTGGAGGGAGGACTTAAGCCAGAAAGGGTTTTTGGGAAGAAAGAGCTACCTTAAATGTAGTTGCATCTGGTTGGGTAACTTTGGTAGGGTGAAGATTATTCCATGCTTTAATTGTGCGGGGGAAGAATGAATTGCTGTACACATCTGTCTTGGTAGCTGGTATCTCAGATTGGATTGAATGCCCTCGTCTGCCCCTAATTGGTTTGGGTTTGGTGTAGGTTTTGTAATCTATGTCGAGCTGGCCATTTAACATTTTGTAAAAACAGGTCAAACGGTGAGCTTCATGTCTGTCTTGGAGAAGGTTCAACCCCAGTGAATTCAGAAGTTTGGTAACACTCGCTTCATAGATATTAGTAACAAATCGAGCCGACTGTCTTTGGACACGTTCGATGGAAGAAATGTTTTTATTAGTCCAAATAAGGTCTAACGAGGGTCAAGCATAGCTTCTCTTTGACAGAAGTTGAACAATAATGAAAGTTGCGTTTCAGAAAATTTAGAACACCTGTTGCTTTCACCGTTGCATGATGAGTCTGACCATTCCAATGCTGATCGTTCTGTAATTTGATGCAAAGATACTTGGTTTGTTTGGATTCTTCACGGGTGTCACCAAGTATATTGTAAGATGTTTCGCCTGGATTCCTCTTTCTGGTGACATGCATGGTTTCACATTTGAAAGGGTTGAACTGCATGCCCCATTGTTGTGACCACTCAACCATGGTATCGAGATCCTTTTGGAGAGCATCTTCATCATCAGCTGACTTAATTGGATGGTACAGCAAACAATCATCAGCGAATAGTCTGGTCGTAATTGTGACTTTTTCATGGATGTCATTTATGTAAAGCAAAAACAGATGTGAGCCAAGTACTGTGCCCTGAGGTGTACCACTCAACAATGGACGTCAATCGGAGCTCTTTCCGTTCACACACATGCGCTGAAGACGTTTTGTTAGGAAACTGGAAATCCATCGCTTCGTGTTGGAACGAATACCATAGTCAAGCTTCCGAAGCAGTCTCTGGTGTGGGATGACATCAAATGCTTGAAAAAAGTCCAGCACTACTAAATCTGTGATGACGTTACTATCAAGGTACTTGATCAGGTCATTTGTCGTAAGGATAAGCTGAGATTCACATGATCTATGCCTCCTAAATGCATGTTGGTTGTCATCAAGAACGTGTCTCATCAGATTACTATCAATTAAATGCTCCAGCAGCTTGCAGCAAGTACCTGTTAATGAAACAGGACGATAATTTGCCGGGTTGGTGGTTGAACCCTTCTTAAAGAGAGGAGTGATGTTAGCCTTCCTCCAATCCGGAAGTGGCGGCGCTGCTTGGCAGCTGCGGCTCACCTGCAGTCCGTCTGTCTTTTATTTTATTTTTGTCCTCGTCCCTGTTTTTGCCGTTTATTTTGGTTTGTTGGGTTGTGTATGTGTGGGGGGGGGGGGGGGAGGTTGGGAGAAACGGGGTTTTAGTCTCTCCCTTCGGGGGGATGCGACTTTCCTGTCGTGTCCCCCGACACCGTCTCCGTCTGTGCTGAGGCCCTGGTGACGGCCTTCCAGCTTCCAGCGGCGGCGGCACGGCCTTCAGAGCTTCAGCGGCGACCTGGCTTCCGGCGGCGACCTGGTTTTCGGGAGCTGCGGTGCTCCAGCGGCGGCCTGGCTCCCTCTGAGCTGCGGTGCTCCAGCGGCGGCCTGGCTCCCTCTGAGCTGCGGTGCTCCAGCGGCGGCCTGCCTCCCTCTGAGCTGCGGTGCTCCAGCGCAGGCCTGGGTTTCGGGAGCTGCGATGCTCCAGCGGTGGCCTGGGTTTCGGGAGTTGCGATGCTCCAGCGGTGGCCTGGGTTTCGGGAGCTGCGGTGCTCCAGCGGCGGCCTGGCTTTCGGGAGCTGCGGTGCTCCAGCGGCGGCCTGGCTCCCTCTGAGCTGCGGTGCTCCAGCGGCGGCCTTGGTTTCGGGAGCTGCGGTGCTCCAGCGGCGGCCTGGCTTTCGGGAGCTGCGGTGCTCCAGCGGCGACCTGGCTTTCGGGAGCTGCGGTGCTCCAGCTGCGGCCTGGCTTTCGGGAGCTGCGGAGCTCCAGCGGCGGCCTGGCTTTCGGGAGCTGCGGTGCTTCAGCGGCGGCCTGGCTTTCGGGAGCTGCGGTGCTCCAGCGACGTTCCGGCGGCGGGCCCTGTGGCGGTGTTCCGGCGTTCCGGCGTCAGCGGTGGCGGCGGCCTGGATCCCCTCAGCGCAGAGGGAGAATAAGGAGGGGAGAAAGACAGAGACCCTAAGACTTTTGCCTTCCACCACAGTGAGGAGGTGTTTGGTGAACTCACTGTGGTGGATGTTAAATTTGTGTTTATTGTGTGGTATTGTTATTTTTATATATGTATGACTGCAGGCACGACATTTCGTTCAGACCGAAAGGTCTGAATGACAATAAAGGTATTCAATTCAATTCAATTCAATCCAGCGGAACATCACCTGAGTCAAACGACTGTTGGAAAATGAACTGCAAAACTGGAGCCAGTTCTTCGGCCGTGATCTTGAGGGCTTGATTCTGTACCTGATCTGGTCCAATTGCTTTTGTTGTATTGATGTTGAGCAATATCTTCTTGACATCTTCAACCTCAATTTTAAGGCCTTTTAAGAAATTATTAGAACTTGACTTCAAGACATAAAACTTATTATATCTTAATGGACAACCATAATTAGTAAGATCTGATATGCTACAAGGGAAATGTTGCTAGATTGGGAATCACAGGATTGTCAATTGGTCTTGCACCTTGATAATGCATTGATCGTCATAAACAATTGGGTCAAAGTGTGTAAGGACAGGGAATCATTTCATGCATCCTCCTGTATGTCTAAGCTTATATCTGACATGTCAATCAACTAGTACCATTAAAAAAGAGCCCAGTCATTGGAAAACAACTTCACAGTTATAAATGCAGGTGAGCAATTAAATGTAAAATTTAAGAGGCCAGAACTTAAGGAACACAGAAATCTTGAAGGGCGGGAAAACTGGAGATTCGAGAGTTAGGAAGCAGGGAGGTTATTTCCCAGTTTACGCATCTAATATAACAGTCAACAAATAGTTGGAGTCAATAACTCAACAGTGATGAAGTCCTGAGCAGGTCAAAGCCAGAGATAATGTTTAATTAATATTGCAGCGGCATTAGGACCTGGTTAGTTGCTGCACTCCCATCTTTAAGTCCAAAATTTGTGAGTTTAAGAACAAATTTACGGTCATGAAATGTAGGTTGATACATAGGGAATGAAGATGATGTTAGGAGGTTGCAGGGTGACCTGGACAGGTTGAGTGAGTGGGCAGATGTGTGGCAGATGCAGTATGATATAGATAAATGTGAGGTTATCCACTTTGGCGGCAAAAACAAATGGGCAGATTATTATCTCAATGGGGTTAGGTTAGGTAAGGGGGAGGTGCAGCAAGACCTGGGTGTTCTTGTACACTAGCCACTGAAAATTGGCGTGCAGGTACAGCAGTGAAGAAAGCTAATGGAATGTTGACCTTCATAACAAGAGGATTTCAGTATAGGAGTAAAGAGGTTCTTCTGCAGTTGTATAGGGCTCTGGTAAGACCGCATCTGAAGTATTGTGTACAGTTTTGGTCTCCTAATTTGAGGAAGGACATCCTTGTGATTGAGGCAGTGCAGTGTAGGTTCACGAGATTGATCCATGGGATGGCAGGACTGTCATATGAGGAAAGATCTGATAAAAACATATAAAATTATAAAAGAACTGGACAAGCTAGATGCAGGAAAAATGTTCCCAATGTTGGGCGAGTCCAGAACCAGGGGCCACAGTCTTAGAATAAAGGGGAGGCCATTTAAGACTGAGGTGAGGAAAAACATTTTCAGCCTGAGAGTTGTGAATTTGTGGAATTCCCTGCCAGAGAGGGTAGTGGAGGCCAAATCACTGGATGGATTTAAGAGAGAGTTAGCTAGAGCTCTAGGGGCTTGTGGAATCAAGGGATATGGGGAGAAGGCAGGCACGGGTTATTGATTGGGGACGATCAGCCATCATCACAATGAATGGAGGTGCTGGCTCGAAGGGCCGAATGGCCTCCTCCTGCACCTATTTTCTATGTTTCTATTTTTCTGTACCATGGGAAATGCCATTTCCTGGAGGAGGTATTGTTAGGGCACTGAAAGAGGCATATTAAAACCATTCTTAGTAAAATGGCCTATATTTATCTTACAACACAACTTTACTCACAAAGACCCGGCATTACCGCAGAGATCACAAGTACTTCATTGGTGCAATATGTCTGGAGCACCCTGACATTGTGTCACTATTAATACTACAGGTGACCATATCATTTGGGTTACAGAAATTGGCCTTTACAGAATTCACAAATCACAAACTAAATATTTGAGATATGGACTAAAATTCACTGCCGCTGAATTAATGTGCAAAAAAAAATTTAAATACAAAATTTTATTGTTAACTCACAGTTCTCGATGTAGGCACAGATAACATGGCTTTGGTTATGGAAAATCATGATACACCCCATTTTGTAGGAATGGAAATCCCATATCACAAGTTCACCAGTGTCATCATTCTATTCATTAATGATGCAATTCTTGAATGGAAGACCTCAGAAAAAGTTTCCTAGTCAATTATCTGGACAAGCTAGGCTTGTGTCTGCTGAAGCTCAGAAGTCATGATTTAAACGTTTATATCCTGAAGGCACTTGAATGGGATTGGGGAAAATGTTTACTCGTATGGGAGAATCTAAAACGGTGGCTCAGTGAATAAAACAAAAAAGTTCATCCTTTATTTTTCTCACAGATTTTCACAAGTTATTTGAACTCTTTTCCTCAAGGGGTTTCTGAACACTTTTAATATAAAAATAGGTAGATTCTCAATAAGCAAGGAAATGAAAAGTTGCTCTGGTTATGCAGAGCTCAGATTACAATCTGACCATATTACAATCTTGCTAAATGGTTAAGAAAGGTTACGGGCCAAATATTCCACTTTGCGGGAAGACGCAGAGGGTTCAGAAGCAAGCCGGTTGCCTCCAGTTGTGAGCGAGCGACGCCTCGAGCGAGGGAAGTTTTCTTGCTGCCCGTGCCCCTCCCCCCCACCCAGCTGCTGGTTTCCAGAGAGTTAAGCTGGTTCTATCTCCGCTCTCCACAGCCCACTCACTCACCCGGCTCCCCCCCTCCCCCCCTCCCCCCCCCCCCTCCCTTCCTCTTCTCACCTTCTCCCCTCTCCTCTCTACCCATCACAGGGGCCGACCTCCTCTCAGTCCGTGTCCATGGCCTGATCCTCTGTAACGCTGGCAGAAGCTTTTGGCAGTCCTCTGCAAAGAGTCGATAGCTCGCTATAGGATCTTTGGTCCTCGGATCGCTTCGGGATCACTCGGGCCCCCGAGACCTGATGCCCCACTTCTCTCTCTCTCGCCTCCTATCTCTCTCCCTCTCTCTCTCGCCCCTCTCTCTCTCTCCCCCCTCTCTCCCCCCTCCCCCTTCCCCTCCCTCCCACCTCTCCCCCTCCCTTCCCCCCTCTACTCCTTCCTTTCTCCCCCTCCCTCCCTCTCTCTTTTTTTTTCTTTTTCAAAAACTTTATTCGACACAATCATATAATACAACACATCAAAACATAATCAAAAATAACACTATATCAAACAAATCATTGTAGTACAACTGTACCTTCATTGTTTACAATACTCTCAACCCCACGCGGTGACCAGCGTTGACGGAAGGCTTCCAGAGTCCCCGTGGACACCGCGTATTCCCTCTCCAGGAACACATGTGCACGGACGTAGGCCCTAAAGAGGGGCAGGCAGCCGACTCTAGCCTGACCATCGACTGCCCGCTGCCTGAACCCGCGAATGGCCATCTTAGCCAGGCCCAGAAGCAACCTGACAGGTAAATTCCCCCCCCCCCCCCCCAGTCGGCTCTCCCCACTCCCTTCCTTGTGTCCGAACACCAGGATTGTGGGACTAAAATGCAGCCAGAACTTGAGGGACAACCCCTTCAGATATTGGTACAGGGGCAGTAACCTCCCACACTCCATATACACGTGGAACACGGTCTCCTCCTCTCCACAGAAAATACATGCGGCAGACGAGCCCGTGAACCGGCTCAAATGTTTATTACATACCACCGCTCCATGCAACACTCTCCACCCCAGGTCCCCAATGTAAAGGGGAACGACTCCCTTATAGAAGGACCCCCACTGGGGACCTCCCCCGCCTTCAGATGGTAACTCCGTCCGCCATGGTGTGTCAGGACTCTCCCTCTCTCTCCTCCCCTCTCTCTCCTCCCATCTCTCTCACCCATCCTCCCCCACGCTCCCCCCCTCACCCACCCTCCCTCTCCTCCTCCCCTCCATCCCCCTCTCCCTCTGTCTCTTGCCCTTCTGTCTTGCCCCCTTTCTCTCTGTCTCTCCCCATTCTCTCTCTGCCCTCACTCTCTACCCCCCCCTCGCTCTGTAGACGCACCTGAGAGTTGGGAGCTATGTGTTAGTGGACAGGGCGGTTATGGGGCAAAGGGAGCAAATTAATAATATTAATATATTAAGGGGGGTAGTTAGCGTGTGTGCGGGGGGTATAGTTAGTGTGTGTGATGCCGCATGCTGCCCCCCCAGCCCCCCTCCCCCCCCCCCCCCCCCCCGCAACCACACGTTGGGGGAACAGACCGAACGGGTCTGCACTTGGTGTAGTCTTTATTAAAAATGGCATTCTCAGACATTTGTGAGCTATTCTGCATGTAAGAAATTGTAAGAGTGTTATGCTTTGTGACGTGAAGTGTAAGTAAGTACTAATGGCATGCTTGGCCATAGGCATTGCTCAACAAAATCCCTCATGCTGAGAATCAAATTTTATTATATGTGGATTGTCAATTCCTCCAATAGTTATTTCAACATTCATTATTCTCAAAATGATAATGATAAAAATGTAACATTCATGTATTTTTTTTAAATCTTAAGCTCCTATGTCAAGTCCAATCTTTGTAATCTTTAAAATGTTTTAAAAGTCACTTTAAAAATGGGCTTTTTACTGCACTTTCTGAATGGGATGATTTTTCAGTATTACTGGCTGCTTACTGGTATTGATATTACTGCTCCAAGACACCAGGGATCACCTAAAACTGGTGGGACAGGAACCAACTTTGGAAAAGTAAAATGCAAACAACAGACATCCATGAGCATCTTTCTTTGTGATCAAAATCGAAGGTTATCATTTCGTCACTGACCATAAAATCTGGGTCACTTCATATTATGTTGCATAAAATTGCTTGCCTGAAGTGCCACTCTAACCATGGGACCAGGATGCATTTTACATTAGGAACCTTATGTTCCTGCACATTTTAATTCGGGAGTAGAAGCCCAATTATTTTCTCCATTTAGCCTTCGCTCTTGCAAAAAAGAAGAGGATCTAGTCTTTTTCTCACCACAGGGTACTTCCGCCAGTAAAAATATTCTATTTAGCTGGCCTAATAATGAGAAGCTAAGAATAACCCTTAAAGGGATTGGGTAAGTTCAACGTAGTTTCATAGAAACAGGCTTCTTCAATCTGGTACGCCTTTCAATTACATCATGACAGTTCTGTACTTCGACACCACTTGTTCAATAGAACTCCGTATCATTTGATATCCCTCTTTTTCTAATTAGTTATTATAGCTCATGGCATTGCTTATATCTGAATAAAGAAATTATTTTAAAAGAAATTGAAATATTTTTCAAGTAACTTCAGTTTCACATAGTTCTGCAGTTAGTGAAAAATTATAACCATGGATTCCGTGGAATGAAGCGCCGCCAGCAAGAATAAAGAGTTAATAGCAGAATAAAGGAATGAATAAATTTCAATGAAGCGTGAAATGGGGCAGCTCGAGCAACGCTCTCAAGATACTCGAAAGGTAAAATCCTGATGCTTTCAGGGAAGAACTGATAAGTCTATGAAGCCTCAGTTGGGAGCATGTTCACTGACATGAAAAGATCAGCAGCCCTCTGGCACTCCAACTTATTGCTTGGTTATGGGGCCAGGGAAAAAGCCTGGAGACCAGGTTGAAGAGCATTCGTCAAATGACAAACATCAAAGTTCTGACCTCAGGAACTGATCATATCCATAAATGAAGAAACATGATGTGTAAAACTGCTAATCAAATAAATGTTCAACATAATAATCTAAAACAAATAAAGCATATATTCAAAGTTAAGATAAATGAAAAATATTTTCCAGAAATTGGAGTCATAACAATGCCTCCAAATAAAAGCACAGCAATTGATTACAAAATGATGATCAAGATGTTAAAAGTAATAATTGGAGATATTGCACATGAATATGTTACATTGAACAGCTGGCAACCAGACAGGATTGATCAAGATATTTTACTGTAAAGAAAGATGCTGATATGCATTCAGTAAACTCGATTCACTGTCGTAATGGAATGCCAGATCTATGACAAAATTGTTTACAAAATCATTTATTTTCAGTATCCTGGCATTTCTTTCTGCCAGTCTAGCCCATTCATGAGCAATTTGAACAAATGCCCACATTCCTAATAGGCATTCTTACTGAACAAACCTCTATGCTGGAATAATGGAATTGTGCTAACCTTTTGGTTTGTTTCCTTGAGAATGATTTTCACTTTGGTGTCAAGCACTATCCTTTGTTTTGCAGGTGCAGGGACTCTTATTAGACTTTGCTTTAGACTTTAGATATACAGCATGGAAACAGGCATTTTGGCCCACTAAGTCCATGCCGACCAGCAATCACTCATACATTAACCTACACACACACAGGGCCAATTTTACAACTTACCGCCGCCAATAAACCTACAAACCTGCATGTCTTTGTAGTGCGAGAGGAAACCGGTGCACCCAGAGAAAACGCGGTCATAGGGAGAATGTACAAACTATGTACAACAGTCTGGATCGAACCCGGGCCTCTGGCGATGTAAGACAGCAACGCACTGTGCCGTCCCAGACTCTTATTAAACTTTAGAGATACAGCACGGAAACAGGCCCATCGTACCACTGAGACCGTGGCGACCAGCAATCACGCCCGTACACCTAGTTGTGTGACCACGGTGGTGCCGGAGGTCATCGAGGACGCCATCGAGAGAACAAAGAGAGACCCTGCGTGAGGGGGTTGCCGAGAACAAAGAGGGATCTGGCGTGGGGGGAAGGGGGGAGGTGCTAAGAGAACAAAGAGGGACCATTGGGACTACATTGAACACTTTGTAACATTGTTGACAACTTATACATGGCGACTCTTTGCATACTTTGTTTATAGTATACAAAACAATAAATTTCACCATGATCATGAAAGTATCATTCATTCATTCATTTAAATTCCATCAACCACTCCTCAGCGCACATGCCCATCGGATCAAATCCTGGTACAATTTCTGACAACCATTTTCACTATAATACCACTCACATTATGTTAATCATACCTTGTACGTTCTCATCCAAATCATTGATATAGATGAAAACACCAATGGGCCCAACGTCAAACCTTGAGGCACACCACTAGTTACAGGCCTCCAGTCCGAAAAGCAGCATTTCAACATCACCCTCTGCTTCTTTACATTAAGCCTATTTTCT
This sequence comes from Raja brachyura, assembly GCA_963514005.1. Next base: position 104,309,005 of record OY740785.1, read on the forward strand.
GTCCAGTCATATATCTCTCCTTGGATTCATTGCAATCTAACTTTCTAGAGCAGCCTACCATGCGTAACCTAAAGCAAACTCGATCTTATGTGCAGATCTTCAGCTTGAACGCTGTCCGTTTCCACAGCCAATATTATTTTCTTCCACACAAACTCCTTTGTTACTTAATTTTGATCGGAATTGAAAAAGATAACGAAAGGAAGTGCGGATGTGGCAATTAACAACTTTTGTTGACCAGATGCAGAAGAGGTTCGTGAACTTCTGCAAAATAAGATTCAGACGTATTATCTCTTGCATGGGAATGTGTTGAAGGGTGGATGGTAAATGTAAACATGAAATAGTAGACAAAGATAAGGAAGCTTCTTTTCCTCTGTGGGAAGTTACAGTAGACCCCCTACCGCTAGAAACATAGAAATGTTGCAGTAAATGGGGGGATTATGATTGGCTCAGACAGGGGATGGTGGCGTGGCCCACTTATAAGGTGAGGTAGAATAATGCTAAGATGCCCTTGTATTATGTTTGACTTGTATTAAGCATCTGTTGTTGAATAAGATTAACATAAATAAAAAGTATGTTATGACTAGTGAAATAATTGGTACCCATGTAGTAGATAGTATATTTTCGTATAGTTGTATTGAACAAAGAACAAAAGTTGTTTACTTCACAGTATAACTGTTGGTTAATTCTACTGTGAAGTCAGAGAACTGCTGAGCAGTTAACTGCCACGATCTCTCCATGAGATCATGCAATAAAGTCTCTTGAAGCAAACCTGCAAAGTCTCTGCTTTTCATTTTCCTTTAATTTCCCTCTAAATCAATGTCTTCCACACTTTGCAAGATCCAGTGTTTTCAGCCATTTCTTGTTATCACATGAAGTGAATCGAATTGGTTGGAGTGGCTTCTGGAATGGTGGGGATCTGAAGGAAGCCAAGATGGATCATCGATTTGGAACTTCTGTCTGAATATGCTTCTCAATGCTTCATCTAGAGGGAAAGAGTGACAGAGGAGAGGAGAGGAGGTATATCAGCAACAATTAAACTTATTGATAAAAGATTGCTGGCTGCAAAGCAGTGCTCATTATAGATTGTTACTTTCATCCTAATGTACTTTTTTGTAAAGGTGCAGCATTGGAATGAAACTATGAGTGATTTAATTATTTACATAAGATTATTTTTACATCAGTCTGCGTTGAGATTGGATCTTTTGTGCACACACCTGTTAAGATCACAACTTGAATGCCTTTATGAAGCAGATTTCAGTTGGCGATGAAATTCTGTGGGCAGGCAGAATAGGGAAGGATCCCTCTCAATTAACTAAATCCAAGGCTTGTATCGTAAGTTTTAATAAAAAGGCATATGTTGTGATTGACACTGTCCATGTTTCTACTGGAGTTATAATGCATTAAAGATCGTCCATTATGCCTATGGATGGAGAGAATCTGCACTGCAATTTGGGGACAACTCTTCAGCAGGAGGCAGAAAAGGAGGATATGGATGACCATTGAGAAGAGGGTATAGGGAATATGAACTGCCTTGGTAGCACTAAGGACTTTGGGCATTGTTTTGTATTGGGTTTAACTTTTTTTTGTTTGTTTATTATATTTAATGTGCTACATTTTCCAAACCTATTGTGCTGCTGCAAGTAAGAATTTAATTATTCTGTTTCAGTACATATGACAATAAAATAGTCTTGACTCTCTTATCCATGACCTGCCTGAGTTACTCCAGCTTTTCACTCAAGATTCCAGCATCTGTAGTTCCTTGTGTCCTCACATGGAATTACTTCTTTTAGCAGAACCACGTATGGCCATTCAACCCTGTTTGTTATGCCTATTCCCAGAGCCTTCAATATGGTGGCAATGGCTAAATAGATGGTAGGTCCACCAGCAGGAAATGTATTCCTACTGCATTAAATAGAATTGTTTTAATTGGTTAGCCTCTCGTAGCAGCTTTGTGGATGCTTCATGACCTCCAATTCCTTCTTTAACATGTTTGTAAACTCACAAGACAACATTTAAGAAAACTTACCTTCAATGCTAACAGAACATAATGGGACCACCCAAGATGTCAGTCATCATCGGTAAAAAGAAAAATAGAAATTGTCTTTTAGATCAATAAATATTTGTCTGAGAATTCCTGAATTGAAAACTAACTTCCATTTCATTCTCCACATTTGCTGATTGACTTGAAAGGAATTTTCAGCATTTTTAATTTTCATTTCAGACATCTAGCATCCACAGCATTTTACTTTTGTATCAATATGATCCAGGATTGTGGGAAAATTATGTGCACCATTTAGTGAGCAACAGTAATTCTTCAAGTTCAGATCTTTTCAGTGACTTGATTTGAGAACGATTTTTAAAAATGGTTGTTTCCTTGTGGTCAGATAATTAAATGGTCATAAAGTATAAAAATAAACAATCTATATATTACTAAAACTCTCTTGTTTGTATGTGTGTATGGATGTGATGTCACAAAACCTCGCCAAAACGGTACACTATAGCGCTACAATATTTGGCCCACCTTACTCACCATTGTCCTGTGAATGTAAATGAAACAAGTTTGGTTCGGATTGATGTTATTTTTTATGTTATTGACATTTTAAACTTTACAAAAACCACTTTTCAAACAATTTTTCCCACGTCCTGCCCATCAGCCGTGTTATAATGATGTCACAATGGAACCCCCGATCTCATTTACATTAAAAATCGTGATTTTCAGAAAAACTCAATTTTAATCAAATTTGTGTTTTCATTAACAGCTAACATTGTGTTTAGGTTATTTTAAAGAAAAATTGTAATTTTCATTGTTGGGGGGTGGGACAAGGGGAGGTTTCATTTAAAAAAAACCATTGTGATTTTCATTGCGGGGGATGGGATAGGGGAGGAGGTGAAGAATGGCAGAGCAGGGGGATAGAGGGATAGGAGGGGGATAGGGTGGAAGAGGGAGGGGAAAGTGGGGGAGGTGAAGAGGGAGAGTGGGGGAGATGGGGGGATTAGAGGGAGAGGATAGTGAAGTGGTGGAGTGGGGATAGAGAGAGAGGAGTGCAGGTGAGGGAGGAGAGTGGTGGGGTGGGATAGGGGGGGAGGTGAGGAATGTGGGAGTAGGGGTATAGAGGGAGAGGAGTGGGTAGGGAGGGGCGAGGGGTTATGGAAGGAGGGAGGGAGTGACTGAGGAGAGGGGAAAGAAGAGGGAGGGTGAAGAGGAGGGGGAGAGGGGGAATGGAGGAGGATAGGGGTAGGAAGAGGGATGGCGAGATAATGGAGGAGAGGAGGGGGTGATGGAGGAGGGGAGGGAAGGGGTGAGGGGAGGAAACAAATAAGGGTTGGTGGAGGGTGGGTAGAGGGAGAATAATGGAGGAGGGGAATAGGGGACTGAGGAGGGAGAGTGAGATTTATTCACATTGATCTTATATTTTACAGGTTATTGTCATTTTGAATTTTTAAAACGTCGCAACCGCGCTCCCACTTGTCTGCTGCACCTGTGCAGTTGGGGAGGGTTGCCGTGACGTCACAACAGGGATCTCTGGTGGCACAAAGGGAACCCATCAGCCGCGCCTGCGCAGTTGGGGCCTATGGGTCAGTGGTGGAATATTGCCTTGGGGACGGGCCCAACGGTTCTGCACCTGGTCTAGTTAATACTATGCCTGGGCAGTGAGCTAGAAGGTACACTTTCCTCAGAACCTTCACACATATTTACCCTCAATTTAACTGTGTAAAAGCTGCCAACTTAATGCACATTAATTTACATAATTTCCCATTTCAAAAATAATTAGGAGACCATAGTTGTGTATGAAAATGCAATACGCAACATACAAATTATATACAGATTCAGACAGTAAGAAATGGAAATTAAAGAACTAATCTAGCAAATTTTAAAGAACTGGAGCATATCAGATTTTGCCATTATGCAATTACAAATATATAAAAATAAGTTCCTCCCATCTAAAATGAAAAACTCAGTGATATTTGATGTAATAGATGTACTTACATATAAGAGTCAAAGTAAAATTCGTAGAAGCTAAAAACAGGAACTAGAAGGAATTTTTTAGAAGAATATGGTTCTCCAAGTGGTTTGTACTGGCCATCAGTGGCAATTCATAGAATACAGCTACTTAACTGAAATTCAAGAATCAGGCATGTAAATTTGATATTGCATGCTTCTCGAAAATGTTATCAAGCCTATTTTGATGAAGCTGACAAAAATAAAATCTTGATTGTTTATTGGTGGAATGGAGCATTTCAGCCAAGTCATTGGGAAATCATGCAACAATATAAAACTCAAGACTACACATATGTTCTGGGCTTGATGTCCTTTGGGAAAGACATAAAATGGCATTGCTTGACACATTTCTAGCTGGCTGAGTGGCTTACAATGCTGCAGACTGAAATAGAAAATTGAAATGATCCAAAAACACAACATTTGTACTCAACAGCTAAAGGCTATTTGTAATGGCAACATTCTGACTCTTCCAGTTTCCAACTTTCCATTGCCATTACTACACAGGAGTTATAATATGCAGACCAAATAGAACAGATTTTCCCGTCGTTATTTTCAGTGGTTAATTGGTTCTTTATTGAAGTAGTTGTAGAAACAAAGAGATTAATGTACCAGGTTTTCCTTATTCTGCTTACAAGTTGTAGCAAGTAGTAGCTAGTTGTTCTCCCCAGTCTGGTGAAAACTGTATACTCTCCCACCCTGTGCCTGGACTGCCACTCCCTGTCCTATATGCCTATATATATATACGCCCCTCTGTGCATCTAATGACTGCCCCCAAGTGTCCAAAAAAAAATTGCAAGATATATCTAGACAAAATAATATAATATGTCAATAGTGGCTAGCCTAAACATAAATGGCTCCTCCAATATTATTAACTTTCCTGGTATAAAACTGGTATGCGACAAATTGGGAGTGATGACCTTCAAGTTCATATTTTCGACCTGTTCTCCCATTAATGCTAGAAGTTATCTTGCAAATATAAGGGAATGTTTTACAGTTCGTAGTATGCACACTGCCCTCACTCTGGAGAGAGATTTTTGTGGATTCAAGTGGAACAATAGTCAAGTCTTCATCTAGGAATGTCAGCAACATACTCAAAAACATGAATACCAAGTCCTCAATTGCATACAAATTAGAGGTTCACTAAAGCGGACGAATCATCAGGCAGATCTGAAAAAGCCAACAGCAGAAACCAAAGTAAGGAGTCAAAGTTCAAAGTACACATCAGTTTGGTTATTAGTTATTGAAATGAGACATTAACAAAGGTCAGTTCAGGTGGGTGTTCCAAATCAAATTTCTCGTATGTTACAAAACTCACTTGGCTAATAAAGTATGATTGTGATTGTGATTGTGATTGTAAAGGAAAAGGAGGGGTGATAAAAGTTGTGCAGTAGTGATTTAATTCCACAGGATACAATTGATGGCGCCAACTTGATAAGCCAGACGAACACACAAAATCAGGTAAATCCTACCTCTATCCCGATATGTTGTAAAAATAACTAAATTTGATGACAATTCCTGATCAATTGATGGATTTCTCAAAGTCAAGTCAAAAGAGTTTATTGTCATGTGTCCCTTTCAGGACAATGAAAATCTTTCTTTGCATAGCACAACAGAACGTAGAAGGCATTGACTACAATTCTATACATAAATACACCCATGACTTAATAAATTAATAAAGTGCAAATAACAGATGGAGGGATATTAATGGAGGGATTTCCCCTCTGAATGTTGGTTGTTCATCCCTTGCCCTGCCTCGAAAAAACTTTGGATTGAAGTTAACTTCCCCACTGGCTTAGAATGTATAAGGGAAACCAAGCACTGCAGCTTATTGGAGAGATAAAAAGGAGGGAAATAACGTAAAACCTGTGTATACGCAATGGAAGACATTTAAAGACTGCATGGATGAACTACAAAAATTGTTCATCCCAGTTTGGCAAAAGAATAGATCAGAGAAGGTAGTGCATCCGCGGATAACAAGGGAAATCAGGGATAGTATCAAAGCAAAGGATGATGCGTACAAAGTAGCCAGAAAAAGCAGCATACCAGAGGACTGGGAGACATTCAGAGACCAGCAGCGAAGGACAAAGGGCTTGATTAGGAAAGGAAAAATAGATTATGAAAGAAAACTGGCAGGGAACATAAAAACTGACTGCAAAAGTTTTTATAGATATGTGAAGAGAAATAGATTAGTTAAAACAAATGTAGGTCCCTTGCAGTCAGAAACAGGTGAGTTGATCATGGGGAACAAGGATATGGTGGACCAATTGAATAACTACTTTGGTTCCATCTTCACTAAGGAAGACATAAATAATCTGCCGGAAATAGCAGGGGACCGCGGGTCCGAGGAGTACTTGAGTGAAATCCAGGTTAGTCGGGAAGTGGTGTTGGGTAAATTGAATGGATTAAAGGCCGATAAATCCCCAGGGCCAGATAGGCTGCATCCCAGAGTACTTAAGGAAGTAGCTCCAGAAATAGTGGATGCATTAGTGATAATCTTTCAAAACTCTTTAGATTCTGGAGTAGTTCCTGAGGATTGGCAGGTAGCAAATGTAACCCCTCTTTTTAAGAAGGGGGGGGAGAGAGAAAACGGGGAATTACAGACCAGTTAGTCTAACATCGGTAGTGGGGAAACTGCTAGAGTCAGTTATTAAAGATGGGATAGCAGCACATTTGGAAAGTGGTGAAATCATTGGACAAAGTCAGCATGGATTTATGAAAGGTAAATCATGTCTGACGAATCTTGTGGAATTTTTCGAGGATGTAACTAGGAGCGTGGATAGGGGAGAACCAGTGGATGTGGTGTATCTGGACTTCCAGAAGGCTTTCGACAAGGTCCCACATAAGAGAGTAGTATATAAACTTAAAGCATACGGCATTGGGGGTTCAGTATTGATGTGGATAGAGAACTGGCTGGCAAACAGGAAGCAAAAAGTAGGAGTAAACGGGTCGTTTTCACAATGGCAGGCAGTGACTAGTGGGGTACTGCAAGGCTCAGTGCTGGGACCCCAGCTATTTACAATATACATTAATGATCTGGATGAGGGAATTGAAGGCAATATCTCCAAGTTTGCGGATGACACTAAGCTGGGGGGCAGTGTTAGCTGTGAGGAGGATGCTAGGAGACTGCAAGGTGACTTGGATAGGCTGGGTGAGTGGGAAAATGTTTGGCAGATGCAGTATAATGTGGATAAATGTGAGGTTATCCACTTTGGTGGCAAAAATAGGAAAACAGACTATTATCTAAATGGAGGCCGATTAGGAAAAGGGGAGATGCAGCGCGACCTGGGTGTCATGGTACATCAGTCATTGAAAGTAGGCATGCAGGTACAGCAGGCAGTGAAGAAAGCGAATGGTATGTTAGCTTTCATAGCAAAAGGATTTGAGTATAGGAGCAGGGAGGTTCTACTTCAGTTGTATAGGGTCTTAGTGAGGCCACCCCTGGAGTTTTGTGTACAGTTCTGGTCTCCAAATCTGAGGAAGGACATTATTGCCATAGAGGGAGTGCAGAGAAGGTTCACCAGACTGATTCCTGGGATGTCAGGACTGTCTTATGCAGAAAGACTGGATAGACTCGGTTTATACTCTCTAGAATTTAGGAGATTGAGAGGGGATCTTATAGAAACTTACAAAATTCTTAAGGGGTTGGACAGGCTAGATGCAGGAAGATTGTTCCCGATGTTGGGGAGGTCCAGGACAAGGGGTCACAGGTTAAGGATAAGGGGGAAATGCTTTAGGAGCGAGATGAGAAGGACTTTTTTCACACAGAGAGTGGTGGGTCTCTGGAACTCTCTGCCACAGAGGGTAGTTGAGGCCAGTTCATTGGCTATATTTAAGAGGGCATTAGATGTGGCCCTTGTGGCTAAGGGGATCAGAGGGTATGGAGAGAAGGCAGGTACGGGATACTGATTTGGATGATCAGCCATGATCATATTGAATGGCGGTGCAGGCTCGAAGGGCCGAATGGCCTACTCCTGCACCTAATTTCTATGTTTCTATGTTTCTATGTATAACATTTATTAGACTACAGTTGGGAAACTGTGCACAGTTCTGGTTTCCTAAATATAAGAAGCACGTGAGAAGTATTGTAGGAGGAAAGAGAGATTTCTAAGGATGATAGTGAGGCTGAGAAATTAAAACAATCAGGAAAGTCTCAAAAGTCTAGGACTACATTCTCCACCAAGGATATAGTTGAGCTTTCTCATTAAGTAATAGAGCTTTAAGTAGAAATGGGGTTGTCTGCACTGTCCAGGATTAAAGAATATCTGGCCATGAGTATAAGAAAGTTACGACTAAACTCAGTCGGGAATAAAGGATTTATTTTCATCCACAGAGCATGGAATGTACCCAAGTTAAATAATTGAGGCAAGTATTCAAGAGGCAAATAGGAAAAGATATGAGGGAGACATTTACTGCAAATGTTGGATCACAAAAAGTGGGAGGAAGCTTATAGAACAGAAACTGATATATATCAGTTTGTTTGAATGATCTCCTGTGGACTCGATGTAACATGACTTATACTGTTGAGTGACCCATCTCATAAAATGGTGCTGATTTTAATCTACTGATTGTCAGCGGGTTTTTTTTCCTCAGTCAAAATTCTATTTTGAAATACATTTTGGCAGCTAATGAGCCTCCTGTGATTAAAGTAATATTATTTGGAACAGATAATATGGTAATTTCAAAATGCATTAGACAACATTGACACAGCTACAGATATCAAACCAGAGAGGAAGCATGATTTTAGTTTGCTTTTCATCATTGTTTTATTTAATTATTTTCTATGCTTATCATGGGAGTAATGAAGATTCTTAAAGTACATACATTGATCTAACCAGAGAATAATGCATTACATCGGGAAATGATTATTTTTCTTACCCACAACCATTTTAATTTTTGTGCTGTATCTCAGATGTTAATATTCTGTACAGACCACTGCTTCTGGTATCAGTACCGACAAACCTTCAGGAGTGCACTGATGCTGCACCACATCTTCAGAGAAGATTCATTGTTTGCTTCTTCTGATATACTCATTCATAATTTGAGCAGATACAATTATTTCATGGAAATGTTGCACATGCCAAATCCCACCCTCTATTAGTTCAATTTACATTTTGCTAAGTTAAGGGCCTGTCCTACCAGCATCCGACTCCATGCGATGAGCGGGACCAAACTGGAAGCGGGGGATGCGCGGAGGTCGGGTGATCCATGTACAGCGCCGAGCCCACCAGCATGCACCTGTATGCGGTGAGCACAACCAAATCGGCAGCGGGGGCCACGCGGAGGTCGGGTGAGTGGTGCGACGCGGCGCAAAGTGGCGCGAAGTTGGAGCGAAGTCCGCAAGGTAAGTTCTCAAGGACAGAGAGGGACACACAGAGAGTGGCACGGAGGCACACAGAGAGAGGGCCACGGAGGCACACACAGAGGGGGTCACGTAGGCACATATAGAGAGGGTCACGGAGGCACGACGTCGAGGCAATGCGTAATGCGTTGCGGCGGCTGCGGGCCGACAGGCCGTTGCAGCGCGGAATTTTTGAACACGGTCAGTTTTTCGGAGCCCCGCATGATGTCGGGACCAGCTCCGCACAACTCCACATGGCTCTGGCGATCTAAGTGGGACCGGCCCCGCGACGCCGGACGGCTCAAGCGACCACGTTAGGTCCTGCTCATCGCATGGAGTCGCATGCTGGTAGGACAGGCCCTTTACCACACTGGTGACCAGAGTGATCCAGAGAGATGAGTATAGCGATGGTTTTTACAACTTCTCAAAATTCAACCTTCGATAGCCACTAATTTGTCGGGGAAGATTAGAAAAGTAGTCTCACACACTCCACGACACATTTGAAACAGCTAAGATGAATCTACCAGAAGTAGTCTCTTGATTAATAGCTTCTTTATTGTAGTCATACAAAACAATGAAATAACTCATAACTTTCAATTCTTAATCATTGTTCCATTCATGTCATATAAATCATAAAAAACTTCTTCTTGCAAAAGTACATCGTCTGACAACATATATATGTCCCAATCATGCTCGTGGACATGGTAGAAAAAATGGTTCACCCCATGGCCCGACATCAAACTAAAACTAATCATCTGCAAGTCTTTGCCAGAATCCTCTAGCCAAAAACACGCCCCAAGCTACGTATAAAATCCCATTCACATTAATACAGGCAGATAATAATTAAAGGTAACTAGACATGACTATAATCAACTTACTTAAGCTTAATGGCTCCAACATACCGGCCCCTAATTGTTCTGAGTATATATCAAGGCAATTACTAATAAACATTAAAAACGGAGCTATAAAAGCTGAACATATATCAAAAAACAAAAATAACTTATTATATATCAGTATTCAGACTTCTCTAGCGATTCTTCCATCTTCATTTTCGCCATCTAGTAGCAGACATATCTTGGTTATCAGTCTTACCAAGACATTCTTCCATGATGAAAAGTGGGTAATTAAGTAATATGTTATGTTCAATGAATCCTTAGCAATAACATTCACTGTAATGCATTGTTTAATTTCTAGATCATTAGCAGAGATTTCAAATTCCAGCTCAAACTTTGGCCATTCTCTGTCTGGCTAACAGAGAAACTGGTCCATTGACTGACTTTGGTGCCTTCCCTCACGGTGGGAAATTTTGATCCTGCTGTAAGGGGATGTTTTATGTTGAATTTCTATCTACTCTGTGTTGTGTTCTGTATTTTTTTCCTGTATAGCTGTATGGTGACTTCATTTCACTGTGCCAATTGGCACACATGATAAATAAAATGTATCTGTATCTGATCCATCTCATATTGCTTAAGAAGCGGTCTGCTGTTAGTCCTCTAGAAGCTTAATGAGCAGGATTTTCCTTTGTGTTAACATGTTTCCACTGTGATACATTAGTAGCTCTCCTTACATAGGAGATTCTGTTTGCTACAAATGTTAGAAAACGCTTGTTCTCATTGTTAAAATATTTAAGCACCGTAGTACTATCAGTCCAGAAGATAGATTTCTCCAGCTGAAGCTGCAGTTCCTTTTGCAGCATTATGTCAACTTTAACAGTTAAGACTGCAGCAGTAAGTTCCATTCTGGGAATCGTCATTTGTTTCAATGGTGCCACTCTGGCCTTTACTATTAAGAATGCAACATGTACTTAATTGATATAATTTTCCAGTCTTAGATATGAAACAATACTGTGGTGACTTTCACTTGTGTCTGAAAAGTGATGCAGTTGTGCATATCTGATTCGACCATAGATTGTAGGCTTCACTTCAAATTCTGAGATCTTGTTGAAATCTGCTAACCATTCTGTCCATCTCTGAGAGGAAGTTTACATTATACTATCATCCCATCCAAGTGTTTCCTTACAAAGATCCTGCAAAATCAACTTGGCTGGCAGTGTAAATGGTGCAAGAAATCCCAAAGGGTCATAAACAGAACCAATCACTGATCAGATACCCCCTCAAGTACATGGTCGCTCTTGAATCGAGATTCTGAACTTGAACACATCTGTTTCAATGCACCAGTGCAGTCCCAGTGCTCTTTCCATTGGCAATTTGCCTTTGTCCAAATCCAACTCCCTGGTCTTCTTGGCTCTGTCATCTCGTGGAATGCTTTCCAATACAACACGGCTGTTGCTGTTCCACTTGGAAAGTATAAATCCTCCTTCATTGAAGAGGGAAGTCAGATGTTTTACCATTTGAATTGCTTCCAGTTCCATAGACATGGATTTTAAACAATCATCCACATAGAAATTATTCTCTACTGTGTTTGTCACTTCTTCTGGGAAGTGAGCTTTATTGTCCTTGGCTGTCTTCCTTAATGCAAAGTTTGCACAACTTGGTGATTACACCCCTCCAAGCAGATGTACCTTCATCCGATATTCAACAAGATCTTGTTGTGCATCCCCATCAGGCCACCATAGGAATCACAAATAGTCAATATGCTTTTCTGATACTTTGACTTGATGAAACATTGCTTTAATATCAGCCATCAAAGCAAATGGTTCTGTCTGAATTTAATAAAAACTCCAATGAGTGAGTTGGTAAGGTCCAGACCCTGTAGTAGTTGACCGTTAAGTGAAGTTCCTTTGAAGACTGCAGCACTGTCAAAGACCACCCTCAAGGTCCCTTTCTTTTAGTGATACACCCCATTGTGTGGAATATACCACAGCTCTCCATCACTTCGATTCAGCTGGTCTGTTGACAATCATTGACAATCATGTCCTTGAGGAAAGATGTAGATTCTTCATAAAATTTCGTATGCTTGCCAAATTTGCGTTTCAGATTCTGGGTGCGCTGTTCTGCAATGCGACGATTATTCGGCAGGCTAACACTTTCCTGTTTGAAAGGTAAACCTAGACAATAGTGTCCATCTATCATATTTACTGGGGTACACAAAATGCTATAGAAACTCAGCGGGTGCAGCAGCATCTATGGAGCAAAGGAGATAGGTAACGTTTCGGGCCGAAACCCTTCTTGGCCCGAAACATTACCTATCTCCTTCGCTCCATAGATGCTGCTGCACCCGCTGAGTTTCTCCAGCATTTTGTGTACCCTCAATTTTCCAGCATCTGCAGTTCCTTCTTTAACACATATCATCTTTACTGAGTAGTTCATAATATCCAAAAACTTCAACTCCTCTCTGGACATTTCTTCTGATTCCTTACAGGTACTTTCATTGAAGTTGTGATTGTATTGCTTGATCAATAGCTCCTCTAATTTACCAGTAGATATTTGATTGACAGCAGCAGCAGGGTGGTTATTCTCATTCCTGCTTCTGTTGTTCCTTCTCAAGGAGCCATAGATAACCCATCCGAGTAGGGTTCTCACAGCAAATCATCCGACCCCTTGACTGCTGACAAACTCCTTAGGTTCCAATGCCTTCAACGCATGTGTTCCAATAAGTAGGCAGATACCAGAATTTATTTTAGGTATCTTGACATCTTTCAAGTAAAGCCATTGTTTCAAGTCTTCTTGCTTGGGTATATTTAGATGAGAAACAGGCATGGTTTCATGTGTAAACACATCAGATATTTGTATAAAATTGCCTTCCTCCAGATTGGATATTTCCATACCTGCAATATGATGACTATTGCAGGATTTCTCCTCATTCATGGTACGCAATAGAATCTAATACGCAAAAGAGGTCGGTGGAGGTGCTGTGAGACAGCTGCCCTGCCAGCAGCGTGTTCGTTATTTCTACTTTTTTTGTTTTTTTTGGTGTATCTAGTGTTAGTTTGCGTGTCTCTCGGTATGCCTTATGTGGGGGGTGGTGGGGGTGGGAAAGGAGGAAATCGCTTTCAGCAGCCTCCTCCATAGAGAGGCGACTTTTTCCATGTCGCCTCTCTCGCGGCATAACAACATGGATTGGAACGGCCTTTCCTGGAGTCCGGCCCGGAGCATCGGCAGCAGGTGCAGCGTGGACTTTCCATCATGGAGCGGGTGAACCCTTGCTGGGGGTCGCTTGAGAGGAGTGCTTTGATCGCTGGCCTGGTGTCATTGACATCATGGGACTGTGGTCTGCGGAGCTTCTAGCCATGGGCGTGGAGTGGACTTACCATCCGGAAACTGGGATCCCTCGCCGGGAATCGCCGGAGAAGAGCTCCAACCACCGGCATGCGACCTATAACATCCTGAAGCTGCGGATTTGGGACCTCCAAGCCGCAGAGTGTGTTCCACCGCCTGTACATCGGGCCATCTGTAACGGCGACTATGGAGGGTCTATGGCCCTGACCATGCGTGAACAAAGGAGGAGGACTGGCTGAACTTTGTTGCCTCCCACCACAGTGAAGAATGCTGTGGTGGATGTTTGTGTTAAATTTTATTGTGTATTGTGTGTTCTTTTTAAGTGTATCGCTGCTGGCAAATTCATTTCACTGCATGTGATGTGCATGTGACGAATAAAATTGACTTTGACTTTGAATCTTAGTCTTTTTTCCTGTGATGTCCAGCCTTTTCATCAAGCTTTCTGTGCAAAAGGTAGCCGAGCTCCCGTGATCGAAAAAAGCATATGTTTGCAACACTGTATTCCCCTGGCTGCTCCTTACCTTCACTGGTAAGAGGGAGAAAATACAGGTTTCTACCCCCACCCCAATATGCGCATTCATTTGAGATGAGGTAACAGCATCACTAGTAGCTGGCTTCTCCTTCTGTTCTATTTGCTCAGGGTTCTTTTCCGTATTCTTCTGTTCAGTATGAAGTAATTCAGGATGATCTTGATTACTTATTACAATTTATACGACTCTTGCACTCTTTAACCATGTGTCTTTTCTTAACACATCCAAAGCAGATTCCCATATTTTCTTTATATTCCTTCTTGAATTTTCGACACCACCTTATTGTGTGACCAACCTCATCACATGACAAACATAAACCTCGTGGCTTAATGGTCGATATTATGTTGAGCTAGAGACTCACTAATTTCTTCTCACCTATTGTTTCTACAGGTATTACAGCGGTAGCAAAACTGCTTTCCTTAGGTCGTGATCTTCCTTTTGTTTTAGTAAAGGTAGAACCTTTAACAGTTGCTGGTTTAGAATCTTGAATATTCTCATGGCGTATATTTGACATTAACCGTACTTCCTCTTTCATGAAATTCACCAGTTCAGGAAGCATGGCTTCTCGTTCCTCATCTTCCTGTATCAGACCTGCTTTATCTCTCCACCTTTCTCTAAGCCTATAGGGCAGTCTTCGAATGATTATTCTCATATTACTAACAACATTCATTTCTTGCATGTGGTTGAGATGTCTCATTGAGCTACAACTACTTCTAAGAAATATCACAAACTCACACAATGTTTTTGCGTCTTCTGCCTTGATAGCTGTCCAAGCATAGGCCTTCTTCATGTATGCATTCGTAATCTGGTGTTCGTTACCAAAATGTTCTCTAAGCAATTCTCTTGCAGTTCGATAGCCCTCACCTGCAGGCAAATTCCGGCAACCTCCAACAAGCTGCTTTGGAGTGTAATGCTCCAGAAACCGTAAGCGATCTCTTTCATTTGTAGTTTTCATTTCCATTTCCTCCACAGACTGGTCAATGAAAGTTTCATATTGCAAAGGATTACCATCGTACTTAAGCATTTCCATTGGAGGTAAAGTGGAAGAGATATTATATCGAGCTAGAGACTCGCTAATTCTCATTTGATTCCTCACAAATTCACAGATTTCTTGTTAAAATCCCTCATTGGACTCAGAGGAATGGTAAACAGACCTCTGGGAAGAGTACTGGTCTGGGTAAGTTTTGTCACGAGTCCCATAACCAGTTGTTTGTCCATGATTGGGCACAAATGGATCAAAAACAGGCCTCTGTGAAGAGTACTGGGTTGTCAGCTTATTACGTGCCTCAACAGACAGCCCAAATGTTATTTGCTTTGGTCTAGCTCCTTGTTGCTGAAATTAAGTTTTGGCGACCGCCCGCCCACTCTGTGCTAGCTCTGTGTCACGAGACCAGAGTGGCTCTGGCTGTGGGTTCGATTTAGATGCTGCTTACATTCCTATTAAGGAACTTTTCTTCCGAGATACTCTTGAGCCACATCTTGATCCTTCAATATCTCCGTCCTTGCTCCGGCAGCTGCCAGCTTTGTGGCGATTTCCAGCTGTTCCTTCTTCCTCAACTGCCTTTTTCATTCCTCAGCCTCTCTCTTCAGCTGTTCTTCTTGTTCCTCAATCTCCTATTTCCCCTCCAAGGCAGCGGCTTCTAGCGAGAGAGCAGCTAATTCAGCTTTGGCTTCTCTTCGAGCAGAGACCCTTGTAGTTGAACTGGCTACAGAACCAGATTTCCATCCAGATCTTCGTGTTGAGATGTTTGAGATATTATCCTGTGGTCCAATTTGTTCTCCCAGTTCAACACTTTGTTGCATCGCACTTCCGACTGTAGAGTGCATAAGTTGTTCACTCTCAAACACCCACGTCCTCACATACTCTACAAAACCATAGAAAAATTCCACTTTTTCTAGGAAACACTTGGTGTGTCTTTTGTGCTCTTCCTCAGGCATTTGCACTTTCAGCAATGCATCTTGCTTTTCTCCAAGCTCAATACCATATAACCATATAACAATTACAGCACAGAAACAGGCCCTCACAGCCCTTCCAGTCCGTGCCGACCATTTATTTTCCCCTAGTCCCATCTACCTGCACTCAGACCATACCGCTCCATTCTCTTCCCGTCCATATACCTATCCACTTTACTTTTAAATGTTAAAATCGATCCTGCCTCCACCACTTCTGCTGGCAGTTCATTCCACACAGCCACCACTCTCTGAGTAAAGAAGTTCCCCCTCATGTTACCCCTAAACTTCTGTCCCTTAATTCTCATGTCATGCCCTCTTGTTTGAATCTTCCCTACCCTCAATGGGAAAAGCTTATCCACGTCAACTCTGTCTATCCCTTTCATCATTTTAAAGACCTCAATCAAGTCCCCCCTTAACCTTCTGCACTCCAAAGAATAAAGACCTAACTTGTTCAACCTTTCTCTGTAACTTAGATGCTGGAACCCAGGCAACATTCTAGTAAATCTCCTCTGTACTCTCTCTATTTTGTTGACATCCTTCCTATAATCAGGTGACCAAAATTGTACACCATACTCCAGAATTGGTCTCACCAATGCCTTGTACAATTTTAACATTACCTCCCTACTCCTTTATTCAATGCTCTGATTTATAAAGGCCAGCACACCAACAGCTTTCTTTACCACCCTATCTACATGCAATTCCACTTTCAGGGAACTATGCACAATTATTCCGAGATCCCTCTGTTCCACAGCATTCCTCAATTCCCTACCATTTACCATGTACGTCCTATTTTGATTTGGTCTGCCAAGATGTAGCACGTCACACTTATCAGCATTAAACTCCATCTGCCATCTTTCAGCCCACTCTGCCAAATGGCCCAAATCTCTCTGTAGACTTTGAAAATCTACTTCATTATTCACAGCACCACCTATCTTGGTACCATCTGCATACTTACTTATCCAATTTTCCACCCCATCATCCACATTGATGTACATGACAAACAACAGCAGACCCAACACAGATCCCTGAGGCACCCCACTGGTCACGGGCTTCCAACCTGACAAACAGCCATCCACCATTACTCTCTGGCATCTCGCATTCAGCCACTGTTGAATCCATCTTGCTACTCCGCAATTAACACCCAAAGATTGAACCTTCTTAACCAACCTTCCATGGGGAACCTTGTCAAAGGCCTTATTGAAATCCATTTAGACAACATCCACTTCTTTCCCCCTTCCCCCCCCCCTCCCCCCCACATAAAAAAGAATAAACTCCAAAACAAAACACTTTAACACACTAAAAAAAAAGAAAAGGAGGAAAGACATACAGCTGCAGGCTGGGCAGCCATACCATACAGGACGGCGCCCCCTACCAACTTCACTAGCTGAGCTTGCCTTATCTATAGAAGTCCATAACATTTAATTAATTTTAAAGGCAGTTCACTCTAAGCGAGCTGATTTATCTTGAAAGAATTTGCATACATCATCTCAGTTCCAAAACATTTGCTCCTCTGAGCTCTTCAAGGTCACAACACCTGTACTGGTGTTGTAATGTCCTTGTCCAGGCTACTATAAACAAGTTTCTTGGCTGCTTTCCAAACTTTTGCAGAATCCTTTACAGGTTTGTAGACTTAAAATTCTGATATTTCTTGTATATAGCAAGCAATCGATTCTTACTCACGGCCTTCCCTCGGTCAACGAGGTCTTCTTTCTACCAATGACCCTGGCGTTCAACCGTGTCTTTTCTTCTTCCAGACTTCAGGCTGTAATCTCTGGCAGAGATCCAGCTTCTTCGATTCACGGTTGAATCAGTCTTTTGCTACTACTCTTCTGTAGTGACGAGATTTCTAATTTAATGTAGCGCCAGATTTTACAACTTCTCGAAGTTCAACCTTCGATAGCCACAAATTTGTCGGGGATGTTTAGAAAAGTAGTCTCACGCACTCCATGACACATTTGAAACAGCACAGATGAATCTACCAGAAGTAGTCTCCTGATTAATAGCTTCTTTATTGTAGTAATACAAAACAATGAAATAACTCATAACTTTCCGTTCTTAATCGTTATTCCATTCATGTCATATAAATCATAAAAAACTTCTTGTAAAGGTACATTGTCTGACAACATATATATGTCCCAATTATGCTCATGGTCATGGTAGAAAACTGGTTCACTCCATGGCCCGACATCAAACTAAAACTAATCATCTGTGAGTCTTCACCAGAATCCTCTAGCCAAAAACATGCCCCAGGCTACGTATAAAATCCCATCCACATTAACACAGGCAGATAATAATTAAAGGTAACTAGACATGATTATAATAAACTTACTTAAGCTTAATGGCTCCAACAATCAGTTCTAATTCAACCACTTCAGATAGAGAATTTTAATTCTGGTAATTAAATAATTCTAGAATTTAACCAAAAGTTCGGAAAAAATCTATTTGGTTCCCTAATTTGGCTTCAGGGGAGAAAATCTGCTATTTTTACCCAGTTTGATTCTTATACAAAGGTACACAAAAATGCTGGAGAAACTCAGCGGGCGCAGCAGCATCTATGGAGCGAAGGAAATAGGCAACGTTTCGGGCCGAAACCCTTCTTCAGACTGATTCTTATACAAATCAAGAGGCTATCTCCACAATTCAGGAATGAGAGTTAGACAATAAATCCTGACATCAGCACAGACATTCACCTCCTGTTACTGAATAAATAAATAGTGAGCTCTTTGCGACTACGTTGGATGCACACTCCTCTATTTACCTGAAGTGGCCGACGAAGGAGAACGCACAATGCCTCCCAATAATATATCATGACCACAGTCTCTGGACTTTCACTTGCCTGAAAGAGCAGCAGCAACACAAGAGCACTCACCAACATGCTCGCTTTCAAAGAGAAAATGGAAAATGCAGCGACATCACAAGAACGCTGACACCTGACACGGTGGTGGGAATCTACTGACATGTTATTTCCAAATTACAACAGTACTTTTTCATAAAACTGATCATTTTTTCACATAAAATTGAGATTTAAACCTTGTAAAAAACATTGCTTGAATTTGGAAGCCAAGGTAAAAACAAAAGAATGAAGGTAGCTCAACTAGTTGAACAAATTATAAGTATTTCTAAAAAAGGAACAGAGAAAAAATGTAAGTCATAGAATGAGAAATGAAACTCATTAACTGTAATTACTGTGCCACACGAGTACTTCAGGAAACTGCATGAATCTGAGCAGTGTCCTATAATATTTCCAAGCTTAGGAAATTCACTGCGAATCATCAGAGAAAGTGATGGACCTTCATGGAATGGCCTATGTGATGATTCAGGCAGTGAGAGAGTGGCCATTCAAAAGTTCCAAAAATCCAGGAATATTCAAGCTGTGTCAACTCTCAACTGGTATTCAGCTTTACTAACTGGTGGAAGTAACAACATCTTGAAGAAGTGCAATTCTGAGTGTGGCACATTGGCACCATCGTAAAATAAAAACTCTCATGTAGATGGGAACCAGAGATGGGCA
This sequence comes from Raja brachyura, assembly GCA_963514005.1. The sequence continues at coordinate 104,328,515 of OY740785.1, forward strand.
GAAATACAGTAGACATATCAGGAAGGACAGACATTCCTGTAACAATTAACTCAAGCTTCAAATGACAATGTGCTTCTCTGGTATCAGGATAAAGTACATCACAAAATGCATGCAAATTATTCCGTGGGGCAGAAGGGACAAGGGGATAAGGCAAACGTTTTGGGACATATAAACATCAATGTTGCAGCCAGGCACATGCCGTCAGGTTACGCAAGGTAGGCAGTGCCTACCCTGACTAAAATTATGAAATGGTAATTATTGAATATAAATAGTAAAGGCACGGGAGAATTATGCCTACCTAAGAGATCGATTTCTGAGGTAGGCATAATTCTCCCATGCCTTTCATCCGCAGTACACGTAATACACCTGCCGTCGACGCTACTTCAAGCCTTCAATGACAAGGAGAGCTGAAATTCTGCCTTTGCACTGTGGACTGCGTGCATGTGCTGCATGCCTTGGTGGGTTTTTCAAACATGGATTGTCATTATATTAAGAGTATCTTAAGAAACAAAGAGAGAAGAATGGAGTTCATGTACAAATAATGTGGTAAGTAAAGTAATTTGAGCTATGTTTTTAAATACCGTATTTCCCGGCAATGAAGATGCTATTTTTTACCCAAAAATTAGGCACGAAAATTTACCTGCGTCTTGGAGGCCGAAGGTTATATTGTTAGCCAAGAAAGATAGACTTGGCTATCAAGAACGATGTTGCTGTACTGGGGGTTAGCCAAGTCTATCCCTCATGGCTGGCAGCTGATGGGAAGCGGCTGTGAAGTGGGAAGCGGCTGTAAAAGGACAGCGCCGCTGGGGGTGGGGGGGGGGGGGGTAGTTCCTTTCACCGTCTGTGGGGAGTCTAGCCAGGGGTAAAGTTGCGGGGAGGGCAGGAGCGTTGAGAAGGAGGGGGTCGGGGATCATGCCAGCAACTCACTCACTCACCGCTGCCGCGGCGCTCCGGGCGCGGAGCCACCGCATTGTGGCCGGGGAGGGAAGTAGCTTGGGTGGCTGTGAGTGACCGCCGGGACCGGACAGCGGAACCGACTGCCACCTCAGCGCCTTCTGCTGGCCCGCTCACCTCTAGCAGTGCTCTCCGTCTGGAGGCACTGGAGCAGAGGCTTAGTAAATTAGTGGGAAAAACTTGAATAGGTATTGAGAATTGCAGAGCCGATGCATATTTGATCAATGGATTTGAATTGTTTAACCCTTGATGGTAAAGTGGCTTCTATTATCAAGGTGGAAAGAAATTGTCCCTGGATTCGGCAGTCTTGATTGGATTTATGATGAAATTGACGGCATATGGAAATTGATTGTTTAAATTTGAACAGCTGGGAATTCCACAGGAATTGGAATGGAATTGTATTATCAGCTGCAATGCTGTGGAATGAGAAGGATGAGATGGACACTGAAATTTGAAATAGTAAATTGAAGGCTGAGGGTGAATTTGGTTAAATTGGAACATTGATCATGGTTTGCTTTAAATTAGAGTCACGCCTGTACATCTGGACTGAACCCAGCTGAAATTTATATGAGGACCCGTCATCAGATATACATATTATAACATTGTATGAGTAAGAAGAAGGCTGATTAGTGTTGATCCTTTGATGATAAAGAGTACATTAGGGAACAGAATAGCAATAGGGCAGAATATAATAGGATCGAGTGAAATGGAATTGGAAATTATAGTGAATGTATGGGAAAGCATGGGTGCATGATGGTAAGTAAGTAAGTTTATTGGCCAAGTATTCACATACAAGGAATTTGCCTTGGTTCTCCGACCACAAGTAACAACATGACATATAGTGACAGTTACGAATGATTCAGAAAACACTAAACATTAATAATAATAAAACATTAATGATAAAACACCATTGATCAAGCATGTGAAATAACAAAATACCAGATCAAAGGGAGGCTACAGATTTTCGGCTGTTGAGTAGAGCAATTACTCGTGGATAAAAACTGTTTTTATGTCTGACTGTGGCAGCTTTGACAGTCCGGAGTGGCGTTCCAGAGGGAAGCGATTCAAAGAGTTTGTGGCTAGGGTGAGAGGGGTCAGAGATGATCTTGCCCGCTCGTTTCCTGGTTCTTGCAGTGTACAGTTCATCAATGGAGGGAAGGTTGCAGCCAATAATCTTCTCTGCTGATCGGACGATTCGCTGCAGCCTCCAGGTGTCGTGCTTGGTGGCTGAGCTAAACCAGATCATGATGGAGAAGGTGAGAACAGACTCTACGATGGTAATGAGAACAGACTCTACGAAGGTGAGAACAGACTCTACGAAGGCAATGATGGTCTAGAATTGGACCATCATTGCCTATGGCAGATTGTGCTTCCTCAGCTGCTGCAGGAAGTACATCCTCTGTTGTGCCTTTTTGACTGAGGAGTCGATGGTAGTCCCCCACTTAAGGTCCTTGGAGATGATGGATCCCAGGAACTTTAAAGACTCCATAGATGTGACTGTGGTGTTGTTGATGGTGAGTGGGGTGAGGGGAGGGGGGGCTCTCCTAAAGTCTACAATCAATTCCACTGTCTTAAGCACATTGAGCTCTAGGTTGTTGCTACGGCACCAGGACGCCAGCTGTGACACTTCCTGTCTGTAGGCAGATTCCTCCCCATCCTGGATCAGTCCAATCAGGGTTGTGTCATCAGCAAACTTGAGAAGCTTGACAGAGGTGTCTGTGGAGGTGCATTCATTGGTGTAGAGAGAGAAGAGGAGAGGAGAGAGTACGCAGCCTTACGGTGCTCCTATGCTGAGTGTTTGCGGGTCCGAGATGTACTTTCCCAGCCTCACATGCTGCTTCCTGTCTGTCAGGAAGTTGGTGATCCACTGACAAAGGGGTTCAGGCACAGTCAACTCGGAAAGTTTGGAGTGTAGTAGCTCTGGCACGATGGTGTTGAATGCAGAGCTAAAATCAACAAACAGGATTCTCGCATAGGTCCCCTGGCGGTCTAGGTGCTGTGGGATGAAGTGCAGGCCCAGGTTCACTGCATCATCCACAGATCTATTGGCCCGATATGCAAACTGCAGAGGGTCCAGCAGGGAGTTTGTGATATTTTTCAGCTTGGCCAGCACAAGCCTTTCAAGTGTCTTCATGACTACAGAGGTCAGTGCGACAAGCCTGTAATCATTAAGACAAGTAATCCTTGCCATTTTGGGTACAGGAACAATAGTGGAGACTTTGAAGCAGGCAGGGATAGTACATGTTTGCAGGGACTGGTTAAAAATGTCTGTGTAGACCGGTGCCAGCTGTTTGGCACAGAGCTTACGAGCAGAGGGGGAAACATTGTCAGGTCCTGGAGATTTACGGCTCTTTTGTCCTCTGAAAAGCCTCTCTACCTCCTCTATTTTTATTGTTGGTATGGATAAGTTATGTTGTGCAGCACAGAGGGTGTGGATGACTTGCTTTGTCCCAAGTTTTTCAGGAAATTTAAGGTTTTAGGTTTGACTATGGAAAGGGATGGAAGAATGGGAAACAACACGGATGGAGGGAATTCATGCCCAAAAAAACTCGGGAAGTGAAGACTCATCAGACGGAAATTGTGAAACTATGCCCATGAAAACTCTGGACGCTTGACAATATTCTGTGAAGAAACATCATCATCTTGTTTTGCTGATAGATGGGAAATGTAATATAGACACATATGTATATCTGGTTTGCTGATTATTGAACTATTTGGTTATCATAAATGATGGGGTATCATATATGATTTAAAAAAAAGGAATGTTAATCCTGGCCATATTGGAGAAGTTAGGACTTTAAAATGGGGTAAAAGTTTCTGGGCTGCTGGGAGATTTGGTCAATTTGGAATTGATCTCTGCAGAACTGGGACAAGCTGCGGAGTGGTGCCAGTTTGTCTACAGCCTAGGTGCAAGTTGCGAGAAAAGAATAAGATCATCTGCAGACCCTGTCAATTAGGTGCAAAATGCATAGAATGGATTGGATGGCTGCAAACCAGACATACACCTTGTAAATAATTGTAAATAATGTTGCAGAGTTCTACTTTGCCAAGCATTGATTGGATGAGGTATTGAGCCTTGTCTGGGTTTCTTGCAGATCAGGGTAAATGTTTCTAAGTTGGCTTCCTTGAGAAGCCCTGTTTGAATACAATGTATTAAGCTGCTGTCTATTGGGTTAGGGAAATGTCTGTTATGTATGGGGTTAATCGATATCTGTAATTGGATTGTTCAGAGACCACCCCCATGTGGTTCGGTCCCGGGACCTATAAAAGTCCGCTGCCACGAGGTCCAGCGTCGATCTTCTGGGAGAGCGCTTGGGACTGCGTGACCTTCTGGAGTGTTTCTGGAGGATCAGTACAGTAGTTGAACTGTAATTATGTTTTGTCAAAATAAAGATTAGTTGTTCAAGTGCTTGATTCAGTGATTTTTGACTGGAACTAGACTGGGGGGAAGCTTAGAACGAGCAATTTACACAGGTACAAATAGCTGTGAGGTATTAGGATTTTTTTGGTTCTTGAAATGTGGCTGATTAAAAGGAGTCAGGAGCAAAAACAATATTCTGAATACAAGGTGTTCAGAATAGATATAGAAGGCCAATCTGGTACTTCCCAATCACTAAGTTTCATTCACACATGGGTCTTCAAACCAAATGGTAATTCCAAAAGAAAAGATAATTTCAAAGCAGTGCTCCAGCACCACTTTTATTTAAAATTCACACTTGCTCAGTGTATGTGACAACATGTAAGGTTGAGGAAGATTAAATCAGACAGGGCCTTAAGGGAATATAAAGAAAGCAAGAAAGACTCAAGCAGGGAATAAGCAACTATTCAGAAAAACGCATGGAATCACGGGATTTGTCAAAGGTCAAACGTTATAAAGAAAAATGGAACAAAATGTAATTGGCAAGTGAATTACAAAGAATCCTCAGGTTTATTATACATACATCAAAAGCAAGAGGGTAACTAATGAGTGGGTAGAACTGAAGACAGACACAAAAAGCTGGAGTAACTCAGCGGGTCAGGCAGCATCTCTGGAGAAAAACAAATAGGTGACATTTTGGGTCGAGGCCGTTCTTAAGAATAGGTAGGATCATTCAAAGATAAAGGAGAGAATTTATAATTTAGTCATTTTGTCCACAATACCTTCTTCTTAGGCCCCCTTCAATCGTGGCTGACCAAAGGTGTCTCCAGGGTTGGAGGACGCCAGTGCGTGATGTTGGTTCACATGGGGAAACTGGTGCACAGACAGCCACCACACGGTCCTTGACAGATCTGGGTAAGGATCCAGTGGCATGGAGTCCAAGACGACCGGAGACCCTTTATTGCTGCAGCCTTCATCCGCCTTCCCAGCCGTTGTGACGCTCCACTTAGGTCAGCCACCATCCTCCGCCTGTTCCAACGTTGAGGTCTTGGTTGGATTGCTCTTTGTCAGAGTCCTCCCCCTCGACCTTACCGCCATGGGTGGCCCTATCAGTAGCATAGCTCCAGACTGCATTGCTCTCAGGACCACACAAGCTTCTCCACCACGACAAGGTGACAATCCACAGAGAAGTCCACAATACAAAGCACACAAATATTAACTTCTCGTTCAAATTTTCAACAAATCTTTTGGTACATTCAAATAATTATCCAGTAACCATGAAATGCTGTTATGGCCCTTTTCCGAATTGCCAAGTCTAGGCAGAGCATTTCATTTCCCTAAATTAATCAGTGGATTAAAGCATCAAATTTTCCTTTTCATTTCAATCAATCTTTCATAATTCACAAAACAGAAATAATGTTGAAGGCTAATGTGATAACTGATGAAAAGTCACTGACGTGAAATTTTAGCTGTTTCTCTTATAACAATGTTACACCACAGGCTGAATATTTTCAGATTTCCACCATCTGCAGGAATTCGCTTTGTAGTTGAATTTATAGACAATAGACAATAGGTGCAGGAGTAGGTCATTCGGCTCTTCGAGCCAGCACTGCCATTCAATGTGATCATGGCTGAACAACCACAATCAGTACCCCGTTCCTGCTTTCTCCCCATATCCCCTGACTCCGCTATCTTTAAGAGCTCTATTTAACTCTCTCTTGAAAGCATCCAGAACCGGCCTCCACCACCTTCCGAGGCAGAGAATTCCGCAGACTCACTACTCTCTGTGTGAAAATCTACTCAAAATTTTTCTCCCTTGGTACCATTCTTCATATCTACAACATCTTACATAACAATTTAGAAACATAGGAGCCGGAGTGAGCCTTATGGCCCCTTGAGCCTGCTCCATCACTCAAAACAATCATGGCCAATCATCCTAATTCAATACCTGTTCCTCCCCATATCCTTCAATTTCTCTAGACTGGAAATATTTCCAACTCTTCTTGAAATATATTTAATGATTTGGCTTTAATTGCTTTCATTGGTAGAAAGTTCCATAAATACCTCACCCTCTGGGAGACGAAATATATTTCCTCATCTTAGACATAGAAAAAAATGTGCAGGAGTAGGCCATTCGGTCCTTTGAGCAGGCACCGCCATTCAATATGATGATGGCTGATCATCTAAAATCAGTACCCCGGTTCCTGCTTTTTCCCCATACCCCTTGATTCCTTTAGCCTATGAGTAAATCGTGGTAATGCTATCAAATGCTATATGGGAAAGGTGAGTCAGAGGGGAAAAACAGTTTAAAAAGAGCACCAAAAAGCCAGTGTTAGCCCAGAGCTTACGTGGATCTTGGACAAGCAGCAATCAAAGAGATGCACGGAGAAGAGCATATTGGCTGAAACCCGTGGGAAAGGTGAATAAGTCACAGGGGAAAAACAGTTTAAAACTGAGGCATTTGGTTTGTAAATTGGTAAATTAGGCAATTTATCAGTGAATATAAGCAAGGCTGCTCTGGGGAGCGGCAGTAAGGGAGTGGCCTTGTGAGTAAAGTGTGAGTCTTTGGCTCGAGAGTCTTCGGCTGAGGAGAGGAGGCTATGCAAAAAGCCGGAGAGGACGGGATGTGGTGAACACATGACAGGACAGATGAGACAGTGTGATGCTTGCAGAATGTGTGAGCCCAGGGACACGGATGGAACCTCTGGTTGCTACAATTGTGGCAAGTTCGTCCAGCTTCAGCTCCTGAAGGACCTTGTTGGGGCACTGGAGAAGCAGCTGGATGACCTCAAGGTCATCCGGGAAAATAAGAGTTTCCTCGACAAGATCTACAGTGAGGTTGTCACGCCGAGGATACGGGAAGAATGAAGTGTGTGACTGAGAGAAAGGGTGGTAACTGTGGAGTGCAGGAGACCCAGGTGGCTGTGCCTAATGAAAATGGGTACGCCCTCTTGGGAACTGTCTGGGAACTGTCGGCTTCCAGTCCGAGTGGCGGACACATCGGTGGTTCCAGTCTTAGAGATGGGATTCGACCGGCCGTCAGGCAGAGCCATAGTGGTGGGCGACTCCATTGTCCAAGGAGCAGACAGGAGATTCTCTGGTGGCAGACGAGACGCGAGGATGGTCTGTTGCCTCCCTGGTGCCAGGGTTGAGGATGTCACAAGCCAAATTCAGAACATCCTAGAGAGAGAAGGTGAACAGCTGGCAGTAGTTGTGTACATAGGCACAAACAACATCAGGAAGAAGAGGAAGGAGGTTCTCCAACGTGAGTTCAGAGAGCTAGGAAGAAGACTGAAAAGCAGGACTTCTAGGGTGGTTATCTCTGGATTGCTTCCAGTACCTCGTGCTAGTGAGGACAGGAACAGGGAGATAGGGGATCTGAATGTGTGGCTGAGGGGCTGGTGCAGGGAGTAAGGATTTATATTTATAGACCACTGGGATCTCTGCTGGGGTAAGGGTGACCTGTACAAAAGGTACGGGTTACACCTTAACTGGAGGGGAACCGACATTGTGGCAGGTGGGTTTGCTAGGGCTACACATGTGGGTTTAAACTAAATAATGGGGGGGAGGGATTGACAAATTCGGAGTATAAAGATGGAGTTGAAGGGGAAGTGAGTAGAGGAAAAATTACAAAAGATTCTCAAATTAATGGGAAGAAAAGTTAGAAAGGGATAAAGAGTAAGGTCAGGGACAATTACGAGCGGAGCGAGGGGGGACGTGAATATGGAGGTCAAAGTGTTGTATATGAATGCGCAAAGTATAAGAAATAAAGTGGACGAGCTTGAGGCTCAGTTAGAAATTGGCAAGTATGATGTTGTGGGAATTACAGAGACATGGCTGCAAGAGGGCCAGGGCTGGAAACTGAATATTCAAGGGCATACCTCCTATCGAAAAGACAGACAGGAGGGGGTGGGGTAGCTCTGGTGGTGAGGAATGAAATTCAGTCCCTTGCAAGGAGTGACATTGAAACAGGAGATGTGGAGTCAGAATGGATAGAACTAAATAATTGTAAGGGTAAAAATACCCTAATGGGACTTATCTACAGGGCCCCAAACAGTAGCCTTGACATAGGGTGCAAGTTGAATCAGGAGATAAAATTGGCATGTAGCAAAGGTAATGCTGTGATTGTTATGGGGGATTTCAACATGCAGGTTGACTGCGAAAATCAAGTTGGTACTGGACCCGAAGAAAGGGACTTTGTAAAGTGCCTTGTGATGAATTCTTTGAGCAGCTTGCATTAGAGCCTACCAGGGAGAAGGCAATTCTGGATTTAAAGAAATGAACCGGATTTGATAAAGGAACAACGTTAATGAGCCATTAGGAAGTAGTGACCATAATATGGTCACGTTTAATCAACAATTGGAGAGGGAGATGGGTAGATCGTAGGTGTCAGTGTTACAGCTGAATAAAGGGGACAATGGGCCCAAGAGGGAGGAGCTGGCCAAAGTTGATAGGAAAGATACCCTAGCAGGGATGACAGTGGAACAACAATGGCAGGTATTTCTAGGAATAATACAGAAGGTGCAGGATCAATTCATTCCTAGGAGGAAGAAAGATTCCAAGGGGAGTAAGGGGCGACCATGGCTGACAAGGGACGTCAGGGACAGTATAAAAATAAAAGAGAAGTACAACATTGCAAAGATGAGCGGGAAGCAAGAGGATTGGGTAATGCTTAAAGAGCAACAGAAGATAACTAAAAAGACAATACAGGGAGAAAAGATGAGGTACGAAGATAAGCTAGCCAAGAATATAAAGGAGGATAGTAAAAGCTTATTTAGGTATGTGAAGAGGAAAAAAATAGTTAAGACCAAAGTTGGACACTTGAAGACCGAAAAAGGAGAATTTATTATGGGAAACAAGGAAATAGCAGTTGAGTTGAACAGGTACTTTGAATCCGTCTTCACTAAGAAGGACGCAAACAATCTTCCTGATATAGTAGTGGCCAGATGATCTGGGGTAAAGGAGGAACTGAAGGAAATCCACATTAGACAGGAAATGGTGTTGGGTAGACTGATGGGACTGAAGGCTGATAAATCCCCAGGGCCTGATGGTCTGCATCCCATGGTACTTAAGGAAGTGGCTCTAGAAATCGTGGATGCATTGGTGATAATTTTCCAATGTGCTATAGACTCAGGATCAGTTCCTGTGGATTGCAGAGTAGCTAATGTTATCCCACTTTTTAAGAAAGGCGGGAGAGAGAAAACAAGGAATTATAGACCAGTTAACCTGACATCAGTGGTGGGGAAGATGTTGGAGTCAATTATAAAAGATGAAATAGCCGCACATTGGATAGCAGTAACAGGATCGGTCCGTGTCAGCATGGATTTACGAAGGGGAAATCATGCTTGACTAATCATCTGAAATTTTTTGAGGATGTAACTAGGAAAATGGATAAGGGGGAGCCAGTGGATATAGTGTACCTAGACTTTCAGTAAGCATTTGATAAGGTCCCACTCGCAGGGTGGCAGTGTGAACTGTGAGGAGAATGCTATGAGAATGCAGGGTGACGGACAAGTTGGGTGAGTGGGCGGATGCATGGCAGATGCAGTTTAATGTGGATAAATGTGAAGTTATCCACTTTGGTATCAAAAACAGGAAGGCAGATTACTATCTAAATGGTGTCAAGTTGGGAAAAGGGGAAGTACAACGGGTCCTTCTTCATCAGTTATGAAAGTAAGCATGCAGGTACAGCAGGCAGTGAAGAAAGCGAATGGCATGTTGGCCTTTATAACAAGAGTAGTCGAGTATAGAAGCAAACAGGTCCTTCTGCAGTTGTATGGGGCCCTAGTGAGACCACACCGGGAGTATTGTGTACAGTTTTGGTCCCCTAATTTGAGGAAGGACATTCTTGCTATTGAGGGAGTGCAGCGTAGGTTTACAAGGTTAATTCCAGAGATGGCGGGACTGTCTTAGGCTGAGAGAATGGAGCGGCTGGGCTTGTACAATCTGGAGCTTAGAAGGATGAGAGGGGATCTTATTGAAACATATAAGATTGTTAAGGGTTTGGACATGCAAGAGGCAGGAAACATGTTCCTGATGTTGGGGGAGTCCAGAACCAGGGGCCGCAGTTTAAGAATAAGGGGTAAGCCATTTAGAACAAAGACGAGGAAACACTTTTTCTCACTGAGAGTTGTGAGTCTGTGGAATTCTCTGCCTCAGAGGGCGGTGGGGGCCGGTTCTCTGGATACTTTCAAGAGAGCTAGATAGGGCTCTTAAAGATAGCGGAGTCAGGGGATATAGGGAGAAGGCAGGAACGAGGTACTGATTGGGGATGATTAGCCATGATCACATTGAATGGTGGTGCTGGCTCGAAGGGCCAAATGGCCTACTCCTGCACCTATTGTCTATTGTCCATTATCATCATAACAACCATTCAAAATTCTTAATACTTCCGTGAATGGGTTAAAGAATTCTATTATAACTTCAACCTCACCTACATTACGCGTGTATCAACATCACCCCATTGCTTGAAAATGTAATACCCACTGCAAAACACACACCGATTGTAGACTTTTCTACCATAACCTACTCATTTCAATATGTACATGTCTCCACTCCCCCTGTGCACCCACCTATTCAAGGGTACTGGTCATACATCAAGGAAAGGACACTAATGCCTGATGCAGTTCCATAACAATGAGAGCATCACAAAAACAAAGTTCATCATCCAAACTAAGACTATGAAAGGACATTTGAGCAATCATGGAAGTAGCAAGGAAAAAGGGAATTATCAGAAAGAATAATTAGTTTGTGACATAAATTAAAATGAGGAAGCACTTGGTAGGAAGAAAGAACAATATACTTAGCATGGGACAAAAGGAACTGCAAATGCTGTTTCCGAAAAAAGGCACCAAATGCTGGAGTAACTCAACAGGTCAGATATATTTATGAAGAACATGAATAGGTGACATTTTGGTACGGGACCCATCATCAGAATATTGTTTGGGGGGGTGGGGAAGAGGGTTGGAAGGGTGGGAAGGGATGAGTGCACCAAGTAGTTATGGTGGTCTCTGGGGAAGGTGGAAAGCAGTGTGGATGTGAAGATGTGACTGGTGGTGGGGTCATGTTGGAGGTGATAGAAATGTCAGAAAATTAGGTTTTGGATGATGAGGTTGGTGGGTGAAAGGTATCCTTGTTCTAGCTGGGGGGTGGGGGAGTGTGAGCAGAATGGGATACAGAGGAGACATGGGGATGGCATCCATCTATGACTGTGGGGGAATTTCATTTTTAGGAATTTCCCCCAAACCATGTTTACGGAAGAAAGAGAACATCGCAGATGTCCTGGAATGGAAAGTGTCATCAGAGGAGCAGCTGCAGCAGAGATGAAAAATTTGATAGTAGGGGCAAGCCTCTTTGCAATAGGCAGGGTGGAAGGAACAGTAGTCTAGATAACTCTAGGAGTCTGTGGATTTGTAGTGGACGTCAGTCAACAGTTTGTACACGGTTATGAAAACAGAGGGCTCAAGAAAGGGCCGAGGGGTGTCAGAGGCAGTCTAAGTAAATTAGAGGGCAGGGTGGAAATCTTTGACAAAATTAATCCCTATCACTTTTTTACATCAGGTAATTATATAATATTTTAACATATGCTTGATATGTGATTTACATCAGTAGATGTATTATATAATATCAGTAGGCAGATGGCCGCTACAATAAACATTGGAAATCTAACTAAAAATCCCAGGCTACTCATCAGCAGTAGCATATGACATATACTCATTCTAGAGAACACCACACCCTGGAGTATATTGCAAGTGCTAACACATCTCAATTTGCAGAGAGACTAATAAACTTCATCAGTTCTTGGTGTCAGTTTAAATTCTTTATGTGTTACTACCTCATAACAGATAACAGATGGTGTGTTAGTGCCTGTATTTTTGTACTCTCATTACTGTGCTCAATGTATATTGATGTCAGCATACAAATAAAACAAGGTGTGAAAATATGGTTTTAAAGTGATCAGGCAGCATCTCTGGAGAAAAGGAATAGGTAACATTTCGGGTCGAGACATCATGAAGGAACTGGACCTGAAACATTACCTATTCCTTTTCTCCAGAGATGCTACCTCACCCACTGAGTTACTCCAGAATTTGTCTATCTCATGTAAATTTTGCCTGTGTTACAAATAACATTACAATATTTTGCCGCCTTCAGTTTTTTGTCACATTTCCCCTGGCATTAAAGTTGAGCATCAGCGGTCTCACCTGTAACCATAAAGAGTATTTGAACTGCTATTCCAGCTTGCCGAAGGTGTCTGGCTATTCGCAGAACAAACTACACTAACCCTCTCTTGACTGTACCCCAAGACTATCATGCTGGTCTCAAAAGGCAAGGCAAAATGAGCTACTTTTAAAATTATTCTTGGAGCACGGGCTTCCACGTACATGGTTTTGGGGTGAACTAGCATGAATGCAGCCAGGGCACAGAGGTTACATCTGCTTGGGTGCCCCCACTATCACGTAAAGTCCCATTGAGTGTGATGAATATGGAGTGCGGACTTTGGTGAGTAATCGACCTGCCCTACTTAAGCGATTTTTCAGGCGAATGTCGGCGACTGTCAAATCGCCGGCAAGCAACTGTAAAAACGGCGACTGGAACGGCAAATCTCGGACTGGAACACACACACATCGCTTCCTTCACCTGCCTGTTATGCAGGCGGAGGACAGGGCAAGCGGGGGGAGCGCTGTCTGAGTTAAATTCACACGGTGCAAAGCCAATGTGATAGACACACACCACGATGAACACACACACCACGATGAACAGGAAGGTTGGTTAAGACGGTGTAAGCACAGTGTACGGGAAGGGTTACGTTAGTTCATTAAAAGGGGGGGGAGGGGGAGAAGGAATGGAGACAACTTTTAAGAAGCCAGAGATACACGGCTGTGAAGCTTGGCGGACATTAACATTATCGGTAGGTTATCCTTGGTTCTGAAAACTATTGCTTATGTTTTTTTTTCCCAATGAGCCAATGAAATTCACCAGTCAGCACCAGCTACAACCTACGAGAACCTTCGCCCTCCTGGCAACCCACTAGGCACTCTTGGCGACCCACCTGCGGCACGAGAATTCTTGTGGCTTCATTCTGGTCGCAGCTAATTTTTCAACATGTTGAAAAATTTGCGGCAACAATAATGAAGCCGCGACTAGTTCCCAGAATGCGGGAACTCCTCACGACCATGAAGGCGACTCCATGGCAACTACCCGCAAACATGTGGCGAACATGTGACAACTGCATAGTCTCCTGCTGTCGTCTAAAAAGTTGCCTAAGTGGGACAGGTCCATAAGGCATTATGTCATTTGAAATATTTATTTGTTTCTTTCAGATTTAATGATAAACTTGACTAAGTGCAGACCCATTGGGTCTTCTCCCCCAACCCAATATTCCAGCACTCACCTGTTCCCCCAACGCAATATTCCACCACTCATGCATAGCCCTCAACTGCGCAGGCGCGGCTCATTTCCCCTCATTCTCCAGAACACCCTCCCCATCTTTACACTCCCTCTTCTTTCCCCTCTCCTCATCCCCTCCCAATCCCTCACCTCTCCCTCCCTAATTCCTCTCCCCTCCCTACCCCACTTCTCCCTCTATTTCCCAACCCCTACCTCCCCCACTTCCCCCTCCTCTCCCTCATTTTCCAACTCCCTACCTCCCCCACTTCCCCCTCCTCTCCCTCATTTCCCCCTCCCCCACGCTCCCTCCTCACTTCCCCCACTTTCACCCTCTCCCTCCCTACCCCCTCCTCCCTCAAAACCCAAACCCCCTCCTCACCTACCCAGGATATTCCCCTCTCCTTCTCTCCTCCCTCAATCCCTCCCGCACCTCTCCCTCCCTCTCCTTTCCCCTACCCTCAGTTCCTCCCTCCATTCATAAAAAGCACCATCTGCAGTTCCTTCCTCGACAGGTCATTCATTGTTAGCTGTGGTTTAGATCCCATTGACTTGACGATTGGACCAGTTTGCATCGTGTGTGTGTATGTGAGTCACTCAAGCTCCATGCAAACCGCTCGGCCGCCCTGCAACCCGACTCTCCCTCACTCCCTCAGCCCACTCCGGCTCACCCGCCATTCGGCCCATCCATGTCCTGCCCGACCACCCGTTGCTGCTGCTCAGCCCAAACTCGCCCTGCCTGTGCACCGCTACGGCCGCTCGGCCCATCCCCGACCTACCCACCCGCCTATGTGCCTGCTTGCTACCGCCGCGGGGGGAGGGGGGGGCGATGGAGTCGGTGTTCGTCATGGTGGGCACCACAAATATTGACTGGCTGGTGGAGAAGGTCTCCTCCGAGAGGGTGAGTTACCGCAGCGGCGGCAGTGGAAACGGATGGACGCAGCCATTCACCCGGGGGGACAGGGAGACGGGACCGCCATTACCACAGAGGGCGGGTGGGGGAGAGGGATGAGTGAGGGAGAGAGAGATGGAATCTGGGCTTCCACTGAAACAACCCGCCCCCCCGCCCCCCCCCCCCCCCCCCCCCCCACTCACCCACAGCTGCCGCCGGTGGTGGGGGAGACGGTAGACAAGTTACTGTGAGGAGGGGAGAAGATTTTTTGAGTGAGGCGGGAGAGGCTGTGGTGCAGGAAGGGGCGTCGCCACCCCGGCTCTGGCGCTGACTGACCGGAGAGACCAATCTGCGCATGCGCGGTTTTAAAGATTTTTTAACCTCAATAACTTTAAAAATATACCATTGATCGGAACATAACTTGTTGCAGTACAGAGGAATTATGAGTAAACTGACGAAAACTTTAGCGCTTTCATGTACCGATTTTGTGCAAATAGAAAAACCACGCAAACCAGAAGAGCACAAGATCAGAGTTTTAGTTATGTACAGATTTTGTAACATTATTGTTTTTATCTGAAGTGTTTAGAAGTGGTAAGCAAGGAACCTTCCAGTCTTCCGGTTCATTGGGTAATAAGCTAGAACTGATTAATAGCATTTACTACCAGCTAACTCAGTACTTATGGTGTGTGACAATATAATTCTGTTAGCCTAGCTAAACAACGCAAGTGCTGCATTGTCTATTGAGTTTGGACTTTGATGAGAAAGAGAGAATGGTGAGGCAAGGGCAAAAGCACAGCTTTACATTTTGTTTAGTTTTAGTCCAACCAAGTAATCCGTTGGTAACTATGAAGTAATCCAATAGTTGAATTTGTAGTCTTCTTTTCATCATTTTAAAAGGTCTATCGTATTATAATCTATTGCATATATTTAATTAAAACTGCTGTCTCCAAACTACAGTTGTGACAAAACAAATGCAGGGCTCTCATTTAACTTTTATTCCCTGTTGCCAGCTGGGCAACCTAGGCAGCTTTTTAGGTTGCCAAATGATAGCTTAGGTGGTCGTTTAAGACGGCTTTCATGACTCGTGCAATAATGTGCTCGGACGAAGTGCGTAGTTACCAGTCGGAATTATGCTCAATGATGCATTCACATATTATTTCTGCTTCAAATATGTGAATATGTCACAAACTAAACATAATCACCAATCAAGACATGATATATACCACAATGACACGCAGCAAAATTATAACACAGTATCTCAACTCTTTTTACACATTGCAATTAATGCAATTTCAATTATTTCTTTCCACTTCCAAACAAAAATGTGTTGGATTATTCAGCGTATGATCAACCTGTGTCAATAAATCCTGGACCATGGTGAAATTTTTGCTTAACCATGCACACTACAGATTGATGCATGCATGTTTTCTGTGAAGGGCCGAAAATTATCATGACATGGCCATAGCATAGGTCGTTATTGCTATTGGTACAGAAACACTCTAGCTTCCCACATAATTTATCCACAACAAAATATACAGGTTGCAAGGATATTTCTAAAGGCATTTTATGATAATAGCTGTTAAAACTGACAATACCCATCTGACAGGTTAAACATTACACTAACTGACAAGAGATGGCCAAAGGACATAACTGCAGCAAATGTTATTTTGGTAATATGTTTAAAGGTGTCAAAACGCCACATTACCGGACATTCAGATTAGATGTATGTGTTGTGAACAGCAATGAAGATACCCATTTTGTACGCACCAGTTTTTTAAAAATGCATTCATAAACGCTGTTTCCATCATTCCCACTTCAGAATTCTGATCCCCCCATTCAACTGCACACAATTAGAGGTAATTTACAGTGGACAATTAATCCACCAACTCGCACATCAAGGTGAGTTTAAGACCCCATGCAGCTGGCAACCGGGGGAGAGGTAAGAATCGGTGCAGTCAATGGTCGCCCGCAGTGACGGGGAAAGTTGACGATTGCAGTGATGGTGGCAGTGGCAGACATGGGCTGGAAGCAGCCGAGTAAGTTGTGTGGGCAGATGGTCAGGCCTGAAAGCAATGCAAACTGGGGGTGGAGTGGTCAGCCACGCTGTAAGCGGCAGGTGAGGCAGTGTGAGCCATGAGTGGCACAGGAAACCGGTGCTCTAAGCATCAGGGTAGGCAACGTGAGTCAGAGTGGCACGGAAACTGGCGCTCTAATTGGTCGATAAATAAGTATGCATTAACCAAAATCCATTATAAAGAGGTCCTTGAAAACGAGGGTTTACTGTACTGGGGAAAGAGGAGGCAGTTCCCTTGAGATAGGCTTCTGCTGAAATCAGCAAGAATTGGTGTTCTAGCAATAACTAGGTCTTGTATTTAAAGCTTTAAACTCAGGGCGGGATTGGGGGAAAAAAGTTCAGGTAATGGGCCTGTCCCAATAAGGCGATTTTTTAAGCAACTACAGGTGACTAGTTTGTTGCCACATGTTCACCGGTGGTCGCCAGGCGTAGTCTCCACAGTCGCGCAAAAAGTCGTAAATATTTTGGCGACAGTGAGTCTGATGCCAATGAATGTAGCTTGACTTCTCTTGACGTAGGTGCTGTCGTAGGTTGTTGCCAGGATGACGTAGGTTGTCACCCGTCTTTCGACGACCTGCTACGACAATTACAGTTGCTGGCAGTTGCCTAAAAAATCGCCAAGTGGGACAGGCCCATGAGGGGATATATAGAAATTGAAAGTGAAAGGATACAGTAAGAATGCAGGCGTGGAAAGGAAGTAATAACAACCAGAGAATGTCAGGAGAGTAAATAAAAACAAAAGAGTATATCTTCAATTGCAGTTTGGGCAGGAGGAAAGGTCGGAAGGCAAATTTGATACCTCTATCAGAAAGCACTCAACATTTATAGCACATTAAACAAATTAATTGCACAACAAAAATAAATATGTTCAATCTAATAGCTATTCCTGAGGCGTAGTTGCAAAGTATCCAAGGTTGACGATTAATTATACCAACACACTTAATTTTTGAAAGGGATAAACAAAATGGACAAAAGGAGGTGTCGCTGCAATAATAAAGGCAGTGGAACGAAAGGATCTTAGCTCGGAAACTCAATAAATAGAATCCTTGCAGGTAGAGCTAAGAAATGCAAAGGAGTAGAAAACATTTGTATGAATACTAATGTAGCATGGTATGCATTGCAACTTCCAATAAATCACATTGAGATCAGAGTTACATTGAGCACACAAAGATGGGAGAATCTCTTTGAAGAATCTCCCAAAAGAATCATCGTCCTCAAAGTGCATGGAATATTTATTTATATTATTAAGCACAAGGACAACATCAGGTGATTAAATGCAATTTCAATAGCTTACATCAATATTTTGAATGTGGAAAAAAGTCTCCATAGAATTTAATATGTAGAATTGGAGCACATCTTAACTGACAAGACCATCAAACACGTTTTCTTCAGAAATAGAAGTTCACAATCAATATTCTAAACGTTTCTGAAGATAAACATTCCAAGAATTCCAAATTGGCGTTGTGAAGTCAAACCTTCACAATCTTTCTTGATTTTATCCTAGAATTTTCAATGGAGGCCAATGAACAAAGCCTGTACATTTGGCCAATGCATACAATAATATCTCATGATCCTGTCAGTTCTCTTATCAATTCCCTTAAAGTGCCCTCCCTCAATGAGACTGCTTGCCTCACAGACACCGCTGTTTCGTTTATGTCTTATAATTTCAAAATCAATTACTGTGTTGGTTACATTTAAAGTCAGTTTGAAGACAGGTGCTCGTCTGTATTAATGGTTCCTCCCCTATAATTCAGAATAATAGAATAAAGAAAATTAGAACCACCTGTAGCAAAGGCATTACAAAAATCACAGGGGGCAAAAAATCACTCTGTCATAGGTTGAAGGAGAATGAATTCAGAGTAATCATTTAGTACATTGATTGAGGAGCCAACAAGGTAATATACAATTTTTCATCTCAAAGTGTGATCTTCTTCTTGTGTATGGCATGCACAGCCTAAAGTTGTAGGACAACTTGTTCTATTTGATCTTATTGATTGTGTACGCCAGGTTGATTGCATTCGTCGAAACAGGGCGGACCACGTGAAGGTTGCAATCTTCCACCCCGAAGTGTGTAATAAAAGTATTCAATAATAGCTTTGTACTTAACAGGCTTTTAATAAAGAGTAGCCATAAAACAATAACATTTTATATTAAGATTGAAAATTATTTGCTTAATCCCAAATCAAAGTGTTATGGGCCTGTCCCACTTACGCAAGTTTTTAGGCGACAACAGGAGATTATGAGGTCGCACAAGGTCTCCACATGTTCGCCAGAGGTTGCCAGGGTGTTGCCTGCATGGTGTTGAGTAGGTCCCGCATACTCGTAACTCGTAACATGTTGAAAAATTAGCGGCGACCAGAATTTTGATGCCATGGAGAGTAGCGAGAATTCTCGTCAAATAGGTGCAGTGGTAGTGGGTCGCCAGGAGATTGGAGGTTGTTGTAGGTTCTCGTAGGTTGGCACCGGTGCTGACCGGTGAATTTCATTGCGTCATTGGGAAAAAAAACGTAAACATTGGTTCTCAGAACCAAGGATAACCGACCGGTAATGTTAATGTTCGCCGAGCTTCACAGCCGTGTATCTCTGGCTTCTTAAAAGTTGTCTCCACTCCTTCTCCCCATCCTGTCTCCCCCTTCTCCCCCCTTTTAAAGGACTTAAAGGACTTAAGTGACACTGTGCTTTCACCGTCTTAATTAAAATGCCAACCTTCCTGTTCATCGTGGTGTGTGTCTATATCACATTGGCTTTGCACCATGTGAATTTCACTCAAAGAGCGCTCTCCCCGCTTGCCCTGTCCCCCACCTGCATAACTGGCTGGTGAAGGAAGCGATGTGTGTTTGTGTGTGTGTGTGTGTTCCACCCTGACAGTTACCATTCCAGTCGCCGTTCCAGTCGCCGGTTTTTCAATGACCTGCTGCGACTTGACAGTCGCATGAAAAATCACCTAAGTGGGACAGGCCCATTAAGCCTAAATGAAGTAAATAATAAGTGTAAAAAGTGACTACATTAAACGACATTAAATATCTGACAGAAAACAAGTAATGTTTAAAGAATGCATAAATTACAACAAATATATATCACTTTAAAGGCATAAAAGCAATCTGAAAAATGATCCAACCATGGCCACCAACAGAGGTTAAAGACGGTGTTAGATCACAGGAAAAGACTTAGAATGTGTACAAAATGCTGCAGTCTTGAGGATTGGAAACATTTCAAAATTCAACATTTCAAAGTTTAAGTAATCATATGAGAAAGTAAAACACCACACTAAAGAGACACGTATAAAAAACGGACCATAAAAATATTTTACAGTTAAGTAGAAAAGAAAAAAAAGCAAAGTTAAATATGACAACATCACAGACCAAAACAGAATACATTTTAATGTCTGATAAGGAAATGGCATAGAAAATGGCATTTTGTGCCGCCCATCATATGCAGGTCTCAAGGGAATGAGGATCTGAAAGTATTCATAAAAATACGGAGTTGGCGTAATTATGGATTACTTGACATCTGATGTACAATATCCCAAGGCTTTGGGCGATATGGTGATGGATTTAATGGTTGTGGTGGCTGTCATCATTTAAAATTCGACAGGCCCTGGAATGATTCCCACAGATATTCCTTTTGAAAGGAGGGAGAGAATGAATGGAGAACTACAGGCCAATTAGCATGACATCAGTAACAGGAAGACATCTAGAAACAATTAAGGAAGTGGTAACAAGACATCTAAGATAGTGAAATTATATTTGACAAATCTATTAGAACTTTTGAGGATACGTATATCCAGCATAATAGATAAAAACCTGAATATTTTGACTTTCATAAGGTCTTTAATAAGAGATAGCACTTGGGATTTTGGTCATAGATTGAGAACTGCAATAAACAGCAAGTCGGAAACAATTCAAAGGCAAACATTACATTGGCCTTCACTGAAAGAGAATTTGAGGTGACACAATGGCATCACAACTTCAACAATGTGTGTTTATGCATTCTCTCAGTAACCCATGGATTCCTCTGGTTTCCTTCCATGTCCCAAAGACATGCAGGTTAATTGGCTACTGTAAATTGTCCCTAGGGTGCAATTGACATACACTGAAACATAGAAACATAGAAAATAGGTGCAGGAGTAGGCCATTCGGCCCTTCGAGCCTGCACCATCATTCATTATGATCATGGCTGATCATCCAACTCAGTATCCTGTACCTTCCTTCTCTCCATACCCCCTGATCCCCTTAGCCACAAGGGCCACATCTAACTCCCTCTTAAATATAGCCAATGAACTGGCCTTAACTACCTTCTGTGGCAGAGAATTCCAGAGATTCACCACTCTCTGAGTGAAAAATGTTTTTCTCATCTCGGTCCTAAAATACTTCCCCCTTATCCTTAAACTGTGACCCCTTGTTCTGGACTTCCCCAACATTGGGAACAATCTTCCTGCATCTAGCCTGTCCAATCCCTTAAGAATTTTGTAGGTTTCTATAAGATCCCCCCTCAATCTTCTAAATTCTAGCGAGTACATGGCGAGTCTATCCAATCTTTCTTCATATGAAAGTCCTGACATCCCAGGAATCAGTCCGGTGAACCTTCTCTATACTCCCTCTATGGCAAGAATGTCATTCCTCAGATTAGGAGACCAAAACTGTACGCAATACTCCAGGTGTGGTCTCACGAAGAACCTGTACAACTGCAGTAGAACCTCCCTGCTCCTATACTCAAATCCTTTTGCTATGAATGCTGCATACCATTCGCTTTCTTCACAGCCTGCTGCACCTGCATGCCTACTTTCAATGACTGGTCTACCATGACACCCAGGTCTCGTTGCATCTCCTCTTTTCCTAATCGGCCACCATTCAAATAATAGTCTACTTTCCTGTTTTTGCCACCAAAGTGGATAACCTCACATTTATCCACATTTGCATCTGCCATGCATTTGCCCACTCACCCAACCTATCCAAGTCACCATGCAGCCTCCTAGCATCCTCCTCACAGCTAACACTGCCCCCAGCTTCGTGTCATCTGCAAACTTGGAGATGTTGCATTCAATTCCCTCGTCCAAATCATTAATATATATATTGTAAATAGCTGGAGTCCAAGCAACGAGCCTTGCGGTACCCCACTAGTCACTGCCTGCCATTCTGAAAAGGACCCGCTTACTCCTGCTCTTTGCTTCCTGTCTGCCAGCCAGTTCTCTATCCACATCAGTACTGAACCCCCAATACCGTGTGCTTTAAGTTTGCATACTAATCTCTTATGTGGGACCTTGTCAAAAGCCTTCTGAAAGTCCAGATATAACACATCCACAGGTTCTCCCTTATCCACTCTACTAGTTACATCCTCGAAAAATTCTATAAGATTCGTCAGACATGATTTACCTTTCATAAATCCATGCTGACTTTGTCCAATGATTTCACCACTTTCCAAATGTGCTCCTATTTCATCTTTAATAACCAACTCTAGCAGTTTCCCCACTACCGATGTTAGACCAACTGGTCTGTAATTCCCCGTTTTCTCTCTCCCTCCCTTTTTAAAACGTGGGGTTACATTAGCTACCCTCCAATCCTCAGGAACTACAGAATCTAAAGAGTTTTGAAAAATTATCACTAATGCATCCACTGTTTCTGGGGCCACATCTAACTCCCTCTTAAATATAGCCAATGAACTGGCCTCAACTACCCTCTGTGGCAGAGAGTTCCAGAGACCCACCACTCTCTGTGTGAAAAAAGTCCTTCTCATCTTGGTCCTAAAGGATTTCCCCCTTATCCTTAAGCTGTGACCCCTTGCCCTGGACCTCCCCAATATCAGGAACAATCTTCCTGCATCTAGCCTGTCCAAACCCTTAAGAATTTTGTAAGTTTCTATAAAATTGCCTCTCAATCTCCTAATTTGAATGCTTCATCTGCTAGTCTGTCTACTCTAGAAAATGGCCTTTTTCTGAAAATATCCTCTATGTCCAGCATATGGATTCTGTTGCGAATTCCAAATGACTGTGAGAATTTTGTGGTCAGTTCCAGATAAGAACGATGGCCCTGTTGCACTAGCATAAGCAGGAAGGTCTTGTACAGGGCATATAATATGGCAGCATATGTACTTTTCATACATACCATATACCCATTAGCTCCCAGGTGCCTAGTGGACTTAGAAGTACACGTGGACTTCTGCCTGGCCTGGAAGGAATGCTGGGGTCCCTAGATAGAGGTGAGGGAGGAGGTATAGGGACAGGTGCTACATCTCCTGTGGTTGCATAGAAAAGTACCTGGCGAGGAGGTTGTTTAGGTGGGAAGGGATGCTTCTCCGCATGTTCCCATCAACTCTTTCCAGATACCATCATTCAATTGCATAATAAGGATAAACTGTGGTGACCATAATAACACACACATCTTTAGAACATGTGCGTAAATGGGAGCAACTGGAGGAGACCCATGTGCTCATCTGCCCTCCGTGGAAGCTGTCATTGTGGAGCTCCCGCCCACAACAGCTTTGTCCGCTGGACTGGAGGGTGGCAGCTTCGGCAGCTTCGACCGCCCCTGGCCGCAGAGTTAGAACCAGCCCGTTCCCGTAGCTCGGATGCGGCCGCTGGGCGGCAGCTGGACTTACCATTACCCGGCGTAATCCCTACACCGAAAGCTGGATCGCCTCAACGCAGCGGGGAAACGAGGAGGGAAGAGACAAGGACTTTAAGACTTTTGCCTTCCATCACAGTGAGGAGGTGTCTGGTAGACTCACTGTGGTGGATGTTAAACTGTGTTAAGTGTGTTTTGGTATTTTATTCTATGTTATGACCGCAAGGTATACAATTTCGTTCAGACTGAAATGTCTGAATGACAATAAAGGATACTTTAACTTTAACTTTGTGAAAATGTGCAAACTGCACACAGACAGCAATCGAGGTCCGGATCATAACTCAGTAATTGGAGCTGTGAGCAACAGGTCCTGTAGCTGTAACAGTGAATGAAAGCTAAAGCAAGAACCAACTAATCTTGCTTTACATCAAATACATGTCTGCATGTTAAGTTTGTTGACATTCTCATGTGGGAAAGAATGACAATTGACAATAGACAATAGGTGCAGGAGTAGGCCATTCGGCCCTTCGAGCCAGCACCGCCATTCAATGTGAACATGGCTGATCATCCCCAATCAGTACCCCATTCCTGCCTTCTCCCCATATCCCCTGATTCCGCTATCGTTAAAAGCCCTATCTAGCTCTCTCTTGAAAGTATCCAGAGAACCGGCCTCCACCGCCCTCTGAAGCAGAGAATTCCACAGACTCACAACTCTCTGTGTGAAAAAGTGTTTCCTCATCTCCGTTAGAAACATAGAAACATAGAAAATAGGTGCAGGAAGAGGCCATTTGACCCTTCGAGCCAGCACAGCCATTCATTGCGATCATGGCTGATCGTCCCCAATCAATAATCCGTGCCAGCCTTCTCCCCATATCCCTTGATTCCCCTAGCCCCTAGAGCTCTATCTAGCTCTCTCTTAAATCCATCCAGTGATTTGGCCTCCACTGCCCTCTGTGGCAGGGAATTCTGTTCTAAATGGATTACCCCTTATTCTTAAACTGTGGCCCTTGGTTCTAGACTCCCCCATGTTTCCGGCCTCTAGCGTGTCTAAACCCTTAATAATCTTATATGTTTCAATAAGATCCATATGTTTCAATAAGATCCAATTTCCAATGAATTCCAAGTTCGGCAAAGAGCTCTGTGTAAGGTTTTTGGTGGACTCTTGCTAGATGGAAAATCTTGCCAGATGCGTGATGTATCACAATGAATTTGATAGTAGTACCATTCACATCTACACAATTAGCTACACCAACCAAACCTCAAGCTCCTGCTGAAATAAAATTCAATATACTGCTGAGGCATGACACATTAGATTCAAAACCTTGCCAATGACATCCTAATAAAATTAGGTTATTTTTATCTTCTCAGGCAGTCGCTCAAATTTAAAGATGCCACTTTTTGTGGGTTCTAAGGTCGCTAATAAGTAGTTGTGGTAATGGTAGACTCTTCTGTGGATAGGCTAGGACTTCTAAAACAGATATTTGGGATATATTCATGCATTTCTCTTCCATTATACTATCTTGTAATTAACACATCTTTAACATATTTATTGTTTCAGTATACAAACAAGATTTATCCTGTTATCCAATGACAACCTTAATTTCATCATGTATCTAGGTATGGTTATTTCACATTAATTCTTCTGTTCTCCACCTGGGTCAACTTTACATACTTAGAATCACTGTTTCCTCTGTATTAAAATTAGATTGAATATCAAGTGAACTCTCTGTCAACCATGGAACAAAAGTCCAAAAAGCTAATCAGCTGTATTTTTAATCAGATCTTTATGTTCAAATATTCGCCATCATCAGAAGGTGCGCAAAACCTTGATTATACAATCCTGTCCCACATGAGAAACTCAGTCAATATCTAGGTTTGATATTAAAATCTTCATGCAGATAGTCCCCGGGTTATATCAGGGCGCATTCCTGGCAACTGTCCTAAAGCCAATATTTCTGCGTCAAAAACACAGGCTTCTATAGCTACCCATGTCACCGCTTTGCATAATCTTCATATAATTATTTTTGTTTAATTGAATATTTTCTATGTTCTCCTAACACTACCCATTGTTAAATTAATGGAAGATTTACTGTATCCAGTTGTAAAAGAATTCTACAAAATATTGTTTAAGAAGGAACTGCAGATGCTAGAAAATCAAAGGGAGACAAAAATGCCGGAGAAACTCAGCGGGTGAGGCAGCATCTATGGAGCGAAGGAAATAGGCGACATTTTGGGTCGAGACTCTTCTTCAGACATACAAAATATTGTATTATTGTTGTTACTACTAACTGAAAATTTAAATTTTTGTGGATAGTTTTCATAAAGTCTAATTTCCATAAATCAGGTTTTCCATAACTCATGGACCCCTATACCTTTGCTCACCTAAATAAAACAAGTAAATATAACAAAAGAAAAGAATAACCATGTTGGCAATTTACAAATGAAGCATACCTTACTGTTGTAGAAGCTCCATCACTCATTTTCTTGAATTAAGTTAATGACCTTATTGTTTACCATAATTTAATGCTTAATCAATATCCCATTAAAAAATAATTTGGCACAAAGCCACTAAACCAATTGCTTTCTAAATTTTAGTTTGCTTCTCTGCTACAATCTGCTCATCATAACTCCTACTCACTTCAGATTTCACCCTACATAATTTGCTTACTGCTCGCAGAGAAATGCAGGTTCTCAAAGAAAAATACAAATTGCCATAATTTGCTACTCCAGCATAACAAAATGGGCTGTTGATACAGTTCCTTCTATTTGTCTCTCCTTAGTGGTGCATTATTTTCGCACAAGAAGTATACATAACATTTAACATTTTTTATTATCATTGACAGCTATGGAGTTTCAAACAGTTGTTTTCGGATGTTCACATTTTTGAATTTCTAATGCCAATCGTTGAGTTTTTATTAGCTCAAATAAAATGTGTTAAATTGTAGTTTCAAATGTTCTTAAAATATGAAGATGTGGATTTCCCTCTTTTATTCCAACAGACTGCCTTAAATAAGACCAATCAGCAT
This sequence comes from Raja brachyura, assembly GCA_963514005.1. Next base: position 104,354,763 of record OY740785.1, read on the forward strand.
TCCTTTTCTGCTCCAAATACTGCAAGCAGCAATTCAAGAGTCAAGAGAGTGATGATTATTTCATTGTCATATGTACCGGCAACATAAATTCTTACTTGCTGCAGGATTACAGGCCCTTCAATGCAATAATGTATAATTAAATACAAAATTATCAATAAAACAGTAAATTAATAATCAGCAATATTACGTAACCAGACCATAATAGTACAAAACTGAAAGCCAGGGTCCAATCAAAACCAAGTCCAACATCTATATTACTAAAAGTCCGATCTTTGCCACTTCCTGTTGTTCTGTATATTGATTTTAGAAAAAACGCTGCCACTAACAGTAGCAATATTACAAATTTTTGAGATTAAAAAAATCAAGTCTGCAATTTATCCCATCAAATAAAGCATAAAAAGAGGTTTAATTTGACACCTAATTCACTTTCATATCTTCAGTATTAAAAAAGGTATGGCCCTTTTCATACTCAGAAATTAGCATTTTGTTCCCTATTGCTTTTCCATTAACTTAACACAAAAGCTGTGATCAAGGACAGTCAAAAGCCCATAACTTTCTTAAAAATTAAGAGAACTGAATGAATTTTTCAGTTATTATAGACTAAAGCATTCTGAAACAAATATGAAACAATCTTACTTGGATGACCTGAAATTAAAGCATATAATTAGTTAGTTACCTAATTGTAGCTAATTACGAAATTAAATTACTAGATCTAAACATCTATCTATTTCTTAAGAAAAGGTTAACATTTTTAAAAAGCCTAAGTGTCCAAATAACATTCACACAAGAATTCACAATATAACATGATTTTTAAATCTCATTGTCATGAATTTATAGGCCAAATTGAAGGAATTTAGTGTTTAATTCCCGTAAATTAATTCCATTTAAATCATCTTGCGAGTGCGTTTTTGTGGAACGGGATTGTTTGGAACGTTGCAGTTTGCGGTGAATTTAACCCCCAGTCAGCAGGCAAAATACTGCTGGTTCATATATTTTCAAAGTCACCTTTTCGCAACATGAAATTTTGATGAAAAATAAACTGTGTACCTTGTTTTGTCCCCTATGTGAGATCCGTCCCATTGTCGGCGTTCACGGCTTTAGTAGATGATTTTTAATTTACTCATGCTAATAAATCATACAGCGTAGTTTAAAAATAACTTCATAAAACAATATTAAAGAAATACTGAAGAGTCCTAAAAAAGAGATTAAAGAAGACTTCTTAGAGTTTGAAAATAAAATGACTAATCTTGTGCGCATGAAACTGACTAATATGAAGGAGGAAATGTCAGTAAATTTTGACTTACAAATCAATGAAGTAAACGAGAAAATTAAGTCGAATGAAACCAACTTTAATGATAAGCTGGAGTCGACCTTCACTACAATGGGTCAACAACTGGGGCAGCAAGCTGATGCCATAACTCACTTGGAAGAAACTACAGAGACACTCCTTGCCGAGAACAAGCGTTTATCAGATTTACTGCATAAAGTAACTGAAAAATGTATTGACTTGGAGGGTCATCAGAGACGTCAGAATTTAAGAATTGTGGGCGTTCGTGAGGGTAAAGAAGGAAATAAAGATCTCCGTGACTTTGCCGCAGACTTATTAAAAAAAAATTTGAATTTAGATCAAAAGCCCTTATTAGGGCGTGCACACAGAGTTCATGGACGTCGCTCAGATCCAAATGCCCCCCCAAGGCAGCTGATAGTGAAGGTCCAATACGATCATGTTTTGGAGGATATCATGAAAAAAATTGCTGGCACAAGAAATCTTATGCTTGATGGAGACAAAATAAGCATATTTTGAGATTACCCTTCAGAGGTGGTCAGAAGGAGCGCTTTATTCAACGAGACAAGAAGGATTCTAAAGAAGACAGACAACTTGAAATATGGATTGCCGTACCCTGCAAGATTGAGAGTCACTTATCTGCAGAAGGAACAGTTTTTCACTGATCACAAGAAAGCATTGGCGTATGCCCAGAAGATTGTGGATTCGAGTGAGGACTGAATAACATTCATATAATATCGTCATCCTGCTGAGAATAAATAGAACTTTAATTTGCTTTATTCAAGGACTAATGAAAGCTGATAACGATAACTGTGTAGTCCCTCCTGTTGTGTACATATTATTCTAATATTTTAGTACTAATTTTTTCTAACAATTACTAATCATTAAATATACTTGTTATTATTATTGGAATAATTAGTTAAAAACATGAAATGTAAAAAAGGTATAATTTAGATATCTTATTAATTGGAATTTGTTATGTTCTTCCTTTATTTACATCAGACTAACACTTGACTAATAATTAACTAAGAGAGTAATAGTCTCTCACTGTATGATTACTGACACTCTGGACCAAAATAGTTTTAATTTAATCCCGTAAATTACTTACATTCAATTTTTTTTTTTAAAGCGTGGAGCTAGGAATAATTTTTTTTTAATCTACGGAAGTCCTTAGATGGTCAGCCACATTAGTGTGGCTAGCACTAACTACACTAAATTTAGATGTAGTTTCTTTTTTTTCCTTACACTTTATTAATTTTTTATTTTTTTACTTTTTGTATTTTTTACTTAATTACAACTTTAAACTTGAATTAATTTACAAATATTATTTGAGGAGATGTGTCCATGAGGAAGATTTAATTGAATTAGTTTTACAACTCATCTGTCCTGTGTTCGGGTGGAATGTCGGGTTTATGGTGCTGAGCAATCTGCTCTTTTATAGACCACCCTAACCTCAAGATGCAATCCGTTAATAGAAAAAACGGGGGTCAAGGAATTACCTTTTGTAGTTGGAATGTTAAGGGAATTAATGAGTCAATCAAGAGAGGTAAGGTGTTAGCACATTTAAAATCACTCAAAGCAGACATAACATTTCTTCAAGAGACGCACCTTAAAAACGATGTACAACATAGATTGAAAGCAAAATGGATCGCTGAAACATATCACTCTTCATTTTCTCATAAGGCCAGAGGTGTCGCAATTTTAATTCGTAAAGGTATACCTTTTAAACACACATCAACTATTGCGGACACCAATGGTAGATATATTATACTAGTGGGTGAATTATATTTAAAAAAAGTGATTTTTCTCAATGTCTATGGACCAAATTTTGATAATCCTATGTTTTTTAAGAATATACTTAATACTATCCCGGAGCTCACACTACATAATTTGATAATCAGTGGAGATTTAAATTGTACACTAGATTCCTATCTTGATAGATCATCAAGACAAAGAAAAGCAAAATCCAAGACAAGCGGATTATTAAACTCATACATCAATACTACCAATATCAAGGACGTTTGGAGAATTGAAAACCCATCTGGAAGGGAATACTCATTTTACTCATCAGTACATAAAACCTATTCAAGGATAGACTACTTTTTAGTAGATCCCAAACTTATCCCATTTACTTATAATTCGAAATATCATAATATTATAATTTCGGACCATGCTCCTTTAACATTTATGATCAAACTAAGTAGAATGACTGATAAGTAGACACAATGGAGACTTAATCCTCAAATTTTAAATGATAATATCTTATCAAACAGATAAATATGTTTTTTGAGACAAATGACTGCCCTGAAATTTCTGCCTCCCTTCTTTGGGAAACATTTAAAGCATTTATACGAGGAGCATTAATTTCCGCATAAGCCTTTTGTAATAAAGAGAACCGCGCCAAACAACTGGTATTGGAAATGGAAATAAGGCAATTAGATATGGAAAATGCAACCACGCCTTCTATGATAATACATTGCTGTACTTAAATATAAGTTAAACCAAATATACTCAGACCAAATCATAAAATTTTATCAAAAGACTAAACAGTTATACTTTGAATTTGGTGATAAACCACAAAAATTACTAGCACGCCAACTCCGGAAACAGGAAGGGGAAAACCAATACATAAAATTAAATCAGATACGGGAGAAATATTAACACTACCCAAGGATATTAATGATAGATTCTCTCATTACTATCAAACACTTTACTCAACCAAAACGGCAGTGGGTTCTGCAGGAATGGAATTATTCTTACAGAATTGTAACCTTACTGGTTTAGACTTGAAAGAGAGGGAATTATTAGGGGCTGAAATATCAGTAAAAGATATTGAGGAATCTATTATTTCCTTAAAAAATGGAAAGGCCGCTGGCCCGGATGGTTTAAATAGTGAATTTTATAAAAAATGTCATGATTTGATCTCGCCACGCCTACAGACATTATATACTCAAGCATTCATGCAACAGAAACTTCCAGAAACTTAAAAAAAACAACAATAATACTTATACCAAAAACGGATAAGGACCTTGAAGACCCAGGTTCACATAGCGCAATTGCTCTCTTAAACACCGATCAGAAAATATTAACCAAAATTTTAGCACATAGATTAAGCTTAGTGATTCATAAATTAATACACCCCGATCAAACTGGCTTTATTCCAAAACGTTATTCATATTATAATCTGAGACAATTATTTAACATTATATACTCAAATCGAATAGCTAATGTAGATTTAGCAGTCATTTCGCTAGATGCTGAGAAAGCATTCGATCAAGTTGAATGGCCCTATCTATTTTCGGTGATGGAAAATTTTCAATTTGGTGAGAAGTTTTGTACTTGGGTTAAGCTTCTATATACCAACCCAACAGCCAGAATAATGACAAATCAAATGTTATCAAAAAAATTTGATTTATCTAAAGGTTGTAGACAAGGATGCCCGCTATCCCCGTTACTATTCGCCCTTGCTATTGAACCACTAGCAGAAAGAGTTCAAGCACATCCAGAAATATATGGGTATAATACTAGAAATACAGTTAATAACATTTCTCTATATGCAGATGATGTATTACTATATATTACAAATCCGGAAATTAGCATCCCTAACCTGTTAAATCTTATAACTCAATTTGGTTTATTCTCGGAATATTGAACCAATTGGAATAAGAGTGAGATTATGCCAATAATGGAACCTAATTTATATATATTGCAACAATCACCTTTTAAAATAGTGAATGAAAAATGTAAATACTTAGGAATTGATGTGACCAAGAATTATACTTCTTTATTTAAATCAAATTTCTTACCTTTACTTAATAAATTGCATAAGAATATTCAATATTGGAAAACACTTCCCGTTTCAATGCTCAGTAAAATTAATGCTATTAAAATGATTTTCCTTCCTCAATTTCTATACCTCTTTCAATCAATTCCGATATATCTCCCTAGAAATTTCTTTAAAAAAGTCGACTCTATTGTAACAAGTTTTATTTGGGATTATAAGAATCACAGAATAAGTACAAAACACTTATGTAAACCCAAGACGAGTGGAGGATTAGCCTTACCAAATTTCTTATTTTATTTCTGGGCAGTCAACGTCAAAAACTTAAATTTCTGGTTGGAAGATATGGATCAACAACCAGACTGGTTAAAGATGGAAAAGGAGGATTGTCTGCCATTTGAAATTGGCCCGATTCTGTTAACTCCTACAAAATTGAATTAAAAAATCTATAGTGAAAATCCAATAATACATAGTGGTATTCGAATTTGGAAACAAATATAAAAGACATTAAAATTGGATAATTTATCACTTTCGCTCCCTATTGCAAATAACCCTTCATTTAAGCCTTCAGTATTGGATAAAGGTTTTGCACAATGGAAAAATTATGGAATTAAAAAGATGGGACATCTTTATAGAAAAGGTGTGATCATTTCGTTTCAGGAGGTACAACAGAATTATGGATTACATTCAAACAAATTTTTTAGATATTTACATCTGAAAGATTATGTTAAATCACATACACAAGAATATAGAACTAGAGAGCCAGAGATTATAGATGAATGTTTGAATAAACACCCCAACACAGTCAAATTAATATCTTACATTTATAATATTCTTTTAGATATTGAGAATCCGTCGACGGAATTACATAGACAAGCATGGGAAAATGAATTAGTTCAACCCATAACGAAAGATATTTGGGATGAAAGTTTACAACATATACATCAATGTTCGTTAAATGCCAGACATTCTTTAATACAATTTAAAATATTAAGTAGATTGCATTATTCTAAAACAAAATTAAATAGAATTTTTCCTAATATTTCTCCTATCTGCAATTAATGTCAATATTCTGAGGCTAATTTAATCCATACGTTTGTAAGTTGCATAAAAATTAAAGCATTTTGGGTGGATATTTTAAAAATTATTTCCATAGTGGTTAATACTCAACTGGAGCCCAATCCTAAATTAATAATACTGGGCATATTTGAACAATATCTAAAACTTACAATAAACCAAAGAAATTTCCTTGATTGTAGTATAATAACTGGGAAAAAAATAATATTAAAATTTTGGAAAAACCCCGCATCCCCCACAATCAAAATGTGGATTATGGAGATGTTGGAGAGCTTAAATCTGGAAAAAATTAGATTTGTCTTAATTGACAAACCAGAATTATTTACTGGAATATGGTCTCTGTTCATAGATTATTTGAAGGGGTAGAATGGGCCGCCGCTGATACCTGACGGAAGCTTGAACCCAGGACCAGATGAATATGTTATGTTTTCTTACCTACGGACCTATCTCCTAAGTTGTATTATGGATAGTTTCTCTAATTTTCTTTTTTTTTCCTTTATTTTTTCTATCTATTAAAAAAAATAAAATAATAATAATTAGAGTCAATGTTAATATGTAACCGATAAATGAAGACCCCAGCTACATTGGTAGCGGAGTCCATGGAATCCTGGATATTTAATATGTAACCATTTAACAAAGTTTGTAGTGGTTCGGACTATGATATGACTGAAGGCAGGTACGGGATACTGAGTTGGATGATCAGCCATGATCACATTGAATGGCGGTGCAGGCTCGAAGGGCCGAATGGCCTACTCCTGCACCTATTTTCTATGTTTCTATGTTTCTATATACATGCCTCTAATAAAATTTAACTTTAAAAAAAAAAAAAAAAAATTAAAATAAAACAAATGTTGGCGCGATTTCTCTTCAGCAACTGAACCCCCTGACATTAATCGATTTGAACAGTCTGGAGTAAACGGCATTTTAAATCCGCCCCCTCTCAAAGGCGCCAAAGTCACACACACGGGCAATGGCAGAACTGCAGCGAGGCTAAAGGTAAGTTTTGTAACATACCTATTTACGGCTGTGATTTTTGGCCACCTTACTCAGTCCTCCTTTGCTGCGCAGGACAAGAGGATTTTTCCCATCAATGAAAAATAAAAATGTTTAAAAAATGTTGAGATTCTCTCTCCTGAAGGCCACACCCCTTCTGGAGGGACTATAAAACCTGGAAGTGTTGAGTGCCTCAGTCAGTCTCTGCAAAATTGGGTAGCGAGAGGGTCACGTCTCTCAGTCTGAGCAGTGAATAACACTGAACACATGTCTACTAAATTGTGAATGGTTTTACTGACCTGTCAGTTCCCTTAATGTGGTTTGAAAATATAGTTTGGAAATGCTAAAGCTGTGTTGCCTTTGGTTTAGAAATGCAAAAGCTGTGGTGCCTAATTAGTGTTGCCTAATTAAAGGGAACAATCTTCCTGCATCTAGCTTGTCCAACCCCTTAAAAGTGTTGTAAGTTTCTATAAGATCCCCCCTCAATCTCCTAAATTCCAGCGAGTACAAGCCGAGTCTATCCAGTCTTTCTTCATATGGAAGTCCTGCCATCCCAGGAATCAGTCTGGTGAACCTTCTCTGTACTCCCTCTATGGCAAGAATGTCTTTCCTCAGATTCGGAGACCAAAACTGTATGCAATACTCCAGGTGTAGCCTCACCAAGACCCTGTATAACTGCAGTAGAACCTCCCTGCTCTTGTACTCAAATCCTTTTGCTATGAATGCCAACATACCATTCGCTTTCTTCACAGCCTGCTGCACCTGCATGCGTACTTTCAATGACTGGTGTACCCAGGTCTCGTTGCATCTCCCCCTTTCCTAATCGGCCACCATTCAGGTAATAGTCTACCCTCCTGTATTTGCCGCCGAAGTGGATAACCTCACATTTATCCACATTATACTGCATCTGCCATGCATTTGCCCACTCCCCCAACCTATCCAAGTCACCTTGCAGCCTCCTAGCATCCTCCTCACAGCTAACACTGGCCCCCAGCTTTGTGTCATCCGCAAACGTGGAGATGTTGCATTCAATTCCTCATCCCGATCATTAATACATATTGTAAATAGTTGGGGTCCCAGCACTGAGCCTTTAGGTACCCCACTAGTCACTGCCTGCCATTCTGAAAATGACCTGTTTACTCCTACTCTTTGCTTCCTGTCTACCAGCCAGTTCTCTATCCACATCAACACTAAACCCCCAATACCGTGTGCTTTAAGTTTGAATGCTAATCTCTTATGTGGGACCTTGTCGAAAGCCTTCTGAAAGTCCAGGTACAACATATCCACATGTTCTCCCTTATCCACTCTACTAGTTACATCCTCGAAAAATTCTATAAGATTCATCAGACCTTTCATGAAGCCATGCTGAATTTGTCCAATGATTTCACCACTTTCCAAATATGCTGCTATCCCATCTTTAATAACTGACTCTAGCATTTTCCCCACTACCGATGTAAGACTAACTGGTCTGTAATTCCCCGTTTTCTCTCTCCCTCCCTTTTTAAAAAGTGGGGTACATTAGCTACACTCCAATCCTCAGGAACTATTCCAGAATCTAAAGAGTTTTGAAAAATTATCACTAATGCATCCACTATTTCTGGGGCTACTTCCTTAAGTACTCGGGGATGCAGCCTATCTGGCCCTGGGGATTTATCGGCATTCAATTTACCTAACACCACTTCCCGGCTAACCTGGATTTCACTCAGTTCCTCCATCTCATTTGACCCTCGGTTCCCTGCTATTTCCGGCAGATTATTTATGTCTTCCTTAGTCAAGACAGAAACAAAGTAGTTATTCAATTGGTCTGCCATGTCCTTGTTCCCCATGATCAATTCACCAGTTTCTGACTGCAATGGACATATATTTGTTTTAACTAACCTTTTTATCTTCACTTTTTTTTTAGATTAGGTTCCTTTATTGTCATTCAGACCTTTCGGTCTGAACAAAATTGTTACCATACAGTCATAACATATAATAAAAAACAAAACACACAATAAACACATATCCAACATCCACCACAATGAGTTCACCAGGCACCTCCTCACTGTGGTGGAAGGCAAAAGGCTTAAGTCATTGTCTTCATCCCTCCTAGTTCTCCCTCTGCGCTGAGGCGATCCAGGCCTCCGACGCCGCTGGAGCACCGCAGCTCTAAGCCAAACCGCCGCCGCCGCTGGAGCACCGCAGCTCTAAACTGGGCCGCCGCAGGAGCGCCGCAGCTCTAAGCTGGTCCGCCACCGCCACTGGAGCACCGCAGCTCATAGCTGGCCCGCTGCCGACGCTGGAGCATCGCAGCTCTAAGCTGGGCCACCGCCGCCGCTGGAGCACCACAGCTCCAAACCGGGCCACCACCACAGCTCCGGCATTAGGCCTCAGTGTAGACGGTGATGGGGGACATGCATCCCCCCGAAGGAAGAGACTAAAACTCTGTTTCTCCCACCCCACCCCCCACCCCACATACACAACCTAATAAAACAAAATTCTACTAAAACAAACACTAGAAGACACCAAAAAAAGAAAAAAAACAGACGGACTGCAGGTGAGCCGCAGCTGCCAACCAGCCACTTCCGGATTCTATATATCTATATTCACATATCTATAACAACATTTGCAGTCCGTTTTTATGTTCCCTGCCAGTTTTCTTTCATAATCTATTTCCCCTTTCCTAATTAAGCACTTTGTCCTCCTCTGCTGGACTCTTGAATTTCTCCCAGTCCTTTTTCTGGCTAATTTGTATGCTTCATCTTTAGTTTTGATACTATCCCTGATTTCCCTTGTTATCCACGAATGCACTACCTTCCCTGATTTATTCTTTTGCCAAACTGGGATGGACAATTGTTGTAGTTCATCCATGCAGTCTATAAATGCCTTCCATTGCATATCCACCGTCAACCCTTTAAGAATCACTTGCCAGTCTATCTTGGCCAATTCACGTCTCATACCCTCAAAGTTACCTTTCTTTAAGTTCAGAACCCTTGTTTCTGAATTAACAATGTCACTCTCCATCCTAATGAAGAACTCAACCATATTATGGTCACTCTTGCCACTCTAGCACAACAAGACTGCTAACTAACCCTTCCTCATTACCCAGTAGCATGCTCTCTCATTGGTTCCCCTACATGTTGGTTTAGAAAACTATCCCGCATACATTCCAAGAAATCCTCTTCCTCAGCACCCCTGCCAATTTGATTCACCCAATCTATGTGTAGATTGAAGTCACCCATTATAACTGTTTTACCTTTGTTGCACGCATTTCTAATTTCATGTTTGATGCCATCCCCAACTCCACTACTACTATTAGGTGGCCTGTACACAACTCCCACTAGCGTTTTCTGCCCCTTAGTGTATTGCAGCTCCACCCATACCGATTCCACATCCTCCAAGCTAATGTCTTTCCTTTCTATTGCGTTAATCTCCTCTCTAACCAGCAACGCTACTCCACCTCCTTTTCCTTTCTGTCTATCCCTCCTGAATATTAAATATCCCTGGATGTTCAGCTCCCAGCCTTGGTCATCCTGGAGCCATGTCTCCGTGATCCCAACTATATCATATTAATTAATAACTATCTGCATATTCAACTCACCACCTTATTGGAGTGGGGCGCTGCCTTGGCAGCTGTGGCTCACCTGCAGTCCATCTGTTTTTCTTTTTTTTTGTTTTCTTGTCCTGTTTTAGCGTGTTAATTTGAGTTATTATGTTACGTGTGTGTGTGGGAGGGGTGGGAGAAACGTTGTTGTCTCTTCCTTTGGGGGGGAAGCGACTTTTCTTTTCGTATCCCCTGTCTCCGTCTCCGTCTGCGCTGAGGCCTAATGGTGGAGCTGGCAGCCTCCAACTGTGACCGACCCGAGACTCTGGAGGCAGAGCCAGCCAGGACTTACCAGCGCGAGGCTGGCCGACTTCGGGGCTGTGGCGGGTTTAGGTAATCCTGCGTTCCGGCGGCCCGACTTGGAGCTGTGGCGTCTTTCCGGTGGCGGTGGTGGTGGCGGCGGCAGTGACTTTGGAGGCCCGGCTGCGGGCCCAGTGGACGACATCATCAGGAGCTCGCAGGTCACAGGTTGGTGACCTGTTTTTCTGGAGCTCCCGCGGCAACAGCGGTGTCCGCTGGACGGGAGGGCGGCAGCTTCAGCAGCTTCAACCACCCCGGGCCGCGGAGTTGAACCGGCCCGTTCGCTGAGCACGGTTCAGCCACGGGACTTATTTACATCACCTGGTGCGGTCACTACATCAGAGGCCTGGGTCGCCTCAGCGCAGAGGAAGAGGAAGTACAAGAAAGGAAGGCACAAAGACTTAAGAATTTTGCCTTCCATCACAGTGAGGAGGTGTCTGGTGAACTCACTGTGGTGGATGTTAAATTTGTGTTTATTGGGTGTTTTGTTATTTACTATATGTATGACTGCAAGGCAACAAAATTTAATTCAGACCGAAAGGATCTGTTCGACTGCGCGGTGCCTGAGGGGGATATGGATTCCACAGCAAAGGGGTATTTTCTGAGGAATGGCTTACTGATGCGAAAGTGGTCTCCCTTGGATATGTCAGGGATGATTGGAGCATGGTTAATCAGATTGTGATACCTCGTCGGTATAGGGACGAGATACTCAGTTTGGCTCATGATGGACCTCTGGGTGGACATTTGAGGGTCAATAAGACGTATGACCGTATCTTACGGAATTTTTTTTGGCCAGGGTTGAAAAAGGACGTGAAACAGCACTGCAGTGTTGTCACATTTGCCAGGTGGCAGGAAAGCCGAACCAATCAATTGTTCCTGCGCCTTTATATCCAATCCCTGTGGTCGGAGAGCCGTTTGAACGGATTCTAGTTGATTGTGTGGGTCCTCTACCTCTGACAAGGGTGGGCAACAAATTTTTATTGACAATTATGTGTGCGTCTACCCGCTTTCCGGAGGTGGTCCCTTTGCGTAACATTACTATCCCTGCCATTGTGAAGTCTCTCACTAACTTTTTGTTGTTGTTCGGTTTGCCCAAGGTTGTGCAGAGTGACCAAGGTTCCAACTTCATGTCAAACGTTTTTGGTCAGGTAATGAAGTTGTTGGATATTGAGCATTGTTACTCCAGTGCATATCATCCTGAGAGCTAGGGAGCTCTCGAGCAGTTTCACCAGACTTTGAAATCTATGTTGAGGACTTACTGCCTGGAGTTTGATAAAGACTGGGATGAGGGGGTTCATCTAGTTATGTTTGCGGTGCGTGAGGTCGTGCAGGAGTCTTTAGGGTTCAGTCCTGCTGACCTGGTGTTCGCGCATACTGTTCGTGGTCCGTTGAGGGTCCTGAAGGAGAAATGGTTGCAGGAGAATTCAAAACGTAGTATTTTAGACCACGTCTGTACTTTTAGGTCTAGACTGCAGAGGGCATGCGAACTGGCAATGGGTAATCTTGCTTCTGCTCAGTCTAGGATGAAGGGCTGGTTCGACAGGAAGGCTTCTAGTAGGAAATTTTCTCCAGGTGACAAGGTCCTGGTGTTGTTGCCTATTCCTGGTTCCAGTCTGCAGGCTCGGTATAGCGGTCCCTATCAGGTGGTTAAGAAGGTTGGTGCAAGGGATTACGTTATTGGTACCCCGATCGGATGCGTAAGACTCAGCTCTGTCATGTCAACATGCTGAAGCAGTACAATGAGCAGGAGCATGTACAGGTTGATGGGGAGGAGCTGTGTCCTTCGGTTTTGTCTAAGTCAGTTTTGGCTATAGTAGTGCTGCCCCCTGACATGGGTGGTGATGTGGGTGAGGCACGGTTGTCTGTGGCAGTGACGCAGGGAAAGTTGTGCAACTCTGAAGCTTTGGAGTCGCTTCCCTTGCAGTTGTCTCATTTGTCTGGAAGTCAGTGGGATGATCTGCTTGCTTTGGTGGGGTCAAATGAGTCACTGTTCTCGGATGTGCGTTCTCAGACGTCTGTGCTGCAGCATGACATTGATGCGGCCGGTGCTGCGCCAATCAAACAGCATCCGTATTGGGTCAACCCTGACAAGCGTCATCGTCTAAGAGTTCAGGTTGACTATATGCTGCAGCATGCAATTGCTGAACCTAGTTGTAGTCCGTGGAGTTCTCCGTGTCTACTGACTACGAAGGCTAATGGGGAGGACAGGTTTTGCACGGACTTTCGGAAGGTGAATGAAAGCCGGATTGCTATCCTCTTCCATGGATGGAGGATTGCGTGGATCATGTGGGAAGTGCATCTTTTGTGTCCAAGTTGGACTTGCTAAAAGGGTATTGGCAAGTGACTAGGCGGGTGAGGGAGATCTCAGCGTTTGTTACGCCTGATAACTTTCTTCAGTACACGATAATGGCATTTGGGATGCGCAATCCGCCGGCAACCTTCCAACGGTTAGTGAACATGGTATTGTCTGGTTTGTCCTTCTGTGAAGCATACCTTGATGATTAAGTTGTGTGCTCCAGGTCTTGGATCGTACACATCGGTCATCTGAAGGAGGTATTTTGTCGTCTAGCGGAGGCAAACCTAACGATCAATCTGGGGAAGTGTGAGTTTGGCCAGGCCACGGTGGCGTATCTGGGTAAGATGGTGGGCCGGGGTCAGGTTCTCGCTCTCGAGGACAGAGTGGGACATATTGTCGCATTTCCTGTTCCAACATCTAGGACTGAATTCCGTAGGTATCTGGCTATGGTTGGGTACTATAGGGGGTTTTGTCCAAACTTCTCTGCAGTGGCTGCTCCTTTGACGGATTTGCTGAGTCCGAAGGTAGCTTTTGTGCGGTCCGCCGAGTGTCAACAAGCCTTTGATCATACTAAAGGTCTACTGGTGCGCGCACCTGTGCTTGCGGCACCTGATTTTGAGCGTCCATTTAAGCTGGCAGTGGATGCTAATGATCGTGTGGTTGGTGGGGTTCTTATCCAGGATGATTCAGATGGGGTGGGGCATCCAGTTTCGTACTTCTCTAAGAAGTTTAATCCCCATCAGAGGTGGTACTCCACCATTGAGAAAGAAACCCTTGCTGTGTTGATGTCTCTGAATCATTTCGAGCTTTATGTGGGCTCCTCGAATGTCCCTGTCATCGTATTCATGGATCTTTGTTTTTTTTGCAGAACATGAAGAATAAGAACCGGCAGTTTATGAGCTGGAGTTCAGGCACATCAGGGGCAAGGATAATATCCTGGCTGATGCCTTGTCGCGCCAGTCGTGTTTTAGTACTGAATAGTTTCTTCCGAACCTGTGTTTTAGTACTGAATAATTTCTTCCGAAGCTTATTCAGTATCTTTGGGTGGGGGTGTTAGGCACTTCCCCACCCCCCCGGTGAATGCTATGTACTTACCTTTTCTGTTTCTCTCCTGAGTGCAGGCCCCGTGGCTGGGAGTCAGGAATCAAGGGGTTAAGAGCTCCTGTACCCGATTGGCCAAGCTGCGTCAGGTGACGGGTGACTCATCGAAAGCTAAAATACCAGGAGTCTCCCAGAACTCTCTCTCTTCTTCGTCGACCCTGACTAGTGAACAGGCTGCTGGTGTGAGCTGCAGGAGGCCTGGCCACATGGCATGGAACGTTGTGCATTGTTACCTATAATTGTCATTTAATATTGAATTGGGACGGATAAGGGCTGACCTGATGGTTTTCGTGTATTTTGTTTCAAGGTTATCTCCATTTAGGCAGGTTAGAGACTCTAGTTCAACAGTCCATTGCGAGGCTGGCTGGAGTACTGTTATATTTGTTTGTAAGTCTATTCTTGTCCCTGACTGTGTTGTTTAAATCATTTTTGGGTTTTTGTCTTCTCTTAACTAAATTAAAGACTATTTTCTTGAACTTGAACCTGGTTTTTGACTATGTTACGCGGCTCTGAAGTACCTGCATTCGGGAGTCGTATCAAAATGGGGGCTCGTCCTACGATTTGAGCACCCTAGACAGTTTTGGGTTTTTTTTGGTAGGCTTCTGGTGACTGAGGAAGTCTGTGTGGTAGGGGATTTTTTTCCCTTCCGTTTGTGGTAACATTTGTGCCCAGGGTTTGGCTGGTGGCTTGGTCCAACATTTGATATGGAGTTTAAAGTGGAGGACTTTACTGAGGCTCCTAGTCGGGAGTTGTTTGACAAATGTACGAAGGAGCATTTGTTTGTGCTGGCAGAGAGCTATAAGGTGCCTATTGATAAGCATTTGAAGAAAGAGTCTATAAAGTCGGTGTTATGGTCAGGAAAAGGTGGACCTCATTCAATTGAGGAAGTTGGAGCTTGGAATGAAAAAGGAGGAGAGGGCCTTAAGAGTGAAAGAGCTCATGCTCCAATTAGAGCTTAAAATGAAAAAGGAGGAGAGGGCCTTAAGAGAGAAAGAGCTCATGCTTGAGATGAAACACCTCGAGCTGCGGGAGAAGGAATAGAATGCCTTCCGAGTTTCTTCTGGGGAAAGGGAGTTTGATGTGAGCAAGAACATCCGCCTGGTACCCCCATTTAATGAGAAGGATGTGGACAAGTATTTCGCAGTTTTTGAACGGGTGGCTTAGGGACATGTGGTCCTTGCTATTGCAGTGTGTCCTTGTGGGTAAAGCACGGGAGGTGTACTCGTCTTTATCTGTTGACAGCAGTCGGGACTATGAGTGTGTGAAGTCTACGGTATTAAGGGCTTATGAATTAATTCCAGAGGCATACCGGCAGAAGTTCCGGCGCTTTAGGAAGTTTGATAGTCAGACTTATGTGGAGTTTGCTTGGGAGAAGGAGGCACTTTTTGACAGGTGGTGGCAAGGCAAATTTATTTATATAGCACCATTCGTACAAGCAGCAATTCATAGTGCTTTACAGGAAAAAAACCCAAAAGAATAACATAGTAAAAAGACAGCAGAACAAGCAAACAACACAGGACAACAAAATAGCCAATAATCAAAAGTTACAAAACAAGCAATACGACAAATGCATGAATAGTAAAACAAAGTCACTAAAACAATAAAACAATTTTCAAAGCACATAACAGGGTTAAGATTAGAAGGTTAAGATTACCTGCATGTTGGGTTCTGGAAAAGCTACAGTAAACAACAGTGTTTTTAGGCCTGATTTAAATGAGCTTACAGTCTGTGCACTCCTCAGGTGTTCAGGGAGCTTGATCCACAGGTGCGGAGCATAACAACTGAACACTGCTTCAGCCTTTTTAGTTCTGACCCTGGGAACACAGAGTAAACCTGTCCCTGAAGACCTGAGGAGTCTAGGTGCCTCATATACAACTAGGTCAGAGATGTATTTTGGACCCAGACCATTCAGTGCCTTGTCGGCCAATAACAGAATTTTAAAATCTATCCGTTTACACACAGGGAGCCAGTGCAAAGATTTAAGGACAGGTGTAATGTGGTCCATTTTCATGGTGTTGGTCAAGACTCTGGCAGCGGCTTTCTGGATAAGCTGCAGTTGTTTAATTGATTTTTTATTGAGACCTGTAAAGATGCCATTACAATAATCTAACCTACTGAAGATATATGCATGAATCCCTTGATTCTTGCAATGTTTTTTAGATGGTAATAGGCAGATTTGATAATGGTCTTTATATGGTGGTGCGCTTCTCAAGGAGTGAAGGATTTTGAGCTGCTCCGGGCCTTGATGATTATGGAAAACTTTAAGAACTGTCTCCCTGAGAGGGTTGCTACTTACCTTAATGAGCAGAAGGTGACGGAGGTGTCTAAGGCCGCGGTGTTAGCAGATGAGTATGTATTTACTCATAAAACTTTGTTTTTTGGGCGATCCTATAGTTTTGGTGTACGGCCATTTAATCGTGGTGGTGTCGCCGGTGGCAGTGTTAAAGCTGTTTCTATGCCTGCAAGTGTCAGCACATTGATACAGGGGGAGGTCCGAGCTGATAAGGTTGACGGAGATTTCAGGACTAAGGAAGGTCCTGTGTGCTACTATTGTAAAGGGAGCGGGCACGTCTTAAAGTCGTGTCCCGTCCTGCACAAGAAAAATGCAAAGCCTGTGGCTTTGGTGGGTACACAAAAAGCACCTATGGTTCCTGGGATTCCTGCGTCTGATGAGTGTAGGAATTATTCTGTGTTCATCACGAAAGGTTTTGTTTCTCTAGAGGATGGGGGTCATAGAGTTCCAGTATCCATCTTGCGTGATACTGGTGCTACTCAGTCCTTTATATTGGATAGTGTACTGCCGCTTTCTGGGGAGTCATCGGTTGGGTCCAGTGTCCCTGTGGTAGGATTCGGGTTGGAGGACATGGTAGTGCCTTTGCATACTTTGAGTCTCTAGTTCGAGTTAGTTTCAGGCTGGGTAATTGTTGGGTTACGGCCATGTTTTCCCGTGGGAGTTTCAGTGATTTTGGGGAATGACTTGGCAGGAGGTAGAGTTTTCATTACTCCTGAGGTGACGGCTGTTCCGATGGTGCAGAATCCTGATAGATTGGCTATGCAGCATCCGACGGTCTTCACAACTTGTGCTGTCACGAGGGCTATGGCTAAGAGCCAGGCAAAGTTTGAAGATGTAGTGGACCTGAGTGAGAGCATTTTTGGGGATCAGGATGATGGATCCTGTGTTGTGAAGGGTGTTTCTACATCTCAAGATGGGGTCCTGTCTGAAAATGTGCCGGTGTTGCTGTCCCGTGACCGGCTGGTTGAGGAGCTAAAGAATGATCCAGGTTTATCGAATCTGTTCGACTGCGCGGTGCCTGAGGGGGATATAGATTCCACAGCAAAGGGGTATTTTCTGAGGAATGGCTTACTGATGCGAAAGTGGTCTCCCTTGGATATGTCAGGGCATGATTGGAGCGTGGTAGATCAGATTGTGATACCTCGTTGGTATAGGGACGAGATACTCAGTTTGGCTCATGATAGACCGCTGGGTGGACATTTGGGGGTCAATAAGACGTATGACCGTATCTTACGGAATTTTTTTGGCCGGGGTTGAAAAAGGACATGAAGCAGCACTGCAGGTGTTGTCACATTTGCCTGGTGGCAGGAAAGCCGAACCAATCAATTGTTCCTGCGTCTTTATATCCAATCCCTATGGTCGGAAAGCCGTTTGAATGGATTCTAGTTGATTGTGTGGGTTTAATCTCTACCTCGGACAAGGGTGGGCAACAAGTTTTTATTGACAATTATCTGTGCGTCTACCCGCTTTCCGGAGGTGGTCCCTTTGCGTAACATTACTGCCCCTGGCATTGTGAAGTCTCTCACTAACTTTTTTTCGTTGTTCGGTTTGCCCAAGGTTGTGCAGAGTGACCAAGGTTTCAACTTCATGTCAAACGTTTTTGGTCAGGTAATGAAGTTGTTGGATATTGAGCATTGTTACTCCAGTGCGTATCATCCTGGGAGCCAGGGAGCTCTCGAGCAGTTTGACCAGACTATGAAATCTATGTTGAGGACTTACTGCCTGGAGTTTGAAAAAGACTGGGATGAGGGGGTTCATCTAGTTATGTTTGCGGTGCGTGAGGTCGTGCAGGAGTCTTTAGGGTTCAGTCCTGCTGACCTGGTGTTCGCGCATACTGTTCGTGGTCCGTTGAGGGTCCTGAAGGAGAAATGGTTGCAGGAGAATTCAAAATGAAGTATTTTAGACCATGTCTGCGCTTTTAGGTCTAGACTGTGGAGGGCATGCGAACTGGCAATGGGTAATCTTGCTTCTGCTCAGTCTAGGATGAAGGGCTGGTTCAACAGGAAGGCTTCTAGTAGGAATTTTTCTCCAGGTGACAAGGTCCTGGTGTTGTTGCCTATTCCTGGTTCCAGTCTGCAGGCTCGGTATAGCGGTCCCTATCAGGTGGTTAAGAAGGTTGGTGCAAGGGATTATGTTATTGGTACCCCTGATCGGAGGCGTAAGACTCAGCTCTGTCATGTCAACATGCTGAAGCAGTACCATGAGCGGGTTGATGGGGAGGAGCTGTGTCCTTCCGTTTGGTCTAAGCCAGTTTTGGCTGTAGTAGTCCTGCCCCCTGATATGGGTGGTGATGTGGGTGAGGCACGGTTGTCTATGGCAGTGACGCAGGGAAAGCTGTGCAACTCTGAAGCTTTGGAGTCGCTTCCCTTGCAGTTGTCTCATTTGTCTGGAAGTCAGTGGGATGATCTGCTTGCTTTGGTGGGGTCAAATGGGTCACTGTTCTCGGATGTGCCTTCTCAGACGTCTGTGTTGCAGCATGACATTGATGCGGCCGATGCTGCGCCAATTAAACAGCATCCGTATCGGGTCAATCCTGAGAAGCGTCGTCGCCCAAGAGGTCAGGTTGACTATATGCTGCAGCATGCATTTGCTGAACCTAGTTGTAGTCCGTGGAGTTCTCCATGTCTACTGGCTATGAAGGCTAATGGGGAGGACAGGTTTTGCACGGACTTTCGGAAGGATGAATGAAAGCTGGATTGCTATCCTCTTCCATGGATGGAGGATTGCGTGGGTCATGTGGGAAGTGCATCTTTTGTGTCCAAGTTGGATTTGCTAAAAGGGTATTGGCAAGTTCCTTTGACTAGGCGGGCGAGGGAGATCTCAGCGTTTGTTACGCCATGATAGCTTTCTTCAGTACACGGTAATGGCATTTGGGATGCGCAACGCGCCTGCAACCTTCCAACGGTTAGTGAACATGGTATTGTCTGGTTTGTCCTTCTGTGAAGCATACCTTGATGATTAAGTTGTGTGCTCCAGGTCTTGGATCGAACACATCGGTCATCTGAAGGAGATATTTTGTCGTCTAGCGGAGGCAAACCTAACGATCAATCTGGGGAAGTGTGAGTTTGGCCAGGCCACGGTGATGTATCTGGGTAAGATGGTGGGCCGGGGTCAGGTTCGCGCTCTCGAGGACAGGGTGGGACATATTGTCGCATTTCCTGTTCCAACTTCTAGGACTGAATTCCGTAGGTATCTGGCTATGGTTGAGTGCTATAGGGGGTTCTGTCCAAACTTCGCTGCAGTGGCTGCTCCTTTGACAGATTTGCTGAGTCTGAAGGTAGATTTTGTGTGGTCCCCTGAGTGTCAACAAGCATTTGATCAAACTAAAGGTTTTCTGGTCCGCGCACCTGTGCTTGCGGCGCCTGATTTTGAGCATCCATTTAAGCTGGCAGTGGATGCTAATGATCGTGGGGTTGGTGGGGTTCTTATCCAGGATGATTCAGATGGGGTGGGCCATCCAGTTTCATACTTCTCTAAGAAGTTTAATCCCCATCAGAGGTGGTACTCCACCATTGAGAAAGAACCCCTTGCTGTGTTAATGTCTCTGAATCATTTCGAGGTTTATGTGGGCTCTTCGAATGTCCCTGTCATCGTATTCACGGATCATAACCCTTTGGTTTTTTTGCAGAACATGAAGAATAAGAACCGGCGGTTTATGAGCTGGAGTTCAGGCACATCAGGGGCAAGGATAATATCCTGGCTGACGCCTTGTCGCGCCAGTAGTGTTTTAGTACTGAATAGTTTCTTCCGAAGCTGTGTTTTAGTACTGAATAGTTTCTTCCGAAGCTTATTTAGTATCTTTGGGTGGGGGTGTTAGGCGCTACCCTCCCCCCCCCGGTGAATGCTATGTACTTACCTTTTCTGTTTCTCTCCAGAGTGCAGGACTCATGACTGGGAGTCAGGAATCAAGGGGTTAAGGGCTCATGTACCCGATTTGGCCAAGCTGCGTCAGGTGACGGGTGACTCATCGGAGGCTTAAATACCAGGAGTCTCCCAGAACTATCTCTCTTCTTCGTCGACCCTGACTAGTGAACAGGCTGCAGGTGTGAGCTGCAGGAGGCCTTGCCACATGGCATGGTAGTTGTGCATTGTTACCTATAATTGTCATTTAATATTGAATTGGGACAGATAAGGGCTGACCTGATGGTTTTCGTGTATTTTGTTTCAGGGTTACCTCCATTTAGGCAGGTTAGGGACTCTAGTTCGACAGTCCATTGCGAGGCTGGCTGGAGCACTATTATATTTGTTTGTTAGTCTATTCTCATCGTTGACTGTTGTTTAGATCATGTTTGAATTTTTGTCTTCTCTTAACTAAATTAAAGACTATTTTCTTGAACTTGAACCTGGTTTTTGACTATGTTACGCAGTATCTGCATTCGGGAGTCGTAACACTCCTAGCTCCCTAAATTCGTCTTGTAGGACCTCATCCCGTTTTTTACCTATATTGTTGATGCCAATGTGCACCACGACAGCTGGCTGTTCACCCTCCCCCTCCAGAATGTTCTGCAGTCGTTCAGTGACTTCTCTGACCCGTGCAGCAGGGAGGCAACATACCATGCTGGAGTCTCGTTTGCGGCTGCAGAAATGCCTATCTATTCCCCTTACCATTGAATCCCCTATTACAATTGCCCTTACACTCTTCTCTCTCCCCTCCTGTGCCGCAGGGAGTGTCAGTCCCCATAATTCTTTAGATTTACACAGGTGTTTCCTGTGAATTCTGTGTGATTTATAGTCCCATATAAAGTTTGTAATATCAGAATCTAGTTTTTTAAAGAATTTCTTTGCTAAGTATATTGATATTGATTTAAATCGATACAATATTTGTGGTAAGAAGATCAATTTTTATCGCATTTATTCTGCCTATTAAGGACATTGGCAGTGTTTTCCAAAATTTAATCAACCGATTTAATTTATTTAATAAAGGCATATAGTTTGTGTTGAGTAATGATTTATATTTCCTAATAATTTGGATACCCAAATACTTAAATTTTTCTAAAAGGGAATTTCAACAGAGGTGTCGGCTCTTGAGGTTTTATCGTCATAATTTCGCTTTTGTTCCTGTTTATTCTAAATCCTGAAAATGGACCAAATTCCACTGTTAAATTTAGTATATTTGGTATGCTAATTTGCGAATTTGTGGTATATAATAATATGTCGTCTGCATATAATGAGATTTTATTACTTTACTGTTTGGTATTATATCCGTGAATATTCGGATGACTTCTTATACTTTCTGTTAAAGGCTCTATTACTAGTGCAAATAGCAGGGGCGATAATGCACACCCCTGTCTATTGCCCCTTGCTAATTGGAATTTCAGGGATAACACATTATTAGTCAGTATTCTAGTCATCGGCTTATCATATAATAATTTTACCTATGAGATAAAATTATCTCCCATAGTAAATTTTTGCAATACTTTGAATAAATTCTACTTGATCAAAAGCTTTTTCTGCATCCATTGAAATAATTGCTAGGTCTTCTTCAGTTTTATGTGAGTACATTATATTAAACAGCCGTCTCAAATTGTTAAATGAGTATCTCTTTGGTATAAACCCCGTTTGGTCCGGGTTTATTAGTTTGCTAACATATTTACTCAATCTTCTCGCTTGGGTCTTTGCTAATATTTTAAAATCTGTATTTAAGAGTGCTTGGCTCTATATGAGCCTGGGTCTTCTAGATCTTTATCCTTTTTAGGTATAAGTGTAATAGTTGACTCGGTGTTTCTGGTAGTTTATTTTCTTTAAAAGCGTGTATATATAAATCTTACAGGCGTGGAGAAATTATCTCGTAGAATCTTTTATAGAATTCATTACTAAAGCCATCTGCTCCTGGCGTTTAACCATTCTTCAACAAATGTATTGTTTCTTCTATTTCCTGATGTGGAATCTGAGTTCCTAATTCCTCTTGTTCCACCATATTTAGTTTTGGAAGATGACAATTGTCTAAGAAATTTGTAATTTTAGTATTATTTGCAGAGGTTTTCGATGTATATAAATTTTGGTAAAATTGAGCAAATCTTTTATTCATATCTTTAGGTAGTGTTAGTAATTCCCCTTTATCTGATTTAATTTTAGTAATTGTATTTTCTGTTTCCCGTTTTTTCAGTTGGCGTGCTAAGAGTTCATGCGGTTTATCACCAAATTCAAAGTTTTCTTGCTTTGTAATTTGAAATAATCTTATTATTCTGTCCGATAAAATTGTATTTAATTTATATTTTAGTATTGTTATCTTATTATGTTTATCTATAGTTGGTTCTTTGGCATTATCTAAATCTAATTGTCTAATTTCTTGTTCTAACTGCAATTGTTCAGTGTTATTCTTTTTATTTTGGAAAGCTTGATATGAAATTATAGTTCCTCTAATAAATGCCTTAAACGTTTCCCATAATAAAGAAGGTGAAAAACTGGTGCAACATTTGTCTCAAAGAAGAATATCATCTGTTCTTTTAAATATGTGCAAGCTTGTGAGTTGTTTAAGATTTGGGGGGTTAAACCTCCAGAACGATTTTTTATCAGGGATTCCTTCTAATACAAAAAGAAAAAGTTAACGGGGAGTGATCATAAATAATACTATCATGGTATTTAGAATTATATGTATATGGAATTAATTTCATGTCCACTAAGAAATAATCAATACGTGAATTTGTTTTATGTACCATGGAATAAAATGAATATTCCCTACCTACTGGATTAGCGATCCTCCATACATCTGTTATGTTTGTGTTTTTTATGTATGTATTTAGAGTTCACTAGTTTTAGATTTTATGTTACTCCTTTTTTGTTTTGCTGATTTATCTAGATATGGATCTAAAACACAATTAAAATCTCCCCCTATTATCACATTTTGATAGTTAAATTCTGAAATTGTATCCAGAATTTTGCTAAAGAATTGGGGGTTATCAAAATTAGGAGCATAAATATTTATCAAAGTAAGTGGAGTAGAATTAATTTCTCCCATGAAGACGACGTACCTCCCCTCTTTATCTGCTGTGGTATTCTTTAATTTAAATGGTATACCTTTACAAATGATAATAGCCATGCCTCTAGATTTAGAAGTATATGAAGAGTAATATGTTTGCCCAATCCTATTTGCCTTCAGTTTTATCTGTGTTTGATGTTTCAGATGTGTTTCTTGTAAAAAAAATTATCACTGAGGGCTTTTAATTGGGCAAAGATCTTACCCCTTTTAATTGGTTAATTAGCGCCCCTTATATTCCAGCTACAGAACGTGATTCCTCCAGTTTTCTTTTGTTTATCGTCTTGCATTGTGGATCATGTTAATACCTTTGCTTCATATGGTACAACCAAGGACCTCAGAA
The DNA here is from genome assembly GCA_963514005.1 of Raja brachyura. The sequence continues at coordinate 104,378,791 of OY740785.1, forward strand.
AAAAAGAATACCAACATTAAGTATATATTTAAATATAACACTAATTAAGTTAGTTATATATCCATATATGCCGACAGTTATTACATTCACTCCCCAATTAAGTCTCAAGCTTTTGTATTAGACAACAGCAGGTTCCAAGTGGTTAACCAGATTCAGACCCTTGGATAACTTCCAAGTATCTGAGTCTCCTCCCCCCCCCCCTTTTACGCACAGTTTAGATTAGATCTACTATATCCATAACGTTTGTTAATATACTATTAATACTTATAAATCATATTTAACTCATTATTCTTATATTTAGCAAGTAATTAACATCATGAAATAAAAATCAGTCATTATTATGCTGTGCTTTAATATTATACAATTCTATTAGTTATATTTTATGTTAGTATATAATTGTATTTCTTAAATCATAAATTTCTATATACAAGCTATTAATAATATTTTTCCATATTCCCAAATCCCGTTTTTTTTTTTCCCCCCACCACGGTTTTTCTAGTTTTCCAGTCCTTTGTTGAAGTGAAGCATAAAGTCCGACCTTAAGTTAACATTCCAAAGATAAAGTGTCTAGACAATGCCTCATGAAAAGTTTGCCATCTTGACCAGAGCAGTCTTTTTTGTATATTAAAAAAAAGAAACACAGTCTTTTCTTCGCCATTTCTCCTCTGTGTTATTGTGGGAGACCAACTCCTGATAATCAGTAGACCTCCTTTGTAATACTTTGTGCATATTTAAATGCATCTTCTGGATCCGTGAGGGCACGTTCAACAGTGTTATAAGTAAACCTCATCTTCGTAGGATGTACCATTCCATATCTTACTCCCGAAACCTCTTTCAGTAACCTTCTTGTCTTTGTGAACTTGTCCCTCTTTTCCATGACTTCAGCTGGAAAAACACAGAAAAATCTTAGTTTATCTGCTCCAAACTGATGTTTGCTCCATATGGAATCTGTTTCATAATTGCTTCCAGGGTAGAGATGTCATAGAATTTCACAATAATCTGTGTTGGGGGTAGGGGGGGCAGTTGGTCTTGCTTGAGCCTTATGTCAACCCGGTCAGCCACATCTATTCTCGGGGCTTCAGGCAGCTTAAGTACTTGTTGAAGTAAGTTGGCAGCAAACTCCTGAGGGTTCTGTCCACTCTCTTTTCCTTCTTTTACTCCACCTATTCCTAAATTCTGCCTCCTCAATCTCACTTCCAAGTCCAGACATTTATTCTTCATTTTAGCGAGCTCCCCCCCCCCCCCCCCCCCCAGTACTTTCTTCTTCATTTTTTAGTCTCTTTATCTCCTTAGCCATCTTGGTTATCAAATTATCCATTCCTTCCATAGCCGCATCAGTAGACTTAAGCATTGCATCCAGCTTTTTAATTACAGTCTTTATCAACCTGCTTAATTTTTTTGTTTAAATCCTCCTCAATCACAGCCACACGTTTAGTCATCAATTTTCCCCATCAGTGTATCATTACCTTCTTTAATTTTTTCAGAGAGGCTTTTGTACAGCGTGACGTTCCCCTCTCGTATCACTTTAGAAATAATTTCAGTGGCTGAAGCTGATACTGACTTTTCCAGTTCCATTTGTTCCCTTTGTTCCTCCATTTAAGTCATTTCTGTAGAAGGATTTCGAGAGTCAGCTTCTTCTTCTGAGCTTCCAGCTGATGTTTGAGGGGATTGAGGAGTCTTTCCAAGTTTTTTCAAGTAGGCTCTTGTGACAGGTCTTGCAGCAGCTTTTGCAGGCTTCTGGCGAGGTTTCCCGCTTTTCATTTAAAACTGCCGGTAAAATCCGTTTTTCCGCGGCGATGTCTGATGACGTCACTTATGCGACTTCAAATGGCTCCGGTGAGTATTTTTAGATCGGTCCCGTCCTCCAGACCGGCTTTTTTTGAGATTTTAGCGGGAGTAGAGCTCAATGCTGCGCCTTTGTTAGTTCATGGCGCCACCGGACGCCACAGAGGATTTTCAACATCATGTTCGTTCCCCGTCAGATTTTAAGCCGAAAAACAATCTGACGCCAAACGCACATGAAGCCGAAATTAGAAATAGGTATGAAACACTGGTATCTAACACTTTAAAAAAAAAATCTATATTTGCTGAAAGAGTACACAAACAAATTCATTATTTAACTATTTTTAAATATAACAAGGTACAACAACTTAACTATTTTAAAATGTAACAAGGTTCGGTCGCTAGTGTGTCAGACAATGTTCTGTCATCGCTTTGCCACATCTGTGCCTCTGCGGAGATCGACCGCAGTGCATGCCTCTCCACTGCAGGTCAGTAGGCTGTACCTCTCCACAGTTGCAGGTGAGTTCGAGAGGCCCCACTTCTTCAGGTTGAGTCCGCAACATCAGTTGTGGAGGCGATTTAGGGCTTTCCAGGTAGTATAAGGCAGGTGATGTCCTGGTGCAATCTGTTGTTTGGTTTTGGTGCCTGGTATGGGTGGCTCGAGTTCCATGAAGCAGTTCCGACCCTTCAGGCATTTCTTGGCATGTTAGTGATTGTGCAAGGGGTTTAGGGGGTCTGCCTCCACATTGCAGCATTCTACTGCAGCTGCCCGATCACTTGTTCGAGATGGTTCGCCAATGCCTGCTGGCTCGTACAGGTGTTCAGGCTTCAGGCGTCCTGTGGTTTTCCGGCAGGCAGTGTTCAATGCAGAGTCTACCTTGCGTGCATGTTTAGAGCGGCTCCAGACGGGGCTGGCATATTCTGCCATTGAGAAACATTGCGCCAGGGCTGCAGTGCAGATTGTTGTTGGGTCACTTCCAAATGAGCTGTTTGCCAATTTTTCGATTCTATTGTTCCGGAAGTTGACCTTTGCCTTGGCTTTCTCAACATGTTGGCGATATGATAACGTGCGATCGATGACCTCGGTACTTTGGAGGTTTGCAGTGTTCCAACATTCCATCGCTCCTCCAGTTGATGTTTCGCATCTCGGTTCCGGAGGTAGAAAGCTGCGCTTTGCCTTTTTGTTGGGTTTAGGCGCAGGGAGTTATTTTGGCAGTATGTTGTAACATTCTGCAGAGCAGCTTCTAGTACGGTCTCAATCTGATTGTAGTCTGAGGATTGCATTGCGATGCATGTCATCGGCATATAGAACCAACCTAGTTTTCGGGGTGATGGGTTGGTCATTGGTGTATATATTGAACACCGTTGGGGCAAGGACACTGCCCTGTGGTAGACCATTCTTTTGGCATCTCCAATAGCTGTTCTGACCATTTAGGCATAAGAAGAAGCAGCAGTTCTCCATCATTGTCATGATGAACTGGACAAGATGAGAGTCCTGCAGTGTTTGTTGCAGTTTAGCTTTCATGGTACGGTGGTTTACAGTGTCATATGCTGCGGACAAGTCTACAAATACTGCACCTGTGATAAGCTTCCCCTCTAAGCCATCTTCAATGTGCTGACTGAGGTTCAGCAGTTGTCCAGTTGTTGACTTTCCCTGGTGATATCCAGCCTGTTCAAATATCAAAACATCGTCTGCATCCAGCGTGATGCGGTTCAGTGTGCATCTTTCCATCAGTTTGTATGGGTGGCACAGCAGGGATAGAGGCCGGTAGCTGTTGGGAAGATTGGCATCTTTGCCTGGTTTTGATAAAGTAACAACCTTGGATTTCCACCAGACTCGTGGAATGGACTTGGTTGCCATGCAGATTTTAAACATCTCCAACAGCCATTCTCGTGCTCTGGGACCCAGATGTTGCAGTATCTCAGTTCTGATGTTATCAAAGCCAGCTGCCTTGTTAGGTTTCCATCACATTCAGGGCTTTGTTGAGTTCATGCATGGTGAAAGGTTGGATGTACCATCCGTCGTTTCGGTTGTTACCATCAACAACCTTTAAGGGCGGAAGTTTCTTACCACTACTCTTGCCATTTAGCAACAACTGGTGGGCAACCTGGTTAGCAAATCACATCTCCACGTGGTTTACTGTGAGTGGGTTCATTATCGAGACGTCTCAGTGTCGCCCATGCCTTCCTGCTGCTGTGTCATAGGTCTGTTTCTATTAGTCAGTCCATCAAGTCAATTTTATTTGTATAGCACATTTAAAAACAACTCACGTTGACCAAAGTGCTGTACACCAGTACAGGTACTAATGTACCACATACAATGGTACACAGACCTAACAATACATACATAAACTGATTACAGTGCCCCCTCGGAAGGACTCAAAAACTCTAGGGAGTAGAAATAGGTTTTGACCCTCGACTTAAAGGAGTTGATGGAGGGGGTAGTTCTGATGAGGTGAGGGATGCTGTTCCACAATCTAGGTGCTGCAATCGCAAACGCACGGTCACCCCTGAGCTGAAACCTAGACCGCGGGATAGTCAGTAGCCCCAAGACGGTCGACCTGAGCGACCTGGAGGTAGAATGGTGGGTTAGAAGATTTTTGAAATGGGGGGCGGGGCAAGCCCGTTAAGGAGGAGCTTGAAGTTGATTCTGTACTGTACTAGGAGTCAGTGGAGAGAGGCTGGAATCGGGGTGATGTGGGCCCGTCAGAAGTCTCGCTGCGTAGTTTTGAACCAATTGCACGTGGGACAGGGATGATTGGCTAATGCCAGTGTATCGGGAGTTGCAGTAGTCAAGGCGGGAGGAGATGAATGCGTGGATGATTTGTTCAAGGTCGTCAAATTGGGTGAATGGTTTGATTTTAGCTATGGTATAAAGCTGGAAGAAACTAACTTTTACCACAGAGTTGACTTGCTTGTCAAACTTTAATGCGGAGTCAAATATCAAGCCGAGGTTTTTGACGTGCGGTTTGACTAAAGAGGTTAGGCTTCCATGGCTGCCTGTTATCGTTTTGATGGAGTCGGAGGGGCTGAGTAGGATGACCTCAGAATTGCCCTCGTTTAGTTGGAGGAAGTTCTGTGCCATCCAACATTTTATGTCCTCGAGGTGTTGCATGAGGCCGATTAAATTTGACCAGTTGTTGGGTTTCAGGCGGAGATAGAGCTGTGTGTAATCTGCATAACAATGGAAAGAAATACCGTGCCTTTGAATGAATTGGCCGAGTGGGGGCATGTACAGAGAGAACAGAATGGGGCCTAGATGGAGCCTTGTGGCACGCCGCAGAAAAGGCTAGCTGGGAAGAGAAAGAACTGCCTATGTTGGAAGAGAAACTTCTATTTTTGAGGTAGGAAACAAACCAGCTCAGGGCAGTGCCATCAACACCAACCCCGTAACGGAGACGGTCAATTAGGATGGTGTGGTCCACTGTATCAAACGCTGCGCTGAGGTCGAGAGGGAGAAGGATTGCACAGTCGCCGGAGTCGATGGCGAGAACCAGGTCGTTCTGTACCTTCAACAAGACAGACTGTGCTGTGGTGAGCCCTGAAACCTGATTGGAAACTGTCCAGGGTAGTATTTTGGTGTAGGTTACGCATTAGTTGATTTAGAATTACCTTTTCAAGGACTTTTGAGAGGAAAGGCAATTTAGAAATAGGTCTGTAGTTACTAGGCAAGGTGGGGTCTAGGTTAGGTTTTCTCAGGAGGGGCTGGACCACCGCGTGCTTGAAGCAGGTAGGAACAGTGCCAGTGGCCAGAGAACTGTTGATGATGGTGAGGATGCTGGGACCGGCTATTGCAATGACATCCTTCAGAAGGGCAGTGGGGACAATGTCAAGGGGGCAGATTGCAGGTTTCATAATGGAGACAAACTTTACAAGGGAGGATAGAGTAATGGGTTGGAAACAGTCTAATTTAGAAGAACAGACCAATGAGACAGCTAGGTTTTGTGGCAGTTGGTTATTTCTTGTGAAGAACAGGTCAGGATTGTAGCTTTTCTACCATCTACAGCTGTTGGTAGTTTAGCTTCATGAAGCAGCGTCAGTCCACCAGTTTCGGCCCCCATGCAAGCTGCCTCACCATCTTCATTGTTTTCATTGTAGCCCCATTGGGTGTGGTGGCAGTTAAAGTCACCAATCCAGATTGGCATGCAGCAGTTGGGACATTCACTGGAGATGGCAGATTCAGTTGCTTTTGCGGTGGTTTGTATACTGATGTGATGGCCATCGATGTGAAGCTTAATGTGATGATCTCAATACTTCCTTCATGGAGACAGAGGTGCTTAGTAACTCCTCGTTACAACAATTTAACTATTTATGAACATGACGTCAAAAAACCTCTGTGGCAATGGCAGCAGCTTGGAGTCACTGCCACCATTTTACAAATGCAAGCTCAAGCCGCCCCCCCCCCCCCAACCCTCCGGTCTCCACCCCGGCCAGTGACGTGATGGACACGGGGGTCTGGACCAATCGTTGACAAGGTCTCGAACAAATCCCGTCCCCGGAGATATCATGTCCGTTTGCCTGCTTTTCGACGTCATGTTTGTTCGGCTTCATACCCTTTTGGCGTGGTGTCCATTCGGCTTCGTATCCTTTCGGCATCGTGTCCGTTCGGCTTCATATCCTTTTGGCATGGTGTCCATTCAGGTTCGTATCCTTTCGGTGTGGTGTCCATTCGGCTTCGTATCCTTTCAGTGGTGTCCGTTCAGTATCTTGGCTTTTCGTCGTGAGGTTCATTCGGCACATTGGTTTCCACTTCTTGGCTCCAGCATCTTGTCCTTCAATGTCTGTCCGCATACGAGGTTGCATGGCTAATTGTAGCGATGTAGCTGCAGTTCTGCCACTGGCCGTGTGCACGACTCTGGTGCCTTTTAGGGGAGGGGGGGCGTGATTAGAATGCAGATTATTCTCACTTGTCGGAGGCGGATTTCCTCGGGCTGCTAGCTGATGAAGAAAAATCGATCGGACTTCCGCTCCCAGTTTATTTGTTAAAAGATTCGCTGGACAATTTAATAATTGGATTTAAAAAAAAAAAAGACTTCTAATGCCCTCAACGCCTATGGCATGACGGATCACAAGAACGGGACAAAACAAAGGGTAAGTCGTATATTTTACATGTAATCTTGCTTCTTGGGATGCCTTTAATCTAATTTTACGTTGCAACAATGTTATTTGGGCCCCATACAAACCGTCAGCGTGTTTCCTGCTGATATGGGGTTCAAATTCACCGCAAATCCAACGTTCCAACCGATTGCGATCCAGAAACACCCACTAGCAAGATGATTAAAATGCCCATTGTTTTTGGACAATCATGTCATAAGCCATCTAAATTGTCTATAATTTGTGTTATTCTCTCTCCATGATCATTATTTTTAAACTAAATATTCACAACAGTTTGAGTCACATGTATTGTGCTAAAAACAATAATTTTGATTATATTTTGAGTGGATGTTTCTGGACTAATTTATGGGAATTAAACATTAAATGGCTAAAGGGATCAGGGGGTATGGAACGAAGGCAGGTACAGGATATTGAGTTGGGTGATCAGCCATGATCATAGTGAATGGTGGTGCAGGCTCGAAGGGCCAAATGGCCTACTCCTGCACCTATTTTCTATGTTTCTACGCCTATGTTTCTAAATTCCTTCCATCTGCCATATAAATTCACGACAGTGAGAGTTAAAAAATCATGTTATATTGTGAATTCTTGGGTGAATGGGATTAGTTTGTTATTTGGATAATTAGGCTATCTAAAATAACTATCCTTTTCTTAAGAAATTGAATCTACAGGACATTCTGATAACAAGAAGTTGAATGGTAGAGACATAATGTTTTATAATGCCATGTACAATTATCCATTAATTCTTTGAACTGTTTATAACTGACATATCGTTGTATTAACATTTAAAGAAATAGTTGTTTGCTTAGCTGGGAAATAGACTTGTATCGCCTTGGGATTTCTGCATTCCAACTTGACATTCATTTCATTTTTTCTTCTTCTCTATCTCAGTCCGAATCTAAGAAATTGTCTGCTCACTTTGATTAAATTACCAGAGGCCTGGTTTTACAATTCAGCAAAACCCACCATTGTAGCTGCAGAAGCTAAGCAAATAATCTGGAATAAAGTTTAAAAGAATCAGTAACTGTGAATTTATAAAATTGCTAGATTGTTGTGAAATCCCATCTGGTTCCTTTCGGTGAAAATAAATCTGCTGCACTTGTCTAAATGCCACTCCAAACCCAAAGCAAATTGGTTTAATTTTATTTAACTTTGAAATGACTCTCAAAGCCATTTGGTTGTTTTAAAACTCTTATATAAATGTAATTTGAAAATAAAAACAGATGGAGCGCATGGCATCAGACAAGTCGGGCAAATTCAACTTTTGGGTCCTGAAGACTGAGGTTAAATTTAGAAGAGATATCCAATTGAATCATCAAGCAATAGCCTGAGATTAGCATTATCACAAAATTACATTTTTAAACTAGTATATAAGATTCTTCCACCACAATGTCTGGGAATGTGTTAAATTATCTGACCCACAAGTGGTGGAGGCAGAGTGCTATATTTGCAATAGATAAGATTCATAATCATTAACCCCAGGCCCTTATCATGAGAAAAGATACTTTTTCCATATAATTACCTATTTTACTCTCTCAGCTAATGTCCTTGTATGAGGCACTGTGAGGAGCAAATGCAAGGATTCCAATATTGTAGAGGTTTTCAATGGCCGCCTAAAATGGCTCAGCAACTTAACTACTGGCCAAAAGCTGAAGATATGCACTGATAGACTGGATCAGCTGGGCTGTTGGCCTATTTAATTATATTGGTTTCTGTCTATATAACTAAAAGTCTCATCTTGATCACTTCCTGTCTGTACTGTATATTGATTTTAGAAAAAACACTACTATATATTGCTTTAATTTTTGTCCATCTCACTCACAGTCCTCCTCCGCTGAGGCAGCCCTGAGGATTTTTCCGATCGATGAAATATAAAAAAAGTTATGAGTGTTTAAAAAATCTTGACATCAGCTGATTGGTCCTCTCGCCTGTCAATCACCATGATAAAGGGGGGGGGGGCAGGACTAGAATATCCCGGATGCCGGGACGCGAGTCAGTCACTCTGGAATATCGTGAGAGAGAATCCACAACTGTGATTCTAAGCTGTGAATCAACTGAACTGTGAGTCTGCAATGTACTTGCAATAACCATATAACCATATAACAATGACAGCATGGAAACAGGCCCTCTCGGCCCTTCCAATCCGTGCCGACCATTTATTTTCCCTTAGTCCCATCTACAGATCCCTGAGGCACCCCACTGGTCACCGACTTCCAACCTGACAAACAGCCATCCACCATTACTCTCTGACATCTCCCATTTAGCCACTGTTGAATCTATCTTGCAACTCCATCATTAACACCCAAAGATTGAACCTTCTTAACCAACCTTCCATGGGGAACCTTGTCAAAGGCCTTACTGAAATCCATATAGACAACATCCACTGCTTTACCCTCATCAATTTCCCTAGTAACCTCTTCAAAAAATTCAAGAAGGTTTGTCAAACATGACCTTCCAGGCACAAATCCATGTTGACTACTCCTGAGCAGACCCTGTTTATCCAGATGCTTATATATATTATCTCTAAGTATCCTTTCCATTAATTTGCCCACCACTGACATCAAACTAACCGGTCTTTGAACCCTTTTTAAACAATGGAACAACATGCGCAGTACGCCAATCCTCCGGCACTATTCCCGTTTCTAATGACATTTGAAAATTATTTGTTAGCACGTAATGAAAATGCAATGAGTTGTTTGGCAATTTGGTGGCCTGCATCTGCTTGAAATGCTATGAAATTGAATTTAGTGGCCTGCACTCTGCTTGAAATGTTATGAAACTGAATTTGGTGTCCTGCACTCTGCTTGAAATGCTATGAAGCTGAATTTGGTAGTCTGCACTCTGCTTGAAATGCTATGAAATTGAATTTGGTGGCCTGCACTCTGCTTGAAATGTAATTTCAAGGAATAGCCGTGAGTGAACTGCCAGTCCACCAGCCCAGAGTGACTGAGCTACCAGCTCACAAGCCCTGAGTGACTGAGCTGCCAGCCCACCAGCCCTGAGTGTCTGAGCTGCCAGCCCACCAGCCCTGAGTGTCTGAGCTGCCAGCCCACCAGCCCTGAGTGTCTGAGCTGCCAGCCCACCAGCCCTGAGTGGCTGAGCTGCCAGCCCAGAGTGATTGAGCTGCCAGCCCACCAGACCCGAGTGACTGAGCTGCCAGCCCACCAAGCCTGAGTGACTGAGCTGCCAGCCCAAGAATCCATTTGGCCCTCAATGTCCACACTAGCCCTCTGGACACCAGTCCCTTCAGCCCACAACACCCATACTGGTGCTCCAGGCCCCCCCACCCCCCTCCCCCACTGGCCACCAATATTGGAATTGGTGGAGAGGTGGAATATTGCATTGGGGGACCAGCCTCCTGTGTGAATATGGGTCCCAACGGGTCCCACTTAGTCTAATAAATGATAATTGTTGAGGTATAGTTAGTGTTGAGCCTGATGCATATGAGAAGAAGCATTCTTAATTATGACTCGAGTAATATACAGTTAACTATATCATGTTTTAAATATTTTCTCATAGTGTATTTTTGAAGCATCATGATCTATTTTTATATCATCAGAATGGCATGAGAAGCAGTTAAACAACTTAAAGTTCATCTTTAGCCACAGCTCGAATTATAACTTTTGAAGTACAACTTCCATTCCTGATAACTCAACAGAGCCCAAACTGTTCTTGTCAGAAATGAGCAAGAACAGTATGTGAAGGCGTTGTAAGCAAATATGGAAAGAGCGACTGCTAACTGTTGTGTTACTGCTGTGGTAATAACTGAAGCCTTACACCATGATAAAGGTCCAAAGACTGTATTAACAACATAGTATAAATAACAGGATTACTGTAAAAGCAAGTGGGCATAACTACAAAAGTATGACTCATAACATGAGTGACACTGATCTTCATCCTCCCTCTTAAAAAACAATAGCAGTACAAACTCATTAACTAAGTAAGGCATGCATAGCAATTGATAATAAACTGTAGGAAAGTCAAACATAGTCCGGGTACTTCACAACCGGCTTACAAACACGACCAGCACGTCTATGATAGAGACCATCTCCGTTTTGTCCTCCCAGGGAGAAAGCAGGTGGTTTCACAAGTGAGGGAGACTGACCCAGCATTCTCTGTGGAGCAGGCCAAGTCGTCACGGGCAGAGGAGCCATTGCAGATAAGGGTTGTTGTGCTGGTAGAGGCATAAGAGTGCCGCTATACAGGAAATGTACTTGTACGGTCTAGATAATACGGAGGAGGAACTGGCTCATTCACAGGCAGGATATGTTGTTTTTACGCCGCCATCGGCACTGACGATATAAGAGCGTGGCTCAAAAGCAATTCCAGAAATCACTCCAATACGGTCATGGCCTTTGTCAGTCTGTAAACGGACCACTTGCCCCTTGGTCTGTGGTGGCAGTGGCCTACTTGTTTTGTCAAACCATTGTTTTTGAATGTCACGCTTCTGTTGTAACGTGGATTGAACATCCTCAGGTGGAATCACCTGTGGGCTCAATGCCTGATCCGCGTGATCCGCCACAGGCACCGTAGCATGGGTCTATCACGACAATAAACGTTGAGCGGGTGAGCCCAAAATGGGGTCACGGGAGATGTTGCATAAGTTGGGCAGATTCAGGAACACATAGCTCTGTGTCAACGTTCAATGAGCTGTTTGGCACTTTTGTCAGCTCCTTCAGCCAGCTCATTAGACTGTGGATATCCAGGGCTGCTGGTGATGTGATGAAAATTCCAGCGTCTAGCAAACTCCCAGAAGTGTTGGCAGGTGAATTGACTGCCATTGTCAGTTAGCAGTCTGCCCGGAGATCCGTGGATTGAAAAATGGCGAGATAACTTCGAAATCAGTCCACTGGAAGGGGAGGCTGCGAAGAAAATCAATGTCAAACCATCCTGAATACGAATCAATGAGCACCAGGTACTGCTTGCCATGCCAATCAAATATGTCAGCCTCCACTGTAGACCACGGGAGTGCAGGTACCGGATTTGAAAGAAGTGGTTGATTTTGTTGGTGAGGTGCCAAACCGTTGCACACAGCACAGGATGCCACATTCTCGGTGATGTATTCGGCCATGCCAGGCCAGTAAAACATGCTTCTTGCCTGTCAGACAGTAGCTTCAGTGCCTGGGTGCCCTGCGTGGACAGCGTTAAAATACTGGTTGTGCAGCAAAGCAGGAACCACAGCCTTGTGTCCTTTTAAAACAATGCCATTCTGCAGCACTAGTTCATCACAGACGGCAAACAAAGACCGGACTGGCAGCGGAACGTGGTAGTGTTTGTCTGGCCAGCCACGCTTAATGATGGAGGTAAGCGACCGTAGAGTACTGTCAGCAGCAGTGTGGGCAACTAAATCCTCCATACAGAACGAGGGGATAAAAGACACGGCCATTAGAATAAAGTCATCATCAGGCGAGGGCGGATCCTCGCAGGTCTTCTGGGGTGCACGAGAGAGAGTGTCAGCCACGTGCATATCGTTACCGCATTTGTGGATCACAATGTGATATTTTTGAAGTTGCAGCACCATCCCCAGTAGGCGCGCTGGAGAGGCGTGGATTGCTTTGTTGAAGATGCTGATCAGAGGTTGGTGGTCAGTTTCAATTGTGACTGGTGACCAAAGATGAAATCATTGAATTTCTTGCAGGCGAAAACAACCGCCTATAGCTCTTTCCCTATTTGGGCATATCATTGTTCTGTATCAGTCATGGTGCGCGAGGCATAGGCAACAGACTTATTGCCAGTGCCATCATTTTGAAGACATGCTGCGCCTAGTCCGTGTTGTGAGGCATCACAAGTCGGTGTAACCGGTAGTTTAGGATCAAAGTAAGCCAGAGCAGCAGCACTAGATATCTGCTGCTTAAGTGTGTCGAACGCTTTCTGTTATTGCTCGTGCCAAGTCCAAGCAGTGTCTTTGTGTGTTAGTTGGTGCAATAGGGCGGATATTTTTGCTGCAACCCGCATTTGCTCAAATAGTTAACCATGCCAAGGAATCTCTGCAAACTCAGAACGTCTGTGGGTGCTGGGAGCTCATTGATAGCACTGGTTTTAGCTGGATCAGATTTTAGGCTGTCTTTGGTAAATATATGGCCTAAGTATTTCACCTCATTCACTCTGAATTTGCATTTTTTGAGGATTCAGCTTGAGATGGATGGCCTTGGCACAATCCAAGACCTTTGTCAGATTGGCATTGTGTTCTTCAGCCGTTCTTCTAGCAATTTGGATACCATCCACTATGATGGAGCATGGGTAACCTGCAAACAATTGCTCCATAGCTTGTTGAAATACTTCACAAGCAGAACTTATTCCAAAGGACATGCAAAGGAATTGATAAAGTGGTAAACACTGCCCAGTCCATCATCGGCTCTGAACTTCCTTCCATCGAGGGGATTTATCAAAGTCGCTGCCTCAAAAAGGCTGGCAGCATCATCAAGGACCCACACCACCCTAGCCACACACTCATCTCCCTGCTACCTTCGGGTAGAAGGTACAGGAGTCTGAAGACTGCAACAACCCGGTTTAAGAATAGCTACTTCCCCACAGCCATCAGGCTATTAAACCTGGCTCGGAACTCTAATCATTAATATCCCTCCATCTGTTATTTGCACTTTATTAATTTATTAAGTCATGGGTGTATTTATGTATAGAATTGTAGTCAATGCCTTCTATGTTCTGTTGTGCTATGCAAAGAAAGATTTTCATTGTCCTGTCAGGGACACATGACAATAAACTCTTTTGACTTTGACTTTGATAATGCCAGAATGGAGTGCTGTAAGTTGTCAACTTGGAAGCATGGGTTCGTATCCCACTTCTGACACCATGTTGTGTTACGGTTGTGGTACAAACTGAAACCTTACACCATGATAAAGGTCCAAAGACTTTATTAACTACATAGCATAGATAACTTCATGCTAACACGTTTCTCTAATTCTAAGGGAAACAGACAGGGAGGATTACTGTAAAAGCACATGGCTGTAACTACAAAAGCATGACTCAAAACATGACACTGATCTACATTAACCAGCCTCATTTACTCAGTGAATGAGCAAGTGAGCCTGTTCAGTGCTATCAATTCTACTCAGATTGAACTACTCCCCAGTTGCTGCAGTTTATAGGGCTGTTTGGGATGATAGGCACATGAAACTACCCTGTTCCCACCTGGCAGATTATGCCTCCAGCCCTGCAGCAGATGGCAAATCCATCAACGTCATTGCATGGATCTTCGAAACATTCATTCATATGTATGTATTGCTCATAACCTGAGGAGAGTATCAGAACCACAAGGTTTTTGCTAATTCTGTGCAATATAGTAAAACCTATTGCAGAAAGGATATTCCAGAAAATGCCACAAATTCCAACATCCACAAATACCAAACTCATGCATGTTTAGAACACAAATTACTACAATATGTTTAATAAAGTATAATACTGTATCAGTGTTAATAAACTTACTTTGGATACATTACAATGACAACAATGATCATATGTGAGGACATCAGTGGAGGTAGGCGAAGTGACTGCCGAGATGGTGGCAAGGCAGGTGATTAAAAAGAGAGGAGTAACGTTTGCGGACAGCTGATTTGTCTTTCTCTGAAGATGCTCAAATACTTCTCGGTACAGATAAATTGTTTGATCAATTTCTCTTTTAATTTTAACACTTTGCACTATGGCAGTGTTGTAAATGAGAAGCACACCTACTCATAATTCCTCTGCCCACTACCCCTGCTCTCAATTACGCTGTTGCTGTCCCCTACTCTCATTGTCTCCGTCACTGCCCCATCTCCTCCCAAGATGATGCTTTCCATTCTAGGGATTTCAAGGTGTCCTTCTTCGTTAGTAAACATGGTTTCCCCCCTGCTGTCAAAGGTGGATGCCTCATCCACATCTCCTCTGTGTCTCATAATTCTGCTCTCACTCCCATTCCCCCATAGTTGAGTTCCACTGGTCCTCACCACTAGCCTCTACATCCAACACATCATTCTCCAACATTTCTGTCACCTCCAACGTGATCCCACCACCAGTCACATCTTCCAATCCTCACCCCTTTCTGCCTTCCACAGAGAGAGCTGCCTCTGCAACTCCCGTCGCACCCAAACCACCCTTCCCCAGGTACTTTCCCCTGGAACTTGCAACATGTGTGCTTATACCTCCTACCTCAACGCCATCCAGGGACCACAGCAATCCTTCCAGGTGAAACAGAGGCTCATGTGCACACCTCCTCTAACCTCATCTACTGCATCTAGTGTTCCCGATGTGGCCTTCGGTATATCGGCGAGTTCAAGTGTAGACTTGGCGATTGATCCACCAAGGTCTACTGGATCTCTCAGTTGCTAACCATTTTATAGACAATAGGTGCAGGAGAAGGCCATTCGGCCCTTCGAGCCAGCACCGCCATTCGATGTGATCATGGTTGACCATCCCCAATCAGTACCCTGTTCCTGCCTTCTCCCCATATCCCCTGACTCCGCTATCTTTAAGAGCCCTATCTAGCTCTCTCTTGAGTGTATCGAGAGAACCAGCCTCCACCACCCTCTGAGGCAGAGAATTCCACAGACTCACAATTCTCCGTGAGAAAAAATGTTTCCTCGTCTCCGTTCTAAGTGGCTTACCTCTTCTTCTTAAACTGTGGCCACTGGTTCTGGACTCCCCCAACATCGGGAACATGTTTCCTGCCTCTAGCGTGTCCAAACCCTTAATAATCTTATGTGTTTCAATAAGATCGCCTCTCATCCTTCTAAATTCCAGAGGATACAAGCTCAGCCGCTCCATTCTCTCAGCATATGGCAATCCCGCCATCTCGGGAATTAACCTTGTAAACCTACCCTGCACACCCTCAAAACCTACGCTGCACTCCCTTTAACTCCCTTTAACTCCTCTTCTAATTCCCTCTCTGTTCTGGGCCTCCTCCATTGAACAGCACCTCTCATTCCACTTGGGTATCTTGCAACCAAACAGTATGAACATTGAATTAACCAATTTTAGATAGCTAACTACTAACTACGCTTCCCCACTCGCTCCCCTGTGCCCCACCTATTTCTCCCCTTCCCCTGCACCTACATTCCTTCCTTTAGCTTCACAATTTGCAACTATTCAATCCTTTGGTTTTACACCATCTTTTCATCACTCGCGTTTTTCCAACCACCTGCCTATCAAAAAAAGATCACTTTGTCCGCCTATTACCTGCCAGGCATTGTTCGGCCCCTCTTCGCTTCCAGCTTTCTCCCCCCACTTCGTAAGACCATCAGTCTGAAGAGGTCCTGACCTGAAACATCACCAAACATCACCAATCAATGTTCTCCAGAGAAACTGCTCAACCCACTGAAATACTCCAGCTCTTTGTATATTTTTGTTCAGCGCACCAGTTTGTCTAGGTTTTTGCGAGGCTGTGGAATGATAAAATTGGAGGATGTGAAGGGGAGATCGCCAGAGGTGATGAGATCACAAACACTCTGGCAGGTGATGCCTTGATGTTCATCTGTGGGGTCATGGCCAAAGGGTAGGTGTGAACTGGTGCCTAATCTCAACATTGTAGAGGTCAGCTTGCCAGACTCCAATGGCACCTCCCTTACCAGCAGGTTTAATAACAATGTTGGGATTGTTGCTGACTGAAAGGAGGCCTGTGCATTCAGAGGGAGTTAGATTGCAGTGGGTAAGAGGAGTAAAGTTGGTTGATGTTGTGCCAGCAGTTGAAAATAAAACAATTCAGAGAGGGTAGAAGACCAGAAGGGGTGATTCTAAGAGGAGGAAGAATATTGGAGATGGGAGAAGAGTCTGACCAAGTTTATAGAAGGTCCCACCCAAAACATCACATATCCATGATCTTCAGGGATGCTACCTGACCCATTGAGATTCTCCAATACTTTGTCTTTTTTTTATTTGGATAGGTGACACTTTTGGTCAGGACCCTTCTTGAGACTGGTGGGGGAGGGAAGTGAGTTAGAAAGGTCCCAACGCAAAACGTTGCCTATTCTTGTTCTCCTGAGTTGCCGCCTGACCTGCTGAGTCCTCCAGCATATTTAGTATTTTTTTAAATTTATCCTTTCCTTGGCAGCACTGAGCACTGACACTCTTTTTTTCTGAGAAAGGAACATTTCTTTTAACATTGTTCTCCACCATAAGGTAATTTAGACTGTATTGAAAACCTGTTCTGTTGAATATTCTCATTGCCTAAATAACTTGAGAACTTGGTATAATATGCTCATTAACCACAGATGCTACTTTTCCAATTAGTTTCAATGCTGAAGAAAGAACTGCTATTTAAAGTTCTCAAACAACCCTTTGTTCACATTAATAAATGCTCTGCTATTCTCCTTGTCACCTGTGGCTTCTGTTTTCACGAGCACTTTAACTCAATCCAACCGTCCTTCCTTATTCACTGTCATTCTTCTGCCCGTTCTGTCCACTAAACTTTCTTTCATCAACCATATAACCATATAACAATTACAGCATGGAAACAGGCCATCTCGGCCCTTCAAGTCCGTGCCGAACAACTTTTTTCCCTTAGTCCCACCTGCATGCACTCATACCATAACCCTCCATACCCTCCATTTTTAAATGATACCAACGAACCTGCCGCCACCACTTCCACTGGAAGCTCATTCCACACCGCTACCACTCTCTGAGTAAAGAAGTTCCCCCTCATGTTACCCCTAAACCTCTGTCCCTTAATTCTAAAGTCATGTCCTCTTGTTTGAATCTTCCCTATTCTCAAAGGGAAAAGCTTGTCCACATCAACTCTGTCTATCCCTCTCATCATTTTAAAGACCTCTATCAAGTCCCCCCTTAACCTTCTGCGCTCCAGAGAATAAAGACCTAACTTACTCAACCTCTCTCTGTAACTTAGCTGTTGAAACCCAGGCAACATTCTAGTAAATCGCCTATGTACCCTCTCTATTTTGTTGACATCCTTCCTATAATTGGGCGACCAAAATTGTACACCATACTCCAGATTTGGTCTCACCCAGGCACGTGCCGTCAGGGTAGGCAAGGTAGGCACTGCCTACCCTGACTAAAATTATGAAATGGAAATTATTAAATATAAATAGTAAAGGCATGGGAGAATTATGCCTATGTAAGAGACTGATCTCTTAGGTAGGCATAATTCCCTGTGCCTTTCACCCGCAGCGCTTGTGACACGGGAAGCTCTGTGCAGCCCCCGTGCCGTCAGCGCTGCCTGAAGCCGTCAATTTTAATCGGGGCTGAAGGCAGCAGAAATCCTGCCTTTGTAGCACTGTGCATGCACAGCATCATACTGCGCATGTGCATCAGTCTACCGCGCATGCGCAGCGCAAGTTTATTGGCGGGGTTTTCAGCCATGGTTTGTCGTGTCCCAATGATATGGTAAGTACATTTTGTGATTTTTTTTTTAATACCGTATTTGCCGGGGTGTGGGAGTTGGAGTGGGGAGAGAGCTCCTTTCACAGCGTGTGGGGAGTCTGGCCCGGGGTAACGTTGCGGGGAGGGCACAAATGTTATGAATGAGGGGTCGGGGGCATCCACTTGCGATGCTCCTTGCAAGGGGGCATGAAATGACACTGCTCTGAGGCCGGGGGGGGGGGGGGGGGAGAGAGAGAGAGTAGCTCGAGCAGCCGCCGGGCCGGACAGCGGAACCAGCCGCCACCTTAGCTCCAGAACCACCCGCCCACCTCTGGCAGCTCTCCATCTAAAAACCTCTCTCCTGCCGCTCGCTGGCCTCACTCATGTCCTTAAATTCCAACAGCGCGATTGAGGTTACTCGGCTGTGGGAATTTAAGGATTTGCAGGAAGCCGCTGACATGAGTGAAGTCGGCGAACGGCAGGTGACAGGTGTTCAGACAAAGAGCACTGCCAAAGGTGAGCGGGCCGGCAGAAGGCGCTGAAGTGCCGGCCAGTTCAGCGGTGGCCACTCTCCAAGCTGCTTCTATCCCCAGCTACAGTCCGTGGCTTCGCACCCGGAGAGCTGCGGCAGCGGTGAGGCAGTGAAGATTCAGCACTTTGTGATAAGTCACTGTTTTTATTTATTTATTTATTTAACGGGGAGAACAATCTGCGCATGCGCGGTTTACATTTTTTTTAAAGCAGACTGAGTGCCTACCCAGAGTAATTACTCACGGCACGTGCCTGGTCTCACCAATGCCTTGTACAATTTTAACATTACATCCCAGCTTCTATACTCAATGCTCTGATTTATAAAGGCTAGCATACCAAAAGCTTTCTTTACCACCCTATCTATATGAGATTCCACCTTCAAGGAACTATGCACGGTTATTCCCAGATCCCTCTGTTCAACTGTATTCTTCAATTCCCTACCGTTTACAATGTACGTCCTATTTTGATTTGTCCTGCCAAGGTGTAGCACCTCACATTTATCAGCATTAAACTCCATCTGCCATCTTTCAGCCCATTTTTCCAACTGGCCTAAATCATTCTGTAGACTTTGGAAATCCTCTTCATTATCCACAACGCCCCCTATCTTGGTATCATCTGCATACTTACTAATCCAATTTACCACCCCTTCATCCAGATCATTGATGTACATGAAAAACAACAAAGGACCCAACACAGATCCCTGAGGTACCCCACTAGTCACCTGCCTCCAACCTGACAAACAGCCATCCACCATTACCCTCTGGCTTCTCCCATTCAGCCACTGTTGAATCCATCTTGCTATTCCTGCATTTATACCCAACAGTTGAACCTTCTTAACCAACCTTCCATGAGGAACCTTGTCAAAGGCCTTACTGAAGTCCATATAGATAACATCCACTGCTTTACCTTCGTCAATTTCCCTAGTAACCTCTTCAAAAAATTCAAGAAGATTAGTCAAACATGACCTTCCAGGCATAAATCCATGTTGACTGTTCCTAATTAGACCCTCTTTATCCAGATACTTATATATATTATCTCTAAGTATCTTTTCCATTAATTTGCCCACCACTGAAGTCAAACTAACCAGTCTATAATTGCTAGGTTTACTTTTAGAACCCTTTTTAAACAATAGAACAACATGCGCAGTACGCCAATCCTCGGGGACTATTCCCGTTTCTAATGACATCTGAAATATTTCTGTCATAGCCCCGGCTATTTCTACACTAACTTCCCTCAATGTCCTAGGGAATATCCTGTCAGGACCTGGAGACTTATCCATTTTTATATTTTTCAAAAGTGTCAGTACTTCTTTTACTTTGAAACTCATAGTATCCATAGCTACTCTACTAGTTTCCCTTACCTCACATAATTCAATATCCTTCTCCTTGGTGAATACCGAAGAAAAGAAATTGTTCAATATCTCCCCCATCTCTTTTGGCTCTGCAGATAGCTGTCCACTCGGTCTCTCCAATAGACCAATTTTATCCCTTGTTATCCTTTTGCTATTAATATAGCTATAGAAACCCTTTGGATTTACTTTCACCTTACTTGCCAAAGCAACCTCATATCTTCTTTTAGCTTTTCAAATTTCTTTCTTAAGATTCTTTTTACATTCCTTATACTCCTCAAGCACCTCATTTACTTCATGCTGCCTATAATTATTGTAGATCTCCCTCTTTTTCCGAACAAGATGTCCAATTTCCCTTGAAAACCAGGGCTCTTTCCAATTTTTACTGATTCCTTTCAACCGAACAGGAACATAAAGATTCTGTACTCTTAAAATTTCCCCTTTAAATGTCCTCCATTTCTCCTCTACATCTTTCCCATAAAACATAATGTCCCAGTTCACTCCTTTTAAATCATCTCGCATCTCGTTAAAGTTAGACTTTCTCCAATCAAAAATCTCAACCCTAGGCCCAGTTCTGTCCTTCTCCATAATTATATTGAAACTAATGGTATTGTGATCACTGGATCCTAAGTGCTCCCCAACGCATACCTCCGCCACCTGTCCCATCTCATTTCCTAACAGGAGGTCCAGCACTGCCCCTCCTCTAGTAGGCACCTCTATGTATTGCTGCAAAAAACTATCCTGCACACATTTTACAAACTCCAAACCATCCAGCCCATTTACAGAATGTGTTTCCCTGTCGATGTGTGGAAAGTTGAAATCTCCCACAATCACTACCTTGTGCTTACTACTAATATCTGCTATCTCTTTACATATTTGCTCTTCCAATTCTCGTTCCCCATTTGGTGGTCTATAATATACCCCTATAAGTGTTGCTACACCTTCCCACTTCTAAGTTCCACCCAAATAGCCTCCCTAGATGAGCCCTCCAATCTATCCTGCCAAAGCACTGCTGTAATATCTTCCCTGACTAGCAATGCAACACCTCCACCTCTTGCCCCTCCAATTCTATCACACCTGAAGCAACAGAATCCTGGAATATTTAGTTTCCAATCACAGCCCTCCTGCAACCATGTTTCACTGATCGCCACAACATCATACTTCCAGGTGTCTATCCAGACTCTAAGCTCATCCACCTTTCTTACAATGCTCCTAGCATTAAAATATGCACATTTAAGAAACCCCCCATCTCTTATTCTCTGTTTATTTCCTTTTTTTTTCTTTCTCCTCTTGTGTCCGAGTGCTTCCCTTTTCTGCTTCCTGACTCCCATTCTGTCTACCAGCTTTTGCTATTTGCATCCCTCGCCCCAACCATTCTAGTTTAAAGTCTCCCCAGTGGCCTTTGCAAATTTCCCCGCCAGGATATTGGTCCCCCTCGGGTTCAAGTGCAACCCATCCTTTCTGTACAGGTCCCACCTACCCCAAAAGAAGTCCCAATGATCCAGAAACTTGAATCCCTGCCCTCTGCACCAGTCTTTCAGCCAAGCATTTATCCTCCACCTTGCTCCATTTCTACTCTCACTGTCACGTGGCACAGGCAGTAATCCTGAGATTGTTACCTTTTTGGTCCTTTTCCTCAACTCTCCTCCCAAGTCCTTAAATCCTCCCTTCAGGACCTCTTCCCTTTTTTTACCTATGTCATTGGTACCTATATGTACCACGACCTCAGGCTCCTCTCCCTCTGATTTGAGGATATCTTGGACACGTTTAGACACGTCCAAGACCTTGGCACCAGGGAGGCAGACCACCATCCTGGTCTCCCGACTGCGTCCACAGAATCGCCTATCCGACCCCCTAACAATAGAGTCCCCAACTGCCATACCAACTTACAGTTTCTCGCCTACCTCGGTTTTGCATTGGATCCCCCTCCTCCTGTATATCTAGTTTAAAGCCACCCCTATATCACTAGCGAACCTGCCTGCCAGGATATTAGTTTCCCTCCAGTTCAGATGCAATCTATCCCTCTTGTACAGGTCACCTCTATCCCAGATGAGATCCAACATTGTTGTTATCACATTTCTAGGAGCTTGCTATGTACATATTGGTTGCTATGTTTCCAACATTACAATGATGATTACAGTTCAGTAAATACTCCACTTAATGTAACACTTTTTGCAAATTTGAGTTCATCAAACTTGCCATTCAAATTCAAAAGTTAGAAAGGTGTTCACGGAACTCAAAAATGCTTTATTTTTGTAAATGTTAACCAGGAATATAGAAATATTGGGAAAATTTCTCAGTATTTTGATGAGATTTTCAACCTTGCGTATAAAAAAACAATAATTCTTATGTAACTCACAAAACCACTCTGTTTCACTCATCACATTTCTCTCTAACAGTGTTCTGTAAGGAGTCAACATTCAAACCGCATTCTTGAACCTCACTGAAAACCAAACCTCACATGTGCCTGGACAACTTTGCCCATGGAGATCAAGAAGGCAGGCAGTGAATGAGAACAAATGCAAAGGTGCAAGCTATTTCTCGAATGGAGAGTTACAAAGAAAATGCAGCATTAAGTAGTTTCTTTACCACCGCATTCTCTAAGCATGTTTTTTTAGTACGTGTTAAATGTATGTTTATGGTCTTCTTTAACTTGTTTTATGGGGGTTGGGGGAAACTTTTTCTTATCTCATACCTTGACGGAAATGCAATATTTTTCCGTATTGTTCCGCTTCGATTGCCTCGACGCTGGAGCTTCGATCGCCCCGACGCAGGAGCTTCGATCACCCCAACGCGGGGGCTTCGACGTCCGGCTGCGATCACCCCGGCGGATGGTTCGACTGCCCCAACCGTGGGAGAAAAATGAGGGAAAAAGATTAGACTTCATGGCCTTCCATCACAGTGAGGAATGTGGAAATCTGCTATGGTGGATGTTTATGTTAACTTTTATGTAGTTGTATGTCTTGGTGCTTTTTTAGTATGGCTGTATGGTAATTCACATATCACTGTACTTTAATTGGGACGTGACTATAAAATACCTTTGAAAACTTTGAAGCATTGAAGCTTCCTTCCCATTTCCTCTGCCAATATATCTTCCCAACAATTCCTTTTATTTCATAAAAAGTTCAATAAAAACTACACCAGGCGCATTATCAATGCACTTGTTACTTTGTCTCTTGCAAAATACCGCATAATAAAGTACGAAATTTAACCAGAAAGCTTTTAAAAATTGTCCTCTTATTTATAAACAGAATTTGAAGAGAGGTACTTGGAAGTGGAGAAATATATCCCTTTTGTTGAGATGACAGAACACAGCTATGGAATCCAGAGGAGATAGCCTTTGCATTCACAGAACATGGCAAGCATTATTTTCCCAGCATTATGAAATTGAGTCAATTTATGCAATAAGCCAATTTGTGCATGCCTGAAATTCACAAACTGCAATGTGACGTAGAACATATAAAAGTACAAAAGTACAGCATGGGAACAGGCCCTTCGGCCCAAAATATCTGTGCTAAACATGATGGTAAAATAGACTAATCTCATCTGCCTGCACATGATACATATCCCCGTGTGCGGACGTGGCGCCAACGGACGAGAAGTCAAAGCAAAGAAGTCAAAGCCAAAGAACCGGATGGAAACGAGCCCGAAATGCCAAAAAAACGAAAGAGTACGAAATTGAAATGCCAACTAACTGAAAGGATGGGATGCCTAAATGCAAACTAACCAAAAGGGTGGGACGCCTAACAGCCAACAAACCGAAAAGCTGTGTCGCCTAAAAGGAAACTCACTGAATGGCCGCTCTGTCGAAACGCCACCTACCCGAAAGGCGGGGTCGCCTACAAGCCAACGAACCGACTGCCGCGCAACAGAAAAGTCCAATAACGGTCCAGACCCCCGCGCCCATCACATCACAGTTGAGGGATGAACATTGTCCTACATTTCCGCTCCAACCAACCCACAGCCCGTGAAGGGTGACCGTGGGAGAGTGAGGGCTGTCCCAATGGATTCACACCTTCGGCCGCTTACAACTTGGTGCTTGGGTTCAGATTGCCCAATCACCTATGGCTTGTGTGGAAAAATAACCGCCACCCTCCCATCTCCCCCCTCTCTCTCTCCCTTCTCTCTTTCTCTCCCTTTCTCTCTCTACCCCTTCTCTCTCTCCTCCGTCTCCACCGGCGGGAGCGACCGCCCACTCAGAGTCACTGACCGCGATGCATCCAACCCCCACACCAGGGTGATTCCTTCCTACCCCATTCACCTCACCCCCGACCCCCGTACCCTGGCGCCCACACCGGGTGATTCACTGCCATCCCGGCCGCGGGAACACACAGCTTGGAGCATTGGCAGCCATAGCAAATCACTTTTAAAACATAGGGGAACAGACACATTCCCTGGCGGGTCGTTGACAAGTGTGCATTACATAGCAATGTTACAAAATTTTGAGATTTAAAAAATCAAGTCTGCAATTTATCCCATCAGATAAAGCATAAAAAGAAGTTTAATTTGACACCTAATTTACTTTCATATCTTCAGTATTAAGAAAGTTATGGCCATTTTCATACTCGGAAATTAGCAACTTGCTCCCCATTGCCTTTCAATTGACAACACAAAAGCTGTGATCTGGAAAAGTTAAAAGCCCATAACTTTCTTAAAAATTAAGAGAACTCAATGAAATTTTCAGTTATTATAGATTGAAGCACTCTGAAACAAATATTAAACAATCTTACTTGGATTACCTGAAATTAAAGCATATAATTAGTTAGTTATCTAATTGTAGCTAATTACAAAATTCAATGAGTAGATCTAAACATCTATCCATTTCTTAAGAAAAGATAAACTTTTTTTAAATTGCCTAAGTGTCCAAATAACATTCACACAATAATCCACAATATAACATAATTTTTAAATCTCATTTTCATGAATTTCTGGGCCAAATGGAAGGAATTTAGTGTTTGATTCCTGTGAATTAATGGCCATTTAAATCAACTAGCGAGTGGGTTTTAGTGGAATGCGGTGGATTGGAACATTGCGGTTAGCGGTGAAGTTGGGAGGAAAAATACTGTTTGTTCATACATTTTTTTGGACCCCATTTCGCAACATAAAAATATTATTAAAGCCTCCCGAAAAACCAACTTTTAATATAAAAATAAACTATTTACCTTTTTTTCTCCCCTACGGAAAATCTTTCCGGTTGTCGGTGCTCACGGCTTTCGAAGGTGATTTTTAAATTACTCTAGTTAATAAATAATTTAGAGTAATTTAAAAATACCTTCATTCATGAAATGTCGGAGCGATTTTTCTTCCGCAACGAAATCGCCCGACATTCATCGATTATCCCAGTCTGCAGAAAAACGGCACTTTAAGCCCGCCCCCCTCTGAAAGGCGCCAAAGTCGCGCACACGGGGAGCGGCAGAACTGCCGTGCTGCTCGAGGTAAGTTTTGCAACATACCTACATTACAACGAACAATTTTACTCCTCAACTAAAATAACATCCAACTCATGCTGCATTTCTTCAACACTGAAAGCACGAAGTAAAGGCCAAAGAGTATTCTTCACTGCAATTACCTTGTGATCAAATTAATATAATGCACTAACATTGCAGCATAGCCTATATACAGAAGATAGGATTAGTTCATTAAAGTGTGCCATGACGATATTCACATTATCAACTGGCACACCATGATTAAAGCATTTAAGCAGCTCATCCATCTGTCTTTGAACACATTTAAGTTAAAGAGTTGATTTTGCTCAATTTATTAAAGTTCTTTCTGGCCTCTCCATATCTCCAACCCATGCTAGCCCAGACAGTTAGGTGGTATTAACACAGATGACCCAACTGGTTTCCTCTTTCCTATCAACACATTCATGAAGCCGGCTTAGTTTTGCATGTAGATATAAAGTAGTCTTGGAATTGTGCTTTCCCCACCTGATTTGTATTGTGCATAACATATAAATTGGAAACTAAAGCATTTGATAAATCCAGATTGACCAGCAATAAGAATACTTCATATTCTTAAACTGTGGCCCCTGGGTCTGGACTCCACCAACATCGGGAGCATGTTTCCTGCCTCTAGCGTATCCAAACCCTCAAAAATCTTATATGTTTCAATGATATCCCCTCTCATCCTTCTAAACTCCAGAGTGTACAAGCCCAGCTGCTCCATTCTCTCAGCATATGACAGTCCCGCCGTTCCCAGGAATTAACCTTGTAAACCTACGCAGCACTCCCTCAATAGCAAGAATGTCCTTCCTCAAATTAAGGGACCAAAACTGCACACAATACTCCAGGTGTGGTCTCACTAGGGCTCTGTACCAGTGCAGAAGGACCCCTTTGCTCCTATGTTCGATTCCTCTTGTTATAAAGGCCAACATGCCATTTGCTTTCTTCACTGCCTGCTGTACCTGCATGCTTACTTTCATAGACTGATGTACAAGGACCCCCAGATCCCGTTGTACTTCCCATTTTCCCAATTTGACGCCATTTAGATAGTAATCTGCCTTCCTGTTTTTGCTACCAAAGGGGATAACCTCACATTTATCTGCATTAAACTTCATCTGCCATGCATCTGCCCACTCCCCCAACCTGTCCAAGTCACCCTGCATTCTCATAGCATCCTCCTCACAGTTCACACTGCCACCCCGCTTTATCTCATCTGCAAATTTGCTAATGTTACTTTGAATCCCTTCATCCAAATCATTGATGTATATTGTAAATAGCTGCGGTCCCAGCACCGAGCCTTGCGTACCCCACTAATCACTACCTGCCATTCTGAAAGGGACCCGTTAATCCCTACTCTTTGTTTCCTGTCTGCCAGCCACTTCTCTATCCATGTCAGCACTCTACCCCCAATGCCATGTGCCCTAATTTTGCCCACTAATCTCCTATGTGAGGCCTTATCAAATGAAAGTCTAAAATTCGAAAACATGTACAATAACATTGTAAAACTCCACCTGAAATAGAAAGGCAATCCATATACTGTAGGTACTGAGCAGGAACTAAACAGAAAAAGTACCTTGGCAGCTACAACTTTAATCCAAATTTGTAGAAAATAATTATTAACATATGATTTTTGCAAGATAGCACAATTTCAATTTGAATATAATTTTTCGTATGATGACGAAGAGGAAGAGTACAGCTGTTGATACATTCACACTTCCTGGCTGAAATTTCAGCACAAGAAAAACTCAAAATGATGATGGGAAAGAAGGAAATCTAATAGGAGAGGATAGATAACAAGTTTGTCCAAAGATCAACTTTGAAAGGCACAAAAATTCCTGGAATATTAAGCAAGAATTGGGAAAGTCGGCCAAGGGGGTAAAAGGCGGAAAGTGGCCAAAATGGGAGTGCATGAAAGGTAGGATAAATATTGTTGGGAAAATATTTGGAAAATTACTTATACATTTTGTTTTAGTATTTGGGTAAAAGAGACATCCAAATAGTCCCTTCAGAACTCAGTGCATTGATTCAAAGTAAGGTAGTATGTTAGCAAATTGTAATTCCTTCTATGAAATCCAATTTCAAGTCAAAAGCAGGTTAACAGCATGTAAATTCTCTCTCCATGGCAGCAGCAAGGCAAAAAGGTGAGCAAAAATTGGGCAGAACAATCTACTCTAACAGCCAGTCTGTACCAAAATTCAATTTACAATCATAGTTTATAGTTTTACTACCAGTTTCCATAACATTACTCAACCTAATTATCTGCTAAAGCACTACACATCATCTTCAGTTTCATACCTTCGTTTCAAACCTGAGTTCTCACACAGCCTTAAAGGATGAATGTTGTGGCTGCAATTTTCACTGGAATTATATCAATGCAACAAAAGCAGGAACAACAAATAATACTTAACGAGCTTTAAAGATCCGACGGCATCAATGGAGAGAAAGAGATAGTCCCATGTCTCGGGTTGACGCCCTGAGCGAGGAAAGATAGCTTGTATAAAGAGGTGAGGGCAAGGGTGATGCAAAAGCTGGAAAACTATAGGCGGATCCATGTGAAGAGGGGTTGATGGTCAGATGGTGCCAGGTGATGACAGCAACAGAGACTGGCAACGGAGATAACAAAGATGAATATCTTAATCTTGCCACAAACAACCCGGAAAGGTATCCATGGAGGATGTATGAAAAAAAATGATGGGTTTTTTTCCACTTTCTCTTTCAACTAATAAATAAAAGGTATTGTTGTCAGTGAAAAAAAGCCAGTTGACCCACATTAGGTATTATTCAGCAGATTACAAATCCATTTACTTTCCAACTCACTATGGCAAGGTGGTATCTCATGAGGATAGCACATCTGACTATTCATGACATTGAATTGATTGATGACATGAAGCGATTGGAAATGTATGTAATGAAACCTATTGTAGTATACCTGATCAGAGTTAGTAAAATGCAAATATATGGTCAAAAATAGTGCAGGGGAACTGAAATTTAAAACCCCCACAGATAATTTATTTGATCACACAATGAAGAATTCAACAATTCCAGTACATGAATTCTATAAAATCCCCCAAATTGGCTCCTATAGGAAAGCAGAATGAAATTTACTGACATTACTTAAATTAGATGGGTTCCAGAACAAGCGTGAAGATCTGAGCATGAAATTATGTTAAAAGTACAAATTCACAGATCAAGCTTTTAGAGAGTTCCTCAAATCACGTTGAAAAATCAGATAATTAGAAATCATCACAAAGCTATTGAATCGCAAATAATTCCAATAGAACATTATTCACACCATATAGCTGCATCTTTTAGAATACTTTACTAAACTTCTTTTGCTGTCCAAGAGATGTTCGCCATCAACTTAGCAAGAGTTGAAACAGAAATCATGAATCACAAAGAGCACCAATCGTAACTCAGAACACGTGTTTTAAAAAAAAATTCCATTGCAGAAGAAATTCAGCAATTAGAAGTTACAGCATCTCAAATTTTGTTTGGGCAGCTCACAGCCCAGTTGTATGAATATTGATTTCTCTCACTTCAGGTAGAACCTGGCATTCCCTCTCTCTCTCTATCCCTCCCCCACACAAGTCACACTAGCTTCTCATTTTCACCCAACAAACAGCTTACAATAGCCTGAGGTAAGGAAAAACTTTTCACCCAGAGAGTTATGAATCTGTGGAATTCTCTGCCACGGAAGGCAGTGGTGGCCAATTCACCGGATTTAGCTCTTAGAGCTAAGGGAATCAAGGGATATGGAGAAAAAACCAGAACAGGGTTCTGATTTTCGATGATCAGCCATGATCAAATTGAATGGCGGGCTCGAAGGGCCAAATGACCTACTCCTGCACCTATTTTCCATGTTTCTGTTTCCTTGAACATTGCTACTTTTATGCATATCTTTCATTTATTGTTCTTTATCTTTCCACATCACCGTCTATATCGCTCGTTTCCTTTATCCCTAACCAGTCTGAAGAAGAGTCTGCGCCCGAAAAGTCACCCATTCCTTCTCTCCAGAGATGCTGCCTGTCCCGCTGAGTTACTCCAGCATTTTGTATCTATCCAGCAATTAGCTTCTGACTCAGCTTGGTTCCATCTCAGCAACTGACAATTTTCCTTTGAACACATTCCACATACACGTAACAATTTGGTTCTAAATTACCACAATCCATATTTTACAAAGAGAAAGGCTTGAAATTATATTTTGAATCTGACAATGAATGAATTTCCACTACATCTGGTTTTAATCTTTTTAATAAGGTTATCGCATAATTTATTCTTTTATAGCGATCTTCTATTTTGATGCATCCAAATTTAAAATAGGAGATATAACCACTCAGGCTTAGAACTTCTGCTCTTGCTCCATGTTACTTGAGTCCCAAGTGTATTGTCTAAAATGAAGAAGCTCTGCCACCATAAAAAGTCAAAATGGGGCTGAATAACTGCAGAATTATCTCTACATACTTAATGTCAATATACCTTGGCTTGTGTATTTTCACTGGAATTGCACCATCATACAACCAGGGAGGGAATTCTCGTCATCCAAAAATTATCCCTACGCCCACCAGCAAAGAGCTATGGTAGATGTGATTCGCATAACCCGATAGCCAAGTCTAGTTGCCATCACTGGCAAACTCTTTCAGGGAAGAAGAGAAATTGAACCCTTCAAAGCCTTTTTATTGGTCAGTTGGTCAAGATATAACACGGTTAAATGCCGGTTTTCCTATTTTCAATGGGACATGAAACAAATTTCTTTATGATTCTCATGCTAAAAGAAAGAACATTTAATAAGCATGTGATCTCATCCACACTTCCCTGGCTCTCAAAACAATTAGAATATTTCTATTCAAATATAAATTGATTCACAATAATTTCCTCTCTGTGGCAGAAACATTATTCCTAATAAATATATATTCAAAGAAGCAAGAGAAGACCTTTCTCCTGGGCCATACAGAAGGAGCAGAAAACCTGAAGACAAGACTAATCTTTCAGAAGAGACAGAGTATAAACAATCTGGCCAAGATGAGCAACATTGCTACAGTATTCTGAGAGCTGGGATTTTTTTGTTCATGTTTTCGTGGACCATTGCTTACATGAATTAAAGTTCTCGTGGAATTGGTAATAAATATATGGCAAAAGCTACAACCCCATAAATTGACCCATCGTCCATGTCTGGGTCACTGTGATGATACAATGATACAAGGTCACAATGATTTTTTTGTTTAAGATCATGTACCACATAAATCTCATATGCACCACATCCAATGATTTCCCTAAATCTGTTCCACTAAATACATCCTCAAAGAATTCCAATTGATTGGTCATGCATAATTTTCTTTTCATAAATCATTATTACTCCGTTCAACCATAATTTTCACAGTTTTTATAATGGCTTAGTTTAGTTTTTGTTGTTAAGAGATATGGCCTGGAAACAAGCCCTTCGGCCCACTGAGACCGTGCCGACCAGCGTTCACCTGTACACTAGTTCTATCCTACACACAAGGGACAAATTACAGAAGCCAATTAACCTACAAACCTGTACACCTTTAGAATGTGGGAGGAAATTGAAGCACCAAGAGAAAACTCACTCGGTCACAGCGAGAACGTACAAACTCAGTACAGACCGTTGTCAGAATCAAACCCGGGTCCCTGAGAATGTAACTCAGCAACTCTACAGCTAAACCACTGGGCCACATTGTGCCACTAGATTCCAACATTTTCTTAGCATCAATATTTGGCCATTAGTTGATTGTTTTCTCTTGTCTCCCATTCACTTTTCATAAAGGGCAAGGTTACAATATGCAGCAGCCATTTTGAAGCAGTAGAATTTTAACTGAACATCTACGTCCCTCTAAAGTAGAGATTCAAGTTCCTCTTTGTGGTCAATTTTTTGCAATGGATGCTCTGGTTTCCCTTTCCTCATCCCAAAGATGTGAGGGTTAGAACATTAAATAGTCACGGTATTTCACAATGGCCATTTAACCTAGCAGCATGCCTGGTGCGCAGGTAGTATTACTGTAAATGGGTGAGTGATAGTCAATATGGACTTCGTGAGCGAAATAATCTGTTTCCATACAGTATGATTCCATGACTCTTAAAACTATACACAGTCAGACCAGGATGGTGGGGAGGGGATGAAAATATGGAGAAAAAAACAGAAAATAAGGTCCTCTCTGGTTTTATTGTTGGAGACCAACAAATCACAATTCAATTCCACAAAAGTGCCTAAGCACCATCAACCAAATTCATTCTACACATTCACATTCAGTAAAATCTGCACCATATTTTAGCATGGACTGATAAGCATAAGTAATACTCACGAAGCCCAAGTGCTGGTCCATAACCATCTCAAATTTGGTAGCTGGATGCATATTTGTAGTGGAGAGTTTTGCAGACATGCCTGAAGGACAATCTCAAGCAGCTCTAGGTCTGGATGGTCAGACTAGAGACCGCAGCAGACAAGGCTA
The DNA here is from genome assembly GCA_963514005.1 of Raja brachyura. The sequence continues at coordinate 104,410,779 of OY740785.1, forward strand.
ACAGCTGCCAGAAAACAGCAAGGACACTAGCAGAATAGTTGTGGGGTGATCAAAAATGTTGTACGAGACAGGACCATTCTTTTTTGGCGTTTATTCATGTTTCACTATGTTGTATTGCTGAAAGAGCCAATATTTATTGCCAAACCCTAATTGCCCTTGAATGGATGGTGATGAACCACTTTATTGTGCGCTAGAATACTCAATAAGATACTCACACACAGCTGTGGTAAAGAGACGTCTAGGATACACAAATCACAGGGGTTTCAGAGATGTTGTCAGAGTTGCCTAGGAGGGTAACTGCAGTGCATTTTGCAGATTGTACACACTGTACCCATGGGACTGAAATACACACCACTGAACAAATTAAAAGTTCCAAGACAGCATTGCTGAAATCAGTTGGAGGACAGAATGCTGAAGCACCATTGCCTCCTTAAAATTCCTGCAAAACATGATATTCCTAGTTAAGGTTTTATGTCAGAGCATCCAGTGCAGCATCAAGATGTTTGTGCAGCACCCAAATGTTTGGTGTCTCGTGCTGATGCTGCAATAATGCCAAAGACATCTCAACTGTTGATATGCAGCCAAGCAATAAAACACAAACTTGGCTCCAAATTTAGCAGGAAGTCTGATGAAATGTTGGGTCTGGATTCATCAAGCTCCTTGATATTATAAATAAATTTTCCAAAGATATTTTTGTGCACGCATATCGTTTGTCTGCAAATTACCCACATCTGAGCTCTCTGATACAGAACCTGTGAGTAACCTAAGGAACTAACATTTGGCATACATCATCTCTGTCTTAACTGAAGGCTACTTCTGCCTATTGATTCATCGTGTGCACACCTTGCAGCTACCTTCTGCTATACGTTAAACGGCAACATCTAGGCTCATAGTTTCAAAGGTTATTTTGAGTAATTGGCCACATTCTACTTCCCTTTCTTGTTGTCAACAGCCAGGGCCTGCTGCTGCTGATGGCCATAGTGCATGACCTTCTCCTGTAAAGTAGGTGTGTAACTGCATTGCAATGAGACAGATGATGTGCCTGCCATAACTAAACGACCAGCATCCTGTAGGTTTTTTGAAAACTGACGGGTTTTTTTTTCATCAGCAGCCGTAAGCATACAAAACTATGCTGTGTGATTGGTACGTGAAGGGTCATAGTTGTGTTATTGCCTTGGATAGATAGAAGGAGACCGGTGGTGCTGTTATTGAGAGAAGGATGGATTTGTTGATGTTTTAATGGACCTTGATCATGCCTGTGAGATTAATAATCTTTTGCAAAACAACATCCTGGTCCTGTGGTTTTCCTGCAATCACAGTCAACAAGTGCAATCACATTTTAATTGCCATTTGACTTTAGAGCTATATGTTTCGCCAAGAGGAATTTACTTCTTCAAGTGTCTGAAAGTAATCTGGAAATGTGTACAGAAAACAGGATGACTACTCTCCGTCTTGTCCCATCATGATTGCCAACAAGCTTCTGTAACTTTGCAATGGGTTTTACTGGCAAGGAAAGCTGTGATGAGGTTTCCAAGAGATGCAGAAATGGTTCCATCACATTAATTGGTTTCCAACAGGTAAGATCTACCTATAGCATTCAACCACATAAATATATTTGCACTAAAATAATAAGCAATAAGGTCAACTCTGGTTGGGTGCAATAATCATGAAAAGTAGGTAGCAAAACAAATGTTGTACATCTTGCAACAAGTCAAATGGATTCCTCAAACCATTCAATTCATCATATTTTGCCAGCTACTAAATGCCACCTGTCCAAAGAATAGCATTTAGGCATATATTTTACTATAAGAGCAACAGTTCCAATTGTAGAACAACATTTTGTTCTACAATTGGAACTGTTGTAACCAATTTGTTTCCATTGACAAGTAACCATTATTCTGGATAATTGAATGCTATTGTAATATTACACTTTATAATAGCATTCAACCGTGTGCGGACGCGGTGCCGACAGACAAGAGGCCGAAGCAAAATGCCGAAGCCAAAGAACCGAATAGAAACGAGGCCGAAACGCGATTGAACCGAAATAGTCCGAAGACGTAACGCCTACCAACCGAAAGGATGGGACACCTAAATGCACGCCACCTACCCGAAATCCATGATATGCACCAGTTAATGTATAAATGTATATCATGTATAAATGTATATCATGTATTACATGTATAAATCGTTCTTACATTTGGGAACATGGTTAATGTGGGATTTCAATTTGAGCGCACTTGTTTGAATAGATGCAAGCCGCATGTCCGGCTTCTCTCAAAGCCGATAAAATGACACAACTGTCACACCAAAGATAAACACAAAATGCTGGAGTAACTCAGCTGAAGAGGCAGCATCTCTGGAGAGAAGGAATGGGTGGCATTTCGGGTCGAGACCCTTCAGACGCACTCTGAAGAACGGTCTCGACACGAAACGTCACCCATTCCTTTTCTCCAGAGATGCTGCCTGTTTTGTGCGTGGGAGCTTGGGTGCATTCCGCAAACAATGAGACGGTAATATATAAACCATCTGTCCCCGCGGCCGGGGTGAATCACCCTGGTGTGGGTGACAAAGACCGGGGGTCGGGGGGGGGTTCACCCTGGTGTGGAGGTTGGGGTCCGATGGTGGTGCATCGCGGTCAGTGACTGTGGGACACTACTGTGGGTAGCAACGGAGGAGAGAAGGGGGAGAGAGAGAAGGGAGAGTGAGCAGGGGTGGGGGGGGGAAGAGAGAAGGGGGAGAGAGAGAGAAGGGGAGAGAGAGGAGGAGAGAGAGAAGAGGGGAGAGAGAGAAGGAGAGAGAGAAGAGGCTAGAGAGAGGAGGAGAGAGAAGGGAGAGAGAGGGGGGAGACGGGAATGTGAGGTTCATTTTTCCACACAAGCCATAGGTGACTGGGCAATCTGAACTCAAGCACCAAGTTGAAAGCGGCCGAAGGTGTGCATTCCTTGGGACAGCCCCCACTCTCCCACGGCCACCCTCCGCGGCTGTGGGTTGGGTGGAGCGGAGGTTTGGGGCAATGTTCATGCCTTCACGGTGATATGATGGACCCGGGGGTCTGGACCAATCGCTGACTAGCCCCGCCCCCCGCAACACCAAGTCTGTTATTGGACTTTTCTGTTGAGTGAGAGTCGGTCCGTTGGCCTGTAGGCGTCGCCGCCTTTCGGGTAGATGGCGTATCGACTGAGCGGCCATTCAGTAAGTTTACTTTTAGGCAATGCAGCCTTTCGGTTCGTAGGCATTTAGGCGTCCCGCGCTTTTGGTTAGCTTGCATTTAGGCATCCCATTCTTTCGGTTAGTAGCCGTTTCGTCTTCGGACTATTTCGGTTCATTCGCGTTTCGATCTCTTGTCTGTCAGCACCGTGTCCGGATACCCATTCAACTAATCTTATTACTTAACAGAAATAAAAACAGAAAAACTATTAACTATTAACATTCATTTAACAGGGCAGGCAGCAACTGAACATAGAAAAACAGCTAACATTTCAGGAATGGAATCCTTCATCAAAACTGGGAAAGAAAGAAATAAGTTAGGATCAGTGACTGAGAAGGTGAAAATTAGGGTGGGTGGAACAAAGATAGTTTTTCTGATAGACACAATTTCCTGATGTAGCTGTTAAAATCAGTTTAAGCCTCCTTGTGCATGTAATATTTTGCTAATGACAAGGTTGTGGGACATGTTCAACTGCTTTTGATATATAAAAAGGAAAAGAAAGAAGAGGGGTTAAAAGCGATAGCAAAATGGCAGGCAAATGGCCAGTCATAGAGTCATACAGCACGGAAACAGACACTTTGCCCCCCTCCCTCTCTGCCCCCTCCCTCGTTGCCCCCCTCCCTCTCTACCCCCCTCCCTCGTTGCCCTCCTCCCTCTCTACCCCCCTCCCTCTCTATCCCCTTCCCTTTCCCTCTCTAGCCATGCCTGCGCAGTTAGGGGCTATGCATGAGTGGATATGGCGGGGGATGGGGAAAAGTAGCGAATGAATAATATTTATATAATATCAAGGGGGGTTACCTTTGTGTGTGTGGGCACTGGTTAGTGTAATGTATTCACGCATATTCATGTATATGCTAATGAGTTGGTGTTGTATATAAGTAGGGGATGTTGGGTAAAAAATCTCTCTTGTGATCCAGGCAGCCTGCGTGTAAGTTGTTATTTATTCTGCAGTACGGAATATAACAAAATTGGCGACGAGGATGGGATAGAGTTTGTGAACTCATCCTTTAAATACAGTGCAGGACTGTTTTGCAACACGCAGTATTGTTTAACAATTTAAACAGTAAATACTGAGTTGTGTCGCAGTTGTTCGCGAGCTGAACATGAGAGGCCTGCAGATCCATCTATGCAGGGGACTGTAGTTTAAAACAGCAGCTGGATACATAGGCAAGAGTTTGTCAGGCTATCTCTATGTTGTGTCTACGTGGCAAGATGTCGTCCTTGGGAGTGTATAATTCCTCAGCTAAGTTTTAGGTAAATTGTTACACTAGAACAGTCAGGAATTCGGGGTTTTTGAACGGACCTTTTATTTTTTTAAAAAGAGAACGACACGATGGCAGTGTCCACGGGCTACATTGGAAATCTTGGCACTTTTGACAAGAGTAGAGAGCCATTCAGTTCCTATATGGAGAGAGCAAACATGTTTTTCACGGCAAACAATATATTGGAGATTAGTGGTGAAGGATAGTGACTGAAACTGAAGGACCTGAAGTGTACAGCACGCTCGTGAATCTCCTTGTACCCTTAAAGGCAAAAGACGTGCCATTCAATTACATTGTAAAGAAGTTGGAGGTGCACTTCTACCCAAAGCCTCTGGAAATTGCAGAAAGCTATAAATTTGGCACTAGAAACCAGAAGCAGAATGAGACAATCAATGAGAACATTGTTGCCTTGAAAAACTTAAGTTTACACTGTAACTTTGGAACCTTTCTTGGACGAGCACTATGCAACAGATTTGTTTGTGGTCTAGTGGAGGAACGAATTCAGTCCAAACTGATGAACACTGCAGATCTCACATTCGAGAAAGCATGCAAGATTGTTACCACAATAGAGATGGCATCAAAGAATGCTCGCGAGTTTTGCCCACCACGAACTGCAGTGGCCGTTTACAGTCACAAGACAGTGCCTACGGCAAAACCAAGAGGCCCTAAACCAAAACCAAAGTATGGCAGGGAGTCAGGTTCAGCCAGTTGTTATCGTTGCAACGGTAATCACTCATCCCAATTTTGTCAGTTCAAAATAGCCAAGCGCTATAACTGCCAGAAGAAAGGCCATATCGCCTCAGCATGTCGGGCCAAGCATAAAACAGGAAACCAACAATCTGCGGGAATCAAGCAACAACACCAGAGAGGAGTTCACAACTTAGACGTGAACCCAGATGTAAATGAACTTGGGTTGTACACCATTTATGCAACCAACATCGATAAGCCTTCAACCAGCCAAGGCAAGGACTTTCGAACTAAACTATTGATTAATGAACAGTTAATCGATATGTGTATTGACACGGCAGCAGATTGTTCGGTCATGAGCAAAGACCTGTACGAAACAATGTTCCCACAGATACCATTGTTTGAGAGTAAGGTCAAGCTGAGAAACTACTCTGGCGAAGTTTTGGAGACATGTGGACAAATGAACTGTAAAGTTCAGCACAATGGTCAGTCAGTAACACTGCACATCATAGTAGCCAGGTACAGAAATAAACCAACCCTCCTTGGAAAGGATTGGCTGAGTAGAATAGAATGAGACTGGAAGAACATTTTCAGCGTTAATTTGTCCAAATCACGTCTTGAAAACGTCATAAGCAAACATGCAAGCATTTTTGCTGACAGTTACATGGGAATAACAGGGTACTCTGCACACATTCGACTGAAGCAAGATGTGAGACCTGTGTATTGTCGACCAAGACCTGTACCATATGCACTAAAGCAACAAGTGGAGGTTGAACTCAACAGATTAGAGCGCAATGGAGTATTTATATAGATGTTTTAAAAAAAACAAATGGCTTTCAGAGTCATTTCAAAAGGTAAATAAAATTAAACCAAATTGCTGTGGGTCTAGAGTGGCATTTAGACAAGTGCAGCAGATTTATTTTCACCGAAAGGAACCAGATGGGATTTCACAACCATCTAGCAATTTTATAAATTCACCATTGCGGAGACAACATTTTCTTTTAAACTTTATTCCAGATTATTTGCTTAGCTTCTGCAGCTACTATAGTGGGTTTTGCTGAATTGTAAAACCAGGCCTCTGGTAATTTAATCAAAGTGAGCAGACAATTTCTTAGATTCGGACTGAGATAGAGAAGAAGAAAAAATAAAATGAATGTCAAGTTGGAATGCAGAAATCCCAAGGCGATACAAGTCTATTTCCCAGCTAAGCAAACAACTATTTATGTTTATATAATGCTTATACAATGATATGTCAGTTATAAACAGTTCAAAGAATTAATGGATAAATGTACATGGCATTATAAAACATTATGTCTCTACCATTCAACTTCTTGTTATCAATTAGCCATGCAACCTTGTGTGCAGACAGGATGTCGAAGGACGAGATGCCGAAGCCAAGAAGTGGAAGCCAAGATGCCGAACGAACATCACGCCGAAAAGCCAAGATACTGAACGGACACCACGCTGAAAGGATATGAAGCCGAACGGACAACACACCGAAAGGATACAAACCCGAATGGACACCGTGCCAAAAGGATACAAAGCTGTACGGACATGATGCCGAAAGGATACAAACCCGAATGGACACAGCGCCAAAAGGATACAAAGCCAAACGGACATGATATCTCCAGGAATGGGAGTTGTCGGAGACCTTGACAGCGATTGGTCCAGACCCCCGCGTCTATCACATCACTGGCCGGGGTGGAGATGGGAGAGTGGGGGGGGGGGGGGGGGGGAGGGGGAAGCTTGAGCTTGCATTTGTAAAATGGTGGCAGGGACTCCAAACTGTTGCGATTGCCACAGAGGCTTTTCAACATCATGTTCGTAAATAGTTAAATTGCTGTAATCAAGAGCTACTAAGCACCTCTGTCTCCAAGGAAGTATTGAGAACATCACATTAAGCTTCACATTGGTGGCCATCACATCAGCATACAAACTACCGCAAAAGCAACTGAATCTGCCATCTCCAGTGAATGTCACAACTGCTGCATCCCAAATCTGGATTGGTGACTTTAGCTGCCACCACACCCAATGGGGCTATAACAAAGATGGCGAGGCAGCTTGCAGGTGGGCAGAAACTGGTGGACTGATGCTGCTTCATGATGCTAAACTATCAAAATCATTCAACAGCTGTGGATGAAAGATAAACTACAATCCTGACCTGTTCTTCACAAGAAATATCAACAACTGCCACAAAACGCTTGAACAGCCAATTCCAGGGTCTCAGCATCGACCAATTGGGATCCACATCACGGCCGCAGTGACCCCAAAACACCATCCCGTATTCCAACGGCGATTCAATTTCAGAAAGGCGGACTGGGAGGATTTTGCTAAGGCCTCTGATGAACTTGTGCAATATATAGAAAGTTAATCACACGACTACAACCAGTTTGTTGATGTGATCCACACAGTAGCACACAAGATCATTCCACGGGGCTGCTGGCTTAACTTCACTGCAGGCATGGACGCTGAAACTGCTGATTTACTCTCTATGTATGAAGAACTGTTTGATGAAGACCCATTCGCAGACAAAACAGCTGAGATGGGGAAACAGCTCACAGATGCAGTAAATGAGGCAAAACACAGACAATGCAGGAGCTAATGGCCGCGCCGTTGTGTCTGGCTGCCCGCCGTCGCTCGCCTGGACATCCGCATGATCTGAAGTCAGTCTTAGCCTACGAATGCCAAACTCTCCTGAATATCCGAGCCTCTGTTGTCGCTTTCTTCATCCGAGGCCCCGGGCAAAACTTCCTCCAACAATTTTCTTTATGCACCTGGTTGAGTCCTTTAATCTGACGCCACTTACCACTGGACTCACTGACAAGCTTGGCCATACACTCGACCTGATGCTATCGTCCGGCCACCCAATTTGTAATATAGAAATTATTGATGCTTTTGAGGTAGGAAACAAACCAGCTCAGGGCAGTGCGATCAACACCAACCCCGTACCGGAGACGGTCAATTATGATGGTGTGGTCCACTGTATCAAACGCTGCGCTGAGGTCGAGAGGAGCAGGATTGCATAGTCGCCGGAGTCGATGGCGAGAAACAGGTATTTCTGTACCTTCAACAAGGCAGACTCTGTTCTGTGTTGGGCTCTGAAATCTGATTGGAAACTTCCCAGGATGGTATTTTGGTGTAGGTAAGGCATTAGTTGATTTAGAATTACTTCGTCAAGGACTTTTGGGAGGAAAGGCAGTTTGGAAATAGGTCTGTAGTTACTAGGCACGGTGGGGTCCAGGTTAGGTTTTTTCAGGAGGGGCTGGATCACAGCGTGCTTGAAACAGGTTGGAACAGTGCCAGTGACCAGAGAACTGTTGATGATAAAGAGGATGCTGGGACCGGCTATTGCAATTACATCCTTCAGTAGGGCAGTGGGGACAACGTCAAGGGGGTAGATTGCAGGTTTCGTAGTGGAGACAAGCTTTACAAGGGAGGATAGAGTAATGGGTTGGAAACAGTCTAATGGGGCCTCCTTCCTAGGCCCCATTCTCTTCTCTCTGTGCATGCTCCCCCTCGGCCACGTCATTCAAAGGCACGGCTTTTCTTTCCATTGTTATGCAGATGACACATAGCTCTATCTCCCCCTGAAACCCAACAACTGGTCAAATTTAATCAGCCTCATGCACTGCCTCGAGGACATAAAAAGTCGGATGGCACAGAACTTCCTCCAACTAAATGAGGGGTCATCCTACTCGGCCCCACCTACTCAATCAAAATGATAACAGGCAGCCTTGGAAGCCTAACCTTCTTAGTCAAACAGCAGGTCAAAAACCTTGGCATGATATTTGACTCGGCATTAAAGTTTGACTAGCAAATCAACTCTGAGGTAAAAGATAGTTTCTTCCAGCTTCGTACCACAGCTAAAATCAAACCATTCCTCCAATTCGACGACCTTGAAAAAATCATCCACGCATTCATCTCCTCCCGCCTTGACCACTGCAACTCCCCATACACTGGCATCAGCCAATCATTCCTGTCCCGCCTGCAATTGGTTCAAAACCCCGCAGTGAGACTTCTGACGGGTACCCGTAAAAGGGACCACATCACCCCGATTCTGGCCTCTCTCCACTAACTCTGTACGGTACAGAATCAACTTCAAGCTCCTCCTATTCATATACAAGCCCTTAACGGGCTTGCCCCCCCCATATCAAAAATCTTCTAACCCACCACTCTACCTCCAGGTCCCTCAGGTCAGCCGACTTGGGGCTACTGACTATCCCGCGGTCTAGGTTTAAGCTCAGGGGTGCCCGCGCTTTTGTGGTTGCAGCACCTAGAGTGTGGAACAGCATCCCTTTCCTCATCAGAACTGCCCCCTCCATTGACTCCTTTAAGTCGAGGCTCAAAACCTATTTCTACTCCCTAGAGTTTTTGAGTTTATGTATGTATTGTTAGGTCTGTGTACCATTGTATGTAGCACATTAGTATCTGTACTGATGTACAGCACTTTGGTCAACATGAGTTGTTTTTAAATGTGCTAGACAAATAAAATGGACTGACTGAATGACTAATAGAAACCGACCTACGACACAGCAGCAGGAAGGCATGAGCGACACTGAGACGTCGCAATAATGACCCCACCCACGTGGAAATATGACTGCTAACCAGGTTGCCCACCAGTTGTTGTTAAACGGCAAGAGTAGTGGTAAGAAACCTCCCCCTGAATGTGATGAAACCTAACAAGGCAGCAGGCTTAGACAACATCAGAACTGAGATGCTGCAACATCTGGGTCCCAGAGCACGAGAATGGCTGCTGGAGATGTTTAACATCTACATTACAACCAACTCCATTCCACGAGTCTGGCGGAAATCAAGGTTGTTGCTTTACCAAAACCAGGCAAAGATGCCAATCTTCCAGCAGCTAACGGCCTATATCCCTGTTGTGCCAACCATACAAACTGATGGAAAGATGCATACTGAACCGCATCATGCTGAATGTAGACGATGTTTTGATACCTGAACAGGCTGGATTCCACCAGGGAAAGTCAACAACAGGACAACTGCTGAACCTCACTCACCACATTGAAGATGGCTTCAATGGGGAAGCTTATCACAGGTGCAGTATTTGTAGACTTGTCTGCAGCATATGAATTACACTGTAAACCACTGTACCATGAAAGCTAAACTGCAACAAACACTACAGGACTCTCATCTTATCCATGACAATGGATCATCATGACAATGATGGAGAACCGCTGCTTCTTCGTATGCCTGAATGGTCAGAACAGCCATTGGAGATGCCAAAAGAATGGTCTACCACAGGGCAGTGTCCTTGCCCCAATGTTGTTCAATATACATACCAATGTCCAACCCATCACCCCAATGACTTATGCTTCGCAACGCAATCCTCAGCACAGCTTTCCACCTCCGGAACCAGGACGCGAAACGTCAACTGCAGGTGCGATGGAATGATGTCCTGTTGGCACACTGCAAACCTCCAAAGTACCTAGGTGTGGTCCTCGATCACATGTTATCATATCGCCAACATGTTGAGAGAAGCAAGGCAAAGGTCAACACCTGAAACAATGTAATCAAAAAATTGGCAAACAGCTCATTTGGAAGTGAACCCAACAACAATCTGCACTGCAGCCGTGTATCTCAGTGGTAGAATATGCAAGCCCCCCCTGGAGTCGCTCTAAACATGCACGCAAGGTGGGCTCTGTATTGAACGCTGCCTGCCGGAAAACCACATGATGCCTGAAGCCGACAACATTGAACACCTGTACGAGCCGGCAGGCATTGATGAACCATCTCGAGGATGTGATTTGGCAGCTGCAGTAGAACGCTTCAATGTGGACACAGACCCCCGCCACCCCTTGCACAATCACCAACATGCCAAGAAATGCCTGAAGGATCGGAACAGCTTAATGGAACTAGAGCCTACCATACCAGGCACCAAAACCAATCAATAGATGGCACCAGGACACCACCTGCCTTATACTACCTGGAAAGCCCTAAACCGCCTCCGCACTGGAGTGGGATGTTGCGGACTCAACCTGAAGAAGTGGGGCCTCTCCAAGTAGACCAAGTGCAACTGTGGAGAGGTACAGAGAATGGCCCAGCTACTAACATACAGCGGAGAGGCATGCACTGCGGTCGGTCTCCGCAGAGGCACAGATGTGGCACTGGTTGTTGCAAAGCAATGGCGGAACGTATCTGACACACGAGCGAACGAACCTTGTCACATTTTAAAATAGTTAAAGCCCTGTCCCACGGTACGAGTTCATTACAAGAGCTCTCCCGATTTGCCTTGATTCAAACTCGGAGATTTACGGTAATGGCCTCTCGTCGGTACTCGGGCCTCTTGTGGACATTTTGCAACATGCTGAAAAATCTTCATGAGTTTGTCTGTGCTTAACTGCCGTTAGCGAGTCCTCCTGAGTACCTGCCGTTAGCGTTACGATCCACCAAGAGACGTCCCCGATCTCCGACGTACCCGCTACGTTCATTCTCCATGCTTACCACGGGTTTGATTTTTTTTTAACTCGGGAGAGCTCTTGGAATGAACTCGTACCGTGGGACAGGGCTTTAACTATTTTAAAATGTAACAAGGTTCGTTCGCTCGTGTGTCAAACAACGTTCCGCCATTGATTTGCAACAGCCAATGGGACTGTTTGAACTCGTACCATGGGACAGGGCTATTAAGTTGTTGTACTTTGTTACATTTTAAAATAGTTAAATTGTTGTACCTTTTTACATTTTAAAATAGTTAAATTGTTGTACCTGGTTACATTTTAAAATAATTAAATTGTTGCAACTTGTTATATTTTAAAATAGTGAAATAATAAAATTGTTTGTGTATTCTTGCAGCAAATATAGATTTTTAAAATTGTTTCAGTGTTTTATACCTATTTATCATTTCGGCTTCATGTGCGTTTGGCGTCAGATTGTTTTCCGGTTTAAAATCTGACGGGGAATGAACATGATGTCGAAAAACCTCTGTGGAAATCGCAGCAGCTTGGAATCACTGCCACCATTTTACAAACACAAGCTTAAGCTTCCCCCCCATCCTCCTGTCTTCCCCCCCCCCCCCCCACCCCCCAACCCCCCGGCCAGTGACGCACATCACTGCCTCTGTGGCAATCGCAGCAGCATGGAGTCACTGCCACCATTTCACAAACGCAGTCTCAAGCTCCCCCCCCCCCCACCCCCGTCCTTCAATGCGGGGGTCTGGACCAATCGCTGAAATGTCCGTTCAGTGGCTTTTCAACATCATGTCCATTCTGCATCTTGTCCATTCGGCGTGGTGTCTGTTCAGCTTCGTATCCTTTTGGCGCCATGCCCGTTCGGGTTCGTATCCTTTAGGTGTCGTGTCCGTTCGGTATCTTGGCTTTTCGGCATCGTATCCATTCGGTATCTTGGCTTCCACTTCTTGGCATCGGCTTCTCGTCCTTTGACGTCCCATCTAGGTATCATACATCCTAACTACCGACAGTGCTAAAGAATGAGCTAATAGACTGGATCAGGTAGACATGGTATATTTACTTATGTTGGTTTATACATTAAGATGGGAGTTCTAATGAGAATTGACTATTACATTTAAGTCCCTCAATCCACATTTACATGGAAATCAACACCATCATGATACTCTGTAAAGTGGTCACATTTTAAATAATTCTGCCACTTTCTGCTTTGTCTACCTGCAATTTTCCTTTACAATTACTGTCATATTTCTTAACGATGTTGAAAATAGCCATTTCAACTTACTGAGTCCATGCCATCTTGCAAAGCAATCCCATTCCTTGCTGAATCAAAAGAAGAGTTCCAACCCGAAACGTCGCCTATTCATATTCTCCAGGGATGCTGCCTGACCCGATGAGTAACTCCAGCATTTTGTGTCTATCCCATTCCCACTAACTGTCCCTGTAACTCACATTTTCATTAACTACTTCCAGATTTCACAACTCATCTACACATTTGGCCAATAAACCTAAAAATCGGCACATCTCTGGGATGTGGACGAAAGCAAATATCTGGAGGAAGCCGGTGCAGTCACAGCAAGAATGTACCAACTCCACACAGACAGTACCAGAGATCAGGATCAAACCGTTTTCCCTGGAGCTAGGTGGCAACAGCTCTATAAATTGTTCCGCTGTGCTGCTCAATGTCCAAAAATATGACTGTGACACAAAAAGTCACAAAATACCTAATAATTTACAACACTGAATTTGGTCCACTGTGTCTATGACGGTCAAATATGTCCTTGAGGTTAATACCATCTCTCATTCTCTGATCCATATAACTACAGATATGGTTCTTACTATCATTCCTGATAGCTCATCCTGGTATTTTGAAAATCAGATCAGGGGTTTTAGTTGCTACTGCTCAAATAGACAATGATTTCAGATCCCACCATTTAAGTGCAATATTGCCCCCCCAAAATTGCCTTTATCTATGAAACTAGGCTAAGTGGGACCTGTTGTGTCCCAACATCACACGGGGGGGGGGCTGGTCCCCCAACATTCCAACTCTCCACCGGGGGGGGGGATTTCTGGAGTGCTAGTGTGGGTGTTGTGGGCTGAAGGGACTGGTTTCCAGGGAGCTAGTATGGACATTGTGGGCCGAATGGTTTCTTGGGCTGGTCGCTCAGTTACACAAGCCTGTTGTGCTGGCAGCTCACTCACTCATGGCTGGTGGGCTGGCAGTTTCCTCACGGCAATACCTTGAAATTCCATTTCAAGCTGGGTGCAAGGCCACTAAATTCAAGTGCAGTTTCTTTCCACTTCAAGCAGGGTGCAAGGCCACTAAAGACAGTGAGTAGTGACCTCTCCCTCCTCCATCTTGCACAGACTAAGCCACACCCACACTTCTGGGTTTTATAGTCCCTACCCTCCTCCCACCAGAAGGCGCATTACCTTCATGGCGTGATTGACAGGAGAGAGAATCTCAACATTATTTAAACACTAATAACTCTTTTATTTTTCATCGATGGGAAAAATCTTCGGCACCTGGGTGGAGGGGGACTCTGAGTAAGATGGCCAAAATCACAGCCGAATGTCTTAGCGTTTTTTTTTCTTCTTTTTTAAATTTTTGTTAGAAGTAAGTACAATAGTGTGGTACTCGAGTACCTAATACATACATACATATTTCCATTCTTGTACAACTTCGTATTTTTGATTTAATAATAAAAGAACAGTGGGAGAAAAAAGAAATAAAGAGTGTCGGAATAGATAGACAAGCGAGTAGAAACAGATAGCAAAAGAAATAAAGGACATAGAAGAGCAGCTGAAAAGATTGAAATAGAAGGAGAAAGTAAAGAAAATAGAGATTAGGAGAGATCTACCTATTTCGTATTTTTGCCCATCCGTCACCCGGTTCTAAACCATTTAATTTCTGAGGTTATGTTATGTTGCACCATATGCTTGCAAAAAGTTGATAAAAGGAGACCAAGTCTTTGTGAATTGGTCTACTTTGCCTAGTAGGAGAAATCTCATTTCTTCAAGATGAAGCGTTCAGACATATTTGAAATACACATTTTGAATGCGTTTTTTCTAAGATCAATATAAAGCGCAAACAGGAAGTGGTCAAGATTAGACCTTAATTATATAGAAGGCAAGGCAACTTTAATTAGACAAGGCATCTTTAAGTAGGCAAGGCAACTTTAAGTAGGCACGGCAACTTTAATTAGGCAAGGCAACTTTAATTAGGCAAGGCAACTTTAATTAGGCAAGGCAACTTTAATTAGGCAAGGCAACTTTAATTAGGCAACACAGCCTTAGCATTGCCAAACCAAAGACAACACAGCTTTAGCATTTCCAAACCAAAGGCCACACAGCTTTAGCATTTCCAAACCAAAGGCAACACAGCTTTAGCATTTCCAAACCAAAGGCAACACAGCTTTAGCATTTCCAAACTATATTTTCATACCACATTAAGGTCAGTAAAACCACTCACAGTTTATTAGACATGTGTTCATTGTTACTCACAGCTCAGACTGAGAGATGTGACCCTCTCGCTCCCGCATCTTGCAGAGACTGACTGAGGCACTCAACACTTCCGGGTTTTATAGTCCCTCCGGAAGGGGCGTGGCCTTCAGGAGAGAGAATCTCAACATTTTTTAAACACTAATAACTCTTTTATTTTTCATCGATAGGAAAAATCCTCTTGTCCTGTGCAGTGGAGGGGGACTGAGTAAGGTGGCCAAAAATCACTGCCGTAAGTGGCAGCCTTTTTATCTAAAATCAATATACATAACAACAGGAAGTGGTCAAGATCAGACTTTTAGTAATATAGATATCAGAAATCTATTTCTGGTCCCTCAGCCATTGAAAATTGGTCCTTACTTCCATTCATTTTAATTTGCATAATCCTATTTCTTGTCCTCATTTCCTCATGAAATTACATACTAGGTTAATATTTGTGCTGACCACGTGTCTTACCGATGTCAACAAGGCCATAAAAGGCACAGATTAAATTATTTCAGGGGCAAATGCCTTTGTAAAGTACATATCTTTAAGGTAAGTGGTAGGAGGTGATTTTAGATCCATTTTGCGACTCACTACGCCACAAAAATAAATTCAGTGCTGTACCTAAACAATATTAATAACCAAGGTGTGCATGAGGTAAGAGGTCTTGAAGGGTTTAATTAAAAAAAGTATCACAATCATTGATTAATTTAAGAATCTTCTCTTACCCAAAACGTAATCATAAAATCAAACAGTAAGTAGCAGTATTAGGGATAAGGACGAATAAATAGTTTTCCATGTGCTCTCTCGTTTAATTTTGACCAGCTGACCTATGACCCGACCACAATCTCTTACTTGCAGACAATCTGGCACCTTATTTGAATTTAAGTACCAGAATTAAAGTGGGAAACAAAGAAGGGATATTGATCGAGAATGAAATGGCTGCTGGTATCTCAGGACCTAGCCCTGAGAGGAATGAGCAGAAATGGAACATTATGTGGTTTCCACTCCACCACAGTCAACACGATTCTCAATCCATCCATTCAATTTTTTTATTTTTTTTATTCATTTATTTTTTTAATTAGAAGTACAGTAAATTACATCAATGCACGTCCCATATATATTATTACATTTATTGTAGCCATTTGTTTTGTAAAGCTATTAAAAAAGGATAGAAATAGAGAAAATAGAGAAAGTGAGAGAGAATTGTGAAAGTGAAGAGGCGTGACGAAGGGAAAGAAGAAAGACCCCTTAGTTGAGGAATTAGAAAAAGGATATTAAGAAATAGATCCTAGAAAAGAAGAAAGAGAAAGAAGAAAAAAGGAAAGGACAGTTGCTTTATTATAAACATCACGCAAAAGGAGTATACCAACTTGACAATTTTTCATCCCCCTTTACCAAGACCTGCCGCCGGTGCCTTTTCAAAGTACGATTGCACCCTATCCTTGTAGCAGACCACATCCTATAAAAGCGATCTGATTTTCCTGCCAGGCGGAGTCTCATATCTTCCAGGTGTAGTGTTTCAAACATAGTTGAAATTCACATATTTATTGTTGGTATAGGAGCATTTTTCCAAAATTTTTAAATAAGCATTTTTCCAGCTATTAACCCATATTCAAATAGGTTCTTTTGAAACACATTTAATTCAGGGCTACCTTCCATTGTTCCAAAGATAATCATTCTGCTTTTGGTATCAGTTTTATTTTAAATAATTTTGTGAAGATGTCAAAGATTTCAGTCCAAAATATTTGAATGTTTATACAAAAAACAAATGAATGCACTGTAGTGGCTTCTTGAGACTGGCATTTATCACAGATAGGTGATACGTTGGGAAAAAAGTTTACTTATTTTGGTTTTTGAATAGTATAATCTCTGTAAAACTTTTAAATTGGATTAAATTGTGTCTTACATTAATTGAACATTTGTGCACATTTAATAAATGTTCATCCCACCTCTCTTATGAAATTGTATTAGCTAATTCTTGTTCCCAGTCTCCTCTAATACCTTTGGTTGTTGATATTTCTACATTTAAATTAATATTATATAAATATGATATTAAATTTGCTGGTTCAGCCTTTGTCTTCATTGCTTCAGTAGATCTAATGGCATATTGTAATAATCTTGTGCATATTTTTTCAGATAGTCACATATTTGAAAATATTTAAAATATTGATTGTTTCCCAGATTATATTTTAGTTGTAATTGTTTGAAAGATAGTGATTTTCCAGTTTCATACAAGTCTCCAAGTGTTTTAATTCCTACTCTTTCCCATTATATAAATGATATGTCTATAATTGAGGGTTTAAACGAAGGGTTATTTACTATTGGAGATAAGAGAGATATATTCCTTAATTTTAAATTATATTTTATTTGTTTCCAAGTTCTAATTGTACTATGTATAATTGGGTTTTTGTTATAGTTTGTATTATTCAACTTCATTGGTGAGAGGAGGATCACTCCAATATTACAAGGGGAGCAGTCCTCTCTCTCCATAATAATCCAATCCACCTGCTGGGCATAATTGTCCAGCTGTTGAATCATATTTTTAATATTTACAGACCAATAATAATAAAGTTAGGGAGTGCTAATCCCCCTACTGCTTTGGGTTTGTTCAAGTGTGTTCTTTGTATTCTATGGGATTTATAATCCCATATAAAATTTGTAATGTCTGAATCCAATTTTTTTAAAAACGTTTTTGGTAGGTATATTGGAATTGATTGGAATAGATATAAAATTTGTGGTAGAAAAATCATTTTTATAGCATTTATTCGACCTATTAAAGACATCGGAAGTGTTTTCCAGAATTTAATGAAAATATATAGTTTCTTAAGTAAAGAATTATAATTTGCGTTACACATATCTTGATATCTTCTGGTAATTTCAATACCCAAGTATTTATTTTTTTCTGTAGCTAATTTAAAAGGAAAATTTAAGAGGTGTGTTGAGTCTTTCGGTTTTATTGACATGATTTCACTTTTGTTCTAATTTATTCTGTATCCTGAGAATTATCCAAAATCCTCAATTAAGTTTAATATATTTGGTATAGTGATATGGGGTTTTGTGATGTTCAGTAGCACATCATCAGCGTATAATGATATTTTATTATTTGAATATTTTGTGTTGTAGCCATGGATATTCGGATGTGTTCTAAATCTTTCCGCTAGGGGTTCGATTATAACAGCAAATAACAGCGATAATAGTGAACATCCTTGTCTATTACCCCTTGATAATTGAAATTTTTGTAGATAAAATGTTATTAGTTAATATTCTAGCCATTGATTTATTATATAGTAATTTAATCCAGAGGATGAAATTCTCTCCCAGTTGGAATTTTTGCAATACTTTAACCATATAATCCAATGCCACCTGATCGAATGCTTTCTCTGCATCCAACTAAATAATTGATAACTCTTGTTCTTCAGTTTGGTGTGAATGGATTATGTTGAGCAGACATCTTAAATTATTAAATTATTGTCTCTTTGGGATAAACCCCGTCTGATCCGGATTTATTAATCTTAGCTTCTAGCTAATATCTTCTAGCTAATATTTTCGCTAATATTTTTTGATCTGTATTTAACAACGCAATAGCTCTATATGATCCGGAATCTTCTATATCTTTGTCTTTCTTAAGTATTAATGTAATAATTGATTCTGCTAGTGTTTCAGGTAATGTTTGTTCTTTAAAGGCATATGTATCCATTTTCTGTAAGCGTGATGTAATTATGTTGTAAACACTTTTATAAAATTCATTACTAAATCCATCAGGTCCTGGTGTTCTTCCATTCTTTAATGAAATTATTGTGTCTTCAATTTCCTTAATTGAGATTTGTGCTCCCAATTCCTCTTGTTCCTGCAACTCTAGCTTTGGAAGATTACAATTATCCAAAAACTCTGTGACTTTATTGGTATCCATTGTCGTTTTGGATGTGCACAAATTCTCATAAAATTGCGCAAATCTTTTATTAATATAATTCGGTAAAGTTAGTACATCCCCTCTATCTGATTTGATCTTGTGTGTTCTTTTTCTCGCTTTTTTAACTGACGTGCCAATAGTTTGTGGGGCTTATCCTCAAATTCAAAATGTTCCTGTCTTGTGATTTGGAATAATCTTATAACTTTAGCAGATAATAATTTATTTAATTTAAATTTCAGTATTAATATTTTATTGTGTTTATCCATAGTTGGGCCTTTAGCATTATCTATATCCAGTTGTCTAATTTGTTCTTCTAACTGTCTTTGTTCGTTCTTGTTTTTTTTTATTTTGAAAAGCTTGGTATGAAATTATAACGCCTCTAATAAATGCTTTGAAGGATTCCCATTATAATGTAGGCGATATGTCTGGAGTGTCATTTATTTCAAAAAAGAGGTCCATTTGTTGTTTTCGATATATACTCCCTTGCGAGTCTTTTAACATTTGAGGATTATACCTCCAAAAGATTTATTCTTAGACATTCATAGAATAATAGAATCATAGCAAATAGGTGCAGGAGTAGGCCATTCGGCCCTTCGAGCCTGCACCGCCATTCAATGTGATCATGGCTGATCACCCAACTCAGTATCCTGTACATGCCTTATCTCCATACCCCCTGATCCCTTTAGCTACAAGGGCCACATCTAACTCCCTCTTAAATATAGCCAATGAACTGGCCTCAACTACCTTCTGTGGCAGAGAATTCCACACACTCACCACTCTCTGTGTGAAAAATGATCTTCTCATCTCGGTCCTAAAAGACTTCCCCCTTATCCTTAAACTGTGACCCCTTGTTCTGGAGTTCCCCAAAATCGGGAACAATCTTCCTGCATCTACCCTGTCGAACCCCTTAAGAATGTTGTAAGTCTCTATAAGATCCCCCCACAATCTCCTAAATCCAAGCAAGTACAAGCCGAGTCTACCAGTCTTTCTGCATATGGAAGTCCAGCCTTCCCAGAAATCAGTCTGGTGAACCTTCTCTGTACTCCCTCTATGGCAAGAATATCTTTCCTCAGATTAGGAGACCAAAACTGTATGCAATACTGCAGGTGTGGCCTCACCAAGACCCTGTACAACTGCAGTAGAACCTCCCTGCTCTTGTACTCAAATCCTTTCGCTATGAATACCAACATACCATTTGCTTTCTTCACAGCCTGCTGCACCTGCATGCCTACTTTCAATGACTGGTGTACCATGACACCCAGGTGTTGTTGCATCTCCCCTTTTCATAATCGGCCACCGTTCTGATAATAGTCTACCCTCCTGTTTTTGCCACTAAAGTGGATAACCTCACATTTATCCACATTGTACTGCATCTGCCATGCATTTGACCACTCACCCAACCTATCCAAGTCACCTTGCAGCCTCCTAGAATCCTCCTCACAGCTAACACTGCCCCCCAGCTTTGTGTCATCCACAAGCGTGGAGATGTTGTATTCAATTCCCTCATTCAGATCATTAATATATATTGTAAATAGCTGGGGTCCCAGCACTGAGCCTTGTGGTACCCCACTAGTCACTGCCTGCCATTCTGAAACTGACCTGTTTACTCCTATTCTTTGCTTCCTGTCTGCCAGCCAGTTCTCTATCCACATAAACACTGAACCCCCAATACCGTGTGCTTTAAGTTTGAATGCTAATCTCTTATGTGGGACCTTGACGAAAGCTTTCTGAAAGTCCAGATGTAACACATCCACAAGTTCTCCCTTATCCACTCTACTAGTTACATCCTCAAAAAATTCTAT
Source organism: Raja brachyura (assembly GCA_963514005.1). The sequence continues at coordinate 104,431,556 of OY740785.1, forward strand.
GAGATTCATCCGACATGATTTAACTTTCATAAATCCATGCTGACTTTGTCCAATGATTTCACCACTTTCCAAATGTGCTGCTATCCCATCTTTAATAACTGACTGTAGCATTTTCCCCACTACCAATGTTAGACTAACTGGTTGTAATTCCCCATTTTCTCTCTCCCTCCCTTTTTAAAAAGTGCGGTTTCATTAGCTACCCTCCAATCCTCAGGAACTACTACAGAATCTAAAGAGTTTTGAAAAATTATCACTAATGCATCCACTATTTCTGGGGCTACTTTCTTAAGTACTCTGGGATGCAGCCTATCTGGCCCAGGGGAATTTTCGACCTTTAATCCATTCCATTTACCCATTACCACTTCCCGGCTAACCTGGATTTCACTCAGTTCCTCTATCTCATTTGACCCCCAGTCCCCTGCTATTTCCGGCAGATTATTGTGAAGACAGAACCAAAGTAGTTATTCAATTGATCTGCCATGTCTTTGTTTCCCATGATCAATTCACTAGTTGCTGACTGCAAGGGACCTACATTTGTTTTAACAAACCTTTTTCTCTTCACATATTTATAACAACTTTTTTATGTTCCCTGCCAGTTTTCTTTCATAACCTATTTTCCCTTTCCTAATTAAGCACTTTTTCCTCTGCTGGACTCTGAATTTCTCCCAGTCCTCTGGTAGGCTGCTTTTTCTGGCTAATGTGTATGCTTCATCTCTAGTTTTGATACTATCCTGATTTATCTTGTTATCCACGGATGAACTACCTTCCCTGATGTATTCTTTTGCCAAACTGGGATGAACAATTGTTGTAGTTCATCCATGCAGTCTTTAAATGCCTTCCATTGCATATCCACCGTCAACCCTTTAAGAACCACTTGCAAGTCTATCTTGGCCAATTCACATCTCATACCCTCAAAGTTACCTTTCTTTAAGTTCAGGACCCTTGTTTCTGAATTAACAATGTCCTTCTCCATCCTAGTGAAGAACTCAACCATATTATGTTCGGCCACGCACAACAAGACTGCCAATTAACCCTTCCTCATTACTCAGTACCCAGTCTAGAATAGCCTGCTCTCTCGTTGGTTCCTCTATATGTTGGTTTAGAAAACTATCCCGCATACATTCCAAGAAATCCTCTTCCTCAGCACCCCTGGCAATTTGATTCACCCAATCTATGTGTAGATTAAAGTCACCCACTGTTTTACCTTTAACCATATAACCATATAACCATATAACAATTACAGCACGGAAACATGCCATCTCGGCCCTTCAAGTCCATGCCGAACAACCTTTTTCCCTTAGTCCCACCTGCCCGCACTCATACCATAACCCTCCATACCATTCTCATCCATATGCCTATCCAATTTATTTTTAAATGATACCAACGAACCTGCCGCCACCACTTCCACTAGAAGCTCATTCCACACCACTACCACTCTCTGAGTAAAGAAGTTCCCCCTCATGTTACCCCTAAACCTCTGTCCCTTAATTCTAAAGTCATGTCCTCTTGTTTGAATCTTCCCTATTCTCATAGGGAAAAGCTTGTCCACATCAACTCTGTCTATCCCTCTCATCATTTTAAAGACCTCTATCAAGTCCCCCCTTAACCTTCTGCGCTCCAGAGAATAAAGACCTAACTTATTCAACCTATCTCTGTAACTTAGCTGTTGAAACCCAGGCAACATTCTAGTAAATCTCCTCTGTACCCTCTCTATTTTGTTGACATCCTTCCTATAACTGGGCGACCAAAATTGTACACCATACTCCAGATTTGGTCTCACCAATGCCTTGTACAATTTTAACATTACATCCCAGCTTCTATACTCAATGCTCTGATTTATAAAGGCTAGCATACCAAAAGCTAGCTTTACCACCCTATCTATATGAGATTCCACCTTCAAGGAACTATGCACGGTTATTCCCAGATCCCTCTGTTCAACTGTATTCTTCAATTCCCTACCATTTACCATGTACATCCTATTTTGATTTGTCCTGCCAAGGTGTAGCACCTCACATTTATCAGCATTAAACTCCATCTGCCATCTTTCAGCCCATTTTTCCAACTGGCCTAAATCACTCTGTAGACTTTGGAAATCCTCTTCATTATCCACAACACCCCCTATCTTGGTATCATCTGCATACTTACTAATCCAATTTACCACCCCTTCATCCAGATCATTGATGTACATGACAAACAACAAAGGACCCAACACAGATCCCTGAGGCACCCCACTAGTTACCTGCCTCCAACCCAACAAACAGCCATCCACCATTACTCTCTGGCTTCTCCCATTCAGCCACTGTTGAATCCATCTTGCTATTCCTGCATTTATACCCAACAGTTGAACCTTCTTAACCAACCTTCCATGAGGAACCCCTTACTGAAGTCCATATAGACAACATCCACTGCTTTACCCTCGTCAATTTCCCTAGTAACCTCTTCAAAAAATTCAAGAAGATTAGTCAAACATGACCTTCCAGGCATAAATCCATGTTGACTGTTCCTAATTAGACCCTCTTTATCCAGATACTTATATATATTATCTCTAAGTATCTTTTCCATTAATTTGCCCACCACTGAAGTCAAACTAACCGGTCTATAATTGCTAGGTTTACTTTTAGAACCCTTTTTAAACAATGGAACAACATGCGCAGTACGCCAATCCTCGGGGACTATTCCCGTTTCTAATGACATTTGAAATATTTCTGTCATAGCCCCGGCTATTTCTACACTAACTTCCCTCAATGCAACTAACTTTGTTGCACGCATTTCTAATTTCCAGTTTGATGCCATCCCCAACTCCACTACTACTGTTAGGTGGCCTGTACACAACTCCCACTAGCGTTTTCTACCCCTTAGTGTGTCGCAGCTCTATCCATATCGATTCCACATCCTCCAAGCTAATGTCCTTCCTTTCTATTGCGTTAATCTCCTCTCTAACCAGCAACATACTCCACCTCCTTTTCCTTTCTGTCTATCCCTCCTGAATATTGAATATCCCCGGATGTTCAGCTCCCAGCCTTGGTCTCCCTGGAGCCATGTCTCCGTGATCCCAACTATATCATATTCATTAATAACTATCTGCATATCCAACTCATCCACCTTATTACGAATGCTCCTTGCATTGAGACACAAAGCCTTCAGGCTTGTTTTTACAACACTCTTAACCCTTATACAATTATGTTGAAAAGTGGCCCTTTTTGATTCCTTCCAGTTTTAAAAAGAAAGTTAGAGGGGCGTGATCTGAAATCGTGTCGGTATGGTATTTTGGGTTCGAAGTATAAGGAATTAATTTTGTATCCACTAGGAAATAATCTATACGTGAGTATGTCTTGTGTACCATTGAATAAAATGAGTATTCACTTCTGATCGGATTTGCGATCCTCCAAACATCTGTTATATTGGTATTTTTTATATACGTGTTTAAAAGTTCACTACTTTTAGATTTCATATTACCTCTGTTTTTGCCTAGATTTGTCTAAGTAAGGATCTAAAACACAATTAGAGTCTCCTACGATTATGAGGTTTTGGTAATTATATTCTGCGATTGTATTTAAGATTTTATTGAAAAAATGAGGATTGTCAAAGTTGGGCGCATATATATTTACCAAGGTGATTGGGGTAGCATGGATTTCACCGGTAACTATCAAATATCTCCCTTCCTTATCTGTTATGGTACTCTTTGGTTTAAATGGTATGCCTTTGTGGGGTGCTACTCTGTGAGTAGCGCTACATGTGGGGCGCTACTCTGTGAGCAACTCGCGACGCGCTGCTCCCGTATGTTTCCATGTTTTATGAGTTGTTTAGTGTTTTTCTAAGAGTCATTAAGTGCGGTATTTAACGATAGCAAGTATGATTACCACTGTCAAGTATTTAGCGAGTTTGTGTGTTCTGAACGCCTTTTTGGAGCCAGTATTTGCAATATGTATTACACCGGCAAATCCCATGACACGCCATGGAGGGAGGCTCACCTACTCACGGGACACTTTGCAGGATCTGCGGCCTGCTTCCGGCCTACAAGTGACACCTTCTACCCTGAATGGGATTCCTCAGCTACAGAGGAATCATTACATCAAGCGCATTCGTAAGAAAAGGGGAGCCAGAGGAGGAATACGGAACAGAATGAGGAGACGAGGTAGGAGGCTGCCACTACCTGCAATAACTCTCTCCAATGTGCGGTCACTACGCAACAAAATAACTGAACTTTCCGCACTCATTAAATTTGACTCAGACTACCGTCAAACAAGTCTCTTTTGTTTCACGGAGACATGGTTGTCAGAAGAAATAACCAATGTCGATATTGATGAATTTAAGATAATCCGTTTTGATAGAGACACTAGGATGACGCGGAAGTCGATTGGGGGCGGGCTCTGCATGGCTGTCAACACAAAGTGGGCTGTCAACTTCACTATCAGAGAGACTGAATGCAGCAAACACCACAAAACCATGTCGGTGTCGTTCAGGCCTCACTACCTTCCCCGTGAATTCACACAGATCACAGTTATCCTAGCGTATGTCCCTGGACCTGATAACGCATTTGCTGCAGAGCGCATTGCTGACTGTTTCAACAGAGCTGTCAATCAGAGCAGCGATCAGCCTGTCTTCCTGCTTGGGGATTTTAACAGATGCGATGTCACCACATTGCTTCCAAACTTGGAGCAGTATGTTACCACACCTACCAGACTTGACAGAACGCTGGATATGTGTTTCGGTAACATACCGGGAGCCTATGTCTCAAAGCCCCGCCCACCACTTGGTCGCTCCGACCACAATGTCATTCTGCTGCTTCCAAAATACAGACAAAAATTAAAAACAGAAGATATACAAACAAAAACTATTCAAGTCTGGAACGATGACTCTGTCGATGCATTAAGGGGCTGCATGGAGATCACTGACTGGGAAATATTTTTCCAAAGCTGTGAGGGAGACCTAAATCTGCTGACAGACTCTATCTCCTCCTATTTGTCATTCTGTGTGGACGCTGTTATACCAACAAAACAGGTCAAGCTGTACCCCAATAACAAGCCTTGGGTTACCAAGGACCTGAAGCAGTGTCTTAACAACAAAAAAGTGGCATTCCTTCAGGGAGACAAACACACAGTAAAACAGTATAATAGTGAGTTGAGAAGGAAGACCAGGCAGGCCAAACGCCACTACAAAAACAAAGTGGAGGAAAAATTCACCACTGGCAATGCAAGGGAGGCATGGCAGGGACTTAACACCATGATCGGCAGAGCCCAGAAACCGGCCCTGATCCAATGCTCTGACCCCGCCATATTTGCTGAGCAACTCAACATCTATTACAGCAGGTTTGATAGGCCACACCCCCAGAATGACTGGACCCTCACCAGCAGTCCATCAATCAAAGTGGATAATGGAAGGTTACATCTATACTGGGCCGCATCAACCCTCACAAAGCTTCTGGCCCAGACAGGCTCAGGGGCAAGGTGCTGAGGGAATGCTCAGTTCAGCTGGGTGATGTCATCACTGAGCTATTCCAACATCTCCTTGACTCCAGCTGTGTCCCACGGATGTGGAAGGAGTCTACACTTATACCGTTGCCGAAGAAATCTAACGCCAGGGAGATGAAGGACTTCAGACCGGTAGCACTCACATCCATTCTTTCCAAGCGTATGGAGAGGGTGGTAAGTGACCACCTCACTGCTATGGTGGTGGACAGGCTTGACCCACTCCAATTCGCCTATAAGGCAAGGCGTGGCGTGGAGGATGCCTGTTTGACTCTCCTGGACACAGTTAGCAGACAGTTGGACTCCCCACACCCCCACACACGGATTTTATTTATGGATTTTTCTTCCGCTTTTAACACAGTCAACACAGTCACCCTCTGCAACCGCCTTCTGGATCTACAAGTCAACCCATCACTTATCCTGTGGAGAAAAGACTTCCTGCAGGACCGGCCACAGCATGTGGTGGTAAATGGTTTTAAATCCAAGAGCATGATTTTAAACACTGGTGTCCCCCAGGGTTGTGTTTTATCACCGATCTTATTTTCCATCTACACGAACAATGTAACAAACAATAACAGTGACATTCCCCTTTTTAAGTATGCAAACGATATGGCCCTGGTGGCCCACATCAAGGATCACACTTCTCTGGTTGCCTACTATCAGCAGGTCAACATCTTGATGCTGTGGATCAAAGAGAGCTCTCTGGAGCTTAACATCTCCAAGACCAAGGAGCTGTGTTGTGGGGGAAGGCGAACATCTTCCCCCCAACCTCTCTTTGAACCTCTGAGGCTGAATGGGCAGACAGTCGAGCAGGTAGAGGCCTTTAGGTACCTGGGCACAGAGATTGACACCCGCCTGTCCTTCTCCCAGCACACAGACTCTGTGTACAAGAAGGCACAGCAACGCCTGTTCCTGCTGAGGAAACTCAGGAGCTTTGATGTCAGACAGGACATTTTAACAGCTGTATATAAATCACTTATAGAATCTGTACTCACCTTTAACATCACATCCTGGTTCACCCTTACCTCTGTCAAAGACAAATCAAAGCTTTCCCGGATCATCAATCAAGCAAGCAAAATAACTGGCAAAACTCAAATTCAATTGTCAGTACTTCACACCCAGGCAGTTAAAAGGAAAGCCAACCTCATTACACAGGATCCCACCCACCCCCTGCACAAGTCCTTCCAACTTCTGCCATCAGGCCGCCGATATAAAGTCCCCCTATCCAAGAAAAACATCCACAAAAACTCATTCATACCCATTGCCATAAATAGTTTAAATAATACATGATCAATGGACAAATTAACCCTGACGCACTGTCACTTTACACGTATCCACAACTTTCAACTTTTATCTTGTCTATTTTTACAGTTTCTAATCTTTATACTTGTTTTTAAGACCTATACACACTGAGTGTGCCCGCAGAAGGCTGTGTTGTATGATGACTGTTGTATATTGTCTTGTTATATGTTGAGCCACGTCAAAGAAGATTTTCTGTTACGACAGACAATAAAGTTTTCTGAATCTGAATCTGAATCTTTACGAATAATGATTGACGTACCTCTAGATTTCGACGTATATGAAGGGTGAAAGATTTGGCCTATCCAATTCGCCCTAAATCTAGCTTAATCTTGGGATTTAAGATGAGTTTCTTGTAAGAAAAATAATGTCTGCATTGTATGCTTTCAGCTGAGCTAATATCTTACCCCTTTCAAATGTTCATTACCACCCCTTATGTTCCAGCTGCAGAATGAGCAATTCCTCCCAGTTCCTTTTGTTTATTGTCTTGCATTTTGAGTGGGTTTTAGTACCCATATATCTTATGGTGGATCCATACCTCAGGTCTTTAGATACTGGGGGAACATTTGCACTACAAAGTTCAATTGGTAGATTCCTTTTGAGATTATCCTTAAACAAAACACACACACATGTGACTTGTTGTGAGAATTTAAAAAAACTTTAAAAAGTGAAAATACAGTGTCCGAACCTGTTGGTGGGAGAAAACATTGTATCGACTTCCATTGTCGATATTAAACGATTAGTTCCGCTCCCTTAATTACTCATAACATATTGTAATAGTACCCATACAAATGTATAGTACCCATTTACAATATATGTATACATTTCATTACGACTTCTCATATATATCTAACAATTTTATCTACTAAGTGTTTAAACGTATGGTTTTACATCGGTAATAATCAACTGTTGGTTGAAGGGGTTAACCTGAAACGGGCTCCTGGATCTGGGCCAGGTGCCAGCTTCTCCTTCTCTCCCCCCAATTACAGATAAAATTGAAACTTGTTGAATTATAAATGTTAGTTTTTAAATGTATTATTAGTTATTTCTTATCAACTATTGCCCCCTATGAAAGGGAAAGTCCCTCGTTATAATACTTGGTTTAATTCCCCATTCTACAATTCTGGTTAACATCCGTTACTATTTCTATGTTAATATTGTTAAAAGTGTTAGATCTGTACAATTTAGGTTAGTCATTTAATCTCTTAAACAACAGTAATTGCTCTGTCCACATTCTGCTCTTCATTTTATCATTCCGGTGTTTATCTTGTTTCGCTTCGCTTGGAACACAGAATGTCCTTGAATTAAAATTCCACCGATAAGAAGTCTAGACAGATGCACGTGGAAAGTTTCTCCATCTTAGACTTTTAAAATGTTAGTGATTCTCCGCAAATGCTCAGCCGCTGACAGTGGAATAATAAAAAGAAAGATCCGTCCATCCCTTCCAACTACTTGTTCTCTTCCACGATAGTTTGAGCATATTTGTGTGCAGCCTCCGGGTTTATAAACAATTTTTCCTGTCCCTTCTAGGAAATCCTGATCCTAGCTAGGTAAAAAACACCATATCTAACATTTTGAATTCCTTGGAGAATCTGCTTTGTCTTTGAAAACTGATTTTGCTTTTGCACAATTTCATAAGGATAGTCCCTGAATAGTTTGATAGATGCATCACCGAACTTCAATGGCACTCCATATTTAATTTTCCTCATAACATCTTCAAGGGCTGAAATGTCCCAAAATTTCACAATGATCTGTCGTGTATAGTCTGGACTTGTTTGAGATCTTGGTTTAAATCACGGTACTCGATGTGCCAATTCAATTTTTGGTTCGTTAGGGAGATTAAGAACATGTTTAATTAAGCCCGCAGCGAAGTCCCGAGGGTCATCTCCCTCGGCTCCCTCTGGCACTCCAACTATTCTTAGATTTTGGGGTCTGGAACGAGTTTCCAAATCAAGGCTTTTATCTGAAACTTTCGCCAGCTGAGCCACCATCTGTCTTGTAGTGAGGTCTTGTTCTGATCTCATGTTCTTCATCTCTTCAGCCATTCATACCATATCTTCCTCCATTTCTCGCATTGTTGTCAGATATGTAGACACAGGTTCCAGCACAACATCAAACTTCTTCGTGGTAACTTCTTCTCCTTTATCAATTCTCTCTGATAATTCATCTCTCACATCATCAATTCGTTTATTTATGGTGCCAATCAAATCCTGCACAGATTCAATAACTTTCTGATTATCAGCATTCATATTCGCCGTCAACTTTTCCATCTTTTCTGTCATCTGTTCCATCTTCTTTTCATCCACCTTTTCATCTTTCAGTTCTCTTACCAATTGCTTTAATTCCTCAAATTCTTTGTCTTTAGCCAGATCAATCTTAGATCTTGTAGCCATTTCGGAGACCACTTCTTCTTCAGGAGCCACTTCAAAGGTAAGTTCTTCAGGCTTCGTCTGGCTTCTCAAGAGGTGTTTTGTGACCGTTCTTTGAGGACTCTGAGCAGTGGATTAATTTTTCATTAAAAATGCTTTAAACCTCTGTTAATTTCACAGCACTTACTGATAACATCAGCAGCGTGACGTCCAGAGGCTCCGGTAAGTTTTTTAAATAGGTCCCGACCAGTAGACCCGATTTTAACGCGAAAAATCGCAAATTTACGGGAGCGGATCTAGGTGCTGCGACTGTTACTGGAACATGGCGCTACCGGAAGATTTGCCGCACCTGTTCTCTTTGTCCTCTCCTTCCACCCCATCAGTCTCAATCCTAAATCAGTTATCCTCTATGATGTTTGACAATAGAAGCATGACATCACTGTAAAAAATGTCATCTTTCATGTCAGCATTTCAATATGATTGTTGTTTCTAGAATGCTCTACTTTACTCATTTGTCTCCTGCAATACCCAATGCAGATGCTGGTTTCTTTCCAAGCGAAGCAGCACTTTATTCCAATTTCTTCCAATTGGTCATGTAAGAGAATCTACATGGTGAAAGTTAGCGCAAAAAAAATCTAACTGCTGGGAAGAACTTAGTGAGAGGCAAAGGGATTGTCAACATTTCGGGTCATGACCCTGCATCAGGATTGGGAGTCATCCGATTTTACCACCCCCACCTGCATTTCTATTTTTCACAGTGACCACACTCATCCCACCTCGTTTACCTGCTCCCATACTGACCCATCCATCCTCGGCCCTGTGAGGCCAAATGGCAGACTGGAAGAACAACAAGAGATGTTCCACTTGGCTGACCTATGAACATTGAATTTCCAGTAGCCAACATCCCTTTTCATTCTGCTTGTGCAACCTCTTCTCTACCCTCCCACTGCATAGTTCCATCTGTTCATTTTCTATTCTTTCTCCTTTCTTCCCTCATCTTTTTTCTATCACTCATCAGTTTCTTTCTCAACATTGGCGGCACATGGCGCAGTGGTAGAGTTGTTGCCTTACAGCGGCAGAGACCCAGGTTCGATCTTGACTATGGGTGCTGTCTGTACAGAGTTTGTGCGTTCTCTATGTGAACCTATGGTTTTCTCTGGGAGCTCCGGTTAGCCACACCAAGACGTGCAGGTTTGTAGGTTAATTAGCTTCTATAAATTGTCCCTAATGTACAGGATAGAACTAGTGTGCAGGTGATCGCTGGTCATGCAGATCCGGTGGGCCAAAGGGCCTGTTTCCACACTGCATTTCAAAAGTAAACTTTCTGCAAATTCCTCACTCAGTGATTCCAATTGTACATAATTTCACACCTCAGCTGACTCCACCTATCATCTTCGGCCCTGGTCTCATTCCCTCTGGGAACAAATCCCGCTCGATTTGTTACTAACACCTACGGGAGAGAAGCGAGTGTCACCAAACTTCAGAATTCTCTGGGGTGAAACCCTCTCCAAGACAGACGTGAAGCTCACCGTTTGACCTGTTTTTACAAAATGTTAAATGGTCAGCTAGACATAGATCACAAGACCTACACCAACCCCAAACCAATTAGGAGCAGACGAGGGCATTCGATCCAATTTGTGGTCCCAGCCACAAAGACAGATGTGTACAGCAATTCGTTCTTCCCACACACTATTAAAGTATGGAATAATCTCCACCAAGCCACGGTTGCCCAGCCAGATGCAACTAAATTTAAAGTGGCAGTTTCTTCCCAATAACCCTCTCTGGCTAAATCCCTCCCTTCACCACCTCCAGTTTAAATTCCAGTTGGAATATTTTGGAGGACCAAGTAACCAAGAACCAAGAACCTCCCTCCCTCTCACCTCTTTCTACTGATTTATTTCCTCCATATCTCAGTCCCGATTCAGAATCTCAACGCCAAAACAGTAACCATCCTTTGCTTCCACAGATGCTGTGAATTTATTTTATTTTTTTAATTGCAGTTTGATGTGTTCACAATATGATATCCTCAACAATGGTAATACCAAATGCAGAAGGTATCAACACTTTGCAGATTATCTCCATTCAAGGCATAACAGTAATCACAAATTTCCAGATTCCTTCACTTTAATTCTTCCTGCAACACCCAATATGATTTTTCAGTCCTTGCCTTCAACACTATTGTGACAAAGTTCAATGCAAGCTCAAAAAACAGTCCCTCATTTCACAAGTAGACACTACAACCTTCCAGACTCAGCACTAAATTCAACAATTTCAGATCAGCAGTTATTCTGGTTTTTGAATCTTACATTCAAAGCTTTATTTCTTCTCTTCTTTCACATGTTTCTGTACCTATTGGCAAGCTTTTAACACCCACTTTTAGCTGGCACCATTCTCACGTGTCATTGAATCTCTTGATCTCCACCCTATCACAGGCCTTCCAATTTGTTCTCTCCCCTTCATCGTTTCTCTATAAATTATCAACATTTTTATCTTTGATTTTTTTGATAATGATAAATGATAATTAGAATTGGAATGCTTTATTGTCATTGCATGTGTCACATACAAAGAGATTACTGTGTCTCTCCATTTAAAAGAACGTCAAATATTCACATACTCATACTTTTTTACACTCCCTCCCACCCCAAACCCACCCATTTATTCACATTTACATAAATTAACACTGTCTCCCACCCCCCCCCCCCCCTCCCCATAACCCGCTCCCGAGACAGAGATTAGTTCGAAGATTGCTGATGGGTAAAAGCTGTTCTCGAGTCTGACAGTGTGTGACTTTAACGACCTGTACCTTTTTCCTGAAGGCAGCAGTGTGAAAAGGTGGTGACAAGGATGTGTAATGTCTTACATGATATTACAGGTCCTGCTGCAGCATCTGGAGTGGTAAATGTCCTCCAGAGGGGGCAGGGGGAGTCAAATGATACCCTGGGCAGTTTTTATCACCCTCTGGAGAGCTGCTCTGTCAGCTGCTGAAGAGTTCCAAACCAGGCAGTTATGCAGTAAGTCAGTATGCTTTCTACCGAACAGCATGGATAGCAGCATTAATGATAATGGGCCAATGAGCACCAGGGTGTAAGACAGAGGAATAGATGTCGAACATAGCCCATTTGGAAGAAAACTGGAAAATCAAAATCTAATGAGAGACTGAGGATAGTGGGGATACATGACTGGGGAGATAACAGGAGAGAGAGAAGCAACAAATGCTAAACAATTGGGACAGAAATGTCATACTTTCAATGTCACAGGTTCATTCTAAACCAATACACATTCTATAGAGTTTTAAAGAAGGAACTGCAGATGCCGGAGAATCGAGGGTTACACAAAAAGCTGGAGAAACTCAGCGGGTGCAGCAGCATCTAAGGAGCGAAGGAGATAGGCGACGTTTTGGGTCGAGACCCTTCGTCTGAAGAAGGGTCTCGACCCGAAACGTCGCCTATCTCCTTCGCTCCTTAGATGCTGCTGCACCCGCTGAGTTTCTCCAGCTTTTTGTGTAACCCACACATTCTATAGAATTGTACTTCCCATAACATGCTTACTTCCTGTAATGCATTTTCCTTCAAAGTTTTGTTTAATAACACACCTGCAGTGTTACAAAATGGTCCAATTTCTGACTCACACAGAAACAATGCCTTTGGAGATACAATATTATAATTAAAAAACACAAGGATTTTTCAGCACTTCAGGGGATGGTTGGAGTTCATTTTGTACTTGCCTCTGCCTATGGTGTTTAGTCAATGAGTCAGAACTGGAACTTGAAAGTGCTTTTAAATTAATAGTTTTTTTATTGGAGGGGAAAAAATAAATAAATAAATTCACTGTACATCTGATGTATGGCATTACATTTTCCTCCATTTTGTTTTTAATAAATAATAATAATAATATAAACAAAATAACCCTAACCCACCCTCCCTAAACACCCCTTGGCAGCTTATTTTTTCACAATCCAAATATATCACAAAATCAAATGCACTTTTTAACAATAATAAAGTAACAAAACAGAATAAAGGCAGATCCCCACTTAATGTCAAGTGCCCTCAGTCAATAGGTAGTTCCTTTAGACCCTCAAAGTATGATAAAAAAGGGTTCTCATTTCAAATAAAACTTTTTCACAGACCCCCTCAATGTGAATTTAATCTTTTCTAACCTTAAAAAAAACATGACGTCTTCCAGCCAAGCAGCGGCAGATGGAGGAGTGGTAGATTTCCAGACCAGCAAGATTCTCCTACGGGCCAAAAGTGATGTAAATGTAATGATATCAGACTGGGTTGTATTTAAACCCAAGGTTTTATCTGTTACACCAAATACAGCTACAAGCGGGCAAGGTCTCACTGTCATCCCAAGGACATCACTGATGGTTTTAAAAACCACTGCCCAGTAGTTAACAAGTTTGGGGCAAGACCAGAATGCATGAGCTAGATTGGCTGGAGAGAACGAGCACCTGTCACAGCCAGCGTCCGTCCTGGATATATGTTAGCAAGCCTGGCTTTGCTTAAATGAACCCTGTGTAAAACTTTAAATTGTATGAGCCCCAATCCAGCACATGATGACGAGGAGTGGACTTTTTTCAGCGCTTCTGTCCAGCATTCCTCAGACAGATCCATACCAAGGTCATCCTCCCACCTAGCTTTAACTTTGTTCAGGTTTTGATCTCCTAAATACATCAATCGAGAATATACTGCAGAGAACAGTCCTTTATTTGCAAAGGTAAGAGTGAGTTTATCCAACACTGTGACAGGAGGAAGATCAGGAAAAGAAGGAATTTTTTTAATGACAAAGTGGCGAACCTGAAGATATTTAAAGAAATGATTATGTGGGAGGCCAAGTTTTTTGTGTAGGTAGTCGAAACTATCAAATATGTTGTTAGTGTATAAATCCTTAATGGACATAAGACCATTCAAACCCCACTGTCGAAAAGTTGAGTCAAGTGTAGAGGGGGGGAATAAATGGTTACTGTGAATGGGACCCAGAACTGAAGCTGATGTAAGCTTATAATGGCAATGAAATTGGTTAAAAATTTTGATGGTTGATAGTACGACAGGGTTGGATGTAAATCTAGAGGGTTTCAATGGCAGGGAGGAATATACTAAAGCTGGGAGAGACAAGGAGTAACAGGATTGTGATTCAAGTAGACACCAGTCTGTATCTGGTCGGTGGAGCCAGAATAATATCTTTTGGATATTGGATGCCCAGTAATAATTAATAAAGCTAGGAAGGCCCAGTCCACCTACTTCACGACCTCTTTGGAGAGTGCACTTATTGACCCTTGGAACCTTGTTACCCCCATATAAAGGAGGTTATAGATTGGCTAACTGAGTTAAAAAATGACTTGGGTAGGAAAAACGGCAAACATTGGAACAAGTAAAGAAATCTGGGAAGTACAGTAATCTTCACTGACTGCACTCTCCCAGCCATAGTGAGTGGCAGACTACGCCATCTCTCAAAGTCAGCCTTCATTTGGCTAACTTGAGGCATGTAGTTAGCTGCAAACAGGGATGTGAAAAAGCGGGTGATGTGTATTCCTAAATATACAAACCCTTCTTGAGATATGGGAAAGGGCAGGGCTTCCTGTTGGATCTGTAGGGCTAAGTTGATGGGAAAGCATTTGCTTTTTTGGAGGTTTAGTTTATAGCCGGAAAAAGTCCCAAACTGATCCAACAAGGACACAATTGCAGGGCTACTGGCTATAGGGTCGCTCGCATAAAGAAGGAGGCCATCAGCATATAGAGACACACGATGTTCCCCGTTTCCTCTCCTAATGCCCTGGAATAATGTAGTTGACCTAAGTGTAATAGAGAGAGGCTCAATTGCAATCGCAAAAAGAAGTGGAGACAATGGGCAGCCTTGACGAGTGCCACGTGTTAATTGAAAATAATCAGATCGCAAATAATTGGTCTGTACACATGCTAAGGGTGAATGATATAATAGCTTAACCCAGGCTACAAATATTTTGCCAAATCCAAATCTCTCCAAGACTCTGAACAAATATGGCCACTCCACTCGATTGAATGCCTTCTCCGCGTCCAAAGAGATAACAGCCTCTGGGCGCGGAGAAGCATTGGGCGAATAGACCACGCTGGCCAATCGGCGGATATTAGAAAAGGAATGACGATTTTTAATGAAACCTGTTTGATCTTCTAAGATTATTTTGTGAAGTTGGCATTCTAAACGGCAAGCCAGCGCCTTCGCCAAAATGTTTACATCTACATTCAAAAGTGAGATGGGGCGATATGATCCACATTGAGTCGGATCCTTGTCTTTTTTGAGAAGAAGTGAAATAGAAGCCTGTGAAAGAGTGGGGGGTAATGAACCTTTTTCCAAAGATTCTTCAAACATTTCTAAAAGAACAGGTGTGAGCCTATCCTTAAATTTCTTATAAAATTCTAATGGGTAGCCGTCAGGGCCAGGGGTTTTACCACTCTGCATCGCCATAATGGCATTATTAATCTCTTCCTGCCCAAGGGGTTGGTCTAGATTTTCTGCATCTTCTAATTCCAGAGTGGGTATTTCCAAATCGTCTAAGAAAGTTTCCATATTCATAGTATCCAAGGGGAATTCTGAGGTGTAAAGAGAAGAATAAAAGGCTGTGAAAGTATTGTTTATTTCTTTTGGATTGCTTGTTATGTCTTGGTGTATGTCTCTTATCTGAGGAATAAGCCGTGACGCGGATTGACGTTTCAGCTGGTGAGCCATAAGCCGGCTCGCCTTATCACCATATTCATAATAAAGACCATGAGTCCGGAGAATTAGTTGTTCTGTTTGATTAGTAGATAAAAGATTGAATTTTGTTTGTAAATCAGCCCGGCTTTTGTATAATTGGGTGGTGGGTGCTTCAGAATATTGCCTATCCAGGGTCAAGATGGATTTTAACAGGGTTTCCATTTCCTTCTTGCGTTCTTTATTGGCGTATGAAGTATAAGATATGATTTGACCTCTTAAGTAGGCTTTTAAAGTTTCCCAAATTAAAGAGCAGGATACGGACTCAGTTTTATTAATTTCAAGGAATGTGTCTATGTTAGCTGATACAAAACTGTAAAATGTTTCATTGGAAAGCAAAAGGGGGTTGAGTTTCCAAAGAGGTCGTTCTTTAATATTTAAAGGAAAGCCTAGGTCCAGTATCACAGGTGAATGATCTGATATTACTATAGCAGTATATTCAATTTTCTTAACCCTAGGAATGAAGGGGCTGTCTATAAAAAAAATAGTCTATTCTGGAAAAAGAATGGTGAACATGAGAAAAAAAAGAGAATTGTCTAGCAGTTGGGTTCAGAAATCTCCAGGGGTCCACATAACCATTTTGTTGCATAAACAGTGAGAAGGTCTTTGCCATACCAGAAGGTGTCCCCTTAGAACTAGACCTATCAAGCAGTGGATTAATAGCACAGTTGAGGTCTCCCGAAAAATTTAGCTGGTGCGTGTTCAGATCGGGTATTAATGACAGAACCTTATTTGCAAAGTGAACATCATCCCAATTAGAGGCATAAACATTCACTAAAACGACAGGTTTTTGAAAAAGACACCCGGAAACTATAATAAACCGACCATTAGGGTCACTGACTACGTCAGACGGTATAAACTGTATTCTTTTGTTGATTAATATTGCCACACCCCTGGACCTACTATTAAATCTGGAGTGAAAAATCTGACTAACCCACGTTTTACGCAGTCTATTATGATCTTGCAGTCTTAAGTGAATCTCTTGTAAAAGTAGTATATCTGTTCTTAGTTGTTTTAGGTGAGAAAAAACTTTAGCTCTTTTAACCAGACCATTAAGCCCCTTTACATTCCAAGATATAAACCTCACAGGATTGCCTTCATCAATATCACCATTAGCCATATTTCAAAATATGATTCAAAAAATACATACAGCGTCTGCCATCCAGAACCATGCGAAGGCTGCATGTGAGAGCCCACAATGGGGGGGGGGGGGAGAAAAAAAAAAGAGAAGAGAAAAAAAGCAAAAAAAAAATGTTGAGTGCATTTGTAACAATCAAAGAATGAGCTGCCATTACCCCAAAACCTTTCCCTCATCCCCTTATAATAACAACAACAACAAAAATTAACCCCCAAAAACCTTTCCCTCATCCCCTTATAACAACAACAACAAAAAAAATTAATCCCCAAAAACCTAGATCTTTTTCCCCGACTGAGGATGATCGCAGGCATTTCAAAACAAAAAACCTCCGAAATGTTCCCTAACTAAAATTTTTGATCCAATTGCGGGTGGCTCCCTTCTTTAAAAGTTGTACAGTCATTTATTCTACTTTTAAGATATATAGGCTAAAGATAACCCCAGACCAGCAAAGCATTATGAGAAAAAAGGAAGTGAAAATTGTATCCCAAAGAGTAATCATTCACATTTACATTTTGCTGGCTAAAAGTCCTCGGCTCACTACCCCAAATATGTAGCATTGCAGTTCAGCTCAGTCAAATTCCACAAATTAAACTGAAGAATAAACCAATTTTCCAAAGATCTCCGCCGCAGGAGGCCGTGCCAATACCGCGTGGATATCCTTAAAGGTCATTGTTCTTCATGGCTGTCACCTCCCCAGCGCAAGTAGTAAAACCTTTTGGCAGTCTCTGGTGTATTGAAATAGTGCTTTTTACCTTCATGAATGACCTGGAGCCGGGCAGGATACTGGAGGCCAAACCGAACCCCTTTATTGTAAAGCAGGGATTTTATTTCTCTAAAAGTTGCACATTTTCTCCCCAGCTCCACGCTGAAGTCCTCATAAAAAAACACCCGGTGCCCTCGGAAGAACAGCTCCTGCCTCCGTTTGGTGATGATCCGATGTTTATCCTGGAAGTAATGAAAGAGAACCAGGAACACTCTTGGCTTAGATGGCTTGATATTCGGGACGTCTGTTGGTGTAGGTCCAATTCGGTGGGCACGCGAAAGCATAAGAGGTCTTGGGAAGAAATCCGCCCCCAGCACTTCTTCAAAAAACTCAGATATAAATTTAACAGGGTCCGAGCCTTCCATCTTTTCAGGAATCCCGACCACCCTTAGGTTGGATCTCCGCGACCGGTTCTCGAGGTCATCTAACTTCATTTTCAGGAGTGTGTTTTCACTCTGTAATGCAGCTATAGCAGTTTCGGCGCTCGCCAGTCTGTCACTGTGGTCATTCAGGCCATCTTCAACCTCGCGAATGCGTTCATCATGCAATTCGTGATAGGATTTAACTTGCTCCAGACTGGTGTACACTGGCGACAAAGCCACTTCAAGTTCTCTTTTTAGGACAGAATTAATTGCTTGTGTCATATCAGCAAGGAGTGCTGAACGAAGCCTCTCCAAATCCTCTGGTAGTTCAAGGCCAGCTTCCGGGAGCGGTGCCAAAGCTGCAGCACTCTTGCTTGAGATTTCACTGGCTTTTCCCATGGTTTTAGTTCGACGGCTCATTTTACTTACAGTTTCAGATGCTTAATACTGCCTTGAATCCTTCATAGCGTTTAATAGCGGGTTATCTCAAAAATATAGCAAAGATAAACGAGTAGACTTGAGCAGTAATCGGGAGCCATGCTCACACACAGCTGTTTAACCCGGAAGTCCGAAAGTGCTTTTACATTGGACTTACAGTATATTTTGGTTCAGCTATCACTCACTGTGTACCCAGAAGGTTGTGGATCCAAGTACCTCCCTGAGGAATTGAGCACATAATTCAAGGCAACACTGCAAAAGTTGCTAGATTTTCAATATTAACAGCACAACACAAAAACAACTCATTTGTTCCATTAGTTTTGTGCTGCTGATTCTCACATGAACTAGGTATCCTAATCTACTATTTATTTTCTATGTTCCACTTTATCGACTAACTCTTAGAAATAAATCCTGGTTGTTACTCATGCAGCTTTCTCACACTAGTCTAATAACACTGCAATTTATGAAATAAAACTAAATGTATACTCTGTAACAATTGAAAACAAGTTTCTACCATCTATTTTTTTTAAACTTTTCATTACCTTTAAGATTATTCAATAAATGCTGTGAATTTGCTTCATCACAGGACAATCCAAAACTTCGCAGTCAATGAACTGATTATGAACGATTTTCAGATTAGTGATAAACACAGCAAATATATTGCACATAGCTGGCTCTCATAAACAACATATTCCATGCAGCTGCGTCTTCACATATTTTTAAGTGTTGTTGGACAAAGGGTCAACATTGTCAAAAAGATATTCCTCTTCTTCTAATCGTGTCAGCAAATTGGATCTCACTTTAGAGGTATTCAAAAGATGTCACCTTACATTTTCGGTAGACACTTAAGAAATCTGTCAAGATGTAACTGCTCATTCTTCTGCCACACCTTTTGACTCAACAAACCTTAAGTTTGATTAAGTTTAAGATCTCCATAAAATTATTCTAAAAACAAAATATTGTATATAATGTTGAAATCAAACATAATAACAAAAAATGCTGGAAATATTCAGCAGGTCAGGAACGCATCCTGATCTAGCATTACTCTTCAGTACTTATGATGAAATACAAGGTAGAGAATATCTGGAACGATTCAGATCTACTATATATGTATCTTTAATGTTTTGAGTAAATCGGGGAAATAAAATCTATTACCAAATATTTACACGCATATTCTGAACAATAAATATCTTATTGCTAAACTAAAAACAATCAAATAGGATTGTGAATAATCATACTGCAATTTAAATTTCAATTCATATCTAATTAATAATTTAATTGAAATCATTACATTATTTTTATATTTCCAGAAAATATACAAGAAAAGGTATGAAGAATGGAACTCTTAGTTCTTAATCACTTTGGGACACAGGATGTGAAAGGCACTCTCTTGAGTAAACAAAAAATCTGGACAAACTCAGCGGGTGAGGCAGCATCTATGGAGCGAAGTATTAGGTGACGTTTGGAGATCTTTCTACCTTTGATTTTTCCAGCTTCTACAGTTCTTTCTTAAACAAAACTCTTGAGTAAACAGTTCACTTATCTACTTAAATCAATGGGTTAACATCCCCAACCAATGTAACAGACAGACAAATGAAAAGGTAAGGATTTGAAAGGAGTTCAATTGATCTCTTTGAATCAGTACTAACAAAAGCAAATAGTGGGCTGTCCTGTTTGATCCCGAAGTTTGAGAAGGAGAACATTAAATCGGAAGTGTCAGTGATGCAGTTAAACAAAGGGGACTATGAAGGCATGAAAGGAGAGCTGGCCAAAGTAGACTGGAAAGGAATCCTAGCAGGAATGACGGTGGAACAGCAATGGCAGGAATTTTGTGGGAATAATCTGGAAGTCGCAGGATCATTTCATTCCAAAAAGGAAGAAAGATGCTAAGGGGAGTAGGAGGCAACCATGGCTGACAAGAGAAGTTAGGGATAGAATAAAACTAAAAGAAAAGATGTATAACAGAGCAAAGAGTAGCCGGAAGCCAGAGGATTGGGAAACTTTCATAGGACAACTGAAGGAAACAAAACGGGCAATACGGGCTGAAAAGATGAAGTACGAGGGGAAACTGACCAGGAATATAAAGAAGGACAGTAAAAGCTTATTTAGATATGTTAAGGGAAAAAGAGTAGCAAAGTCAAATGTGGGTCCCTTGAAGGCAGACACGAGTGAAATTATTATGGGCAACAAGGAAATGGCAGAAGAATTGAATAGGTACTTTGGATCTGTCTTCACTAAGGAGGACACAAACAATCTCCCAGATGTACTGGAAGACAGAGGATCTAAGGAGTAGAGGAATTGAAAGAAATGTTCATTAGGCGAGAAATAGTATTGGGTAGGCTAATGGGACTGAAGGATGATAAATCCCCTGGGCCTGTTGGTCTGCATCCCAGGGTCCTCAGGGAGGTGGCTCTAGAAATAGTGGACACATTGGTGATCATTTTCCAATGTTCAATAGATTCAGGATCAGTTCCTGTAGATTGGAGGATAGCTAATGTTTTCCCACTTTTCAAGAAAGGAGCGAGAGAGAAAACGGGGAATTACAGACGAGTTAGCCTGACTTTGGTGGTGGGAAAACAGTAAAAGGATTAGTCCAAGTCAACATGGATTTATGAAAGGGAAATCATGCTTAACTAATCTTCTGGAATTTTTTGAGGATGTGACAAGTAAAATGGATGAAGGGGTGCCAGTGGATGTAGTGTATCTAGACTTTCAGAAAGCCTTTGATAAGGTCCCGCACGGGAGACTTGTGACTAAAATTAGAGCAGATGGTATTGGGGGTAGGGTGTTGACATGGATAGAGAATTGGTTGGCAGACCATTTTGGAAGCAAAGAGTAGGAGTGAACGGGTCCTTTTCAGAATGGCAGGCAGTGGTGAGTGAAGTGCCGCAAGGCTCGGTGTTGGGGCCGCAACTGTTTACCATATATATAAATGATTTGGAAGAGGGAATTAGGAACAACACTAGCAAGTTTGTGGATGACACAAAGCTGGGTGGCAGTGTGAACTGTGAAGAGGATGTTAGGAGGTTGCAGGGGGACCTGGATAGGTTGAGTGAGTGGGCAGATGCAATATAATATAGATAAATGTGAGGTTATCCACTTTGGCGGCAAAAACAAGGGGGCAGATTATTATCTCAATGGGGTTAGGTTAGGTGAGGGGGAGGTACAGCGAGACCTAGATGTCCTTGTACACCGGTCACTGAAAGGTTAAGTAATGAAGGTTAGGTAATTATAGATATTTGCAAGTTAAATATAACCTATTTTCAAGCACACATAGCCAGAATGAAAGTCGTAAAAAAATACTAGACCAAGTTGGGCTCGTTGGGTCCCTTCCCCTCAACGCATGGTTGCGGGAGGCAGCGGCCTGTGGCGTCACACACACACACACACTAACCAGCCCCCACACACACAATAACCACCCCCTTGATATTATACTAATATTATAATTAATATTAATTAATATTTAATTAAGTGAGAGAGACAGAAGGAACTGCAGATGCTGGTTTACCAAAAAAGACACAAGGTGTTGCAACTCAGTGAGTCAGACAGCATCTCTGGAGGACGTGGACGTGACATTTTGGAACAAGACCCTTCTTCAGATTTATTTAGTTAGTTAGATATAAATCCCACAGATGCCTTTGAGGGGATTTGAACACCTCTCTCTGGTTCCCTGCTCTATCAAGCACATAGTTTATTGATCAGGAACATTGACCTTTGGAGAAAATCTGACAATTCAATTTTGGAAAATATCCAAAGTTGAAATGTTGTAGGAAATTAGTGGCTTTGGCACAAAGTGATCATGGGGCACTTGGAATCCTCAGCGTCAAAGGTGGATGGTGCTTCAAGGTTTGTAGTATAAGAGATCAGTTCCCCATCTGCTTGCTTCGATTCACATTCTTGAACCTGGTCTATGGTTCTCATCAAACTGATTTTCCATGTTTGTGTCATGTTTGTTTTATAAACATGACACAAATCCAAATGAAGTCTGCAGACTGTTCATCTAAATATATTAAACCTGAAGCTTTGTCTAACAGCAGTCAGGTTCTGTTGTCAAATGTAATATAATGTAGTAGGTCAATGAATTAACTCCCTTCCCATTCCAAAACGGACCTTTTTGTCTGCTCTACTGTCAGTATGAGGCCAAACGCAAATAGGACGAACAGCACCTTTGATTTTTGGGCAGCTTACAACCCAGGATTTGAATGTTGATTTCTTTCATTTCAAGTATCGCTTTTATTAGCTCCTTTTCCTCCATCCCCCGCCCTATCCACTCACGCATAGCCCCCAACTGCGCAGGTGCGGCTGGAGAGGGAGAGGGAGAGGGAGGGGGTAGAGAGGAAGGAGGTTAGAGAGAGGGAGGTAGAGTCAGGGGACAAGGGTAGAGTAGGAGGGAGGGAGGAGGGTAGAGAGGGGGAAAGAGGGTGGAGAGGGGGGGCAGAGAGGATAGAGAGGGGGGCGGAGAGGGTACAGAGGGAGGGGGTAGAGAGGGGGAGGGAAGGTATTGAGAGAGGGGGCATGAGAGGGAGTGTAGACATTTGAACAACTCTCTCTACATCCTCCTCTCCCTCAATCCCCCCTACTCTCCCTGCTCTACTTCCCAGGATTTATTTCCTCTCCTCCACTCCCCCAATCCCTCCCTCACCTCTTCGAGCAGAGCCGATGGAGCTGGTCCTAGCGGGTCCAAGCCGAGGGGAACCAAACGGAGCCAAGCGTGCGGGGCCGAACGGGTCCCAGCGGAGCCAAGCGTGTGGGACCGAGCAAGTCCCGCAAAGCAAAGCGGGGTCGAGCGGGTCCCAGCGGGGCGGAGCGGGTTGGAGTGCTGTAGTGCCCCTTGTAGGGGGGTAGTGAGGGAGGGTAGAAGGAGGGGGAGCAGGGTAGAGAGGGAGAGGGGCAGCGATGGTGGGGGTCAGAGAGGGGGAGGTAGAGTTGGGGGAGGGGGGTAGAGAGGGAGATGGTGAGGGATCCCAGTGGGGCCGAGCGGGTGGAGCGCTTGAGTCCCCCTCCCAAAATGGCATTCCTGCCTTGCGAGTGGATTGTGACGTCAGTCGGAATTTCTTCAAAATGAGAGTTAGCAAAACTGTCATATTTTGAAATTGTTTTTTAAAAGATTAGTAACTGGGAAATATAGGTTGAAATGCAACGGGTAGATATATATCGCATCCATGGGAAAAATGTGAATAACATGTGTGAAAATGGGAAGGCTGTAGCCTAGCGTTTGGAAGAAGATAGGAATTAAGGTGATTGACAGAAAGTTGACAGAACCTGGCCCACACAGACACATGAACAAAGGGAAGAGTTTTAGTATATATCAATATTAATAAAAGTCTGATCATGACCACTTCCGGTTGTTATCTATGCTGATTTTACAAAAAACGCTGCCACTTACGGCTGTGATTTTTGGCCATCTAACTCAGCCCCCTCCGCTGTGCAAGACATGAGGATTTTTCCCATCGATTAAAAATAAAACAGTCATTAGTGTTTAAAATTGTTTTGAGATTCTCTCTCCTGAAGGCCACGCCCCTTCCGGAGGGACTATAAAACCCGGATGTGTTGAGTGCCTCAGTCTGTCTCTGCAAGATGGGGGAGCGAGAGGGTCACGCCCCTCAGTCTGACCTGTGAATAACACTGAACACATGTTTACTAAACTGTGAGTGTAGGTTTAAACATAGAAACACAGGTGCAGGAGAAGGCCATTCGGCCCTTCGAGCCAGCACCAGCATTCATTGTGATCATGGCTGATTGTCCGCTATCAATAACCCATGCCTGCCTTCTCCCCATATCCCTTGACTCCACTAGCCCCTAGAGCTCTTTCCAATTCTCTCTTAAATCCATCCAGTGATTTGGCCTCCACTGCCCTCTGTGGCAGGGAATTCCATAAATTCACAACTCTCTGGGTAAAAAACATTTTTCTCACCTCAGTCTTAAATGACCTCCCCTTTATTCTAAGACTGTGAGTCCAGCCCCTGGTTCTGGACTCACCCAACATCGGGAACATTTTTCCTGCATCCAGCTTGTCCAGTCCTTTTATAATTTTATATGTTCTATAAGATTCCCCGTCATCCTTCTAAACTCCAGTGAATACAAGCCTAGTCTTTTCAATCTTTCCTCATATGACAGTCCCGCCATCCCAGGAATCAATCTCGTGAATCTACACTGCACTGCCTCAATCACAAGGATGTCCTTCCTCAAATTAGGAGACCAAAGCTGTACACAATATTCCAGATGTGGTATATATTATACTGCATCTGCCACGCATCTGCCCACTCACTCAACCTGTCCAGATCCCCCTGCAACCTCCTAACATCCTCTTCACAGTTCACACTGCCACCCAGCTTTGTGTCATCTGCAAACTTGCTAGTGTTGCTCCTAATTCCCTCTTGCGAATCATTAATATATATGGTAAACAGTTGCAGCCCCAACACCGAGCCTTGCGGCATTCCACTCACCACTGCCTGCCATTCTGAAAGGACCCGTTCACTCCTAATCTTTGCTTCCGGTCTGCCAACCAATTTTCTATCCATGTCAACACCCTATCCCCAATACCATGTGCTCTAATTTTAATCACCACTCTCCCGTGTGGGACCTTATCAAAGGTTTTTTGAAAGTCTAGATACACTACATCCACTGGCACCCCTTCATCCATATTACTTGTCACATCCTCAAAAAATGCCAGAAGGTTAGTCAAACATGATTTCCCTTTTATAAATCCATGTTGACTTGGACTAATCCTATTACTGCTATCCAATTGCTCCATTATTACCTCTTTAATAATTGACTCCAGCATCTTTCGCAACACCGAAGTCAGGCTAACTGGTCTGTAATTCCCCGTTTTCTCTCTCGCTCCTTTCTTGAAAAGTGGGATAACATGGATTTTTACTGACCTTGAGTGCCTTAATGTGGTTTGAAAATGAAAATGTGGTTGGTTTGAAATACAGCACAACAAATGGCTGGTGGTGGTTGGTTTGAAACACAGCACAGCAAATGGTTGGTTTGAAATAAAGCACAGCAAATGGTTGGTGGTGGTTAGCTTGAAATGGCAAATGATTAAATGTCTAAACTCGACAACTGCCTGTTTGCACTGTACATTGATTTTAGATAAAATTCTACCACTTACGGCTGTGATTTTTGGCCATCTTACTCAGTCCCCCTCCGCTCATCAGGTGAAGAGGAATCTTTCCATAAATGAAAAATAAAACTGTTATTAGTGTTTTAAAAATGTTGAGACTCTCTCTCCTGTCAATTATTCCATGAAGGTCATGCCCCTTCTGGTGGGAGTGGGGAGGGATTATAAAACTCGGAAATGTGGATGGGGGAGGGACAGGTCACGACTTTGCCTGAGCTGTGAATCAACTGAACACACTGAATGTCTACTGAACTGTGAGTGTGGTGTTTATGTGATGTTTTGTCTGGTTTTATGGTGGTTTGACAGTGGTTTCATCCTCCTTGAAATGGTATGAAACTGCATTTGAATGTGGTGGCCTTCCACCCCACATGAAATGGTATGAAACTGCATTTGAATTTGTTGGCCTTGCACCCTGCATGAAATGGTATGAAACTGCATTTGAATTTGGTGGCCTTGCACCCTGCTTGAAATGGTATGAAACTGGACTTGAATTTGGTGGCCTTTCACCCTGCCACTGGCACCCCTTCATCCATTTTACTTGTCACATCCTCGAAACTGCACCTGAATTTGGTGGCCTTGCACCCTCCTTTAAGTGGTATGAAACTGAACTTTAATTTGGTGGCCTTGCACCCTGCTGGAAATGGTAAGAAACTGCACTTGAATTTGGTGGCCTTGCACCCTGCTTGAAATGGTAGGAAACTGCATTTGAATTTGGTGGCCTTGCAACCTGCTTGAAATGGAATTTCAAGGAATATCCATGAGTCAACTGCCAGCCCACCAGCCATGAGTGAGCTGCCAGTACATCAGGCTTGAGTGACTGAGCTGCCACCCCAAGAATCCATTTGGCCCACAATGTCTATACTAGCCCTCTGGAAACCAGTCCAACGGGTCTCACTTAGTCTAGTAATATATATAGATTGCAGAACATTAAATACCTTGTTGAAATATTCTTATTTGAACCTACAATTTGTATACTAATGTTGTGCTGCAGAAATGTTGCAAATACACAGAAAGCAAGATTTTTCCTCATAGATCCAATCGGTGAAGCAGTATTTCAAAACAATAAGACATTTTGAACCTCTTGGACAATATTCACGCCAAACTCTTAAGTACAGTGACCCCAACAATTCATTTGGCGTGCACCTCAAAAAGAATTCGACAATTCATAAAATTCATTGAAGTGCCTTAAACAATGATAAAAGTTCACTGACTTAAATTTCTTCACCGACTTAAATTTAAACTCTATTTATGTTTCCACAGATGCCATCTGACATGCTGAATATTTCCAGCAGCCAGTTTTGGTACCTTTGACTCTGACCCTGCCAAGGCCAAAGGAATGAAAAACAGATCCTATTATTCAGTTGCTCACAGAGGTCCCCATCCCCACCAAAGGAACTGACATAAAAAGAGACTGTGGGTATTGCCTCCAGTGCCTCCAAGGTCGGCTGCAGGAGACGCCCCCCAAGACACAGTTGGGCAAGAAGAAGGACTGGGTCATGGGCCTTCGGGCTTACCTAGGCTTTCCCGGATCGTGGGTATTCCAGTACTTCCAGCACCGGAATTTTGACTTTTTCTTTGTAATCAGTGCCAAAATATGGCAACTGTGCATTTGCGGGTTGTGCAAATGATGTTGCATTTCCAAATAAGGAAGGGATATAGTATAAAATCAGACCTTTTAGCTCTTCCATACCAATCATTACAGTAATCCAAACGTAATCACATTTTCCCAAGGGCAATATCTGGATATGCTCCTGATACTCAAATAACCAGTGATCAAGCAGTCACCCTGACCCTTAGCTGAGTTATGGATTGTGAGTATGAGAAAGGGGAGGGTGGGAGAAAAAAAAGGCATTGTTATTCTGATAGTGTATATCTATAACAAATATCCCAAAACATCAACTTTTCAAAAGTGGAAAAATTATCTTCCAACTCTCCCTTGGGGAAGAAGTCATTGTAGAAAGTTCAAGATCAGGATAAATCCAAAATATATCTGGATACTGGTCTGATTTCCTGGCATTATGTCGTGCTCCAACCAACTTCAAAGCGCCTGGAGTTTTTCAGGCCTGATCTTGTAGAATCTAGCCCAGGCTTTTGGGTGTGCATTTTGCCGAACTCTTGGTTGCAAGCCAGTTTAATTTACATACTAACCTTTCTGTTCTTGGCCTACTCTAGTGCCAGAGTGAGATGTTGTTCCCCCAGTTTGCGTGTTCTGCTTGGGTAGCTTACACCCTAACAGTATGAACATTGAATTCTCCAATTGCAAGTTATAACCCCCCCCCTCCACTCTTTCTTCTGCCCTCCCCCCACCCTCGATGCTTGGGTAGCACATTCATTTCTCTCACCATCTCCCACCACCTTAGTCACTTTGCTCCTTTCTCCTCCTCCGTTATTTCATCTCCCATTCCAAAATCCTTTATTTCCCTTTTATACGTTCTCTGTAAATTGACCCTCCTGTGTAGGGAGTGAATGAGAAAGTGAGATAACAGATAACATGGGTGATTTTATACTAAATAATGGGGGGGGGGGGAGGTGTCAAATGGGATAGTCAAGGACGGAGTTAACGGGAATGAGAGTAAAGGGACAGTTAATGACCACAGAATTAATGGGAAAGAAAGCTCACAAAGGGAATAGGAGAGTGTGGCCAAGTGTAATAGGGATCGATGTGAAAGGTGAGATGCATAAGGAATTAAAAGTATTGTATATGGAAGCTCACAAAGGGATCGGAGAAGTATAAGAAGAAAAGTACGTGAGCTTGAGGCTCAGTTAGAGGTTGGTAGATATGACATTGTGGGGATTACTGAGACGTGGCTGCAGGAGGATCGGGTCTGGGAACTTAATATTCAGGGTTATACATCCTATAGAAAGGATAGGCAGGTGGGCAGAGGAAGGAGGGTAGCTCTGCTGGTGAGGGATGGAATTCAGTCCCTTGCGAAGGAAGACATAGGGACTGACGAGGTAGAGTCACTGTGGATTGAGTTAAGGAATTGTAAAGGCAAGAAGACACTAATTGGTATTATCTACAGACCCCCAAATAGCCCAGATGTAGGGTGTAAGTTGCAGTAGGAGTTAAAACTGGCATGTAACAAAGGTAATGCCACTGTGGTGAAGGGGGATTTCAATATGCAGGTACACTGGGAAAATCAGGTTGGTTCAGGACCCCAAGAAAGAGAGTTTGTAGTGCCTCCGAGATGGATTCTTAGAGCAGCTTGTAATGGAGCCGATCAGAGAAAAGACAATTCTGAAATTATTATGGGTAACAAGGAAATGGCAGAAGAGTTGAACAGGTACTTCGGATCTGTCTTCACTAAGGAAGACACAAACAATCTCCCAGATGTACTGGAGGGCAGAGGATCTAAGGGGGTAGAGGAACTGAAAGAAATGTTCATTAGGCAAGAAATAGTATTGGGTAGGCTAATTGGACTGAAGGATGATAAATCCCCTAGGCCGGATGGTCTTCATCCCAGGGTCCTCAGGGAGGTGGCTCTAGAAATAGTGGATGCATTGGTGATCATTTTCCAATGTTCAATAGATTTAGGATCAGTTCCTGTGGATTGGAGGATAGCTAATGTTATCCCACTTTTCAAGAAAGGAGCGAGAGAGAAAACGGGGAATTACAGACCAGTTAGCCTGACTTCGGTGGTGGGAAAGATGCTGGAGTCAATTATTAAAGAGGTAATAATGGGCATTTGGATAGCAGTAAAAGGATTAGTCCAAGTCAGCATGGATTTATGAAAGGAAAATCATGCTTGATTCATCTTCTGGAATTTTTTGAGGATGTGTCAAGTAAAATGGATGAAGGGGAGCCAGTGGATGTAGTGTATCTAGACTTTCAGAAAGCCTTTGATAAGGTCCCGCACGGGAGACTAGTGACTAAAATTAGAGCACATGGTATTGGGGGTAGGGTGTTGACATGGCTAGAAAATTGGTTGGGAGACCGGAAGCAAAGATTAGGAGTGAACGGGTCCTTTCAGAATAGAAACATAGAAACATAGAAAATAGGTGCAGGAGTAGGCCATTCGGCCCTTCGAGCCTGCACCACCATTCAATGTGATCATGGCTGATCATCCAACTCAGTATCCCGTACCTGCCTTCTCTCCATACCCCCTGATCCCTTTAGCCACAAGTGCCACATCTAACGCCCTCTTAAATATAGCCAATGAACTGGCCTCAACTACCTTCTGTGGCAGAGAATTCCAGAGACTCACCACTCTGGAATGGCAGGCAGTGGCGAGTGGAGTGCCGCAAGGCTCTGTGTTGGGGCCGCAACTGTTTACCATATATATTAATGATTTGGTAGAGAGAATTAGGAACTACACAAGTAAGTTTGCGGATGACACAAAGGTGGTTGGCAGTGTGAACTGTGAAGAGGATGTTAGGAGGTTGCAGGATGACCTGGGCAGGTTGAGTGAGTGGGCAGATGCGTGGCAGATGCAGTATAATATAGATAAATGTGAGGTTATCCACTTTGGCGGCAAAAGGGGAGCAGATTATTATCTCAATGGGGTTAGATTAGGTAAGGGTGCAGCGAGACCTGGGTGTCCTTGTACACAAGTCACTGAAAGTTGGCGTGCAGGTACAGCAGGCAGTGACGAAAGCTAATAGAATGTTGGCCTTCATAACAAGAGGATTTCAGTATAGGAGTAAAGGGGTTCTTCTGCAGTTGTATCGGGCTCTGGTGAGACCACATCTGGAGAATTGTGTACAGTTTTGGTCTCCTAATTTGAGGAAGGGCATCCTTCTGATTGAGGCAGTGCAGCGTAGGTTCACGAGATTGATCCCTGGGATGGCGGGTCTGTCATATGAGGAAAGATTGAAAAGACTAGGCTTATATTCACTGGAGTTTAGAAGGATGAGGGGGGATCTTAAAGAAACATATAAAATTATAAAAGGACTGGACAAGCTAGATGCAGGAAAAATGTTCCCAATGTTGGGTGAGTCCAGAACCAGGGGCCACAGTCTTAGAATAAAGGGGAGGTCATTTAAGACTGAGGTGAGAAAAAACCTTTTCACCCAGAGAGTTGTGAATTTGTGGAATTCCCTGCCACAGAGAGCAGTGGAGGCCAAATCACTGGATGGATTTAAGAGAGAGTTAGATAGAGCTCTAGGGGCTTGTTAAAGCAAGGGATATGGGGAGAAGGCAGGCACGGGTTATTGATTGGGGACAATCAGCCATGACCACAATGAATGGCGGTGCTGGATTGAAGGGCCGAATGGCCGCCTCCTGCACCTATTTTCTATGTTTCTATGTTAACTAATGTGAACAAGTGATTGACAAGTCAGGACTTGGTGGACCGAAGGGCCTGTTTGCATGCTGCATCTCTAAACTAAACTAACTCCATCAATCAGGGATAGTATAAAAACAAAAGATGAGGCATACAAATTTGCCAGAAAAAGCAGCCTACCGGAGGACTGGGAGAAATTCAGAATCCAGCAGAGGAGGACAAAGGGCTTAATTAGTAAAGGGAAAATAGATTATGAAAGGAAACTGGCAGGGAACATAAAAACTGACTGCAAAAGTTTTTATAGATATGTGAAGAGAAAGAGACTAGTTAAAACAAATGCAGGTCCCTTGCAGTCAGAAACAAGTGAATTGATCATGGGGAACAAGGACATGGCAGACCAATTGAATAACTACGTTGGTTCTGTCTTCACTAAGGAAGACATAAATAATCTGCCGGAAATAGCAGTGGAACGGGGGTCAAATAAGATGGAGGAACTGAGTGAAATCCAGGTTAGCCGGGAGGTGGTGTTGGGTTAATTGAACGGATTGAAGGCCGATAAATCCCCAGGGCCAGATATTCTGCATCCCAGAGTACTCAAGGAGGTAGCCACAGAAATAGTGGATGCATTAGTGATAATTTTTCAAAATTCCTTAGATTCTGGAGTAGTTCCTGAGGATTGGAGGGTAGCTAATGTAATCCCACTTTTTAAAAAAGGAGGGAGAGAGAAAGCGGGGAATTACAGACCAGTTAGTCTAACATCGGTAGTGGGGAAACTGCTAGAGTCAGTTATTAAAGATGGGATAGTAGCGCATTTGCAAAGTGGTGAAATCATTGGACAAAGTCAGCATGGATTTACGAAAGGTAAATCATGTCTGACAAATCTGATAGAATTTTTCGAGGATGTAACTAGTAGAGTGGATATGGGAGAACCAGTGGATGTGTTATACCTAGACTTTCAGAAGTCTTTCGACAAGGTCCCGCATAAGAGATTAGCATACAAACTTAAAGCACACGGTATTGGGGGTTCAGTATTGATGTGGATAGAGAACTGGCTAGCAGACAGGAG
Source organism: Raja brachyura (assembly GCA_963514005.1). Next base: position 104,463,530 of record OY740785.1, read on the forward strand.
GCAAAGGGTAGGAGTAAACGGGTCCTTTTCAGAATGGCAGGCAGTGACTAGTGGGGTGCCGCAAGGCTCAGTGCTGGGACCCCAGCTATTTACAATATATATTAATGATTTGGACGAGGGAATTCAATGCAACATCTCCAAATTTGCAGATTACACCAAGCTGGGGGGTATAGTTAGGTGTGAGGAGGATGCTTGGAGGCTGCAGGGTGATTTGGGTAGGCTGAGTGAATGGGCAGATGCATGGCAGATGCAGTATAATGTGGATAAATGTGAGGTTATCCACTTTGGTGGCAAAAACATGAGGGTAGACTATTATCTGAATGGTGGCAGATTAGGAAAAGGGGAGATGCAACGAGACCTGGGTGTCATGGTACACCAGTCATTGAAAGTAGGCATGCAGGTGCAGCAGGCAGTGAAGAAAGCAAATGTGTCAAGTAAAATGGATGAAGGGGAGCCAGTGGATGTAGTGTATCTAGACTTTCAGAAAGCCTTTGATAAGGTCCCGCACGAGAGACTAGTGACTAAAATTAGAGCACATGGTATTGGGGGTAGGGTGTTGGTATGTTCGCATTCATAGCGAAAGGATTTGAGTATAGGAGCAGGGAGGTTCTACTGCAGTTGTACAGGGTTTTGGTGAGGCCACACCTGGAGTATTGCGTACAGTTTTGGTCTCCAAATCTGAGGAAAGACATCCTTGCCATAGAGGGGGTACAGAGAAGATTCACCAGACTGATTCCTGGTATGTCAGGACTTTCATATGAGGAAAGATTGGATAGACTTGGCTTGTACTCGCTGGAATTTAGAAGATTGAGGGGGGATCTTTTAGAAACGTACAAAATTCTTAAGGGGTTGGACAAGCTAGATGCTGGAAGATTGTTCCCGATGTTTGGGGAGTCCAGAACAAGGGGTCACAGTCTAAGGATAAGGGGGAATTCCTTTAGGACCGAGATGAGGAAAACATTCTTTACACAGAGAGTGGTGAGTCTCTGGAATTCTCTGCCACAGAAGGTAGTTGAGGCCAGTTCTTTGGCTATATTTAAGAGGGCGTTAGATGTGGCACTTGTGGCTAAAGGGATCGGGGGTATGGAGAGAAGGCAGGTACGGGATACTGAGTTGGATGATCAGCCATGATCACATTGAATGGCGGTGCAGGCTCGAAGGGCCGAATGGCCTACTCCTGCACCTATTTTTCTATGTTTCTATGTTTCTAATCTGAAGGATACCTTTCTGAAAAGGCATCTGTTCATTCTCACCACAGATGCTGCCTGACCTGCTGAATTCCTCCCTATTTGTACTCTTTGCCTCAATCATATTCTCACAACATTCTAGATAGAGAGGTTTCTTCTAAACTCCCATTGGTTCTCTTAGTAACTATTTTATGTTGATGCTCTCTGGTTATTTCTTCCCTTGAAGCGGGAATATCCTTTCTGTTTACCAGATATTTTTAAAGACTAATATATTATAATACGTCAACCTTGACTCTTCCCCCCCAACTCCCCACCCCACCCCCCAAAGAGGATGACCTAATCTGTTCTTTCTATCCAAGTGTACATGGTGTAAAAAAAATCAGTACACCCTTGTAAGTCTGCAAATATGGTGACCAGAACCATATGAAACATTCAAGGTGTAGATATTTCAAGGGTCAATACAGGTTTAGCATGATTTCCCAACATTTTTATATTTTCCCTCTAGATATGGTTCCTCAATATTAGTTTGCTTTTTTAATGGCCACACTAACCAACAGCACTCCTTCAGTAACATACAGCTTGTACTCCGAAGTCCCTGTGTTCCTCTATCCAACCAAGGAATGAGATACTTTGTCATTCTTCCTCCTAAAAAAACATGATCTCACATTTACTTATGTTGATCCTTGTTTACAAATTATATTTCAATTGAACTAGGTTTAGTAATGGCCTTCCTGCACGTTGTTGCAGTCCTCCTACATATTGACTAACTCGACTGCTATAACTTCAAAATTAAAACACTCATAAGAAAACAATGTTAACTTGTATATTCAGTTGAAAAATGACATGAAAGAATTAATGCTCGGCTTCCAACTAGAACTAATATTATTGTAGGTTATCAGTAGGATGTCTTTCACAACAAAAGCAAACACAAGAGAATGTGTGTTTGAGTATTGATGTTCGATATCTAATTTGTTGTAATAGCTTCCTGTGGAATCTCGCAAGAGCTGGAAAAAACATTTGCATCGTTGCTTTCATTTGCCCTTTTGCACACATATGACCCAATTTATACTGATACAAAGCTCCACACAGGTCAAAATTTACTTCAAATAAATCTCACTAGGTACTCAATTGTTTTACATAATTTAGTCAAGTCTAATTCCACTTTTTGTCAAAAACAGGAGAGTACAATGAAATCTATCAAGGTGACTTTTTGCAGTCTCAACAGAGAAGTCTCTGACATTACATATCACCATCAGCACCTTGATTGACAGGGCTGGATCTAATCTTGCATTCTGTTTGCACAGGTAGTTCTGCAATATAACTTACATCGATCGCCTGCCCATGTGATCTAGATGCCTTATGAAGCTTGATTTTACACAAAATGCCACCAGAATCAAGAACTCTTTGCTCCTGAAGGATTTGTTTTTACCTGGTGCAGTATTCAAACTTTGCATTGAAAATATTACAGCAGCCAATTGGTTGTGCACTTCATTTATAATACACATAAGTGGGTCAAAGATGCTTTAGATAAGCTTGGATAATCTATGTGTTGGTGGCAAATTATATTGAAAACTGATTATATCAAACTTATCTAACAAAAGGCCATATTCATTGAAATCAGTGAGGCTCTGCATCTACCACAGACAGCAGCTGCCAATCTGTATGTTGCCAAAGAAACCTTAATTTTTGCAATTGTATTTAATCTAGGACTTCATATACCCAGGTTCTGTAATCACACATTTTCCTTTGCTTAACAGCAAAAGCATTAACTGTTTCTACTTAACCATATAACCATATAACATATAACAATTACAGCTCGGAAACAGGCCTTCTCGGCACTTCCAGACCGTGCAGACCATTTATTTTCCCCTAGTCCCATCTACCTGCACTCAGACCATACCCCTCCATTCCCTTCCCGTCCATATACTTATCCACTTTACTTTTAAATGGTAAAATCGATCCTGCCTCCACCACTTCTGATGGAAGATCATTCCACACAGCCACCACTCTCTGAGTGAAGTAGTTCCCCCTAAACTTCTGTCCCTTAATTCTCATGTCATGCCCTCTTGTTTGAATATTCTCTACCCTCAATGGGAAAAGCTTATCCACGTCAACTCTGTCTATCCCTTTCATCATTTTAAAGACCTCAATCAAGTCCCCCCCCTTAACCTTCTGCGCTCCAAAGAATAAAGACCTAACTTGTTCAACCTTTCTCTGTAACTTAGTTGCTAGAACCCAGGCAACATTCTAGTTAATCTCCTCTGTACTCTCTATTTTGTTGACATCCTTCCTATAATTAGGCGACCAAAATTGTACACCATACTCCAGAATTGGTCTCACCAATGCCTTGTACAATTTTAACATTACTTCCCTACTCCTATATTCAATGCTCTGATTTATAAAGGCCAGCACACCAAAAGCTTTCTTTACCACCCTATCTACATGCGATTCCACCTTCAGGGAACTATGCACAGTTATTCCTAGATCCCTCTGTTCCACAGCATTCCTCAATTCCCTACCATTTACCATGAACGTTCTATTTTGATTTGTCCTGCCAAGATGTAGCACCTCACACTTATCAGCATTAAACTCCATCTGCCATCTTTCAGCCCACTCTTCCAAATGGCCCAAATCTCTCTGTAGACTTTGAAAATCTACTTCATTATCCACAACACCAGCTATGTTAGTATCATCTGCATACTTACATATCCAATTTTCCACTGAATCATCTAGAATATTGATGTACATGACAAACAACAGTGGACCCAACATAGATCCCTGAGGCACCCCACTGGTCACCGGCTTCCAACCTGACAAACAGCCATCCACCATTACTCTCTGGCATCTCCCATCCAGCCACTGTTGAATCCATCTTGCTACTCCGCAATTAACACCCAAAGATTGAACCTTCTTAACCAACCTTCCATGGGGAACCTTGTCAAAGGCCTTACTGAAATCCATATAGACAACATCCTTCTACACTATCCATTTCTACACTAACTTACCCTCATCAATTTCCCTAGTAACCTCTTCAAAAACTTCAAGAAGGTTTGTCAAACATGACCTTCCAGGCACAAATCCATGTTGACTGTTCTTGATCAGACCCTGTTTATCCAGATGCTTATATATATTATCTCTAAGTATCCTTTCCATTAATTTGCCCACCACTGACGTCAAACTAACAGGTCTATAATTGCTAGGTTTATTCTTTGAACCCTTTTTAAACAATGGAACAACATGCACAGTACGCCAATCCTCCTGCACTATTCCAGTTTCTAATGACATTAGAAATATTTCTGTCATAGCCCCTGCTATTTCTACACTAACTTCCCTCAACGTCCTAGGGAATATCCTGTCAGGACCTGGAGACTTATCCACTTTTATATTTTTCAAAAGTGTCAGTACTTCCTCCTCTTTGAATCTCATAGTTTCCATAGCTACTCTACTTTTTTCCCTTACCTCACAGAGTTCAATATACTTCTCCTTGGTGAATACCGAAGAAAATAAATTGTTCAATATCTCCCCCATCTCTTTTGGCTCTGCAGATAGCTGTCCATTCTGGCTCTCTAATGGTCCAATTTTATCCCTCGTTATCTTTTTGCTATTAATGTAGCTGTAGAAATCCTTTGGATTTACTTTCACCTTTCTTGCCAAAGCAACCTCATATCTTCTTTTAGCTTTTCTTATTTCTTTCTTAAGATTCTTTTTACATTCTTTATACTCATCTAGCACCTCATTTACTCCATGCCTCCTATAATTATTGTAGATATCTCTCTTTTTTCGAACCAAGTGTCCAATTTCCCTTGAAAACCATGGCTCTTTCCGATTTTTACTATTTCCTTTCAACCGAACAGGGACATAAAGATTCTGTACTCTTACAATTTCCCCTTTAAATGTCCTCCATTTCTCTTCTACATCCTTCCCATAAAACAAAGTGTCCCAATTCACTCCTTTTAAATCATTACGCATTCCCTCACAGTTAGCCTTTCTCCAATCAAAAATCTCAACCCTAGGTCCAGTTCTGGCTCTCTCCATAATTATATTGAAACTAATGGTATTGTGATCATTGGTCCCGAAGTGCTCACCAACGCATACCTCTGTCACCTGACCTGCCTCATTTCCTAACAGGAGGTCCAGCACTGCCCCTTCTCTGGTCGATACCTCTATGTATTGCTGCAAAAAACTATCCTGCACACATTTAACAAACTCCAAACCATCTAGCCCATTTACAGAATGTGTTTCCCAGTCTATTTTTGGAAAATTGAAATCTCCCACAATCACTACCTTGTGCTTACTACTAATATCTTCTATCTCCTTACATATTAGCTCTTCCAATTCTCGCTCGCCATTTGGTGGTCTATAATACACCCCTAAAAGTGTTGATACACCGTTCCCACTTCTCAGTTCCACCCAAATATCCTCGCTAGACGAGCCCTCTAATCTATCCTACCAAAGCACTGCTGTAATATCTTCTCTGACAAGCAATGCAACACCTCCACCTCTGGTCCCTCCAATTCTATCACACATGAAGCAACAAAATCCTGGAATATTTAGTTTCCAATCACAACCCTCCCGCAACCATGTTTCACTGATTGCCACAACATCATATTTCCAGGTGTCAATCCGGGCTCTAAGTTCATCCACCTTTCTTACAATGCTCCTAGCAGTAAAATATACTCATTTTAGAAACCCACTATCCCTTATTCTCTGTTTATTATCTTTTTCCTCTTTCTCGCCTACATTTTGGGTCTGAGTGCTTAGTCTGTGGACGTCTGGAGGGCTATCAGCTTCCCTGACCTCCCACATCTGACATCCACAACAGTACACTGCCCTGGCCTTCATACTCCCCCCTTACACAGGATGCAATATCAACACGATACAAAGTACACAACAATATCAACACAATACAAAGTACACAACAAACTACTGGAATCTGACTGCCAATCAGCTGCTTACTCTAATCCACTTCCCACCAATCAGCGGCTTCCTCAAAAAAACCCCCCAAAAAACCCCACTTCTCCGAATGGAACGTTATGGATTTTGGCAAGCCCCACGCTGGATTTGTATCCTTACCGGTCGGGTGTTGCTCATCCCCTCCTCCTCTTCCAACGGCTCCTGTGTGCCTCTGAAAAAGCAAGCCTCGCGCTGTATTTTTATCCTCACCGGTCGGGTGTTGCTCCTCCCCCTCCTCCTCTTCCAACGGCTCCTGTGGGCCTTGGAAAAAGCAAGCCCCGCGCTGGATTTTTATCCTTATCGGTCGGGTGTTGCTCCTCCTCGTCCTCCTCTTCCAACGGCTCCTGTGGGCCTCCCTTATACTTAAGTATAAGAAAAAATTAAAGCAGCCTGGCAACAATGAAAATAAGTAGGACATCATGTGAATGTACAATAGACGTCGTTAGCAGCTTTTTTTGGTAAGCAATGGAAATACTTGGGAGCAGTATTTTTTTTAAAGGAACCTTATCTATGTTTCAGTGAATTAATTGAATACATTGAAGAAGAATGAGGATCAAACTTGACATTTTAAAGAAGTTTCACCAATGAGTTATATATTAGCAATGAGCTTGCAATTATCATAAAAATAAGTTTTGGAACTACATTTTCAAAGTCATCCAAGTCTCAAAAAGTGAAGTCTTTGAAGCAAAATAAAAATTGCAGATGCTGCAAGTCGGAAACCAAAGCAGAAAATGGTGCAAACACTCAACAGGTCAAGCCTCTACAGGTCAAGAATAGAAAAATAAAAGAAAAACAGAGTGGTCAAGAACCCTCCATCTTTCAATAATTCAGTATTTTTCATTTGCCCTTTGCAAAATGATTTAAGGTTTGATGTGACCACTAATCAGAAGGATTTAAAAGAAGACATTATGTGGTGGATTAGCCATAATATTTCCTTCCAGTGACATTGTGAACATGCAGGACATCCCACAATCGAACAATAGATCACTGCAAATGTGAGTAAAAAATCCTTATCATGGAAAGGCTTAATTCTGTAGCGGGTTATCACAAATTCTGGACTGCAAAACATTTTATAGATGATATAACCATTGTATAACCAGTGGAGTGGTGAATCAGAGGCTACATTATTTACCTTCTAGAGTGTGAATGGGATACCAAATATCTTGTACAGTACAGAAACAGGCCCTTCTGCCCAACTTACCCATGCCGACCAAGATGCCCCATCAAAACTAGTCCCACCTGCCCGCATTAGGCCCATATCCCTCTAAACATCTTTCTGCCCTGAAGAATTCTGAGGCCCTTTGCTGTTGTTACTTTCTGCCAAACATACTCCTCAAAACCCCTTTAAATCTATCCTCTTTCACCTTGAACCTACAGACTAATTTTAGACTTTTCTACCCTGGAAAAAAGTAGCGAATAATCTGCAAGGATTTCCAATCCATCTGATGCATTTTGAATGTAATCAAACATCAAATGAGATGAAGTTTGGACAGTAAAGACAAAAATAAAGTGTCTGAATGCTGCACAGAAAATAATCCACTCAGAAGCCTTGTTGCCATTCACAACATACTCCATCAATTTATTTCAAATGAAGTTCCACACACATCAATGAGTTGAATGATTTTGCAGTTTTGTTTTAACCAGGGATTAAACGTGAACCAAAAAAATCATGTCTGCTGCTCAAAGCCTGCTGTGTTAAATGATAGATAACACATCAAGACTTCAAATAATCGATACCAAATCAAAACAACATTAGCAACACGTAGCTGACATTTTTTAAAATGTTAACAGCATTGGGAAGTGTTGGAATGCTGGAAAAGCAGACCAATTGTGAATACTCACATCTTTTAGAAAAACTTGGTTAAAGTAGCTTTTTGAAATTAATAAAAGGCTAAAGGATTTAAGATGATGGACCATGGGGAAGCACAATAGCACTTGGAAGCAGGAGCACTTTCAGGCATTCTGAAGTAAAAAAATGCAGACAGGAAAAGATGAAAACAGCATGGGTTTCCAGAAAAAAAAGAACATTTAGACTTCCATCATATATGTGGATCATCATCACTGCGGGGCAAAGTTTGGTAGCCAATTAGAGGACAGATCTTTTACTACAGAGTATATATAGAAACATACAAAATATGTGCAGGAGGAGGCCATTCGGCCCTTCGAGCTACCACCACCATTCATCGTGATCATATCTGATCATTCCCTATCAATAACGCGTGCCTGCCTTCTCCCCATATCCCTTCACTAGCCCCTAGAACTCTATCCAACTCTCTTAAATCCATCCAATGACCTGGCCACCACTGCCCTCTGTTCCATAAATTCACAACTCCCTGGGTGAAAAAGTTTTTTTTCTCACCTCACCCTCATCCTTCTAAACTCCAGTGATCTTCATCTCCAAGATCTTTGGTTTCCTCCCACACTCCAAAGACATACAGGTATGTAGGTTAATTGGCTTGGTGTATGTGTAAGTTGCCCGTAGTGTGTGTAGGATAGTGTTAGTGTGCGGGGATTGCTGGTCGGTGTGGACTCGGTGGGCCGAAGAGCCTGTTTCCGCACTGTATCTCTAAACTAAACTAAGCTGGTATAGTTTTACAGATTTTTCCACAAAATAAAAAAATTCTTAACAATAACCCCACTCCCTTCAAGACAGATCGCATCCCCCATCGATCTATTGAGGTGATAGGCAAAATGTAGTGGGTCCAGGTAGTTACTACAGTAAATGATATGCGCCATAACCACTCAAACACTTTGTTACCACAGCCACTAATTCCACCAGTCATAGAAACATATCCCAAATTTTTGTGACTACTAGCCCGTCATTAATTTGGGAACTGTGGTGCACTTGTATGTTACCTCAAATATAGCATACCATCATATCACCCTTAACATTTTCATATACAGTTCCAGACAAAATCAAAGTCGAGTTCAATCGAATGCCATGGTATTCGATTGAACTCTTCTGTGTGTGTGTGTCTGCCGACCGGGTGTGTGTCAGATTTGCCCTTTGATTTCATGGTTCACCAAAACAACACTTTCAAATCCCGAGCTATTTTCCATTTTGCTACACATTACACTTTTACATTCACCCATTCACTCATTACATTTAGACATTTTAATGTACACTTTTAAAAATAAAATCCTCCCTCCCCCCCCCCCCACACACACACACTCACTCATTTTGTGGCCTCCTGCTGGCCACACACCATAATGGCAGCAGCTGCAGCCTGCTCTCCTCCAAAAACGCCGCCTTTTTTTCCCTGCGGCCGCATTTTGTGACTAAAGCACGTTCGGGGACCAGACCCAACGGGTCTGCACTTGGTCTAGTATATTATTAAAAGTCTAATCTTGACCACTTCCTGTTTGCGCTTTATATTGATTTTAGAAAAAAACTCTACCACATACGGCTATGATTTTTGGCCATCTTACTCAGAGTCCCCCTTCGCTTATCAGGTGCCGAGGATTTATCCGATCTATGAAAAATAAAAGAGTTGTTAGTGTTTATAAAATTTTGAGATTCTCTCTCCTGTCAATCACGCCTTGAAGGCCATGCCCCTTCTGGTGGGAGGGGGGTAGGGACTATAAAACCCAGAAGTGTGGGCGTGGCTCAGTCTCTGCAAGATGGAGGAGGGAGAGGTCACGACTCGCTATCTTTAGTGGCCTTGCACCCTGCTTGAAATGGTATGAAACTGCGCTTGAATTTGGTGGTCTTGCACCCTGCTTGAAGTGGTAAGAAACTGCACTTGAATTTGGTGAACTTGCACCCTGCTTTAAATGGAATTTCAAGGAATAGCCGTGATTCAACTGCCAGACCACAGCCGTGAGTGAGTGCGCTGCCAGCACAACTGACTTGATTGACTGAGCCGCCAACCCAAGAATACATTCGGCCCACAATGTCCATACTAGCCCTCTGGAAACCGGTCCCTTCAGCCCAGAACAACCATACTAGTGCTGCAGAAAGCCCCCCCCCCCCCCCGTGTGATGCCGTGTAAGGTCCCACATGGGAGACTGGTGACTAAAATTAGAGCACATGGTATTGGGGGTAGGGTGTTGACATGGAAAGAAAATTGGTTGGCAGACCGGAAGCAAAGATTAGGAGTGAACGGGTCCTTTCAGAATGGCAGGCAGTGGCAAGTGGAGTGCCGCAAGGCTCTGTGTTGGGGCTGCAACTGTTTACCATATATATTAATGATTTGGAAGAGAGAATTAGGAACAACACTAGCAAGTTTGCGGATGACACAAAGCTGGTTGGCAATGTGAACTGTGAAGAGGATGTTAGGAGGTTCCAGGGTAACCTGGGCAGGTTGAGTGAGTGAGCAGATGCGTGGCAAATGCAGTATAATATAGATAAATGTGAGGTTATCCACTTTGGTGGCAAAAAGGCGGCAGATTATTATCTCAATGGGGATAGGTTAGGTAAGGGGGAGGTACAGCGAGACCTGGGTGTCCTTGTACACCAGTCACTGAAGGTTGGCGTGCAGGTACAGCAGGCAATGAAAAAAGTGTATAGGGCTCTGGTGAGACCACATCTGGAGTATTGTGTACAGTTTTGGTTTCCTAATTTGAGGAAGGACATCCTTCTGATTGAGGCAGTGCAGCGTAGGTTCATGAGATTGATCCCTAGGATGGCGGGACTGTCATATGAGGAAAGATTGAAAAGACTTGGCTTGTATTCACTGTAGTTTAGAAGGATGAGGGGTGATCTTATAGAAACATATAAAATTATAAAAGGACTGGACAAGCTAGATTCAGGAAAAATGTTCCCAATGTTGGGCGAGTCCAGAACCAGGGGCCACAGTCTTAGAATAAAGGGGAGGTCATTTAAGACTGAGCTGAGAAAAAACTTTTTTACGCAGAGTTGTGAATTTATGGAATTCCCTGCCACAGAGGGCAGTGGAGGCCAAATCACTGGATGGATTTAAGAGAGTTGGATAGAGCTCTCGGGGCTAGTGGAGTCAAGGGATATGTGGAGAAGGTAGGCATGGGTTATTGATAGCGGATGATCAGCCATGATCATCTTGATTGGCGGTGCTGGCTCAAAAACGAATGGCTTCCTCCTGCACCTATTTTCTATGTTTCTATGCTGGGACCCAACCGGTCCCGCTAAGTCTAGAATATATATTGTAAATAACTGGGGTCCCAGCAGTGAGCCTTGCGGCACCCCACTAGTCAATGGAGTTAGCGATCTCGCTGGCTCATCACTCTGCACAGGACCACTTGGACAATAAAATCACATACGCCAACTGTTGTTCATAGACTACAGCTCAGAGTTCAGCACCATCATCCCTTCCAAACTGTTTAGGGAAATGGGTCTCTGCAACAGGGCCCTCTACAACTGGGCCCTCGACTGCCTCATCAACAGAACGCAATCAATACGAATTGGCAGCAAGACTACCTACTTGCTAACAATCAGCACCGGAGCACCACAAGGCTGTGTGCTCAATCCCCTGCTCTACTCACTCTATACCCATGACTGCGTAGCCAGATACAATTCCAACTCCTTCTTTAAATTTGCAGATGACACCCCATTGTTGGACAAATTACGGATGATGATGAGTCAAAGAAAGGAAATCATTTTATTGACCGAATGGTGCTGGAACAACAACCATGCTCTCAAAGTCAGTAAAATCAAGGAACTGATTGTTGACTTTTGAAGAGGAATGTGGCAGGGGGATGGGTACAAGAGCAGAGAGGCAGGCGGGTGTAAAACGAGGGTGGAAGCAATAGGGAGCAAGGTGAAAAGTAAAAGGGGTAAGAGCGTTGTAAAAACAAGCCTGAAGGCCTTGTGTCTCAATGCAAGGAGTATTCGTAATAAGGTGGATGAGTTGAACGTGCAGATAGCTATTAATGAGTATGATATAGTTGGGATCACGGAGACATGGCTCCAGGGTGACCAAGGCTGGGAGCTGAACATCCAGGGGTATTCAATATTCAGGAGGGATAGAGAGAAAGGAAAAGGAGGTGGGGTAGCGTTGCTGGTTAGAGAGGAGATTAACGCAATGGAAAGGAAGGACATTAGCTTGGAGCATGTGGAATCGGTATGGGTAGAGCTGCGAAACACTAAGGGGCAGAAAACGCTAGTGGGAGTTGTGTACAGGCCACCTAACAGTAGTAGTTAAGTTGGGGATGGTATAAAACAGGAAATTAGAAATGCGTGCGACAAAGGCAAAGCAGTTATAATGGGTGACTTCAATCTACATATAGATTGGGTGAATCAAATTGGCAGGGGCGCTGAGGAAGAGGATTTTTTGGAAAGTATGAGGGATAGTTATCTAAATCAACATGTAGAGGAACCAACGAGAGAGCAGGCTATTTTAGACTGGGTATTGAGTAATGAGGAAGGGTTAGTTAGCAGTCTTATTGTGCGTGCCCCCTTGGGGAAGAGTGACCATAATATGGTCGAGTTCTTCATTAGGATGGAGAGTGACATTGTTAATTCAGAAACAATGGTTCTGAACTTAAGGAAAGGTAACTTTGAGGGTATGAGACGTGAATTGGCCAAGATTGACTGGCAATCAATTCTAAAAGGGTTGACAGTGGATACGCAATGGAAGACATTTAAAGACTGCATGGATGAACTACAAAAATTGTTCATCCCAATTTGGCAAAACAATAGATCAGGGAAGGTAGTGCATCCGTGGATAACAAGGGAAATCAGGGATAGTATCAAAGCAAAGGATGATGCGTACAAAGTAGCCAGAAAAAGCAGCATAGCAGAGGACTGGGAGAAATTCAGAGACCAGCAGAGAAGGACAAAGGGCTTGATTAGGAAAGGAAAAATAGATTATGAAAGAAAACTGGCAGAGAACATAAAAACTGACTGCAAACGTTTTTATAGATATGTGAAGAGAAAGAGATTAGTTAAAACAAATGTAGGTCCCTTGCAGTCAGAAACAGGTGAGTTGATCATGGGGAACAAGGATATGGCGGACCAATTGAATAACTACTTTGGTTCCGTCTTCACTAAGGAAGACATAAATAATCTGCCGGAAATAGCAGGGGACCGCAAGTCAAAGGAGTACTTGAGTGAAATCCAGGTCAGTCGGGAAGTGGTGTTGGGTAAATTGAATGGATTAAAGGCCGATAAATCCCCAGGGCCAGATAGGCTGCATCCCAGAGTACTTAAGGAAGTAGCTCCGGAAATAGTGGATGCATTAGTGATAATCTTTCAAAACTCTTTAGATTCTGGAGTAGTTCCTGAGGATTGGCGGGTAGCAAACGTAACCCCTCTTTTTAAGAAGGGGGGGAGAGAGAAAACGGGGAATTACAGACCAGTTAGTCTAACATCGGTAGTGGGGAAACTGCTAGAGTCAGTTATTAAAGATGGGATAGCAGCACATTTGGAAAGTGGTGAAATCATTGGACAAAGTCAGCATGGATTTATGAAAGGTAAATCATGTCTGACGAATCTTGTGGAATTCTTCGAGGATGTAACTAGTAGCGTGGATGGGGGAGAACCAGTGGATGTGCTGTATCTGGACTTCCAGAAGGCTTTCGACAAGGTCCCACATAAGCGATTAGTATATAAACTTAAAGCATATGGCATTGGGGGTTCAGTATTGATGTGGATAGAGAACTGGCTGGCAAACAGGAAGCAAAGAGTAGGAGTTAACGGGTCGTTTTCACAATGGCAGGCAGTGACTAGTGGGGTATCGCAAGGCTCAGTGCTGGGACCCCAGCTATTTACAATATACATAAATGATCTGGATGAGGGAATTGAAGGCAATATCTCCAAGTTTGTGGATGACACTAAGCTGGGTGGCAGTGTTAGCTGTGAGGAGGATGCTAGGAGAATGCAAGGTGACTTGGATAGGCTGGGTGAGTGGGCAAATGTTTGGCAGATGCAGTATAATGTGGATAAATGTGAGGTTATCCACTTTGGTGGCAAAAATAGGAAAACCGACTACTATCTAAATGGTGGCCGATTAGGAAAAGGGGAGATGCAGCTCGACCTGGGTGTCATGGTACACCAGTCATTGAAAGTAGGCATGCAGGTACAGCAGGCAGTGAAGAAAGCCAATGGTATGTTAGCTTTCATAGCAAAAGGATTTGAGTATAGGAGCAGGGATGTTCTACTTCAGTTGTATAGGGTCTTGGTGAGGCCACACCTGGAGTATTGCGTACAGTTCTGGTCTCCAAATCTGAGGAAGGACATTATTGCCATAGAGGGAGTGCAGCGAAGGTTCACCAGACTGATTCCTGGGATGTCAGGACTGTCTTATGAACAAAGACTGCATAGACTCGGTTTATACTCGCTAGAATTTAGGAGATTGAGAGGGGATCTTATAGAAACTTACAAGATTCTTAAGGGGTTGGACAGGCTAGATGCAGGAAGATTGTTCCCGATGTTGGGGAGGTCCAGGACAAGGGGCCACAGCTTAAGGATAAGGGGGAAATCCTTTAGGACCGAGATGGGAAGGAATTTTTTCACACAGAGAGTGGTGGGTCTCTGGAACTCTCTGCCCCAGAGGGTAGTTGAGGCCAGTTCATTGGATATATTTAAGAGGGAGTTAGATGTGGCCCTTGTGGCTAAGGGGATTAGAGGGTATGGAGAGAAGGCAGGTACGGGATACTGAGTTGGATGATCAGCCATGATCATATTGAATGCCGGTGCAGGCTCGAAGGGCCGAATGGCCTATTCCTGCACCTAATTTCTATGTTTCTATGTTTCTAGGAAGGCAGAGGATACACAAACCCGTCTTCACTTTGACAGTGATCGAGAGTCAAAAAACAAATTCCTGGGTGTGAAGATCTGCCCTGGACCCACCACATTAATGCAATCAGAAAGAAAGCTCATCAACCCCTCTATTTCCTGAGAAGATTTCGGTGATTCGGCATGACAACGAATACTCTCTTGAACTTCTACAGGTGTTCTTTTGAGAGCATATTGACTGGTTGCATCATGATCTGGTTTGGGAACTTGAATCCCCTGGAATGAAGAAGATTGCAAAAAATGGTGAACACTGTCTATCTGGTCCATCATACATATCTACCTCCCCACCACTGAATGATCTACAGGAGTTGCTGTTTCAAAAAGGCAGCCAACATCATCAGAGACCTAAGCCACACTCTCATTTCATTTCTGCCATTGGGAAAAAGGTATAGGAGCTTGAAAATTGTGATGTTGATGTTCAGGAGCAGATTCTCCCCAAGAACCATCAGTCTGTTAAACATGACAACCTCCAACTAAGCTACCTACTACATAGACTGGGGGGCATTGTTTTCTCTATGCACTCTTATTTGTTGTTTTTTTATATACTTCTTATTTTGTTGTGTATTATGGTATTTAGTGAGTGCAAAGTTTAGGTATCTGTTGTGCTGCTGCAAATAAGAATTCAGTTGTTACATTTTGGGACATATACAATAAAATATTCTTGACTCCTGTAAGAATTACATGTGCCACTTATGTCCAAGATCATCTTTTGTCTATTTTAAAATACTTCTGTTAGATCATGTATAACCAGGGGTTTTCAGGAAAGATGGTAGTTAAGAAACCCTTAATCTTCTTTCAAAGCATCTCAGAAGAAAATACACCATCTTAGTTTGCTTCGTCTTTATTCAATTTCGACCAATTCTGCAGATATTCTCTTGGAATGACCAACTTGATTAGCATTATTCAATTGTACTTAACAGACTGTTGGTAACCATTTAAAAGGGTTCTCGCTTGTCATTTTCATTAGCTGGCAATTTTATGAAACCCAAAGTTCATACAGAGAAAATGGATAATCAATGTTTTGAAATCATTTCCCGCTAATAAAATACCAGCGTTACTTCCAAACCTCAAGTGTTATTATCTGAACATGCTTGACTTAATACAGAAAATAGGCACATGAGAGTCTTCCAGACTCAGTAACGAGTTCAGCAATTTCAGTTTAGTTTATTGTCACATGTACCAAGGTACAGTGAAAAGCTTTTGTTTACTGTTGTCCAGTCAGCAGAAAGACAAAACATAATTACAATCAAGCCATTTACAGTGTATAGATACATTATAAGGGATTTACGTTTAGTGCAAGGTAAAGCCAGCTAAGTACATTCAAGGGTAGTCCAAGGGTCACCAATGAGGTAGATAGTAGTTCAGCACTACTCTATGTGGTAGGATGATTCAGTTGCCTGATAACAACTGGTAAGCAACTGCCCCTGAATCTAGAAGTGTGCATTTTCACACTTCTATATCCTGATGGGAGAGGGGAGAGGAGGGAATGGCCAAGGTGCAACTTGTCCTTGATTATGCTGCTGGCCTTGCCGCAGCAGCGTGAGGTACAAAAGGAGTCAATAGAAGGGAGGTTGGTTTGTGTGATGGTCTGGGCTGCGTCCACAATTCGCTGCTATGTCTTGCGGTCTTGGATGGAGCTGTTCCTAAACCAAGCTGTGATGCATCCTTATAAAATGCTTTCCATGATCTGCAAAGGTTGGAGAGAGTTGTAGGGGACATGCTAAACTTCCTAAGCCTTTTAAGGAAGTAGATGTGGTGTGCTTTCTTGATTGTTGCTTCAATATGGGTAGCCCAGGAGAAGTTGTTGGGCATATTGACAACTAGAAATTTGAAGTTTTCAACCATCTCCACAGCCGTCATTGCAAACTGGGGTATGTGTACTGCTTCACTTCCTGAAGTCGATCACTATCTCCTTTGTCTTTCTGACATTGAGAGAAAGGTTGTTTTCTCAACACCAGGACACGAGGTTCTCGATCTCCTTCCTGTACTTCGTCTCATCATTATTTGATATCCGGCCCACATTCGTGGCGTCGTCTGCGAATTGGAAAATTGAATTAGATTTTTACATGCTTGCACAGTGGTGGGTGTACTAGGAGTAACAAAGGGGGCTGATAACACATCCTTGTGGAGCACCAGTGTTGACGATTATTTGCTCCTATCCTCACTGATTGGGGTCTGTTGGTCTTGAAGTCAAGGATCCAGTTGCAGAGATGAGTGCTGACATCAGGTCTGGTCTGTTTGGTGATAAGCTTGGATGGTATAATGGCATTAAAGGCAGACCTGTTGTTTATGAGTAGGAGTCTGATGTGGGTGTCTCCCATATCCCGATGTTCCAGGGACGAGTGTAGGGCGATGGCATCGTCCTTGGACTTGTCGCAGTGGTAGGCAAACTGCAGTGGGTCAAGGCCACTGGGTAGACTAGATTTAATGTGTTCTATAACTACTCTATCAACTTTTCATGATGGTGGATGTCAAGGCCACTGGGCGGCAGTCATGTTGGCGTTAGGCATTTCAGGTAATGATTCTGCTATTCTCATTTACAGCTCCTCTAAACCCACCTTCGGCTACTTCAATGCTCTATACCACCTACTCTTACCTCATTCCATCATTCCTTTATCACCAAATCCTGCCTCCCTATCATGAGCATTCCTTGTTGTTCTTTATGATCTCCAAATTCAAATGAATGATCAAGGGTCTGAAATATTAACTCTTATTTCTCAGCTAGAGGATTATGCCTAATTTATCTCATTTTCTGGTTTTATTTTAGGATATCAGGGCAGTAGACATGGATTTTGGTAAGTCATTTGATAAGAGTCTACATTTCAAACTGTTCCAGAAAGTTAGGGCAGGTAGGATCCAAGCCAAGCAGACAAACTGGTTCCAAAATTGAATTGGTGATAGGAAGCAGACTGTCATGCTGGAGGGATGATATTCTAATTGAAAGCCTGATCAGACTAGATATTCAGTAATCAATAGTAGGACTTATTGTTTGTGATCTATGTTAATGACTTGGATGTAAATCTGGAAGGAAGTTTTGAAATGTTTGCAGATGACAAACTTGTTTGTATTGTGAATCGCAAGGAAGGTTTTCTAAGGCTACAGTAAGATATAGATCGGATTGAAAATTAGACGGAGCATCATCAGATGGAATATAGTCCTGAAAGTACAAAGTATTTTGGGAGGTCAAATCAGAGTAAAACATGTACAATAAATGGTTGATGAACCATGAACTTTGGAGTCCAAGTCTACAGTTCCCTTAAAGTGACAACACAAGTAGGTACAGTATTGATGAATGCATATTGCATACTTGCCTTCATGGGTCAGTACTCTGAATAAAAAAACTTGTTGTTTACAGTTATGTTGCAACTGTATACAATTCTGGTTAAACCACACATAAGAGTATTATGTGCAGATGTGGTCGCTATCAAAAGGGTGTGGTTGCACTGGAGAGAATGCAGAGGAGAATCACCAGGATTTTGCCAGGATTGGCGGACTTTAGTTCAGAGAAGGGATTGGATAGGCCATAGCAAAGAAAACTGAGGGGTGAACCGATTGAGGCTGAATATACGAAGCATAGACAGGATGGATATTCAGAACCTTCTTCCCATGATAGTGATATCAAAGCCTATAAAGCACATTTTTAATGAGAAGAAGGAATTTTAAAGGGGGGTTAAGCAAAAACTTTTTGTTACAGAGAGTGGTTGATATGCTGCGAGATTGCAGAGACTTGGAAGAATAATAGGATGCTCACAGTAGGCAATTTTGTTTTTCCTAATCTCGGCTTGAATTACCATAGTGTTAAGGGCTTAGATGGGATGGAATTTGTTCAGGAAAATTTCCTGAGGCATTATATAGAAGGCCGCATCAGGGAGAGTGTAAAGTTTGACGTACTCTTGGGTAACATGTTAGGGCAAGTAACTGAAGTGACAATAGTTTTATTAGCTTTACCTTTTTAATGGAAAAGAACAGAACTGATCCACAAGTTAAAGTTCAAAATTTGGGCAAGTCAAATTTTGACAATATTATGGTCATGCAGTTCTGGTCACCCCATTACAGGAAATATGTGGAGGTGCTGGAGAGGGTGCAGAGGAGGCATGCCAGAATGTTGCCTAGGTTCAGCTATAGGGATAGGTTGGCTGGGATTATTTTCTCTGGAATATCAGGGTTGAGAAGAGACGATAGAAGTATATACAATTATGAGAGGCATAGATAAGCTAAACCATCAGAACTTTTTCCCAGGGTGGAAATGCCCAACACTGGAGGACATAGCTATAAGGTGAGAGAGTGAAAGTTTAATGGAAATAATTTTACACAGAGAGTAGTGGGAGTCTGGAAAGCAATGCCAAGTGTGGTGGTGGAGCCAGGTATGATAGTGGTGTGTAAGAGGCTTTTATATAGACACTTGGAAGTGCATGGAATAGAGATATCATGTTCTTGGCATCATGTTCAGCATAAGCATTGTGGGCCAAAGTGCCCAATCCTGTGTTGTACTGTTCTATATTCTATGTTCTACTAGACAGGAGTTTGAAAAAGTTGATTGGAGTAAGTTTTTTGTGGGCAAAACGATGTTGACAAAGTGATGGGCTTTTAAAAGTGAGATAGCTAGAGTTCAAAGTTTGCATGTTCCTGAAAGGCAAGACCAACCAGAGTAGGGAACCTCAAATTCCAAGACATATTGAGGCTGTGGCCTAAAAAAGGAGGCATGAGTCAGGTACAAGCAGCAGGGATCAAGTGAATCCCAAGAGGAGTAAATCGAATGCACAGATATACTTAAGAAGGAAATCAGAAGGGCAAAGAGGGTACATGAGATAACATCAGCAGAAAAGTCTAAGGAGGATCCAAAGAGATTTTATAGGTACATTATGGGGAAAGGTGCAACTACGGAGTAAATAGGGCCTCTCAAAGTCCATATTTGACATCTACATTTGAAGGCAAAGGGATAAGCAAGTCCCCAATGGACATTTCTACAAGATGTGGGTGAGACCACCTGAAATATTATGTTCAGCTTTGATCACCCAGATGTAGGAAAGATGACATTAAGCTGGAGAGAGTGCAGAAAATATGTACAAGAATGTTCCCAAGACTCAAGGAACTGAGGAGAGGGTGGGCAGGCAAGGACTTTATTCCTTGGAATATAGGAAATTGATGGGTGATCTTTGAAAGGTGTATAAAATTATGAAAGGCAGATGTAGGTTGAATGCAGACAATCCTTTTGCAGGCAAATGGCACTAGTGAAAAAGGTTAAAAAAGGATGGCATCTATATTTTTGGTTGAAAGGTTCATTTATGTGCTGTACAACACTATGATTATGCAATATTTTTTGCTTTCACATTAATAGTTTTCAGGTCACAACTCAAACATTATTTGTTTTATTTGTAAACATATTTACATGAGAATGAATAAGCATATCTAATTGGAACATAACTTGGCAAACTCAAATAATTCCTAATTTAATAAAATTATTCCAACATAATATTATTGATATTGGTAACTTTACACAAGTAGAAGCCATGTGTGGCTAAATGATTCTGTGATTAATATTATCATCATTTAAAGCATAAT
Organism: Raja brachyura; assembly: GCA_963514005.1. Next base: position 104,483,945 of record OY740785.1, read on the forward strand.
TGTGCATCTTTAAGTGAAAATATTTGCATCCAAATAAATTTTAAGAACGGAATGCATTCCAACTGCTGGTAGTTATTATGCTGACTTACCATCTGGTAAAATATCGATTAAAACTGGTCATATTTATTCAGCATTGATGCCAATTGGCAATCTATTGTGAATTTTATCCTACAAACAAGTAGACTAAATGCAACAGAGGAGCAAAATAGTGGAGGGGGATACAATTAATTTTAATTCAACTTTAAATTGTAAATCATTGTGGCACACCTACCCTGTACTGCAAGTGAGATGTTGACAATGAGGACAAATGAGGGGTAAATGCGATACATTTGAAATGACTGCATTAATAATTGTCACATTGTATCAATGAAATTGAGTATGCACATATTGATGTATGTGGGTGTATAATAGTCCTGAATTTCCATGATTTGTTAAGTCTTTTATTCCCCCATTCTTCCAAAAACTTTTAAACTGCAACATTCCACAAGCAAGATAGCAGACCATCAACCTAATCGCTGCATATGGCTGATCACACTAAGTACTAATTGGAAGGTCAAACAGCACCATCTTATTCAGTCCATCAATACTTTCTCAAGTTTCTCATCTTTATTTCGGTTTCCTATGTGCCGGTGTTTAAAATACAGCATGGTCTTTTTCACAGATTAAGAAACAAGCAGAAACAGTCTCTGAAAATATAACATGAAATTTTCAGCTCGACACTAGGATTTTGTGGATATTTAAACCTTTTTTTTTTAAATTGTAATGAGCACGAGCCACAGCCCTTTCACCTGCAAAGAAGAAAGACAAACTGGATCACCATTTTTAACAATGTTTAACTCCTGTCAGTGTGGACAAAATGCAGTATGGACTATGGAACAACATTGGGAACAAAGGAACGATGTTTATTCATCCCAGGAGTTTGGTTCTGTTCTGATTCCCAATTTTGCAAAATGCAAAATTAACAACACTCAAGCAAAACCACAGGTTTCCGAGAACCTTTTTACTATTATTATTACACTGGAAGTGCAGAATGAAGTGCCTACAAACCCAGTTAATAAAGCTTCCATTTACTGCTTTTAAACAGAGCTGAGAAGTATCTAGTTATGAATGTGTCCCAAGGTCAATATGGGGAATGTGATCAAATGCTTGAAAGAGCATTGTGGTTGTGGATCTGATGGGCCTTTGGAACAATGCTCCTATGGAAGGCAGGCAATCAGAGATGAATAATGTAGGTTGACTGACAGAACCTGAAGAATCTGAACATTGTGTTCCAAGCTTTTCCAAGAAATTTGATTTTCTTCATTGCTAACAGGGTTTTAACACAAAAATGCACATGCTGTAATCACCATAATTGCAGTACATCGGTTGCACTTAAAAATAGAACATCCAGGTATCTGCGGTTCCTTGTTTCTACAGCGGCACAATGGTGCAGCGGTACAGTTGCTGTGCTTGCAGCACCGGAGACCCGGGTTCGATCCCGACTACTGGTGCTGCCTGTACAGAATTTGTAAGTTCTCCATGTGAACGCGTGGATTTTCTCCGAGATCTTTGGTTTTCTCCCACACTCCAAAGACGTACAGGTATGTAGGTTAATTGGCTTGGTGTATGTGTAAGTTGTCAGTAGTGTGTGTAGGATAGTGTTAGTGTGCGGGGATTGCTGGTCGGTGTGGACTCGGTGGGCCGAAGAGCCTGTTTCCACACTGTATCTCTAAACTAAACTGGTCTAGTTTTACAGATTTTTCCACAAAAAAACATTTTTCTTTACAATAACCCCGCTCCCTTCAAGATCGATCGCATCCCCCGTTGATCTATTGTGGTGATAGGCAAATTGTATTGGGTCCAGGTAGTGACTACAGTAGATGATATGCGCCATAACCACTCAAACACGGTGTTCTCCCATTGGTAGCATGCTTAGTGATGCCTCGCTGTCGCTCGAGTTGCCACTTGGTTTCACATTGTTGGAAGTGATGGTGTGCAAGCCCTGCCAGAGCTACCGAACTTCTGTCTCCAGTGTTTCCTGGCACTGTCTTCCCTGCAAGTACGACATTCCACGAGGTTGTGAGCTCCCTTGTTGTCGGTAAACCCTTAAAGAGTCGATAACTCCATTGTCATTGGAAGATCACAATAGCGCTAATCCATATAAATGGAGTGCAGCTTGTCAGTTACAGCACTGATTTCTGCCATTTATTTTATCTATAGTAGTTCAGAACTGCTATATTTGAACCTGTCCTGTTGTGCTGCTTCCAAAACATTGCCAGAGTACAGCGCCTTTTTTTGAGGTCTCAGATCCATTGCAACACAGAGGTAGGCCGCACAGTCTATGTGACTTGCAACAGAACATCAGTCTTTTGCCATCCAAGCTCTCAACTTACTGCCATCAATTTCCCAGTGGACTTCCAGAGTGTCACCACCATTACTCTGATAGCATGTTCACTATTGCACTCACAGCATAATGATACGGTCCAAAGCCGGGCTATCCAGCCTGAAAGATGCTCGATCATCATGCTCGGCCAGGCCAAGTTTCCTCATTTGCAAGTCAACATCCTTCCATAAATCTGACCACACCCACTGAGGGAGGGCCACGTGGAAATATTAGAGCAGCTTAGTACTGTTGGAAAACAGGTATTTAGTCTCATGCAATGACTTAGTTGATAATTGAGTGGATGTTAATAATTTCTGCACAGCAATTTTCTTTTTTCCTCCCATCACATGTGCTAAAGTGGGTACAGATAAGCAGTAGTAGTCTGCTGATAATATGGAAACTGAATATGGAAACTGTTACAAAGAGGTATTATTTATAAGGAAACAAGAATTTCTGGGAGGTTCCTTTTATAATGAATATCCCCAATTGTCATTGAATGTCCTGCAAAGCTGACAGCTTAATCCATTGCAGTGCTTATGTTGAAGAAAATTGCCAATGCTGACAGATGGGCAACTCTGACGTCTCCTAGTTGAGTACAGGACAATGGGCAGCATGTGCACAAAGATTTGCAGATTCTAGCAGCATCCCAAGGAGGCTGGTAGTGATTGGAGTTCTGAAATCTAGCAAATACATAAAGGATTTCACTCTCTCAATGTAAAAAAGTTGTTTGCAACTATCACAAAACAATCTGTAAAGCAAATGCCAGATACCTGGTTAGCTCATTGCTGCAAAATAAAAGTTTGCAATAATTATAAAACCAAAAACCAGAAAAGGGCAAATTAACAGAAACTTTCCGAATGTATTTGCTGTATACTTCAGCTTGGTGGTATACCAAAAAGTTGAAATGTATTTTGGAGATCCTGAAAAAGCCAGCAAAGACACTAAATAAAATAAATAAAATGCTGGAAATACTTAGCAGGTGAAATGGCATCAATGGAGAAAATAATTACGTTTTCAAGTCAGAACTGCTAGCAAATAACCAACTGACCTCAAATATTAAATCAATTTCAAGCATTTTCTGCTTTTATTTCAAATGTTCAGAATGTGTAATTTGGCTGTTTGTCTACAAGACATCTCAAGTAGAGGAAGAGGAGGAGGGGGAGGAGCAACACCCGACCGGTAAGGATAAAAATCCAGCGCGGGATTTGCTTTTTCAGAGGCCCACAGGAGCCGTTGGAAGAGGAGGAGGGGGAGGAGCAACACCCGACCGGTAAGGATAAAAATCTAGCGCGGGGCTTGCTTTTTCAGAGGCCCACAGGAGCCGTTGGAAGAGGAGGAGGGTGAGGGGCAACACCCGACCGGTAAGGATAAAAATCCAGCTCGGGCCTTGCTTTTTCAGAGGCCCACAGGAGCCGTTGGAAGAGGAGGAGGGGGAGGGGCAACACCCGACCGGTAAGGATAAAAATCCATAATCCACTTACCAAAATCCATAACGTTCCATTCGGAGAAGTGGATTTTTTGGGGGTTTTTTTGAGGAAGCCGCTGATTGGTGGGAAGTGGACTAGGGTAAGCAGCTGATTGGCAGTCAGATTCCAGCAGTTTGTTGTGTATTTTGTATTGTGTTGATATTGTATCCTGTGTAAGGGGGGAGTATGAAGGCCAGGGCAGTGTACTGTTGTGGATGTCAGATGTGGGAGGTCAGGGAAGCTTATAGCCCTCCAGACGTCCACATCTGCGCCAGGTGTGGCGAGATGGGGCTCCTAAAGGACTGTGTTAGGAACCTGATGCAACAGCTCGAGGACCTCCGTCTGGTCAGGGAGAATGAGGAGGTCACAGACAGGAGTTACAGGGAGGTGGTCACTCCCAGACCACGGGAGGCAGACAAGTGGGTCACTGTTAGGAAGGGCAAGGGGCAGAGGCAGGGACTAGAGAGTACCCCGGTGGCTGTACACCTGGAAAATAGGTACTCATGTTTGAGTTCGATTGGAGCGGACAGCCTACCTGGGGGCAGCAACAGCGGCCGGGCCTCCGGCACAGAGAACGGCCCTGATGCTCAGAAGGGTAGCAAAAAGAGGGCAATTGTAATAGGGGACTCCATAGTTAGGGGGTCAGATTGGCGATTCTGTGGACACAGTCGGGAGACTCGGATGGTAGTTTGCCTCCGTGGTGCCAGGGTCTCGGATGTGTCGGAACGTGTCGAAAAGATTCTGAAAAGGGAGGGAGAGGAGCCTGATGTTGTGATACACATTGGTACCAATGACATAGGCAGAAAAAGAGAAGAGGTCCTGAAAGGAGAATTTAGGGAGTTGAGGGGAAAGTTAAGGAGAAGGACCAAAAGAGTAACAATTTCAGGATTACTGCCTGTGCCACGTGACACTGAGAGTAGAAATGGAATGAGGTGGAGGATAAATGTGTGGCTGAGGGACTGGTGCAGTGGGCAGGGATTCAAGTTTCTTGATCAGTGGGACATCTTTTGGGGAAGGCATGATCTGTATAAAAAGGATGGGTTGCACTTGAACCTGAGGGGAACCAATATCCTGGCGGGGAGATTTGCAAAGGAGACTTTAAACTAGAAAGGCTGGGGGGAGGGACTCCGGTAGAGGGGGCTAGGGGGCAGGGTGAGGGGCAAGAGGCAGAGAAGGGAACCACTCGGACCCAAAATGTAGACGAGAAAGAGGAAAAAGATAATAAACAGAGAATAAGGGATGGTGGGTTTCTAAAATGTGTATATTTTAAAGCTAGGAGCATTGTAAGAAAGGTGGATGAACTTAGAGCCTGGATTGACACCTGGAAATATGATGTTGTGGCAATCAGTGAAACATGGTTGCGGGAGGGTTGTGATTGGAAACTAAATATTCCAGTATTTTGTTGCTTCAGGTGTGATAGAATTGGAGGGACCAGAGGTGGAGGTGTTGCATTGCTTGTCAGAGAAGATATTACAGCAGTGCTTTGGCAGGATAGATTAGAGGGCTCGTTTAGGGAGGCTATTTGGGTGGAACTGAGAAGTGGGAACGGTGTAGCAACACTTTTAGGTGTGTATTATAGACCACCAAATGAGGAGCGAGAATTGGAAAAGCTAATATGTAAGGAGATAGCAGATATTAGTAGTAAGCACAAGGTAGTGATTGTGGGAGATTTCAATTTTCCAAAAATAGACTGGGAAACACATTCTGTAAATGGGCTGGATGGTTTGGAGTTTGTTAAATGTGTGCAGGATAGTTTTTTGCAGCAATACATAGAGGTATCGACCAGAGAAGGGGCAGTGCTGGACCTCCTGTTAGGAAATGAGGCAGGTCAGGTGACGGAGGTATGTGTTGGTGAGCACTTCGGGACCAGTGATCACAATACCATTAGTTTCAATATAATTATGGAGAGAGTCAGAACGGGACCTAGGGTTGAGATTTTTGATTGGAGAAAGGCTAACTTTGAGGGAATGCATAATGATTTAAAAGGAGTGAATTGGGACATTTTGTTTTATGGGAAGGATGTAGAAGAGAAATGGAGGACATTTAAAGGGGAAATTGTAAGAGTACAGAATCTTTGTGTTCCTGTTCAGTTGAAAGGAAATGGTAAAAATCGGAAAGAGCCATGGTTTTCAAGGGAAATTGGACACGGTTCGAAAAAAGAGAGATATCTACAATATTTATAGGAGGCATGGAGTAAATTAGGTGCTAGATGAGTATAAAGAATGTAAAAAGAATCTAAAGAAAGAAATAAGAAAAGAGATGGGGGAGATATTGAACAATTTCTTTTCTTCGGTATTGACGGAAGTTAGTGTAGAAATAGCAGGGGCTATGACAGAAATATTTCAAATGTCATTAGAAACGGGAATAGTGCCGGAGGATTGGTGCATGTTGTTCCAATGTTTAAAAAGGGTTCAAAGAATAAACCTAGCAATTATAGACCTGTTAGTTTGACATCAGTGGTGGGCAAATTAATGGAAAGGATACTTAGAGAGAATATATATAAGCATCTGGATAAACAGGGTCCGATCAAGATTTGTGCCTGGAAGGTCATGTTTGACAAACCTTCTTGAATTTTTTGAAGAGGTTACTAGGGAAATTGATGAGGGTAAAGCAGTGGATGTTGTCTATATGGATTTCAGTAAGGCCTTTGACAAGGTTCCCCATTGGTTAAGAAGGTTCAATCTCTGGGTGTTAATGGCGGAGTAGCAAGATGGATTCAACAATGGCTGAATGGGAGATGCCAGAGAGTAATGGTGGATGGCTGTTTGTCAGGTTGGAAGCTGGTGACCAGTGGGGTGCCTCAGGGATCTATGTTGAGTCCACTGTTGTTTGTCATGTACATCAATGATCTAGATGATTCGGTGGAAAATTGGATAAGTAAGTATGCAGATGATACTAAGATAGGTGGTGTTGTGGATAATGAAGTAGATTTTCAAAGTCTACAGAGAGATTTGGGCCATTTGGAAGAGTGGGCTGAAAGATGGCAGATGGAGTTTAATGCTGATAAGTGTGAGGTGCTACATCTTGGCAGGACAAATCAAAATAGGACGTACATGGTAAATGGTAGGGAATTGAGGAATGCTGTGGAACAGAGGGATCTAGGAATAACTGTGCATAGTTCCCTGAAGGTGGAATCGCATGTAGATAGGGTGGTAAAGAAAGCTTTTGGTGTGCTGGCCTTTATAAATCAGAGCATTGAATATAGGAGTAGGGAAGTAATGTTAAAATTGTACAAGGCATTGGTGAGACCAATTCTGGAGTATGGTGTCAACATATAGGAAGGATGCCAACAAAATAGAGAGAGTACAGAGGAGATTTACTAGAATGTTGCCTGGGTTCCAGCAACTAAGTTACAGAAAAAGGTTGAACAAGTTAGGTCTTTATTCTTTGGAGCGCAGAAGGTTAAGGGGGGGGACTTGATTGAGGTCTTTAAAATGATGAAAGGGATAGACAGAGTTGACGTGGATAAGCCTTTCCCATTGAGGGTAGGGAATATTCAAACAAGAGGGCATGACATGAGAATTAAGGGACAGTAGTTTAGGGGTAACATGAGGGGGAACTTCTTTACTCAGCGAGTGGTGGCTGTGTGGAATGATCTTCCAGCAGAAGTGGTGGAGGCAGGATCGATTTTAACATTTAAAAGTAAAGTAGATAGGTATATGGACGGGAAGGGAATGGAGGGGTATGGTCTGAGTGCAGGTAGATGGGACTAGGGGAAAATAAATGGCCGGCACGAACCGAGAAGGCCTGTTTCCGTGCTGTAATTCTTATATGGTTATTATATGGTTATAAGTAAGACATTTAGAATTGTTCACTGACCATTAGAAGTTTAAAATAGTAAATAATAAATCTATGCACACTCAATGATTTTGAATCATTACTTGAATGAAGATCTGACTACTCTTAGTTTCTTTCTAAACCCATGAACCCACCTTCACATTTTTCGAGCTATTCCTCATACATACATTAAAATGTAGTATGTGATGCAAATATTGCAGTTTGCTCTGTTATGCAATTGCTTGCAATGATCTCTATCAGAAAATCCAATCATGATTATGCTAAATAATGTTATTTGAAATGTTGTATTGTAACTTATCTAGTGTAGTTTCACGTGTCATTAAATATTGCGTAATTGCTCTTCAAGGCTGTGATGGGCAGGGCAAAGTAACTTGAGTTTTATTGGAAAATACTCCATTCCCGTACTAAGTATAATCCACATCTACATCCAATCAAGTTTATGACCATATTATTTAGTACAACAGTGAGTAGTCACCATCTATGCACACTATCAATAAATAATCCCGACTACATATGGATAGACACATATTCGTTTCCAGCAATATTAAAAATCAAATTACAAAACTGGTTACAATGTAATCAATTGCAACATAATTAAAATAAGGATTAAATTTCCTCCTCGCATGTTAAGAAATATTTTTTAAACCCGCAGATTATTTTCCCCTCTGAAGTTAGACTTTTTATTTCAGCATTTAATTTAAAACACTTAAAAGTGTGAAGATAATTGCGCAGCTAGGGCAAAGTTGCTGGGAATTATTCAACACTGATATAATCCCAAATGGTATAATCCCTCTCCCCGCATAACAAATTGGTAGAATGTTTCGTGCACATAAAACGCAAGTGAGGAACAGTGTCCTCCTCTAACCGTGGTGCTCACCGAGGTGCTGCACTCCTTTCCACTTGCAACGCCTGGCCTGGCCTGATCTGGTCTGTTCTGGCGGAGGTCGCCGAGGTGAGGGGGAGGAAGCAGTGGTTGAAGATTCGCTCCGTGGAGGGACTGGGAGAGTTGTCTTGCGCTGTGACTCCCCCCCCCCCCCCCCCCCCCCCCCCCCCCTCAGGTTGTCCGAGCAAAGGGATCTGCGCCCAGCGACGCCGCTGCGACGGACTAACGGCTGCTGCTGAGGCGCGACGGACTAACGGCTGCTGCCGGCGGGAAGCTCGCGCGCCGCCTCGCTCGCCGCGGCCCGGCCGTTAACCGTTAACTTGGTGCGTGCGCGTTCTTTTTTCGAAAAAAAAGAGAAAAGTAAAGGCAATGCATTATACTACATGCGTACATGTATATATTCATATCAATGTCGGCGGCCAGAGGGGTTTTGGAGTCTCGCTCGACCTCGGTAAATTGGACGTCCTATCGATAGGGGACGGGATGAGGGAAGCCAAGCATTGGGGTGGACGTGGGGCTGGAGGGAGGGAGGGATGGGAGTGGGGAGTCAAGGTGTGGGGGTGTCAGAGAGGCCTGTCAGAGGGAGTGGGGATGTCAGAGGGAGTGGGGGTGTCAGAGGGAGTGGGGGTGTCAGAGGGAGTGGGGGTGTCAAAGAGAGTAGGGGTGTCAGATGGAGTGGGGGTGTCAGAGGGAGTGGGGGTGTCAGAGGGAGTGGGGGTGTCAGAGGGAGTGGGGGTGTCAGAGGGAGTGGGGGTGTCAGAGGGAGTGGGGGTGTCAGAGGGAGTGGGGGTGTCAAAGAGAGTAGGGGTGTCAGATGGAGTGGGGGTGTCAGAGGGAGTGGGGGTGTCGGAGGGAGTGGGGGTGTCAGAGGGAGTGGGGGTGTCAGAGGGAGTGGGGGTGTCAGGGAGTGGGGGTGTCAGAGGGAGTGGGGGTGTCAGAGGGAGTGGGGGTGTCAGAGGGAGTGGGGGTGTCAGAGGGAGTGGGGGTGTCAAAGAGAGTAGGGGTGTCAGATGGAGTGGGGGTGTCACAGGGAGTGGGGGTGTCAGAGGGAGTGGGGGTGTCAGAGGGAGTGGGGGTGTCAAAGAGAGTAGGGGTGTCAGAGGGAGTGGGGGTGTCAGATGGAGTGGGGGTGTCAGAAGGAGTGGGTGTTCAGAGGGTGGGTATCCGGAGGGTGTGGGGTGTCAGAGGGTTAGTATTAGTACGTGGGGGTCGGGGGGACTGGATTGGTGCCAGGCAGGGGTGGGTGTCGGAGGGATGGGAGTTGGGTATCAGGTGTCAGAGTGGGTGAGGGTCGGGATGAGGGAGGGTTGGGAGTCAAGAGTTGGCTGTTGGGGGAGAGGTTGGGTGGAGGAGTTGGGTGTTGGGGAGGCGGGGGATGGCTGTCGGGGGGGGGGGGGGGAAGCGGGTGTCCTGGGGCGGGCATGGGTGGAGTTGATGTATGGTTGATAGGGCAAGTGGAGGCACATAGTGGGGAGAGAGAGGAAGATGGATGAATAGTGGAGGGTGGTGAAAGTAGGATGGATGGATGCCGATGGGCAGAGTGGTTCATGGCGGGGGGGGGGGGGGGGGGGGGGGAGGGAAGGAGGTAGGTGACCCAGCGATAAGTGAGGGTGGGCAGTGGGGATGGGAATGAGTAGTTGGGTGGCATGTATAGTGGGGTAAGGTAGGTGAATGACAGTACAAGAGGGGAGAGTGGTTAGTGGGACTGGCAGGGAAGGAAATTGTAGTGGCGGGATGAGATGGCAGGGATGGGCTGGCAGAGATAGGGAAGGTGGGAGGCAGGAATAGTCAGGAAGGTGAGGAGGGTGGACAGCTGAGGTGGAGAGGGTGTAAAGAAGGCAATGTCACAAGGCAGGGGCAGGGTGAGAGAGGTTTGTGGCAGAGGAGAAGGGTATTGCATAGGATATTAAAAGAGAAAGGATAGGTGAGAAAGAGTACTGAAGAGCTGAGAAGAGGTGTTATAATGTTATTGTTCCCATGAAATATATATGCATGGCATGTAAAAATGTGCACTCTTTTCATAAGACCTCGGCAAACACCAGTGAAAAAGATGCATATCTATTAAAGTTATATGTTGAATAGCCAGCCCTGCGGATTGGCTCAGTCCCTGAAAGTTCTGAACGATAGGCTGACTGCACATCACCATAAATGCTATTCAGCAAGTTTTGAGATACAGCACGGAAACATGCTCTCGGCTGACCGAGTGTGCCGATCAACGATCCCCCACACGAACACTATCCTACACACACTCGGGACAACTTACAATTATACCTATACGTCTTTGTAGTGTGGGTGGGAACCGGAGATCCCAGAGAAAACCCACGCAGGTCACGAGGAGAACATAGATGCTCCGTAAATACAAGCACCCGCGGTGAGGATCTAACCCGTGTGTTTGGCCCTGTAAGGCAGCATTTTACTGCTGCGCCATCGTGCCGCAAAGTATATCCTGAGTGTGTAAATATAGACTTTTGGTTTCTCAAATAATACTGGATCTCTTATTGATCCACATCTGGTCCTCCCAGTATTGTCCTCCTTTTTATTACAACCCCTTCAGCACCCACACACCCCTCCTCCCAATTCCATCCCCCTACCTCTTCTGGCTCCATCCACCTACTACCCACCACTCCCCGACCTAGTTCCATCTTAATTTCACCTCACCCCAAATAGTTTGCATCATCTCATTGCATAATAATCAGATTCCAGTACTGTTAGCCTTTTTATCACAGTGTCACCCCCTTGCTGATGGCTCTACCTTCCCTTCCCCCACTGACTTTATCTGCCGTGCCCCCCCCCCCCCCTTCTCTGTCCACTTACAGCTCTGTCTCCCAATTCATGTTCATAAGGGATAGGTGCAGAATGAGGCCATTTGGCCCTCAAATCTACTCTGCCATTCAATCATGGCTGATCTATCTCTCTTCTAACTCCATTCTCCTGCCTTCGCCCCAGAACCCTTGACACCCATACTAATCAAGAATCTATCCATCTCTGCCTTAAAAATATCTATTAACTTGGCTTCCACAGCCTTCCATGGCAATGAATTCCACAGATTCACCACCCTCTGACTAAAGAAATTCCTCATCTTCCTAAAGGAATCTTCCGAGGCTATGACCTCTGGCCCTTGACTCTCCCACTAGTGAAAACATCCTCTCCACATCCACTCTATTCAGGTTTTTCACTATTCGGTAACCCCACCTGGTTCCATCCTCCTTCCAACCAGAAATTAGGGAAGAACACGCTGGATCATGTCTATTCCAATATCAAGCACGCATATAGAGCCATTCCCCTCCCCCAACTCGGCCAGTCAGATCATCTCTCCCTCCTGCTCTCCCCAGCCTACACCCCCCTCAGACGCAGTGCCAGGCCCACCATAAAGACTGTTACAACCTGGCCTGAAAATGCACTCTCCAAACTACAGGATTGCTTCACACAGACAAACTGGGACATATTCGAACACCAGGATCTGGAAACATTCACATGAACGCTTCTGGACTATATCAAGTTCTGCATCGGAAACGTGACTGTGGACAAAAACATTCGGGTTTTCCCAAACCAGAAATCCTGGCTGTCCAGCCAGGTCCGCACACTCCTCAGAGTCCGCGATGATGTCTTCAGGTCAGGTGACAGAGCTCTGTACAGGGCTGCTCGAGCCGATCTGGAAAGGGGAATTAAAAAAGCCAAGGTGGACCATAAGAGGAGCACAGAGGCCCACCTGTCCAGCAATAACATACGGGAGGTATGGCGGGGCATACAAGACATCACAAACTACAGAGGCTGTGCCACAACGACAGAAGACCTGAGTGCACCACTGGCAGAGAAGCTAAATTGCTTCTTTTCCCGCTTTGAAACATCACAACAACAGCACTCATCTGCTACAGCCCTGCTCCCACCCTTACCTGGCTCCTGCACTACCCCACTCACTGTAAGGGAGCACAATGTCAGACGGGTGCTCCTGGCAGTGAACCCCAAGAAGGCTGCCAGCCCAGATGGAGTACCCGGTAAGGTGCTCAAAGCGTGTGCCCACCAGCTCACCGTCATCTTCACCAGAATCTTCAATCTCTCCCTGGACCAGGCAGTTATCCTATCCTGCCTAAAATCAGCCACAATCGTCCCAGTGCCGAAGAAGTCTCCCATCACCAGCCTAAATGATTACCGTCCTGTGGCCCTCATTCCGGGTAATCACGAAGTGCTTCGAGAGATTGGTCCTCCAGCACATCAAGGACTATCTCCCTCCAGACTTCGACCCCCACCAGTTCGCCTATCGCGCAAACAGGTCCACAGAAGACGCCATCACCGTAGCTCTCCACTCTGTGCTGAGCCACCTGGAGCAGGGGCAGAGCTACGTCCGGATGCTTTTTATGGATTACAGCTCAGCTTTCAATACTATCATTCCGGACATTCTCATCGACAAACTGGTCACTCTCGGCCTCCCCACTCTCACATGTGCCTGGATAAAGGACTTCCTCACCAACCGGCCCCAGACTGTGAGACTCGGCCCCCACCTCTCCTCCACTCGCATGTTGAGTACTGGCTCCCCGCTGTGTGCTAAGCCCCCTCCTATACTGTCTCTACACCCACGACTGTAGTCTGGCCCACAACAACAACCGAATCGTCAAGTTTGCTGACGACACTACAGTAGTCGGACTCATCTCAAGGGGAGATGAGGCAGCCTACAGAGAGGAAGTCCTGAAGTTGACAGCCTGGTGCTCAGAAAACAACCTGGCTCTGAACACCAAGAAAACCAAAGAGCTCATTGTCGACTTCAGGAAGCACAGCACCGACTTACCCCCCTTATACATCAACGGTGAGTGTGTGGAGAGGGTCCACACCTTCCGGTTTCTCGGCGGCCTCATCTCCGCTGACATCTCCTGAACAGACAACATCACAGCGGTCATCAAGAAGGCTCAGCAGCGGCTGCACTTCCTGAGGGTCCTCAGGAAGCACAACCTGGACTCCAACCTGCTGCTGACCTTCTACCGCTCGTCCATTGAGAGCTGTTTACATACTGCATTACAGCATGGTACGGCAGCTGCACCATGGCAGACAGGGAGAGGCTTCAGAGGGCAGTTAGGGCAGCACAGAAGATCATCGGCTGCCCTCTCCCCTCTCTGATGGACATTTACACCTCCCGCTGCCTCAGCAGGGCGAAGAATGGATTAAAGGCTGATAAATCCCCCAGGGCCAGATAGGCTGCATCCCAGAGTACTTAAGGAACTAGCTCTGGAAATAGTGGATGCATTAGTGATAATCTTTCAAAACTCTCTAGATTCTGGAGTAGTTCCTGAGGATTGGCGGGTAGCAAACGTAACCCCTCTTTTTAAGAAGGGGGGGAGAGAGAAAACGGGGAATTACAGACCAGTTAGTCTAACATCGGTAGTGGGGAAACTGCTGGAGTCAGTTATTAAAGATGGGATAGCAGCACATTTGGAAAGTGGTGAAATCATTGGACAAAGTCAGCATGGATTTACGAAAGGTAAATCATGTCTGACGAATCTTGTGGAATTTTTCGAGGATATAACTAGTAGCGTGGATAGGGGAGAACCAGTGGATGTGTTGTATCTGGACTTCCAGAAGGCTTTCGACAAGGTCCCACATAAGAGATTAGTATATAAACTTGGGTTTATATGGGGGTTCAGTATTGATGTGGATAGAGAACTGGCTGGCAAACAGGAAGCAAAGAGTAGGAGTAAACGGCTCGTTTTCACAATGGCAGGCAGTGACTAGTGGGGTACCGCAAGGCTCAGTGCTGGGACCCCAGCTATTTACAATATACATTAATGATCTGGATAAGGGAATTGAAGGCAATATCTTCAAGTTTGCGGATGACACTAAGCTGGGGGGCAGTGTTAGCTGTGAGGAGGATGCTAGGAAACTGCAAGGTGACTTGGATAGGTTGGGTGAGTGGGCAAATGTTTGGCAGATGCAGTATAATGTGGATAAATGTGAGGTTATCCACTTTGGTGGCAAAAATAGGAAAACAGACTATTATCTAAATGGAGGCCGATTAGGAAAAGGGGAGATGCAGCGCGACCTGGGTGTCATGGTACACCAGTCATTGAAAGTAGACATGCAGGTGCAGCAGGCAGTGAAGAAAGTGAATGGTATGTTAGCTTTCATAGCAAAAGGATTTGCGTATAGGAGGAGGGAGGTTCTACTTCAGTTGTATAGGGTCTTGGTTAGACCACACCTGGAGTATTACATACAGTTCTGGTCTCCAAATCTGAGGAAGGACATTATTGCCATAGAGGGAGTGCAGAGAAGGTTCACCAGACTGATTCCTGGGATGTCAGGACTGTCTTATGAACAAAGACTGCATAGACTCGGTTTATACTCTCTAGAATTTAGGAGATTGAGAGGGGATCTTATAGAAACTTACAAAATTCTTAAGGGGTTGGACAGGCTAGATGCAGGAAGATTGTTCCCGATGCTGGGGAGGTCCAGGACAAGGGGTCACAGCTTAAGGATAAGGGGGAAATCCTTTAGGACCGAGATGAGAAGGACTTTTTTTCACACAGAGAGTGGTGGGTCTCTGGAACTCTGCCACAGAGGGTAGTTGAGGCCAGTTCATTGGCTATATTTAAGAGGGAGTTAGATGTGGCCCTTGTGGCTAAGGGGATCAGAGGGTATGGAGAGAAGGCAGGTATGGGATACTGAGTTGGATGATCAGCCATGATGATATTGAATGGCGGTGCAGGCTCGAAGGGCCGAATGGCCTACTCCTGCACCTAATTTCTATGTTTCTATGTCTATGTTTCTAAGAACATTATCAAGGACAGCTCCCATCCTGCATTTGGCCTGTTCAACCTGCTACACTCAGGGAAACGCTATAGGTGCATCAGCACAAGGACAAATAGACTCAAGAACAGTTTCTTTCCAAAATCCATTATCTCCCTGAACTCACACATGCACTGACTTCACAGCCTAACCCCCAGACTTTCATCTATCCACCTACTGTAATTTGTACTGTAACTGGAATTTCCAATATGTGCAATAACCCATACCGGATATAGGAATCCTATTTATCCATTCTATTTATCTATTGTCTTTTTATAGATATGTATATAGTGCTGCAGAAACTGTGCACCTTATCCCCCCCCCTTTTTTTTTGTTTTGCACTGAGTAGGAGCAGCTTTTAATCTCATTGTACATGTATATAGTGACATTAAAAGGCATTCTGATTCTGAAATGGAACTTTTTTTATTTCCCTCCACATATACGGCCTAATTCACTGAGTTGCTCCAGCAGTTTGTTTTTTGCTTTTTCACCTCTCCTTGGCTCATCTTTCATCTCCTGCTCAATGTCCCCGCCCTTCCCTTTATGTTGGTGAACCCGCCTCTCCACTCTCAGTCCTGACACAAGGTGTTGACACCAATTGTTGACAGATGTTGCTTGACTTGTTGAGAACCTTCAGTAGTTTGTTTTTAATAACCATATAACAATTACAGCACGGAAACAGGCCCTCTCGGCCCTTCCAGTCCGTGCCAACCATTTATTTTCCCCTAGTCCCATCTACCTGCACTCAGACTATACCCCTCCATTCCCTTCCCATCCATATACCTATCCACTTTACTTTTAAATGTTAAAATCGATCCTGTCTCCAACACTTCTGCTGGAAGCTCATTCCACACAACCACCTCTGAGTAAAGAAGTTCCCCCTCATGTTACCCCTAAACTTCTGTCCCTTAATTCTCATGTCATGCCCTCTTGTTTGAATCTTCCCTACCCTCAATGGGAAAAGCTTATCCACGTCAACTTTGTCTATCCCTTTCATCATTTTAAAGACCTCAATCAAGTCCCCCCTTAACTTTCTGCACTCCAAAGAATAAAGACCTAACTTGTTCAACCGTTCTCTGTAACTTAGTTGCTGGAACCCAGGCAACATTCTAGTAAATCTCCTCTGTACGCTCTCTATTTTGTTGACATCCTTCCTATAATTTTAGGCGACCAAAATTATACACCATACTCCAGAATTGGTCTTACCAATGCTTTGTACAATTTTAACATTACTTCCCTACTGCTATATTCAATGCTCTGATTTATAAAGGCCAGCACACCAAAAGCTTTCTTTACCACCCTATCTACATGTGATTCCACTTTCAGGGAACTATGCACAGTTATTCCTAGATCCCTCTGTTCCACAGCATTCCTCAATTCCCTACCATTTACCATGTATGTCCTATTTTGATTTGTCCTGCCACGATGTCGCACTTCACGCTTATCAGCATTAAACTCCATCTGCCATCTTTCAGCCCACTTTTCCAAATGGCCCAAATCTCTCTGTAGACTTTGAAAATCTACTTAATTATCCGCAACACCACCAATCTTAGTATCATCTGCATACTTACTTATCCAATTTTCCACCCCATTATCCAGATCATTAATGTACATGACGAACAACAGCGGACCCAACACAGATCCCTGAGGCACCCCACTGGTCACCGACATCCAACCTGACAAACAGCCATCCACCATTACTCTCTGACATCTCCCATTTAGCCACTGTTGAATCCATCTTGCTACTCCGCCATTAACACCCAAAGATTGAACCTTCTTAACCAACCTTCCATGGGGAACCTTGTCAAAGGCGTCACTGAAATCCATATAAACAACATCCACTGCTTTACCTTCATCGATTTCCCTAGTAACCTCTTCAAAAAATTCAAGCAGGTTTGTCAAACATGACCTTCCAGGCACAAATCCATGTTGACTGTTCCTGATCGGACCCTGTTTATCCAGATGCTTATATATATTATCTCTAAGTATCCTTTCCATTAATTTGCCCACCACTGATGTCAAACTAACCGGTCTATAATTGCTAGGTTTATTCTTTGAAGCCTTTTTAAACAATGGAACAACATGCGCAGTACGCCAATCCTCCGGCACTATTCCCGTTTTTAATGACATTTGAAGTATTTCTGTCATAGCTCTTGCTATTTCTACACTAACTTCCCTCAATGTCTTAGGGAATATCCTGTCAGGACCTGGAGACTTACCAATTTTATATTTTTCAAAAGTGTCAGTACTTCCTCCTCTTTGAAACTCATAGTTTCCATAGCTACTCTACTTTTTTTCCCTTACCACACAGTCTGGATCCTTTCTCAATGATTGACAAAAATATTACAATGGTCCTAAAATCACTTCTTCCCACTTTTATTGTGGCATTCCCCAATGTGCTGCCAGGGCAAGTGTGAGATTTTGGCACCTGAATGAAGTGCAGTTGCAGAGAATACAAGAATCAATAAAGAATTAGAGCTTCACTTCCTTAGGGAGTTCCGGCAAACTTCCCCGTATTGTTTACAATCTGCACTGCATATTTGCCAACGGTTCTGATGAACTGCCAATAATTCAGAGTGACTCCAAAGTATCAAGGAAGACTTTTCTGTTTCATTTCAGTTCCACAAAGCTGCACATTCAGTTGCTAGCACCATGTTTGGAAATAGATTGAAATAGGCCTATAATAGAAAAGCAAAGAAAACCTACAGTTGCTAGAAATCTGATATAAAAAATAGAAAATACTGGAAATTAACTGCTTGACCTGGTGAGTATTTCCAACATTTTCTGTTGTTATTCGAAATAGGTCTGAAGATTGTTTTTCAAGGACATTTTTCTATTGCCTTGAAAGAATCATCTTGTGGGACTAATATAGTATCATCATTGTGTAAAGAAATTTACACAGTGCTATTGGCAGGATATTACTGTACATAGGCTGGAATTATTTCAGAGAAAGAACAGGCCCCTGGGGATACCTGCTCATGGTATTCCCTGCTTAGTATCAAAGTACAACAAATGTCATATCTCCTGTGTGTGAACTCAGCTCTTCAAATCAGTCACAAAAACATTCTGAATGTCATTGAAACTATAAACTTTGATGCAAAAGCATGTGGTAGGAAATGCAGAAATTAAAAGTGAGATAAATCTGTGGCACTGACAGTAAGTTATATTTAAGAAGTGCCCTTCATGACCTCCAGTCACCTGAAAGGGCTTACAGAAGTATAATTATATAAATGCAAGTTATTGACAGTGACAAAGATGGAGCTGTTTTCAGCCCCAGAGACAATGACGGCATTCTGATTCTTTTGATTATTTAATCAATAATGTTTTATTATTAATGTTTAATGCATTATGTATCATTCCTAACTGTCACTGTATGTCATGTTGACACTTGCGGGCAGAGCACCAAAGCAAATTCCTTGTATGTGAATACTTGGTCAATAAACTTATTCTTTCATTCCGTCTCAGAATTGCAATTCCTAGATTAGTTGCATTTAAAAAAAATATCCCCATATGTTTTGTTTGTGTTTAGCGTGTTTAGAGGTGGCCCAAAGAAACTACCTGGACATTAGATTCCTTTGAACATTTTACGTAAGATACAGGAGCAGGAGGAAACTAGGATAAAACCACTCAGCCCCTCATATCTGCTCTACCGCAAATATTATATTCCTCTCCAATTCCTAAATGATGAGTGTTTAACTGCACTGAACCTGTACTCACTGGAGTTTAGAAGAATGAGGGGGGACCTCATTGACACATACGGAAGTGAAAGGCTTGAATAGGGTGGATGTGGAAAGGATGTTTCCACTAGTGGGTGAGGTCATAAGCTAGGACTAAAGGTCATAACCCCAGAATTAAAGAACGTTCCTTTATGAAGGAGATGAGGAGCAATTTCTTTAGTCAGAGGGTGGTGAATTATTTGTCACAGAAGGCTGTGGAAGCAATGATAGATTCTTGATTAGTACACGTGTCAAGGGTTATGGGAAGAAGGCAGGAGAATGGTGTTAAGTTGGAGAGATAGATCAGCCATGATGGAATGGTGGAGTAGATTTGATGGTCTGAATGGCCTAATTTTGCACCTATTACTTATGACCTATCCCACAGATTCCATTAATATCTCAAAATATATCACTCTCTTTTGCAAATACATTCAATGACTGAACCTTTAGGGTGGAGAAATCTATAGAGTCATATACAGCAGAAATAGGCCCTTCAGCCCAACTCTCCAATGCTGGCTAAGATGCCCAGCCATAGCTAGCCCCATTTGCTTGCATTTGGCTTATATCCCTCTTAACCTTTCGAATCCATGTGCCTGCCAAATGTTTTAAACGTTGTTATGGTCCCAATGTTCACCATAGATTTGCGATCTTTAGTGAAGAAATTGCCTAATTTTGAGATGGCGAGCTTTAGTTCCAAATTCCTCAGCCAGGGAAAATATTATCCCAACATTGACCATGTCAAGCCCTGAAGAATTTTGATCCTTTCAATTGAATCACCTCCCATTCTTCTAAACTTCTCCAGATTCTTTAGGATATTTGAATGAGAATTGCCCACAGCTCCCAATTTAAGGGGGTCGAGGAACTGAAAGAAAATTTCATTAGGCGAGAAATAGTATTGGGTCTGAAGGCTGATAAATCCCCTGGGCCTGATGGTCTGCATCCCAGGGTCCTCAGGGAGGTGGCTCTAGAAATAGTGGACGCATTGGTGGTTATTTTCCAATGTTCGATCGATTCAGGATCAATTCCTGTGGATTGGATGATAACCATATAACACCATATAACCATATAACAATTACAGCACGGAAACAGGCCTTCTCGGCCCTTCCAGTCCGTGCCGACCATTTATTTTCCCCTAGTCCCATCTACCTGCACTCAGACCATACCCCTCCATTCCCTTCCCGTCCATATACCTATCCACTTTACTTTTAAATGTTAAAATTGATCCTGCCTCCACCACTTCTGCAGGAAGATCATTCCACACAGCCACCACTCTCTGAGTAAAGAAGTTCCCCCTCATGTTAGCCCTAAACTTCTGTCCCTTAATTCTCATGACATGCCCGGTTGTTTGAATCTTTCCTACCCTCAATGGGAAAAGCTTATCCACATCAACTCTGTCTATCCCTTTCATCATTTTAAAAACCTCAATCAAGCCCCCCCTTAACCTTCTGCGCTCCAAAGAATAAAGACCTAACTTGTTCAACCTTTCTCTGTAACTTAGTTGCTGGAACCCAGGCAACATTCTAGTAAATCTCCTCTGTACTCTCTCTATTTTGTTGATAGCTAATGTTATCCCACTTTTCAAGAA
The DNA here is from genome assembly GCA_963514005.1 of Raja brachyura. Next base: position 104,504,526 of record OY740785.1, read on the forward strand.
AGGAGCGAGAGAGAAAATGGGGAATTACAGACCAGTTAGTCTGACTTTGATGGTGGGAAAGATGCTTGAGTCAATTATTAAAGAGGTAATAATGGGGCATTTGGATAGCAGTAAAAGGATTAGTCCAAGACAACATGGATTTATGAAAGGGAAATCATGCTTGACTAATCTAAAATTTTTTGAGGATGTGACAAGTAAAATGGATGAAGGGGTGCCAGTGGATGTAGTGTATCTAGACTTTCAGAAAGCCTTTGATAAGGTCCCGCACGGGAGACTGGTAACTAAAATTAGAACACATGATATTGGGGGTAGGGTGTTGACATGGATAGAAAATTGGTTGGCAGACAGGAAGCAAAGAGTAGGAGTGAACGGGTCATTTTCAGAAAGGCAGGCAGTGGCGAGTGGTGCCCAAAGGCTCGGTGTTGGGGCTACAACTGTTTACCATTTATATTATTGATTTGGAAGAGGAAATTAGGAACACCACTAGCAAGTTTGAGGGTGACACAAATCTTAGTGGCAGTGTGAACAGTGAAGAGAATGTTAGGAGGTTGCAGGGTGACCTGGATTGGTTGAATGAGTGGGCAGATACGTGGCAGATGCAGTATAATATAGATAAATGTGAGGTTATCCACTTTGGTGGCAAAAACAAGGGGGCAGATTATTATCTCAATGGGGTTAGGTTACGTAAGGGGGGGGGGGGGGGGGTGCAGCGAGACCTGGGTGTCCTTGTACACCGGTCACTGAAAGTTGGCGTGCAGGTACAGCAGGCAGTGAAGAAAGCTAATGGAATGTTGGCCTTCATAACAAGAGGATTTCAGTATAGGAGTAAAGAGGTTCTTCTGCAGTTGTATAGGGCTCTGGTGAGACCACATCTGGAGTATTGTGTCCAGTTTTTGTCTCATAATTTTTGGAAGGACATCCTTGTGATTGAGGCAGTGCAGCGTAGGTTCACAAGATTGATCCCTAGGATAGCGGGACTGTCATCTGCGGAAAGCATCCCTACAAAAACCTTCCGAGTGTTTCCCAATCAGAAACCTCGGATGAACTTTGCGATCCGCATTCTTCTGAAGACCAGACACCGGGCATTCATGTCTGATGACACAGTGGTCTACAAGAAGTCCAGATACGACCATGCAGGGCTCGAAATTAGCAGTTGCCCGGGTGCCATTGACCACAGAAAGTGCCGCCAGGCAACCTAAATGCCGACTCATTTTGCTCGGCTTGGCACCCAAGTACTGGTTTATACCGGGGGAACCAAAAAACTGGAGTAACTCCGCGGGTCAGGCAGCATCTCTGGAGAATAGGAGCGTGACATTTCGTGTCGACGGCGGCGTCTGCATTCCTCTAGTATCTTTGATTGGGGGGCAAAGATACTAGGTGCGTGGTGACGAAAGGTCGGAGCGAATGACAGGCCCGAACAGCGGCTGCACCGCCTCCTCCTCCCGCACCCCGCCCAGCGGAAGGAGGCCTCCCTCCCTTTCTCCCTCTCTCCTGATAACCAAAGATTATAGAGGAGCTCCTCTATAATCTTTGCTGATAACAGTCACTGCTTGCGCTTTCAATAGAACCCCTCTTGCACGCCAAGGGAGGCGGAGGTCTCCTTCCGCCGTCTGAAGCAGCTGCATTAAAGATCCTTTAGCTATAAGCTCTTTGAGCTGCACTGCTCGGCCCCGAACCTTCCTGTTGGCTGGAGGAGGGGAGGCGGTGGCGAGGAGTCGGTGGCACTGTTGGGTTGGACAAGGACGGCCAAGGCAGCGGGCGATGTTGCCCGAGGCGCACGGATCTTCCTTCCTCCCCACCTCCTCTGCCCCTTCCCCCCCCCCTCTCTCTCTCTCTCGTACGCCCCCCTCCTATCCTGGGACCCCTCCTCTCCATCCCGCACTGATCCCCATTCCCTCCTCTATTCAGTCGTCACTGACATCCCCTGTGCTTCCCTGCCAATCTACCCACCCCCCCAATCTATTCATCATCCTACTCACCTCGCATTGATTCTCCTGCCACCCCCTTTCCCCCCCCCCCCCCCCCGCCATCCATCCTACACTGGTCCCCCAATTCATCCTGTACTGACCCCCCTTCCCATCGATCCTGCACTTCTCCCCCCCTCCCCCCAATTCATACTGCACTGAACTACCCATTCATTCCGTACTGACTCACCCTCCATTTACCCTGCACCAATCCTCCCACCCATCCTGTGGTGATCTCCCCATTTATCTTTTACTGATCCCCCATTCACCCTGTACGGATCCGCTCATTCATCCCGTATTGATCCCCTATTCATCCTATACTGATCCCTTCATTCATCCTGTAGTGATCTTTCATTCATCCTGCACAGACCCTCCAATCCACACTGTCCTGTCCCCTCCCCCATTCATCCTGCACTGATCCCCCCCATTCCTCCTGTGCTGATTCCCCCCCCCCCCCCATCCATCCTGTACTGATCCCCCCCATTAAAGAAGAATGGGAGGAAAAGTCTGAAGAAGGGTCTCGACCCGAAACGTTGCCTATTTTATTAGCTCCATCGATGCTGCCTCACCCGCTGAATTTCTCCAGCATTTTTGTCTATCCCCATTCACCCTGTACTGAAATCCCATTCATCCTATATTGAATCCCCCCCATCCATCCCGTACTGATCCCCCCATTCAACACCACTGACATCCCCCGTGCCCTCCCCTCACAATTTTACATACTCCAACCAACACGTACTAATTCACCTGCCTCAATCCATCCATTCCACACCGATTGCCTTCTCAACCCCTCCCGCCATCTATCCACCCCGCACTGATTCACACACCCCCTGACCCTATTGTGTTTCATCGTCTTCAGAGCGAACATTGATTATGTTTGATAACGGAATGTTATGGCGTTATCAAGAAAGCCCCCCTGCAGGCCACCAATATTGGAATTGGTGGAGAGGTGGAATATTGCATCGGGGGACCAGCCCTCCCGTGAGAACATGGGACCCAACGGGTTCCACTTAGTCTAGTAATTTTATATGTTTCTATAAGATTCCCCCCTCATCCTTCTAAACTCCAGTGAATACAGGCCTAGTCTTTTCAATCAAGACTTCAAGAGAGTTTATTGTCATGTGTCCCTGATAGGACAATGAAATTATTGCTTTGCTTCAGCACAACAGAACATAGTAGGTATGTCTACAGAACAGATCAGTGTGTCCATATACCATTATATAAATATATACACACATGAATAAATAAACTGATAAAGTACAAATAAACGGATAATGGGCTAATAATATTCAGAATTTTGTCCGAGCCAAGTTTAATAGCCTGATGGCTGTGGGGAAGCAGCTATTCCTGAACCTGGTCATTGCAGTCTTCAGGCTCCTGTACCTTCTACCTGAAGGTAGCAGAGAGATGAGTGTGTGGCCAGGATGGTGTGGGTCCTTGATGATGCTGCCAGCCTTTTGAGGCAGCGACTGCGATAAATCCCCTCGATGGTAGGAAGGTCAGAGCCGATGATGCACTGGGCAGTGTTTACTACTTTTTGTAGTCTTTTCTGCTCAAGGCACTCAAGTGGCGCTCAAGTTGCCGAACCAAGCCACGATGCAACTGGTCAGCATGCTCTCTACTGTGCACCTGTAGAAGTTAGAGAGAGTCCTCCTTGACAAACCGACTCTCCGTAATCTTCTCAGGAAGTAGAGGTGCTGATGTGCTTTCTTGATAATTGCATTAGCGTTCTCGGACCAGGAAAGATCCTGGCATTGAGGGCCAGGTTATTGTGCTGGCACCATATGAACAGTCGCTCGATCTCTCTTCTACATTCTGACTCATCCCGATCAGTGATACATCCCACAACAGTGGTGTCGTCAGCACTATGGAGTTCGCACCATGACTGGCGTCGCAGTCTTGAGTATAGAGTGAGTACAGCAGGAGGCTGAGCATGCAGCCTTGAGGTGCTCCCATGCTGATTGTTATCGAGGCTGACACATTCCATCAATACGAACACTGGTTTGTGAATGAGGAAGTCGAGGATCCAATTGCAGAGGGATGTGCAGAGACCCAGTTCTGCGAGTTTGGTAACCAGCTTGGAGGGGATGATTGTATTAAATGCCGAGCTGTAATCAATGAATAACAGCCTGAATTTGTGTTGTCCATGTGGTCCAGAGATGAGTGGAGAGCCAGCGAGATCGCATGCACCATTGATCTGTTGTGGCGGTAAGCGAACTGCAGTGGGTCCAGGTTTTTGTCGAGGTAGGAGTTGATTTAAGCCATGATCAACCTTTCAAAACACTTCATCACCACAGGCGTTAGTGCCACTGGTCGATAGTCATTGAGGCACGTCACCGGTATAATTGATGCCCTTTTAAAGCAGGTGGGAACATCAGACCTCAGAAGTGAAAGGCTGAAAATGTCCGTTAAAAACTCCAGCCAGTCGGTCCGCACAGGTATTTAGAACACGACCGGGTATACCATCAGGTCCAGGCGCTTTTCGAGGGTTCACCCCTCTGAAGGATTTCCTGACGTCGGCTGAAATACCATCACAGCGAATGGGGGCTCGGGAAGGCACATCAGTATTCTCCCTATCAAAGCGTGTGTAAAACACATTGAGCTCATCAGGGAGTGATGTTTCACCAACATTCGAGCTGCCTCCTGATTTCGCCTTGTAGGAGGTGATTGCACTCAGGCCCCGCCACAGCTGCCGAACATCTGTCTCAACCTCCAGTTTGGAGCAGAAGTCCCTTTTGGCCTTTTTGATGGCCTTACCATGGCAGGGCTCTCACTTAACTTTTTTTCCCTGACTGCTTTTCAGGTTGCCAAATGACAGTTTAGGTGGTCATTGAAAACGGTTTGCATGACGCGTGCTCAGACGAAGTGCGTAGTTGCCAGTCGGAATTATGCTCAATGAAGCATTCACATATTACAGTTCTGCCCAACAGGTAGATTGGATAAGAATGGAGAAAGAGGATTGTTCCCCTTATAATATAGGAGCGATCCTTCTTTCCCCGATGAAACTGAACAATATAATATACGAAGAATCCAATTATTCACAGTATAATACGAATTTGGAAACAAATAAAATTAACTTTAAAATTAAGAAAATTATCGCTTCTGTCTCCAATAGCTAATAATCCCTCATTCAAACCATCTATTATTGATAAAATGTTTATCATTTGAGAAAGAATAGGAATTAAAATGATGGGAGATATGTATGAAATGGGAAAACTTTTATCATTCCAACAATTACAACTAAAATATAATTTGAAATGTAATCAATATTTCAAATATCTTCAAATTCAAGATTATTTGAAAAAATATATACAAGGATATCAAACTCTAACCCCAGATTTATTAGAGGATGGGCAAAAATCCGAAATAGGTAAATCTCTCCTAATCTCTCTTTTCTCTACTTTCTCCTTTTCTTTCAATCTTTTTAGCTTCTCATATCTGTCCTTTATTTCTTTTGCTATCTGTTTCTACTCGCTTGTCTATCTATTCCGACACTCTTTATTTCTTTTTTCTTTCACTGTTCTTTTATTATTAAATTAAAAATACAAAGTTATACAAGAATGGAAATATGTATGTGTGTATTAGGTACTCAAGTACCACACTATTGTACTTACTTCTAACAAAAAAACACAAAAAAAAACCCCAAAAAAAGCGCATTCACTTATTATGTTCAAGAAAGAACTGTAGATGCTGGAAAATCAAAGGTAGACAAAAGTGCTGGAGAAACTCAGCCGGTGCAGCAGCATCTATGGAGCGAAGGAAATAGACAATGTTACAGGCCGAAACCCATCAGTCTGAAGAAGGGTTTTGGCCTGAAACGTTACCTATTTTCTTCGCTCCATAGATGCTGCCGCATCCGCTTTCACCAGCACTTTTGTCTACATTCACATATTATTTCTGCTTCAAATAACTCACAAACTAAACATATTCACCAATCAAGACAAGATATATACCACAATGACATGCAGCAAAATTACAATACAATATCTCAACTCTTTTTACACATTGCAATTAATGCAATTTCTATTAGTTCTTGGATGTTGTTGTTGGATTATTCAGCATATGATCAACCTGTGTTAATAAATCCTGGACCATGGTAACATATATGCTTAACCATACAGACTGCAGATTGATGCAAGCATGTTTTCTGTGAAGGACCGAAAATTACCATGACATGGCCATAGCATGGGTCGTTATTCTTATTGGCATAGAACACTCTGGCTTCCCACATAACTTATCCATAACAAAATATACAGGTTGCAAGGAAATTTCTAAAGACATTTTATGATAATAGCTGTTAAAACCGACTATATCCATCTGACAGGATAACGCCATTTGCAGCAGTGCCTTTTCACTTCAAGCCAAAGCCCCCAAACCACCATTTGCAGCAGTGCCTTTTCACTTCAAGCCAAAGCACCCAAACAAACATTTGCAGGCAGTGCCTTTTTACTTCAAACCAACCATATTTTATTTTTCAAATCACATTAAGGGCACTCACAGTTGAGTAGACATGTGTCCAGTGCTACTCAGAGAGATGTGACCCTCTTGTTCCTCCATCTTGCAGAGACTGAGTGAGGCACACCACTTCCTAGTTTTATAGTCGCTCCCCCTCCCCCCAGCAGGGGCTGCAGAGAGAATGGGAAATTGGTTAAAAACATTTATATCTCTCTGATTTTTCTTCGATAGGAAATATCCTCTGGTCCCGGAAGGCAGAGGGGGGCTCTGTGCGAGCTGGCCAAAAATGACGGCCGTAGGTGGCGGCGTTCTCTCGGAAATCACAGCACAGCGAGCCAAAACCAGTCAAGATCAGACTTTTAGTAATATAGCTAAAAGGACTGGACAGGCTAGATGCAGGAAAATGTTCCCAATGTTGGGCGAGTCCAGAACCAGGGGCCACAGTCTTAGAATACAGGGGAAGCCATTTAAGACTGAGGTGAGAAAAACATTTTTCACCCAGAGAGTTGTGAATTTGTGGAATTCCCTGCCACAGAGGTCGTTGGAGACCAAGTTACTGGATGGATTTCAGAGAGAGTTAGATAGAGCTCTAGGGGCTAATGGAATAATGGGATATGGGGAGAAGGCAGGCACGGGTTATTGATTGCGGACGATCAGCCATGATCACAATGAATGGCAGTGCTGGCTCGAAGGGCTGAATGGCCTCCTCCTGCACCTATTTTCTATGTTTCTATGTAAATAGATGGCTAAAGCACACTGTGCAGTAAGTCCTTTAAAAGGGAGGGGGAGGGGGGGAGAGGGGGGAGAAGGAGTGGAGACAATGTTTAAGAAGCCAGAGGTACACGGCTGTGAAGCTCGGCGGACAGGTACTAGTAGCCTGACGTTAGTCTGGAGGAAAAGGAAAACCAGAGTTTTAAGTCACAAGCTGGAAGAAAACTAAATACAAGGAAGCACATTAGGGTTCTGCTGCAGAAGGCTCAGATGGGGTCTACAAAGGTGAACTTACATGGGAAAAACTGATGCAGATGCATAAATAAACACTATTCAATTGCATACCACTCACGATGTTGCATGGTATGAATTCATTTCCTGGCTTTGTACCTATAAGTGTCAGCAGCTGACCCCTGAGTATCTCAACTCTCAATTGCCCAAGCACAATTTAAGGTTTTGAATAACAATACTAACAACGAAAGCATACTACTGAAAGAAATTTGAGCATGGGCCATTTTAGCACGCTTTTATTGAGTACAATTGTAATTTTTTTGGCTGTGCTCATTTTGTTAATTGAACCCATTTTATTTCAACAAAATATAACTGATTTACCCCTGCATATTGATTTTTGTATTAATCAAGAACGTCACCCCCATCTGTCCTGAGGTGGTATTTAATTAAAGATAGTGAATAGCAAAATTTCACTTTTAATTCAAGTTCACTTACAAATTTATAGGGCGTTCATTCAAGACGACTGAATGACAATGTACTGTGTGGAAGCTGGATATGAATGTGTTTAAGGTCACATTCATTAGATTATAAGAATGCTTGGTACTTAGAGTTTTGATGAGAAAGTGATAGGGCACAGCCATATTACATTTCTGGGAACACGGGTATCTGTCCAGATTTGTTGACACAATAATCAAACAAATGCTCCACTCAGTTTTGAATAGCATAAAGAATCATTCCAGATGCACAGAAAGAATTACTGCAATGTCATATTCAAAGCATTCTCATAAGGCTACCCTAAAGTATTGTTCTTTGCATTACTGTAAATTTAAATGGGTTGGAAAGTAATTTTCATGCCACCTTCATGCTATGTTCAAAATTCACAATTGGTTGTCATGCTAATCACGTAGGCTGTGTGTGTACCTGAGGAAATAAAATCAAAGGACAAATGAGATTGGTAATTGATAATTCCACATTGACAGGTCTTTCCACCCACTGACTAACTTAGGTTGTAGAATTCCAGGCATCATTTCAAAATGACAATATTATACAGATGAAAGTTGAAAAGAAATGACTGGGATATTTTAAGATTATAAAAGAATAAAGCATGTAAATAATAGGAAGCGATATGTAGGTTTTCAAAATACTGAAATTATGCATAATGGATAAAAATATAATTCGAACTGTGGTGTGAATTGGAATATACGACATAACACTGGGCCAAATTGGGCTGACTGTCATCTTGCCATTGGACAAGGTGTTTTGGTCTTGGATTTCTACTGGCCACACCTAGAAGTCTAAGATGAGCTGGAGATAGGATGCTGGCAACGGGCTGTACTCCACGAATGACTGGTAGAGGTAGAGCAACTCTTGTTTGATATATAAAAATCCTTAGAATTTCTCCTAATCCGTCTCGCCAATTATTTTTCATGGGATCTTCTGGTCCTACTAGTTGCCTGCTTGAGTTCTTTCCTACTTACTTTATATTCCTCATAAACCCCATCTGATGCCCTCTTCTTAAACCTGATATATGCTTCCTTTTTCTTACTAGCCAAGTTTACAACCTCCTTGGGCATCCATTGGTTCTTCACCTTGCCATCCTCATCCCTCTTCCTTACTGAAACATGCTGATGCTGCACTTTGATCAGCTGGCCATTAAACAATTTCCATATGTTAGCTGTGGAATTACCCAATAACAACTGTTCCTAATCTACCCTCCCTAACACCTGCCTTGCCCCAATAAATATGTTGCCCAACATCTAGATCTGTCACTATTAAACAATCTCAAAATATATGGAGTTGTGATCACTATCTCCAAATTGCTCTTCCACCATAACACCAGTCAACCGACAAGCTTGTTTCCCAATACAAAGTCCAAAATAGGGTCTCTCCTCAAGTTGGTCTATCCACATACTGTTTCAGGAAGCCTTGGATACACCTAGCAAATTTTGCCCGGTTTAATCCTCTTGCACTGAGTAAGTCATGGAGTCATACAGCACAGTAAAAGGCCCTTCAGCTCAACTTGCCCTCACCGACGAAGTAACTTGTCAGTTTCTTTGTTGAACTAAAATAAGGCGCATGTTGCAATCAAAAGCGCTTGAACAATGGTTTGGGAAGAAAGCCGAACTTTAAGAAAGAGGACTGCGCCTCCTTCGTATGTGGAACTCATCTACTAGTTCCACCTGCCTGCATTTGACCCATAATCTTTTTACCTTTCCAAGCCATGTGCCTATCCAAATGTCTTTTAAATGTGATAGTAACTGCCTCAACAACCACCTTCAGCAGCTTGTTCCATATACCCACCAGCCCTTGCATGGTACAATTTGCCCTTCAGTTTCCTATTAAATATTTTCCCTTTCACCTTAAATCTATGTTTTTTCTTAAATCTTGTTCTTGATTCCCCGTACTTAGAAACATAGAAATTAGGTGCAGGAGTAGGCCATTCGGCCCTTCGAGCCTGCACCGCCATTCAATGTGATCATGGCTGATCATCCAACTCAGTATCCCGTACCTGCCTTCTCTCCATACCCTCTGATTCCCTTAGCCACAAGGGCCACATCTAACTCCCTCTTAAATATAGCCAATGAACTGGCCTCAACTACCCTCTGTGGCAGAGAGTTCCAGAGACCCACCACTCTCTGTGTGAAAAAATTCCTTCTCATCTCGGTCCTAAAGGATTTCCCCCTTATCCTTAAGCTGTGACCCCTTGTCCTGGACCTCCCCAACATCGGGAACAATCTTCCTGCATCTAGCCTGTCCAACCCCTTAAGAATCTTGTAAGTTTCTATAAGATCCCCTCTCAATCTCCTAAATTCTAGAGAGTATAAACCGAGTCTATGCAGTCTTTGTTCATAAGACAGTCCTGACATCCCAGGAATCAGTCTGGTGAACCTTCGCTGCACTCCCTCTATGGCAATAATGTCCTTCCATGGCAATAATGTACCCTGGGTAAAATACTCATTGCAGTAACCCTATATACTCCCCACAGGATCTTATACACCTCTATTAGATCACCTCTCATCCTTCAGCGCTCCAAGGAATAAAGTCCCAGCCTGCTCAACCTCTCCCTATATCAGGATTTCGAGTCATGGCAACATCCTTGTAAATCCTCTCTGCACCCTTTCCAACTTAACAATATCTTTCCTTTAACAGGGTGACGAAAACCGAGCGCAATACTCCACATCAATGTCTTGTACAACTGTAACATAACAAAGGTTTGGATGATTCTATCAGTAAGGCTGAGCTGACTATCTGCAGTACCTGTTATAAATGCCACATACTGCAGTCACAGTGCATCGGTCTTTGATGGGTGCCAATCAAAGAAGCTTGAATTTCTTGAAAAATGCTGTGCTTCCTGAATGCTAAAGTTGCATTGATTCAGGATTGTGCATAAATTCTGGCCTCTTGCTTATTTCTAATTTATTTCTTTCATATTTGTAATTTGCTGCTCAGATGTTAAATTTGTAATCTATACCCTGGCTCTAAACTTCCATCAATCTTTCTAATAAGATCTTCTGTTTGATCATATTACCTGTTAATATGTTTATGTCATTCAGAGTTGGGGCAACATTTTTGTGTGTAGGCATTCAGAGATCATGTTATAATGATGATGCTCATGTAAATCATTCCAAATTATTATGACTGCAATACTCTATGATGTAAGTTCTTTCCATTCAGATTTGAGACCACGTCATGCAACCTACCACAGCATTTTAACTTAAAACCTGATTTGCTGCCTGTAAAGCCATTCCCTTCATGTGATGACAATGCATGCAAATTAAAAAGGTTGGTGGCCCAAGTATATTTTTAACCTTATATATCGAAGATTGAAAAAGTAGGAAATAGGAAAAGATGAATGATAAAAACAGGTGATGCATTTGGTAAAGTTCTTAATCATTGTATGAATCTATCTTAATAAGTTATTTGATTAGAAAAAAGAAAGAAAAGGTTTTGTTGCCAAGAAAATATATGAACGAAAGATGGGCGAGGGGCAGCAGTTCAATGGTCGGTTCATTTTCAGCATTCGGTGGTTTGGAAGTTTCATCTATTGTGTGGAAGTATAGATCATAGTGGTGCAGCTCCCACATTTAATATCAAGAAATAAACATCTGAGCATTATTCAATTAAATAAAGGCTATGTTTTTGATGGCCATCTGCCAGATGCTCTATGTTTATTGGATTAGTTGTTCTGCTTCCAGTTTGTGTGCTGGGACAGTTGAGTTCATCTTAGTCAACTTAATTTATAAACATGCCAGTTCAGGATCCAGCTGGGAACTTGGCATCAATTACTCATGGGAGGGCAATTTGGACAAAAACAGTTATAGTTGAAATAGGTTCATCATCTTAAATCGATTTTATTACCCACTGTGATACTATGGATGGAACATTTATTTTTAATCTTGATGATTATGTTGGCAATTCACTTGAATGCGGGAGGACAGCTCCTTCTAAGCATAAACCATTTTTGCCCGAGTACCCCGCTGGTGTGAGTATATAGTTAGGAACTGCAGAATCAAATAATATGTGCACATATAATCTAGAATATATACTATGTTGTGTCCATGAGTATGTAAGCTACATATTTAACTGGACTGCCTTGATGCTCACAGCACTAATGGGGATACATCCAAATATTGGCAGATGGCGTTTTGTAGCTTCCTGTTCCCTATGCTACAATTCTTATTCTTTTGCAGTTGATGTAAATGTGAATCTTTCTAGTTATAAAATTAATTGAAGAAAATCTGATGCTATTTGTTCTCTTTTGGTTGCTGCTCTGGCTTATAAAAAGATCTGCTTCAGTGCTCCAAGGCATGACATATCTTGGAACTGTAATCCCTTCATTATTAAAAGACACGATGAAGTGCCAGTTATCTGCTTGTTTCAACGTAAATAGATCAATGTTTTTTCCTTCCGTGAGTTTGGTCAAATCCACAAAGGTCTAAAACCATTTTCCTTTTTCACTTCTTATAATGTTGTTATTTTTAAAAGCTTTCCATGCAGACAAGGAATACTTAGTGAAAAAGATTGCTGGGAGAGAGTGTGATCTGGATGTGCATGATTTCCAAAAGCTGATGTACTGGTACAGCAATTAATAAAGAAAATGAACAGAATGCAATTAGTTATAGCTGGGAGAATAGGTGGGGAAGTAGGAAAGTTATGCTTTTGGCATTTATGAGAGCACTGCACTGTATATAATATTGATCTCCTTATTTAAGAAATTATTTTAATGAGCTGGAAGCAGTTCAAAGAAGGTTTACCAGACTAATACTTGACATGGGCAGATTGTCTTGTGAAGAAAGGTTGGACAAACTTCTGCCTGCTGGAGTTTAAAAAAGTAAGAGAAAACTAGGAATCTGTTTGAAACAGGGTGAAGCATTATTTTCTTTCGGAATGTCATGAGTCTTTGGAACTCTTTCCCTGGGTGTGGGAGATTGCAACCTTTACGTGGACCGCCCCGTTTCGACGAATGCAATCAACCTGGCGTGCACAATCAAGTAAGATCAAATAGAACAAGTTGTCCTGGAACTTTAGGCTGTGCACGCCATACGCAAGAAGAAGAGGAATGCTTTACCTCAAATGGGATGAAATTAGAGTCTTTGAATAATTTTAAGGCAGATGTAGACGATTACTTCATGAAAAGCTATCACTGAAAGCCAAGAATGTTTGAGTCACAATTAAATCACTCATGACCTTACTAAATAGCTGAAGCAGCTCAAGGGGCCAAGTGATTTCTTGCTCCTAATTTGTATATTCATGTTTGAATACATGTTATCAGAAATTGTAAATGTTACAGCATTCGGCATTGGGCTTCGGATCTGTAGATCAATGATTACCTTGTTGCTGGTGCCATTTAAAATGAAGTTCTGCAAGACTGCCATCCCTGAAACAGTTCCCATTACTTTCTGACTAATCTGGCTCCTTTACCCTGACAGAAATCCAATGAAAAGATAAATTCTACCTCAGTTATTTCCTGGCTTGACCATTCTGATGCGAGGTACTTCTATGCTGAGTCCACATGTCAAATATTTCAAGCACCTTGCTGGCAATATAATGGTGAGAAAATATCAATGTGTGGGCACCAAAATGTAAGAAACTTACAACACATCAAGCTAGAATAAGGAAATTAAAATGCCAAGAACTGTGTCCTTCAGTTTAACTTGCTAAATCAGACTGCAAGTGGAGAACCCATTTTCATTATCAGTTATTAACCAGAGAATGAATATAGATTAAGGATTCTTGGAAACATTTAAAGGGAAAATTAATAGATTTCTGCAACACAACACATTATAATCTGAAACACATTGATTGAAACATGGGAAAAGATTGGAATTTAACTTTCAGATGGGGATTGCATAAATTTGTGAGTACGATTTGAGCATTAACTCCAGCATGGTTCCAATCATTCAATGAATTCAGTGAGCCAGCACAAATATGGATGGTTAAATGCGTTCAGTTTTGTCTTCTATGATTTCGTAAATATATACAATACAAAAGCCACACATATTTCTTACAAGATATGCTGGATTTTTTTTATCTTAATGAATTTCAACTGTATATTGTATATTAGCACAGATATCAGTTCAAATTTATTTAGATATATGGAGTAATATATTGTTTGATCTGTGATCTAATTTGATGTGTAAATAAATACACATTTATATTTTGCAGTGTAAATAAATTGCATCATGACATGTTGACAAGGTACTCTATCTTTGGCTCCTCCATGGGATCTCTTGCTGATATCAAGATCGTGTGCCCTATGTAATACCCATATACTGTGAGATTTTTGCCGAGTTGTTCAGCACAATGCAACAGGCTTAAAAATCACCTTAAAATATCATCTCAGGGAGATGTCTGCTAGTTTTGCTGATTTTCTTTGTTCCACTTACTGGCTGCTGTATCTTCAGCTGTCCATGTCTCGTCTGCCCTTTCCTAATCTTCTTTGCGTGTCCATCTGTCTCCCCTTTCTGGAGGCACTTTAAACTTTGCATATGCTTCCTTATATCTCCTGTCATTCCTTTAATGCAATATGTATTCAATCTGCTTGGAACTTCCTTTGAACCATCATGTATCTTAATAGTTTTCAGCTCAGAATAAGTTTTTCTGCAAGAATTTATATTTTAAGATTTATTTCTAATTTAAGTTTATTATAATTCATTATAATTCTGTAAAATTAATTAAAATAAATGTTGAATCATAGTATCTCTGAGAGGAAGATATTAATGTGCGTTGAAAATGCATACCAGTGCACATTCAAAATCTCTGAAAATTACAAAAAATAATCAATTTGGTTTGCTTTTGTTGGAATGAGCTTTGGATAATTAGCCTAATTCATGAATAATCATGATGAATTATTTCACATTTTGCTTTCTACGCATTTTCCGAGCAATGAAAATATTTATATTTTTATTTTGAGTGTCCACTTACTAAACATTCTCCAGTTGTATTAATTAATCAGGAACTTATGCCTCGCATGTTGAATTTCTACATATAATTGGAAGATGGCACCCCTCCCTCCTCAACATCTCACACGTGAGGAAACCACACGTGCACGCATTTAATAATGGAAAGATCTTGAACCCTCAGGCTTTAAGCTGAGCACCATACTCTCTGTCACTTTCTTAATCAATGTAGAATCATAGAAAATAGGTGCAGGAGTAGGCCATTCGGCCCTTCGAGCCTGCACCGCCATTCAATATGATCATGGCTGTAATGCCAGAAAAACATAAAGCATTGCATTGTTTAGAGCAGAATCGCACAGCCTAGAAATATATCTAGAGTGCAATTACAGTAAAATATTCTTGTAAGAGACCTTGCAGTTTTATGGTGTAGGAAACGATATTTCTTCAAGGCGTGTTCTGGTCAAGGGCCTCGCTTTTTCATTGTTTTGTATTATCCTGCAGCTACATTCCATTGTGATTGATACCTGTGTTATTCAGTCAATGGATACTGTGCTAGGCAGAATGAGAGCAATGTTAGGTATGGTAAAACTTCACTATATCTGTTTAGGGATCCTTCATTCCATCTAATCCATGTAATTTCTCTGGAGTTTGCTTTCAATGTTTAGTTTCATTCTTTGCACACCATTTCACCCAGGCTAGGGTTACCAACTCATGTTGAATGCAGCCAAGAAACAGCTGATCACATTATGCCAGTTGTAGATCACCTGGTTTATTATAATAATTTTAAAAAACAACACAATCAAAAATGTGTACTGTACATGAGAGAAATTCAGCTTCAGACACTGGCAGTAAATATTAATTTGCTTAACTATCACCAGTTGTACACACTGGCTGCAATGGATCTGAACGTGTGGAAAGTATACAATTGTCACTTGATGAAATTCAATCAAGGATGAATTTTGAAAGCAGTATCTTCTTGTACTTATGGAAATGTATACTTTATATGTAAAATAAAATGCCGCTAACTGGTTCACCGGAGCTGCATCAAACAACATAATGCTAATGAGTCACATTGAAACATTAAGAAAGGTGACCAATGCCTTAGTAAGGTGCTGTAAAGAGTTAGCTGACAATGAGAAACCATAGGCAATTAACTGAACTGACAAGTCTACAACAGGATGAGCAGTTTTAAGAATCTGCCTGGAAAAGAAGGGCATAGTAATGTTCACAGAATGAATTGCAGTTTGAGCATAAGTGATGTGCAAGCTATAGATGTAAAAATGAACACACTTTTGCACAGTATGCAGCACCCATAGCTTATGAAGGGTGGGATGGGCTGCTGACATGAGAAATATATTTTACACGTAAATAGAAACAGTATGAAGTAACAAATCAATAAATCAAGCAACATCTGTGGAGATAGAGACAAGATAAATATTTCATTTTGCTGACCTTTCATCTGAACATTAAATGCAGCATATTCTGACGTATCCATTTGTCAAGAGCAGTCAAAAGAATGTTTCACAATAACGTGTAAAGAACTGCCAAATATGAAATGAAAGCACGCCTGTGGCTCATCTAGAGCAAAAGAAGCAGCAGATTGGGTTTAGGCCAACGTCCATGTTCACAGATCACATCATACTCCAAGAAGGTCCAGATAAAGAATTATGTGATGTTGCTTGTTTGTGAAAACTCTATGTCTGACGGACAGCTTAATGGGCCTGTCCCATTTAGGCGATTTTTCAGCGGACTGCCATCAACTGTATTCTGGTATATATTTACGAAATCATAGAAGACAAAACTGAACGTATTTAACCATCCATATTTGTGCTGGCTCACTGAATTCATTGAATGATTGGAACCATGCTGGAGTTAATTTTTCAAATCGTACTCCTCACAAATTTATGCAATCCCCATCTGAAAGTTAAATTCCAATCTTTTCCCATGTTTCAATCAACGCGTTTCAGATTATAATGTGTTGTGTTGCAGAAATCTATTAATTTTCCCTTTAAATGTTTCCAAGAATCCTTAATCTGTATTCATTCTCTGGTTAATAACTGATAATGAAAATGGGTTCTCCACTTGCAGTCTGATTTAGCAAGTTAAACTAAAGGACACAGTTCTTGGCATTTTAATTTCCTTATTCTAGCTTGATATGTTGTGCAACATCACTTCCTTCACCAGCTCTGTATGCAAGCGCGGGACAGGGCAAGCGGGGGGAAACACTGTCTAACAAATTAACACGGTGCAAAGCCAAGGTGAAACAGACACACACTGCGATGAACAGGATGGTTAGCTCTGTAAAAAGATGGCTAAAGGACAGTGTACGGTAACTCCTTTAAAAGAGGGGCGCAGAGGAGAGGGGGGGATAGTGGGGAGAAGCAGTGGGGACAACTTTTAAGAAACCAGAGATACACGGCTGTGAAGCTCGGCAGACATTTAACTTTACCAGTCGGTTATCCTTGGTTCTGAAAACTACTGCTTACATTTTTTTCCCCCAATGAGCCGATCAAATTCACCAGTCAGCACCGGCTACTACCTACGAGAACCTCTGACCTCCTGGCAACCAACTAGGATCTCCTGGCAACCCACCTACGGCTCGAGAATTCAACTCTCCACGACGGTTTCATTCTGGTCAACGCTAATTTTTCAACATGTTGAAAAATTTGTGGCAACCATAATGAAGCCACAACTAGTTCCCAGAATGCGGGACCTCCTCACGACCACGAAGGCACTCCCCGGCAACCACCAGCGAACTTGTGGCAACTGCATTGGCTCCTGCAGTCGCCTAAAAAGTTGCCTAAGTGGGTCAGGCCCATTACTCTGAGGAACTCATTCAAGTCTTACATTACTTACCACAATATCTTCAATATACATTTTTTAAAATAATAAATCAATTGAAAATTTATGATTTTCACTTGATTACATATATTTCCGGCGTTAGATGAAACATACATATCAGTAGATAAATACAATACACCAGTGATTAGAATGAAAATGGGTAATTTCTGCATCAGTGCACCTCACTGAATTATATTGTGCCTAATTTATCTTATGAAATTTAAATTTTCATAAGATTTTCAGCAGAAACTAATTAACTGACAGTAACAGGGCATAGATGGCGAAGAGAAAAAGCAACTCTGGTTACCACAACAATATGAAACTGAGTTATTAATCATAATGCATAGGAATCAGAATACTTCCTACTTTTTTTCCATTTCAGCATGGTAAAAAATACATTCAATAAGTCTCTCCAAAATAATAAATGGTTGGTTCAGAACAAGTGAAAACAACAATTTGAAATGGTGTATATAAAATAATAGGAAGAAATCTGTGATATGCTGAAGGCAGCGGAAGAAATCTCTGTGCATTAAATCAGAATTGTATGGGCATTTCTTTCAAAATAAATTTATAAAGATAAATCAAGCTAAAAAAAAGAATTACAGTTTCAGAATCCCATTGATCACTACTATGACAACTGTTATCATGCTCAATGGGAGTAACATATGAGAAAATGTGTAAACCAATGTTATCTATCCATTTGCTTGTCATTTTAGGTCTGTTATGCAGAAAAAGAGAACATCTGACAACTTCTATTAAAATGCATTGGACATACACCAGGGAGATGTATATCTCCATTTTGAAGGTGGATAATTCCCATCTCGATGCAGTCTCACTCTGTAATATAATCATTTGTGAAGTGGCAAATTGCGCCTTTCAGGATTCTTTTACATGAGGCATCACTGCCTCTGAATGGTGACCTCTGTTTGTTAATCCTTGCCAAATTGGGGAGGCCAGGACCCTAAAATCGAGTAAAGGCTTCAGGGCTGCTGGGCCACTTGGTTAATTTGGAAGTGCTCTCTGTAGAACTGGGACAAGCTGCAGAGTGGTGCCAGTATGTCTAGAGCCTAGATCCAAGCTGCAAGAAGAGAATGGGACATCTACAGACTCTGGCAATTAGGTGCAAAACACATAGAATGGATTAGTTGACTGCAAACCAGACAAACTTTGTAAATAATGGTAAATAATGTTACTAAACTTTACTTTGCTGAATGTTGATTGGATGAGGTATTGAGCCTTGTCTGGTTTTCTTGCATATCAGGGTAAATGATGCGAGGTTCGCTTCCTCTGAAAAACACTGTTTGAATACAATGTATTAGCCACTGCATTATTGGGTTAGGGAAATGTGTGTCATGTATGGGGTTAATCGATATCTGTAATTGGATTATAAAGAGAACACCCCCATGTGGTTCGGCCCCTCAAGGTTCGGGGACCTATAAATGTCCGCTGCCACGAGGTCCTGCATCGATCTTCTGGGAGAACGCTTTGGACTGCATGACCTCCTGGATTGTCTCTGTTTGAGCGAGGCCTAGAGTGCTTGATCAGGCAGATATGAAGATTGAACCCGCGGTGGTTAGGTATAGTAGTTGAACTGTAATTGTGTTTTGTCAAAATAAAGATTAGTTGCCCAAGTGTTTGATTCAGTGGTTTTTGACTGAAACTGGACTGGGGGGGAAGCAATTTACATTGGGGGCTCGCCGGGATCTCAACAGACCCCCAAACACAAGTTTGAGATCAAGGGTGTTGAGCTGTTTCGATCACGAGTGCAGAAATGCAGTTTTCGCAGTGGTTTTTGGCACTTCGCTAGTCGGAGCGGATCGATCATTTGCAGGGTTGGGAAAGGGTCTAATCGAGATCAGTAGAATAGAGTCTAGCAAGCATGGGAGGGTGGTCAGCACTCCTTTGGGTTTGGGCCCATAAAACAGGGCGTGGAATGGCCCAAATCTTGGTCATGGTTAGCAGACTGCAGCTGCTTTAACGAGAGCCTGACACACTTCATTGGGCGAGGAGTGACCCAAGGTTAGATTTGGTATCCAATTGGTGGGGTATTGAAACACAGATCTGATCTACGTATTGATCTATCTTTGCCGGGAGCACAGATTGGAAAGATGCACTCTGAAAATCGGCATCAACCCAGCAGAGAGCAGTGTCTGCGTGAAGGTATCCGACTCCCTCCCTGGAGTGACGGTCGAGGAATCTCGTAAAGGTACTGGGCTCGGTGGATAGAGTATAGATTGGCTGGGAATACTCTAGCCCATTCGAGATTTTTTCATTGGGCAATTTAGTTTAATTAGTGAGCTTGCGTATGTGGAGTGGTACGCACCAGAACTAGGAGCTCGAGAACTAATCAAATTTCCAAATAAAGAATTTCACATTGAAGTTCTGTCTGTACGGTAGAATTTGAATTCTTGTAGATAGAACTTTGCTGTTGGTGCATGTCCGTGATCAATTCCAAATAGCAGCTGATCAACAGTGAATAGTAATCCTCTGATCGATTGTTGATTAATACCTGATAGCGAAGAGTACCTGAGAGATGAGGAACCTGTTTATTTGTTGAGAAGTAATCGAATGTGAAGGGTGTCCCTAATTCTGTAGAACTTAGAGAGGAGGGATAGAGGTCCCCCTATTAAAGTCCAGTCTTAGTAGAGGGATAGTAACATTTGGGAGGAAAAGTAGTCATTTAAGGAGAAGTACCCCTCAGCAAAGCGTAACCGAGGAAGGGGAAAATCTTCGGTATCAGAGGGAGAGGTTCACTGAGTGATAACAGCGTGACACAGTGTTCAGATTGAGTGTTTCTAAACTGTGCGCTAGTGCTTTAAATCATTTTTGTAAATTGTAAAAACCTAGCTTTTTGTATTGTTATCGGATCCGAATTGCATAAATATTCTATGTAAATAAATTGAGAGTGTATTAAGGTTTAGAAAGTTAAGATTTAGAATGTGTTAAGTCTGCGGACTGACATTTGTATTACTGCTTGTGTGAGTGCTTAAGGATATTAGGGTGTTGGATGATTGAAGTAAAAGTGTGTTTGAATCGAATATTTGTAATCATTTAGTGTATAATATTGTTAGAATCTGAGTCGTGGTGGTTCGACCAGGGGTTGTACTCTTTCGATCGCTGTGTCGGGGGAGATGTTATTTCCGCTGACCGACTGTACCACGAGGAGGATTTATTAGAGTGTGTGATTTATAATAAACAAATGTTTGTGGTTTATGTAGGAGTGTGGTTGTGCCTGATAGTAATAGGTAGCATGATATTATGCTTGTGGACTGTGTTACTTGCTTGTTTGAAGATCATTTTCAGGTGTTTGGATTGAGGATTAAATGAGCGCAAGAATGTGTTTAATTGTGCTTGGATGTGTTTGATTGTTCCCTGGAGTATTCTGATTCTTGAATGACTGGGGGTTGAGAAAGTTGTAAGGTTTTAAGGGTGTGGATGAGGGAGATAAGAGAAGAATTTGAATAGGAGAGTAGGATTGGGGGAGTGAGGCTGCGAACACTTTGAACCATTAGCCATTGTTTAAGAGCGAGCTTGATAAATTTAGAGATCAAAAGAAAGTATTTTGGAATTCTGTTTTCGGTGTTTGGAAGCATGGAGAATTATGTAGATCGAGATGTGACAGAAGAGGAGAAGAGCCCATTGTAATTAATGTGTAATGAATTCCCTGACAAAGCAGAGATATTAAGAAATTTATCAGGAGCGTTAAATAAGAAATTAGGAAACAAGCTATGGCCGCCAGGGGGCATTAGAACAGTAAAAGGGATAAAATACATAGAACAGATTATTTGGCAGCATAGTAATAACGAAAGTGCAAAATAATTAATAATGTTATGGAGAAAATATTACGAGGAACAGAAGGCGAATAAAGAGGTTAAAAGAGTTGGGGAAAAAGCGATTGCTAAACTCAAAATAGAACTAAAAGAAGGTGAAGTAGATGGACCTCCAGGCAGTAGGAAGGACAGGAGTGGAGATGAAGGGAAACACACAGAACAAGGGAAAGGCAGATCTCCTGGAAGGAAATTAGTCCCTGTAGATTAGGAATCCGATGGTTAGTGTTGACTTTGAGGGGGAAGGAGATGAATATTTGGAAGAGTGGCCAAATGTTAATGCTAGTGGAAGTTCGCAGCTTCCACCATGTTCCTCTTGGATTTCCCAGGCTTCACTAGCACCGTGTATGACTTGTGTCCATAATAAATATTTTAGGTCTGCAGAACCTATAACAACTGCAGATTCTACATCTGAACATATTCTACCAACAGCAGATACTGGGGTACCAGATTCTTTGATCCTATCCACACCATCATTGATAGATCGTCCAGTGGTTTATGGCACCCAGAGTAGAATGAAAAGGTTAACTCCGGTGTTTAAAGAAAAGGAAGGCATGTTAGATATGGTGCAACTGCCAGAGTATTTCTGTGAGCCACAACCTAGACAGATTACATGAGTAGTAAGAAAGAGGAACAATTTATTTGGGCAGTATCGGGAAAACCCTAGCGAACGGGAAGATTCATCTGAGGGTGAGACAGTGATTGAAGAAACCGAGATAGATTTTGACATAACCGAAAGTTTACAAATTAAACAGATATCCCACAGGCAGTTCCCAGAAAGGGAAGGTCTGGATACAGCAGATTCGAACAGTGCAGTAAGCATGAATAATCCCCGTGACACAGACATCCATACTCCGTGGAAGCCCCATGAAATAATGGCAGTACTAAACAATCCCCAATAGGAAGAAGTCACCTGCTTCCTTTATGCATTACTAGACTAAGTGGGACCCGTTTGGTCCCAGCATCACACAGGAGGGCTGGTCCCCCGATGCAATATTCCACCTCTCCACCAATTCCAATATTGGTGGCCAGTGGAGGGGGGGGGGGCACTTTCTGGAGCTCTAGTATGGGTGTTGTGGGCTGCAGGGACTGGTTTCCAGTGGGCTAGTATGGACATTGTGGGCCGAATGGATTCTTGGGCTGGCAGCTCAGTCACTCAAGCCTGTTGTGCTGGCAGCTCACTCATTCACGGCTGGTGGGCTGGCAGTTGACTCACGGCTATTCCTTGAAATTTCATTTCAAACAGGGTGCAAGGCCACCAAATTCAAGTGCAGTTTCTTACCATTTCAATCAGGGTGCAAGGCCACCACATTCAAGTGCAGTTCCATACATTTCAAGCAGGGTGCAAGGCCACAAGCGAGTCATGACCTCTCCTTCCTCCATCTTGCTGAGACTGAGTCACTCCCACACTTTTGGGTTTATTGGTCCCTCCCCCATCCCACCAGAAGGGGCGTGGCCTTCATGGTGTGATTGACAGGAGAGAGAATCTCAACATTTTTTAAAACACTAATAACTCTTATTTTTCATCGATGGGTAAAATCCTTGGCACCTGTTGAGTGGAGGGGAACAGAGTAAGATGGCCAAAAGATCACAGCCATACGTGGTAGCATTTTTCCTAAAATCAATATGCAGCGCAAGCAGGAGCTGGTCATGATTAGACTTTTAATTATATAGATGGCAAGGCAACTTTAGCATTCTCAAACCAACTTTTCAATTAGGCAAGGCAACTTTTGCATTCTCAAACCAACTTTTCAATTAGGCAAGGCATTCTCAAACCAACTTTTTAATTAGGCAAGGCATTCTCAAATCAACTTTTCAATTAGGCAAATTATTCTCAAACCAACTTTTCAATTAGGCAAGGCATTCTCAAACCAACGTTTCTATTAGGCAAGGCAACTTTAGCATTCTCAAACCAACTTTTCAATTAGGCAAGGCAACTTTAGCATTCTCAAACCAACTTTGCAATTAGGCAAGGTAACTTTAGCATTCTCAAACCAACTTTTCAATATGGCAAGACATTTTCAAACCAACTTTTCAATTAGGCAAGGCATTCTCAACCCAACTTTTCAATTAGGCAAGGCATACTCAAATCAACTTTTTAATTAGGCAAGGCAACTTTACTTAGGCAAGGCAAATTTAATTAGACAACACAGGTTTAGCATTTCCAAACCAAAGGCAACACAGCTTCAGCATTTCCAAACCAAAGGCAACACAGTTTTAGCATTTTGAAACCAAAGGCCACACAGCTTTAGCATTTCCAAACCAAAGGCAACACAATTTTAGCCTTTCCAAACGAATGGCAACACAGCTTTGGCATTTCCAAACCAAAGGCAACACAGCTTTAGCATTTCCAAACTATATTTTCAAACCACATTAGGGGCACTGACAGGACAGTAAAACCACTCAGTTTAGTAGACACGTGTTCAGTGTTATTCACAAATCAGACTGAGAGATGTGACCCTCTCACTCCCCCATCTTGCAGAGACAGTCAGTAGGCACTCAATACTTCTGGGTTTTATAGTCCCTCCAGAAGGGGGTGTGGCCTTCAGGAGAGAGAATCTCAACTTTTGAAAACACTAATAACTTTTATTTTTCATCGATGGGGAAAATCCTCTAGTCCTGCGCAGCGGAGGGGAACTCTGAGTAAGATGGCCAAAAATCACAGCCGTAAGTGGCAGCGTTTTTCCTAAAATCAATATACAGAACAGGAAGTGGTCAAGATCAGACTTTTAGTAATATAGATTTAAGATCCACAATGCGTGTATATCATGCAGATTCCTGGGATTTGTGGGAAACCATACAACAGATAATTACTCCAGCTGAAAATACCAAATTTCTAGTAGCCATAGGATACCCAACTTATGAAGCATTGGCAAATGTGGTAATGGATGACAGTGCAAGAGAAGAGGCTGTTTTAACAGCTGTTACAAAACGTTTCAAAATTATATATGGACCAATCAGGTGATTTGGGCTATCAAAATGGAGCAGGTTCCCCTCAGTATTGTGCTATCCTATTG
This sequence comes from Raja brachyura, assembly GCA_963514005.1. The sequence goes on from OY740785.1 coordinate 104,528,972, forward strand.
AATTGTCTCCCCACTAAAATAGCGGATTTAATTAAAACTGTTAACAGGAACTGGTCTGAGAACCAAGCCAGTCAAATGGCCACAGCTGTGAGGCACTATTGCAAGAAGGGTAGGAACCAGGAAAATTACCCTGTAACTAGAAGGGAAAGTGAACGCATAGCCAAGAAAGAATTGCCAAGTTCTAACTCTGAACCATGGATTCCCTGAGTACCAGCCAATTACGGATTGGGAGAAATTAGGGTTCCAGATTACTCAGATTATTATTACCACTACACTCCCAATTTAGAACCCATTCCAATGGAACCAAGGGGTAGAATAAGACGAACTATGTTGCCTAATCAATGCTATACTTGTGGGGGAATGGGACATTGGAGTCGGGTCTGTCCAACAAAGGAGCGAGTGAGAGAGAGGGGTCAAAGAAGGGATTTCCAGGAATACGAAGTATTTAGAGATCCTAGGGAATATAGAAACATCTGAGATTTGAGGAATTATGGGAGGTCCTTTACCTCAAGAGACTACTGGGACCCAAGAGACCAGAGAGAGAGAGAGAGAGAGATGGCCCGAATGTCAGGAACTAAGAAGTCACACCGTTCACTCAAGCTAACCAATTTTCTCAGTCCTGTCTTACCAACCCATTCAGGAATTGTGGGCGTGGAAAAATGACCCCTACTCTAGAATCCCCTCAAGTAATTTACCAGAATGAATGAATTGGATGTACTATTGTAGTAAAAACTGAAAATCACATAGAAGAAAATTGTAAACCAACTTATGACTGCCCCAGAAAACCCCTTAGAGCAAAGAAGATTGTAAATCAAGGAGCTTGTTACAACTGTACCCAATTAGGTCATTGGAGCAAGGGGTGCCCAGCGAGAAGACAGAATATAGCAGGACAGAAGAAAAACCAAGGGGCAATAAAGAAAGTAAGAAAAGGAACACAGTAACTGGTGAGAAGGAATGGTAATTAAGGAATGGAAATGGCACTAGGGAGAGAAGAAACAAACTTATTGTGCAGCAGGTAAGGGAGTGGGGAAGAAGTTATTATACTAACGTTTTACTGAGTTTTTGCCTGCAGGACAATACAATCGACAACATACTACCTGGGGAATGAGGTAAAGACTACACACGGGCAGAAGACAGCAAAGGTAATGTAGCTCCCCAGAAACAGGAATCAACTAGCAGGAGCAAATGATACTGTCTTGCCCCTTTAAGACAAATCTGGGAAGGCCAACCGATAGACAGAGCTCCTCAGTATCACTACTCCCATGAAACTGGCACCAGAAAGGAAGAAGAAGAAGACCTACCCGAGTGCCTAACTTTAACATCATCTAGCTTTTGAAGCAAGAAAAGGAAGGAAAGTAAAGGACACTGTCCAATCTTCCTTAAAGAAACAACTTTAAAGAGTCCACTCTTGCTTAAAGGACTGGATTTGAATAAAAATAAATTCCTCTGTGGTTCGGGGAAAAATACTCACTTTGCACCTAAATTTAGTTATAAGTAAATTACTTTCAAGACGGCTTATGGGATAGAGTCGTTCAAATTGTTAAAGAATTGACTGTTTACTTGGCATTCTTCTCTTGTCTCACCCATAGGAGGAGAGTCAAAGATGGGATTGGACTATTTAGTTATTATCAAGGAAGGGACAGACCCTAGTGGATATCAGGAATTAAGACATACCCTGGAAATGTAAGTGGCAGTATAAAATTATAGAGACTGAAAATGTACGAGTTCCCCTCGGAAAGTCAATACTAAACATCCAGAAGAGTTATTTAGAGATAAAAGGAACTGGTATAATCGAGAGCCCCTAGACTGAGAATGGAGCCAACATAGTAAGGAGAGGCATTGGAGGAGAGACCTGGTGAATTAGAAGGAGAAATTTGAATGAGTGTTGGAGCCGATGCATATTTAACCGATGGATCTAAATTGTTTAACCCTTGATGGTAAAGCGGCTTCTATTATCAAGGTGGAAATAAATTGTCCCTGGATTCGGTAGTCGCAATTGGATTTGTGATAGAACTGACAGCACAAAAAAAATTGATTGCTTAAATTTGAACAGATGGGAATTCCAAAGGAATTGAAATGAAGCGGTGTTATTGGCCACAATGCTGTGTAATAAGAACGATGAGATGGACACTGAAATTTGAAATAGTAAATTGAAGGCTGAGACTGAATTTGGTGAAATTGAAATTTGCTTTAAGTTAGAGTCATGCCAGTATGGAAATCCGGACTGAACCCAGCTGAAATGTATATGGGAACCCATCATCAGATATACATATTATCACATTGTGTGAATATGGAGAGGGCTGATTAGTGTTGATCCTAGGAAAGTAAAGTATATTATAGATCAGAATATACTAGAGATAGTTATAGTGAAATAGAAATACAGTGAATGTATGGGAAAGCATTAGTACATGAATGGTAACTTGCTTTGTCCCAAGTGTTTTATAGGTTATAGGTTCGACTGTGGAAAGGGATGAAAGAATGGGCAACAACATGGATGGAGGGAATTCGCACCCATGAACACTCGAGAGATGAAGACTCATCAGACGGAAATTGTGAAGCTATGCCCACAAAACTCGGAAAGCTCGACAAGATTCTGGGAAGAAACATCGTCATATTGTGTTGCTGATAGATGGGAAATGTAATGGACACACTTATGTATATCTGGTTAGCTGATTATTGGACTATTTGGTTATCATAAATGATGGGTTATCATATATGATACCAAGGAAGGAATGTTAATCCTGGCCAGATTGGGGAGGCCAGGACACTAAAATTGAGTGTGAAGGCTTCAGGGCTGCTGGGCCATTTGGTTAATTTGAAAGTGCTTTCTGTAGAACTGGGACAAGCTGCAAAGTGGTGCCAGTTTGTCTAGAGCCTAGATCCAAGCTGCAGGAAGAGATTGGAAACATGTGCAGACCCTGGCAATTAAGTGCAAAATGCATAGAATGGATTGGATGACTGCAAACCAGACAAAAACCTTGTAAATAATTGTAAATAATGTTGCAAAGCTTTACTTTGCTCTATGTTGATTGGATGAGCTATTGAGCCTTGTCTGGTTTTCTTGCATATCAGGGTAAATGTTGCGAGGTTCGCTTCCTCTGAAAACAGTTTGAATACAATGTATTAGCCACTGTATTATTCGGTTAGGGAAATGTCTCTTATGCATGGGATTAATTGATATATGTAATCGGATTGTAAAGAGACCACCCCCATGTGGTTCAGCCCCTCAAGGTCTGGGGACTTATAAAAGTCCGTTGCCACGTGATGTTGCGTCAATCTTCTGGGAAAATGCTTGGGACTGCAAGACCTTCTGGAGTGTCTCTGTTTGAGTGAGGCCTAGAGGCAGGCAGATAAGTGGATCAAGGTTAGGTATAGTAGTGGTTACGTATAGTAGTTCAACTGTAATTGTGATTTGTCAAAATAAAGATTAGTTGCGCACGTGCTTGATTCAGTGGTTTTTGACTGAAACTAGACGGGAGGGAAGCTTAGAATGAGCAATTTACATGTTCTCCTAGTTTACCATCAAAGTCCATTTCTTCTGTGTACATAAGAACAGACACCTTGCATTTCATGGATGTTTGCCCTCACTCTTAACCTTGTATACATTGACAACACCCCACACTCCATCATACTACCCACTAGTAAATACAGTATAAATGCTTGTAGCATGGAACTTTTATCACCCCTTTTATACTGATGCCCTTTATTCACTTACCAAAATGTATAGATTTTGTAATCTTTTTAATGAAGGATTGTAAGAGCCAAATGAGCTCTGTCCGATGATAGACTTGCATACTTACACTTACTCCTTCCGAGGACTAGGAAAGGAAAACCAGGTTGTTGGACATGGTTGGTGTGTCAAGTGCAGGTTTGGGATGGAGATCTACGTCTCTTTCACAGGAACAAGAATAAAAGAGGCTGAAGAAAGTAACGGACATTGCCCAGTTTATCATGGGCACTGACTTCCCCACTACCAATGAGATCTACTGGAAGCACAACCTCAAGAAGTCAGTTAATATCATCAAAGACCTTCAAACAAATCATCAAACACTCTTCTCGATGCTACCATCAGGAAAAAGGCACAACTTTTGGAAAACTATTATCACCACGTTCAAGAATAGCTTCCAACCATTAGCCTTCAGGTCCTTGTACAACCCTTGTAATAACCGTACATCTGCCCTGAGCTACCGGAGACTTTACACTCCTGGGTTGCTCTATGCACTTTAACTTTTGCACAATCAAGGCCAGGTTTACTTGGATAATTGTCTTTGTTGTTGTTGCTTCTAATGTGATTGTAAACCTGCAGCTCTAAATAATGTAATTGTTCCAGTTTATATCCAATGCACATGACAAATCTAGATTCTTTAATCTCTTGAAAGGTGTGTCACAGTATTAAGCATCAGTGCAGATTTTAGGAGCTGTGGCAGAATATTGTTGCAGAAGCATGTACCCATGATCTGTACTTTAGGTTTAAGTTATAAAACCAATATTACAACACAATGGACATTTAGGAAAATGTGCCAGCTCCAGAACATCTTGGCTAAGTTTATGTCAGTTTGAGGACAGTTCAAGGGCAACTATCCAGGAAGCTCAGACTAATACCAGAGGAGTTGAAGGTGCATGATGGTAAGTGACATAACCTTTGGTGTTTAAAACCATTTGAGACGGGTATAATATAGTAAGATTAAATGAGAACTTACCAGTTCGAAGTTTGATCCTTATTTTATGAGGAGTTACGTTGAAGGATTACGTGAAGAAGCCCCGCCAGGCGCATGCATTTCATACTTCAAAGCAGCGGCGTGAAAACACAGAAAACAAATAGCTGAAGTAACATAGTAAGGCTTTAAAAATACTAGAACTACCAGATAATCTCTTAGATTATGAGGGTGGGAGCGGTGGGCACGTAATCCCTCAACATAACTCATAAAATAAGGATCAAACTTCGAACTGGTAAGTTCTCATTTAATCTTACTATTTTACTTCGGAGTCACGTGAGTGACTATGTGAAGATTTCAAAGCTCTGTGTTTTCATGCCATAGATGCACTCCATACGACAAACTGCTTTGGTTGTCACAGTAGTGAATAAATAATATATTGAACATAGCTTCAAATATTCAATAACTATTTTAAATAATAATAACAAAAATCAGTAATAACCCCTCTAACCCATGGGGAAATTACAAACAATGATATAAAACAAAGCAAAGGAAGTAAATGGAACCCAAAAACAGCATGCCCAAACCGTGACACTGTCTGTACAGGTTTGTCATAAAATTGTGAGAATGTCGATTCTCTAGACCATCCTGCAGCCGCGAAGATTTGCTCTTGCGGCACGTCCTGAGCCTTCACCACGGATGTTGAAGCCGCCCTGGTGGAGCGTAATTTAAATACATGAGTGTCGACTGCAACATAATTGAGAACCTGTTTCAACCATCTAGAAATAGTTTGTACTGACACTCTTTATATGGCTTTTTGTGACTAATGAGCAGTGTTGTCTCAGAACCTCTGAGACTCCTTGCTAACTCAAGGTATAGCCTTAAGTGTTTAATTACACATAACATTTGGTCAACAGGATATGCTTTAAACGTCACCTTGGTTCCTGCCATACCTGGCCTGCTTTGTTTGATTAAATCATAGACATAAAATGTAATGTCATCTACCGACAAATGCATACAATCTATTCGTAACAATTGTAATGTTTGTACACGTTGTGCTGAAACCAGCGCCATTAGCATAACCACTGTCAGAGTTAATCTCTGCATAGAGAATGATGTAATTGGAGCCCATTGCCGAAGCAGTGTGAGAACTATACTGATATCCCAGATTTCTGTATATCTAGGTTTAGGAGGGTTTTTGTTAAAAATTCCTCTCATAAATCGGGATACTAACGGATGAGCCCCGATAGGTTGTTGTCCTGAGGACTGCCCTAAATAGGAGGACAAAGCACTCTGAGCACTGGTAATAGCACTATAACTCAAGTGCTCATCAAAATGCAATTTAGCAAGGAACTCTAACACATCGCTTATGCTTGCAGTATGGTAAGATATATTTGATTGCACACAGAACATCTCCCATTTCTTTATGTGAACCACATATTGTTTTTTAGTACTATTCCTCCAGGCTGCAGTGATAACCTCCATGGTCCTGTTCAACATTCCAAAGCCTTGGAATGATCTGTTCAGAACCTGCAGACCAACAAATTGATACGGTCATGTAATGGGTGACTTTCTCCTGTAACCGGATGCACCAACAAATTACTGCAGCTGGGAATCAACATGAATGGCTGAACCATCATTCCAATGGGAACTATGGTTGCGTTGGCCAATCTGGGACCACCAAAACGCCTGTGGTGGAGTCACGCTCTATTTTGGTTAGACATTTCATAATCAGACAAAATGGAGGAAAAGCATGAAAGAATGAGTGCCCCCAATGTAAAGAAAATGCATCCACAGCTACTGCTCCTGGATCTGGCTCCCATGAAACATATTTAGGCAACTGGTGATTCAATCTGGATGCAAACAGATCAATATCTGGCAACCCAAATCGATTGACAATTGTTTGAAAAACTTTAGAATTCAACATCCATTCTATATGGTCATTGAACTTTCACGACCTATAGTCTGCCACCACATTGTCTACCCCTGGTAGATAGATGGCTGAAACCCAGATGTTTCTCGAAATACACCAATGCCATATAAGATTAGCCATGCTATCACATGAAACTGATCTTGCTCCACCCATATGATTAATATATGCCACTCCCATGGTGTTATCAATCTGGAGTTGAACATGTAAATTATTCATTGTGGAGCAATATGCCTTTAACCCATAAAATGCCCCCAATAATTCCTTGTGTATGTAGAATCAAAGCTTCTTGTTCATTCCATCTACCCCTACAGCTAGACACAATGTCCATAGCCCCCATCCGAGAGCACTTACATCAGTCTGTAAAATCATTGAAGGTTCCTGCACCAAAATGTTATTGGTAGCTTGACTAACATTAACAATCCACCACTGCAATTCTGCTAGAGCTGTGGTTGGTAACTGCATAACCTGATCAAAATGGCCTGCATGCTCTTTTAGTGCTTGTTCTCTTGCGCCTTGCAAATGTTGATAATGCAAAGGACTGAACTGTACTGCAGGGAAAGCTGCTACCAATTTCCCAATGACATTAGCGACTTCTCAGATGGAGGTATAAAGTTTTTGTGTGAGGCAAGTACAGACATCAGCAATATCCACAAGCTTGGCTGTTGGTAATGTTACTGTCATATCAACTGAATCAATAAGAAATCCCAAATATTCAATATTTTGGGTTGGCTGTAATTTAGACTTAGTTGGATGGACCAAAAATCCTAATGTTTCAAACACATTTTTGGTTACTGCAACCGACTCCTCAGCTGACTCTTTAGTGTTGCTGATAATTAAGATATCATCTAAATAAGCCATGACAATGTGATTATGGGCCCTCAATAGCCCCAGCACAGGTTTTAACAATTTAGTAAATAGCCTAGGTGCTGAACTGAATCCATTAGGCAATGCTTTGTATTGCCACAGCTGTCCCATCCAATTAAATTTCAAGTACTTGCTATAATGAGCATGAATTGGCACTGGATAATATGCATCTTGCAAATCAATAGTTGCCATATAACAACCTTGTGAGACAGTTGGTTTTGCAGTAACGAAGGTGTCCATTTTTAAATTTCTATAGAGAACTGAAGAATCTAAGTGAGTGAGGTCCAGAATTACTCTACAACCCCCATCTTTCTTAGGTCTGGGGAATATATTAGACACAAATTGTTGAGGATGAGTAATGGCTTTCTGAATCACTCCTTTTTGGCATAAATTCTTAATCTCATCGTTAACCTGTTCAGTCTCTGGAGCAGAAAACACCAACATTTTATTTGGCTTGTGCTGCTGAGGTGGATATATCCCCGAGATAAACTCAATGGTAGAACCTGACACAGTATTTAATATAAACATATCACATGTTATACAGCACCATTCATTATAAAACAATTGTAATCTATCTCCAATAGGAGGTTGTGCAGCAGAACCTTAAACAAAAGTTCCCTGTACCTCTGCAGTTGGCCTGTAAGCCTGCTGTCTGCTCATATTGGAGTTGAAGCTGCTCTGTCTTGGTGGGTAACCTCGTTGCCCCACTGGCCTCCCACTGCTCGGTCCAGCACCAGGATCCGACCTTCAGTACACAAACCCTGGTTTGCGAATTGGTGGCCGTGATATGCTTGGCTTCATCAAACCAATTGTTTTTGCCTCATCATCAATATCACGTATTTGTTTGACAAGGTCCGTTACAAACAGGAACTCAGGCGTTTGTATATTTGTCGCCTTACATAGTGCAGCAAAACTTTTGATTGAGAGTTGGCCTGATGGTGATTTTTCTAATGCAATTTACTTCAAAGAATGCATTGCATAATAGAGCCAACATATCTTTTTGAGTTTGAGTAATCATGGTCCCTTTGACCATAGTGCCAAATGCAGTTATTGCTGCAGCCACCAGTTGAAGGACGCATTGATGCCGAACCTCCTGTCCTCTCATAGGAGGACTCATGGGTGCCCAGATTACTGGGTTCACCGTGGGCACTTTCAGTGATGCACAGTAAACGGGTGTCTTATATTTATAGGTAGTCTCTTGCATCATAAATTGCTGGAGCTGGTGAGACACTAAATAATTGATATTGTTGGCAATGTATACCTCCATTGCCTTGCCAGTCCCCTCCGGAATAGCAAGCTCATTGCAATATCCGGGACACCCGGAGCGTGGCTCTTGTGCTCTGGTGTTTGCACATAAGCAGGGACACCAGACTTGGGGTCAGCTGCATCCTGCCCTGCTTCTCCCAAGTCATATTGTAGGGAGGCATCCTCCAATCCTAAACAAGACACTGGAAGGAAATCCCCTTGCTGATAGTCCACATATTCCTCTTGATATGGGCCTTGTTGAACAGCAGTCTGGGGAATCACTGGGCCCTTAGACCCTTGATTATCAAAGTTTGGAGCATCTTCTCCATACTTTGCATCCTCCCCCACATTCCTTTATTGTCTGGAGGGGAGTCACATTCTTCCTCAGACTCGTCTGATAACACGGGTCTGATAGATTTTCTGTTTCTTTTTGCCTTTCTATGGCTATCGGTGGCCTCAGGCTCCTGAGTCCCTGGAGCAGGTGTAGAAAGTTCACCTCTAATATAACGGCTGTCGGTAAAACGGCACCCAGTATCGGAACTAGTGTTGCCGCGCTAATCTGCATTACTGGACCCACGTTACTATGAACTTTCCTATCTGACCGCTCCATACCACCAACTCCTACTGACTGCTCGAGCCAGTTTTACGGAGGTAAAAATTCCCAGGCAAAGTTTTCAAAACCACTTACCTGGGAGGTTTCTACTTACCGCTGGTGGAGCTGCGTCCTCCAGCCAGTTCAGTGCGACATGCGCTCGTAATGACGCGCATGCGCCTTGCGAGGCTTCTTCACGTAGTCACTCACGTGACTCAGAAGTAAAATTGTAATTTCCATAGTTTTGTACATTTGAGGAAAAAAATAATAATAATAACTCCCATAATATGTTGGGATTGCATGTTGCAAGAGTTGGTGGTATAGCTAACTTCCTTTTTCCTGCCTCTCAAGTAATGAAGTGCTCAGATTTTGTTGCTAAATCTGTACATATAATTCAGTGCATAAAAATCCGCTATTATAAAGTAAGAAAGAAGAAAGACCTGGGACAAGTTTGAAGCTAATTGACCTCTTTGTTAGATTTTATGGGAGGAGATGTGTTTAATTGATTTAAGTTATCGATTTTCTACCTTGAATTATCTTTCTTTCTCCTATTCCTAGCCTCATCTATATAATAATGCTGATGTGCACAAGAAATTGAGCAAAACACCTAAAACTAAATATATTATGTGGTGATGCTTGTGGAGGCATCTGTATCTTTATAAAATATGGAAAATAATTAATAATTCAAATTAATAATAAGGCTTACTGGGCTTACCAGATTTATCAAAATGGCAACATTCCCAATATTACATTGGCCACACATAATAAAGCACACATAAAGCACACCAATAACAATAAGGATGTCTATCTCTCTAAAATCTGGAAGATTTAAATATACTCAACTTGAATGGTTGTAGTTTGAAAATCAGCAAATTGCTAATTACACTAGACTATGTGCGACCCATTGGGTCCCAGCATCATACGGGAGGGCTGGTCCGCCAACGCAATATTCCACATCTTCACCAATTCCAATATTGGTGGCCAGTGGGGGGGGGGGGGGGGGGGTCTTTCTGGAGTGCTAGTAAGGGTGTTGTGCACTGAAGGGACTAGTTTCCAGAGGGCTAGTATGGACATTGTGGGCCAAATGGATTCTTGGGCTAGCGGCTCAATCACTCAAGCCTGTTGTGCTGGCAGCTCACTCACTCATGACTGGTGGGCTCGCAGTGGACTCATGGCTATTCCTTGAAATTCCATTTCAAACAGGGTGCAAGGGCACCAAATTCAAGTGCAGTTTCATACCATTTCAACCAGGGTGCATGGCCACTAAAGACAGCAAGTTGTGACCTCATCCTCCCCTATCTTGCAGAGACTGAGCCACGCCCAGACTTCTGGGTTTTATAGTCCCTCCCCCCTCCCACCAGAATGGGCGTGGCCTGCATGACGCGATTGACAGGAGAGAGAATCTCAACATTTTTTAAACACTAATAACTCATTTATTTTTCATTGATGGGAAATATCCTCGGCACCTGATGAGTGGAGGGGTACTCTGAGTAAGATGGCCAAAAATCACAGCCGTACGTGGTAGCATTTTTTCTAAAATCAATATAAAGTGCAAACAGGAAGAAGTGGTCAAGATTAGACTTTTAATTATATAGAAGGCAAGGCAGCTCTAATTAGGCGGCAGCTCTAATTAGGCAAGGCAGCTCACTTTAGCACTTTCAAAACCAAAAGCAAGGCAACTCGCTTTAGCACTTTCAAAACCAAAGGCAAGGCAGCTTGCTTTAGCACTTTCAAAACCAAAGGCAACACAGCTTGCTTTAGTACTTTCAAAACCAAAGGCAACACACCTTTAGCACTTTCAAACCCAAAGGCAACACACCTTTAGCACTTTCAAACAAAAACACACTTTTGAATTTTCAAACCACATTAAGGACACTGACAGGTAAGTAAAACCACTCATAGTTTAGTAGACATGTGTTCAGTGTTATTCACAGACAGAATTACAACCTCTCGCTCCCCCATCTTGCAGAGAACTGAGGCGCCTCCATATTTCCGGGTTTTATAGTCCCTCCAGAAGGGGTGTGGCCTTCAGGAGAGAGAATCTCAACATTTTTTAAACATTAATAAGTCTTTTATTTTTCATAGATGGGAAAAATCCTCTTGTCCTGTGCAGCGGAGGGGGAGTCTGAGTAAGATGGCCAAAAATCACAGCCATAAGTGGCAGGTTTTTTTCTAAAATCAATATACAAAACAGGAATTGGTTAAGATCAGAATTTTAGTAATATAGATAAATACTTGCCTTTATATAGCATCTTACATGACTTAAGCTTTTCCCAAAGTACTTTACAAGAAATGAAGTATTTTGATTAGTATATTCATGCTTATGATATAGAAAATGTTCAAGTTCAAGTTCATTCTCAGTTCATGACTTTATTGTGCTGTGTCCCTGATAGGACAATGGAATTCTTGCTTTGCTTCAGCACAACAGAACATAGTAGGCATTGACTACAAAACAGATCAGTGCATCCATATATCATTATATAAATATATACACACATGAATAAATAAACTGATAAAGTGCAAATAACAGATAATGGGCTATTAATGTTCATAGTTTTGTCCGAGCCAAGTTTAATAGCCTGATGGCTGTGGGGAAGTAGCTATTCCTGAACCTGCTGGTTACAGTCTTCAGGCTCCTGTACCTTCTACCTGAAGGTAGCAGGGAGATGAGTGTGTGGCCAGGATGGTGTGGGTCCTTGATGATACTGCCAGCCTTTTTGAGGCAGAGACTGCGATAGATCCCCTCGATGGAAGGGAGGTCAGAGCCGATGATGGACTGGGCAGTGTTTACTACTCTTTGGAGTCTTTTCCTCACCAGGGCCCTCAACTTGCTGAACCAAGCCAAGATGCAACTGGTCAGCAAGCTCTCTATTGTCCACCTGTATAAGTTAGAGAGAGTCCTCCATGACAAACCGACTGTCCGTAATCTTCTCAGGAAGTAGAGGCGCTGATGTGCTTTCTTAATAGTAGCATCAGTGTTCTCAGACCAGGAAAAATCTTCAGAGATGTGCACGCCCAGGAATTTGAAGCTCTTGACCCTTTCAACCATCGACCCATTGATATAAATGGATATAAATGTGCACTAACATGTCCACAGGAAGCTCTCACTAAAAGTAAAAGCATTTTGTTGAGATTACTCCTTCATCTGAGGTTGTTTGAGGAATGAAAATCGACTAAGTTCAAAGGAAAGATTCCCTGGTTATTTTTTAAGTAGACTAAGGGGAGATTTTCCATTCTCCTTTGGAGAGAATTATTCAATTGAAGTAAAGCTTCTGGAATGGTACTTTGGTTATTATCAACCGAGAACAAAAAGCAATAAAATAAACACTCAATAGGTCAGGCAATATCAGGAGGGAGATATAATGTATAGGTTGATGACATTTCATCAGAATTCATGAAACTGAAATCAGAGCAGAAAAGCACATGAACATGGCTAATTAATTGGAATTTTAATTGATACAGAAATTATTAAAATAAGCTTTGAATCTTCTTCTTCTTGCGTATGGTGTGCACAGCCTAAAGTTGTAGGACAACTTGTTCTATTTGATCGTATTTGATTGTGCACACCAGGTTGATTGCATTCGTCAAAACAGGGCAAACCACGTGAAGGTTGCAATCTCCCACCCCAAGCTTAGAATGATGCCTGGATTATTGAATACTTCAATAAAATATGTCATATTGTAATTAAAGGTTCAAATAATAACAGTTTTATTAGGATTGGTTATATCGAGGAGTATTTGCATAGATCTTAGCTAACATTTGCATTGATGAAGTTTTTAAAGAGAGCAAGCTGATATAGCAGATAATTGCTGTAGAAAACAAAATGTTCATACACATGTTTCTGGACAAGTATGTCTTCATTAAATTTCAGATCAATAATTTTTGTTTGTCAGGAACGGAACTTTCAATGGATGATTAGCAGTAAGCTCACGTGTTTTATTTTGGGTCAAAAAGATACTGAGGTGGTTTATAGGGGTTTGGCTACAACCTTTCAGAAGAAAATGCCCAAGTATGTGTCTTTGGAACCATCTCTGCCTTGGAATCCACCAAGGTCATTATCCAATGCAAAGACTGAGGCTTGCTGGCTCTATTTCTTGTTCCTCTTTGACATTGATCCCATTGATTGCAGCAGCAGTCGTTTCTGAATGCTTTTCTACAATTGACACATTTCCCTCAGAGTCTCTCTCATTTTCCGAATACCTTCTGAATCTCTCTTACTTTCTGACACCCTTTATGATGACTCTGGTGATCCTACATGAACCATGTAGCCACAAAATCCTCTAACTTTGAAGTTGGAGTGGAGGTGGATGATGGCTCCTTTTATGTCTCCTTTAACCTGATGTTTCCTTGTCTAGATCCTGAATATACTAACAACACCTATGCAGTTTCCTGCTCCCTTGTGCTGAAGCAAAGCAAGAATTTCAGTGTTCTATCAGGTACACATGACAATAAACTCTCTTGAATCTTGAATCTACATAGACCACATAGCCACAAGTTCTTCTAACTTTAAAGTTGGAGTGGAGGTGGATGATGACTCCTTTTATGTTTACTTTAACCTGATGATGACCTGATGTTTCCTTGTCTGCATCATAACAATGTCTAAATAATAACAATGCCTATGCAGTTTCCTGCTCCCTTGATGAGGAAAGGAAGGTCTGGGCATGCCTGATCTACGACCAGAATGTAATATCTGTGCACAGTCACAGTGTGATTTTTTATCTGCATCAGGAAAATGCACAGAGCCATTGTTTTCAGAAGCAACATTAATGATGAATTCCCCTTTTCTCAGAAAAACTGTTGAGATACCTATTGCCTGGAAATCCAACAATAGGAAGCTATCTGTGGGTTTGGATCTGCAACAATTCAGCAACAAGCCCTGAAGAAAATACATGGTTACTGGGGTTGCCTTCCTCTGCAGAAAGAAACCATTTAAAATGTGAAAATGGTCTCCAGTCAGCCCTTGTACCTGTGCTCTCCTCGTGTGCCTCATATACACTCCTTCAAGTAAATATCTAGTTCCCTTTGAACATTATTATTAGATCTGCGACTACAACCTTTTTCAGGTTGTCTCTCCTCTCCTTCATTTCTCCTCTGATGTTTTTGGCAATTAGTTTTAAATCTGTCCTCTGCAAACAGTTCCACCTTATTTACCTTTTTACTTGATTAATTACTAATTACTGATAACAGAAGTAATTCTAATAGTCTCTGGCATCCGAACAGTTATGATTTGTCCTCAGAGCAGCCCTGAAAAAGCAGGCTCATGTGAATAGGTAAATGTGTTAATCCAGTCCCTGATCAGCATTAAGATCCACTTCTACATCAGCAAATAAACCCAATCTAGTGTCCAAGCAAAGAACAGAAAGCCATGCACTAGGCGCACGCCCTTAGGCTGAAAACTCACCCTATTCCTCAAGAACTAGCAGTGCATTTGATGTTAGCTGAGTAGCATAATGGGCCAAATGGCCTTCAGAGCTGCATAATCTGTGAAGTCAACATAACTCAGTTAAATATAGTTCAAATACTTGTTGAATAAAGTACGACCAACATCATTTAACAGATAATAAGCTCTGTGATAACAAAAGATGCTCTGTGAACCAGAGAAGCTGCTGACTTGAAGGGACACCTGACATCCAGTTTCAAAGCAGAAATGAAAGCAATGCATTACAGAGAATGATTGAATTTGTTGGACCATCTAATGGTGTAGAGAGGTTCCATGGTTCTATTAGCCTCATTTAAAATCAACTGGAGATGAGAAAAAGTGTGTTCAGTGACACTGGAGATAGAAAAAAGCATGTTCAGTGACACTGTTATATTGCTAATTAACTGAAAGTACTGTAAATTGTGTGATCCTGAACACTGAGCTAAGCTGTGTTGTGTTAAAAGATTTGCAGCTAAGACTTTAGTATCAACTCAAGTGCATTAAAAGCTATGGCAAATAGTCAACTAACAGCTCATCTCTAATTACAGAACCAAGTCAGTGACTATTGGGATGATAACTTAACAGTAATTAGTAATAGATTGAGTAAAAAATAAAATAAGGTGGAACTGTATCTAGTGGCAGAAAGGCCAATAACCAGAGGATAGATTTAAAACTAATTGCCAAAAACACCAGAGGCAAGTGAAGGAGAAATTGTTTAAACTGTGAATAATTGTGACCTGAATAAACTGCCTGAAAAGATCATGGAAGCAGATCTAATAATAATGTTCATAAGGAACTGGGTTTCACTCACAGTGAAGGGAAATATTTGCAGAGCTTTAAGAGAGAGACTATCAAAGGACTGATTGGAGAGCATTTTTACATAGTTGACTAGCTTCCTTCTGTGCTGTGTCATGTAAGTTTTCTTGTAATTAACATGGAATAAAATACCAATGTGATGGATCTCTTTGCCTTCTGATAAACCGAGAGTCAAAGGAGTTAAGTTTGATAGCCCCTGAAACCACACCTTGGAGATGCAGCTGTGCAATTACAGTAACTCGTAATTTCGTACTATGCAAGCAAAAAATATGCATAGAAGTACAAGATCAAATACCCGAGAAAATATATGAAAGACACACACACCAAGGAAATAATAAAGCCTGATCTTTTTGATGGGGAGAGTGGGCATATTTGCAAGGAATACCAGGCTTAGCACGTCTTGCAGATCCCCCTTAGAAAGGTCCAGGATGCAGATGCATTTTAACAGTAGGCCAATAGTCTGTCATCAGTTGTTGTTGACCAATAGTTTGTCAGGATGGCACAAACTGACAGAGAAGGAAGAATTACTGCCCAGGGTATGAGCATTGACTGCCAGTAAGCGTTAATTGGCTTAGGCATTCAGTGTTCCCATGGATTTTGAAGCAACAGCAACAAAGAGAAGCAGGAGAAAGCACTGATTGGCTCTAGCCCGAGTGGGAGGAGAGTTCTCAGTGAGTCAGGGGGAAAACAGTTGAAAACTGAGGAATTTGGTTTGAAAATTAGGCAATTTAACAGTCAATATAAGCAAGGCAGCTCTTGGGGAGCGGACTTGTGAGGGAAGTGCCCTGTGAGTAAAGTGTGAGTCTTTGACTCTAGTGCCCTGTGAGTAAAGTGTGAGTCTTTGGCTCGAGAGTTTTCGGAGAGGAGGCTGCACAAAACACTGGATAGGGAGAGACCGAGGCAAAAGAAGGAGATGTCAAGCAAGCTGATGCAGTGTGGTGCTTGCAGTATGTGGGAGGTCAAGGACACTGCTGGTGCCTCTCGATGCTACAAATGTGAGAAGTGCATCCAGGTACAGCTCCTGAAGGACCGTGTTGAGGAACTGGAGAAGCAAGTGGATGACCTCAGGTTCATCCAAGAAACTGAGTCGTTCCTCGACAAGTCCTACAGTAAGATTGTTACACCCAAGGCACTAGAAGAGAGAAGGTGGGTGACGGCGATAAAGGGAGGAAAACATGGAATGCAAAGGTCTCCGGGTGTTGTACCTCTTGTGAACAGGTTTACCCATGTGGAAGCTGCCGGGACAGAAGACGGTAACTCACTGAGCGGCGGACTGGCTTGCAAAACAAAAAGGGCTGTTGAGCCAAAACCAAAGAGGCCAAAGTCGGGCAACGCCATTGTAGTTGGAGACTCCATTGTGAGAGGTACGGACAGGGGTTTCTGTGGCAACAGATGGGATTCGAGGATGGTGTGCTGCCTTCCTGGTGCCAGGATCCAGGATGTCACGGACAGAGTGCAGACAATCCTCAAGGGCGAAGGTGAACAGCCAGAGGTGGTCGTGCATGTTGGCACAAATTATGTTGGAAAGAAGGGAATTAATATTCTGCGGTGGGACTTCAGAGAACTCGTAAAAATGCTGAAAAGCAGGACTTCCAGGGTTGTTATCTCCGGTTTGCTTCCAGTTCCTCGTGCTGGCGAGAGCAGGAACAGGGAGATATGGGACCTGAATGTGTGGCTGAGGAACTGGTGCAGGGGGCAGGGATTTAGATTCTTAGATCACTGGGATCTGTTTTGGAGTAAGGGGGAACTGTACAAAAGGGACGGATTGCATCTTAACAGGTGGGGGACCAGCATTCTGGCCGGCAGGTTTGCCACTGCTACACGGATCGTTTTAAACTGAATAAGTGGGGTGGGGTGTCAAATGGGATAGCCAAGGACGGAGTTAAAGGGAAAGAGAGTAAAGGGATGGTTAATGACCCCAGAATTAACGGGAAAGAAAGCTAACAAAAGGATAGGATAGTATGGCCAAGTGTAATAGGGATCGATGTGAAAGGGGCCACTTGTCAACATAATTGTATAAGGAGTAAGAGTGTTGTAAAAACAAGCCTGAAGGCTTTGTGTCTCAATGTGAGGAGCATTCGTAATAAGGTGGATGAGTTGAAGGTGCAGATAGCGATTAATGACTATGCTATAGTTGGGACCACGGAGACGTGGCCCCAGGGTGACAAAGGCTGGGAGCTGAACATCCAGGATATTCAATATTCAGGAGGGATAGATGAAAAGGAAAAGGAGGTGGGGTAGCGTTGCTGGTGAGAGAGGAGATTAATGCAATAGAAAGGAAGGACATTAGCGTGGAGGATGTGGAATCGATATGGGTAGAGCTGCGAAACTCTAAGGGGCAGAAAATGCTAGTGGGAGTTGTGTGCAGGCCACCTAACAGTAGTATTGGAGTTGGGGATGGCATCAAACATGAAATTATAAATGCGTGCAACAAGGGTCACACGGTTATAATGGGTGACTTCAATCTTCATGTAGATTGGGTGAATCAAATTGGCAGGGGTGCTGAGGAAGAGGATTTTTGGAATGTATGCAGGATAGCTTTCTCAACCAACATGTGGAGGAACCAACGAGAGAGCAGGCTATTCTAGACTGGGTATTGAGTAATGAGGAAGGGTGAGTTAGCAGTCTTGTTGTGCGTGGCCCCTTGGGCAAGAGTGACCATGATATGGTTTTCTTCATTAGGATGGAGAGTGACAAAATTAAGTCAGAAACAAGGGTTCTGGACTTGAACAAAGGTAACTTTGAAGGTATGAGATGTGAATTGGCCAAGATAGACTGGCAGGTGATTCTTAAAGGGTTGACAGTGTATGTGCAATGGAAGGTATTTAAAGACTGCATGGATGAAGTACAAAAAATGTTCATACCGGTTTGGCAAAAGAATAAATCAGGGAAGGTGGTGCATCCATGGATAACAAGGGAAACCAGGGATAGTATAAAAACAAAAGATGAGGCATACAAATTGGCCAGAAAAAGCAGCCTACCGGAGGACTGCAGTCAGAAACAGGTGAATTGATCATGGGGAACAAGGACATAGCAGACCAATTGAATAACTAGTTTGGTTCTGTCTTCACTAAGGAAGACATAAATAATCTGCCGGAAATAGCAGTGAAACGGGGGTCAAATAAGATGGAGGAACTGAGTGAAATCCAGGTTAGCCGGGAGGTGGTGTTGGGTCAATTGAATGGATTGAAGGCCGATAAATCCCCAGGGCCAGATAGTCTGCATCCCAGAGTACTCAAGGAGGTAGCCACAGAAATAGTGGATGCATTAGTGATAGTCTTTCAAAATTCCTTAGATTCTGGAGTAGTTCCTGAGGATTGGAGGGTAGCTAATGTAATCCCACTTTTTAAAAAAGGAGGGAGAGAGAAAATGGGGAATAACAGACCAGTTAGTCTAACATTGATAGTGGGGAAACTGCTAGAGTCAGTTATTAAAGATGGGATAGCAGCGCATTTGGAAAGTGGTGAATTCATTGGACAAAGTCAGCATGGATTTACAAAAGGTAAATCATGTCTGACAAATCTGATAGAATTTTTCGAGGATGTAACTAGTAGAGTGGATAAGGGAGAACCAGTGGATGTGTTATATATAGACTTTCAGAAGGCTTTCGACAAGGTCCCGCTTAAGAGATTAGCATACAAACTTAAAACACACGGTATTGGGGGTTCAGTATTGATGTGGATAGAGAACTGGCTAGCAGGCAGGAAGCAAAAGGTAGGAGTAAACGGGTCCTTTTCAGAATGGCAGGCAGTGACTAGTGGGGTACTGCAAGGCTCAGTGCTGGGACCCCAGCTATTTACAAAATATATTAATCATTTGGACGAGGGAATTCAATGCAACATCTC
Source organism: Raja brachyura (assembly GCA_963514005.1). Next base: position 104,548,341 of record OY740785.1, read on the forward strand.
CAAATTTGCAGATGACACCAAGCTGGGGGGGTTTAGTTAGGTGTGAGGAGGATGCTTGGAGGCTGCAGGGTGATTTGGATAGGCTGAGTGAATGGGCAGATGCAGTACATTGTGGATAAATGTGAGGTTATCCACTTTGGTGGCAAAAACATGACGGTAGACTATTATCTGAATGGTGGCAGATTAGGAAAAGGGGAGATGCAATGAGACCTGGGTGTCATGGTACACCAGTCATTGAAAGTAGGCATGCAGGTGCAGCAGGCAGTGAAGAAAGCAAATGGTATGTTAGCATTCATAGTGAAAGGATTTGAGTATAGGAGCAGGGAGGTTCTACTGCAGTTGTACAGGGTTTTGGTGAGGCCACACCTGGAGTATTGCGTACAGTTTTTGTCTCCAAATCCGAGGAAAGACATTCTTGCCATAGAGGAGGTACAGAGAAGATTCACCAGACTGATTCCTGGGATGTCAGGACTTTCATACGAGGAAAGACTGGATAGACTCGGCTTGTACTCGCTGGAATTTAGAAGATTGAGGGGGGATCTTATAGAAACTTACAAAATTCTTAAGGGGTTGGACAAGGTAGATGCTGGAAGATTGTTCCCGATGTTGGGGGACTCCAGAACAAGGGGTCACAATCTAAGGATAAGGGGGAATTCCTTTAGGACCGAGATGAGGAAAACATTCTTTACACAGAATGGTGAGTCTCTGGAATTCTCTGCCACAGAAGGTAGTTGAGGCCAGTTCATTGGCTATATTTAAGAGGGAGTTAGATGTGGCCCTTGTGGCTAAAGGGATCAGGGGGTATGGAGAGAAGGCAGGTACGGGATACTGAGTTGGATGATCAGCCATAATCACATTGAATGGCGGTGCAGGCTCGAAGGGCCGAATCGCCTACTCCTGCACTTATTTTCTATGTTTCTATGGTGGCTAACTTGGGTCCATTCTGAGCCTTTTACTGTATCTCAAACACTGTGACAGTGATGCTATCGTTATTAAAGAAATTAGCAATAAATTCTAGCAGGCAACCCCAGACAGAATATTACACCTTAAAACAACTAAAGAAACATCAAACAATTAGTCTACTTTCAATCTTCCCAAACCTAAATCATTCTATTCTCGATCATAAGCAAAGTGGTAGAAAGTGACATTGATAGTGCTACCACGCAACACTTACTCACTGTAATGAAGGCTAAACCTGAATGTGGTTGCTGGGAAAATCCAAATTAATTATTAATGCAAAAATTATTACTCATTAACCAAAAGTACAGAATTTTCATGATATAACTCTATGGCTTTATTAGCATTTGGAAGACACTTGGGGTGGTACATAGATAGGAAAGGTTTAGAAGGATATGGGCCAAACAGGGAAGTGGATTATCTTAGAAAGGGCATCTTGGGCATTTTGGTTGGCATGGATGAATAAGGCCAAAGAGCCAGCTTCCATGTGGTACAACTACGGAATTTCAAAGATGAAGTGAAAGTGGCTGCCCATGATATATTTTGATCGAGTGTGCTCTGAAGAGCCTGCTAAACCTAAAATCAATGGACATAAAGGAGAAAACATTTCACTGGTTGGACTCACACCCCGGACAAAGAAAAACGACTGGTTATTGGAGAACCATCATCCCAGCGCAGGGGCATCAATGCAGGAGATCCTCAGGAAATGTGGCTCAACCATCATGTGTATCAAGAGGAAAACACTCCAATGGTTACAGTTACAGTCACATCTCACACAAAGGAAGATGGTAATGGTTGTTACAGCTTAATCATTTTAACTCTAAAGCATCACTGTCATAGTTCCTCTGCGCAATGAATTGAGCCCAATCAAAAGCAGTTGATTCATCAATGATCTTTTCTCCAATGGGCCATTCCTAGTAACGTGTGTGACCAAAAATATGAAGAATTGTGGAATGAATCTCTACTGTATATGTGATTTTTTTTTAGTTTATCAAGTGAAATTTTAATGTTATGCTGACAATGCTTGTTTAGGGTCAGAGGTCATATATGACTGGCCACGTGTGTGACCTCACACTGAAGCATTTCTTTCATAACGTTTTATCTTACAAACTCTGTGAATTTAAAAACAAATACAGTTCTGCAGGTAGGAAAATAGCAATGAATAAGATTAATCTCTTTCAAGAATTTTTTAATATATTACTTTATGTGATGACATCTGGTCACTCATGTGACATTTTGGTTCACTTTCCAAAGAATGGCTAGATTGAAGTTCAAAGTACTGGTGCTTGAGTAATGTTCAACTGCATTGGCAACTCCTCACAAAATGAAGCAGTCCATGCCTGCAAAGTGCAAGACCAGGACAACACTTTGGCGTGGGGCTGACTGAGTCATTGGTAGAGCAAATTTCAAGTTATAGTGCTGTATTCTCAAGTTAGTTGCAATCCTTTGCAACAAGCTTATTTTTTAAATAGATGAAAGACCTGGTTGACTATATAGCAGCACAAGAAGGAAGCTACATATATCATTGACCTAATGAAGTACTGCACTGTATATACAATTGAGAAACATAGATATGATCGACAATCAGAACCTTGCTCCCAGGGTGGAAATTTCCAACACTAGAGGGCATAGCGATAAGGTAAGAGTGGGGAAATATAATGGAGATGTGCGGGGGCAATTTTTTTTTTTTACACAGAGTGGTTGGGGCCTGGAATACGTTGCCAGGAATGGTGCTGGAGGAAGATACAATAGTGGTGTTTAAGAGGCTTTTAGATAGGCATACAATTGGCAGGAAATGGAGGGATATGGATCGCTTACAGGCAGATGAGATCAGTTCAGCTATACATCATGTTTGGCACAAATACTGCGGGCTGAAGGGCCCATTCCTGTGCTGTTCTGTTTTATGTTCTATGTTAACTAAAATTGGAGATTCAATGTTTAAACATGTATAAACATTTAATTCTCCAAATTTAAGGAAATAGAATATAGAATAGTGCACCACAGGACCCGGCCCTTTGGCCCACAATACCTGCACTTAACTTGATGCCAAGACAAACTCTTATCCTTTTGCACATAATCCATATTTCTCCATTCCCTACATATCCATGTGCCCATCTCAAAGGCTTTTAAATGCCACTATAGAATATAGACTATATTCCACTTCTCTTTCCTGTACCCCCCCACAGTATATACTTATTTCTCCCACTATCCTCTGTCTTTCCCACCTCTGTCCACTTAGATTCACTCCTCTCCTTATCTGATATCTTTTATCTTCTTTTCATCTCCAGCCTTTGTCCACCAATCTGCTAATTAACTCCCCCTCACCTGTATGAACCTATCAAAAGCCAGGCTTTGTTTTGTCCGGACCTCCTTTCTAGCTTTTATCCCCTCAGTCTTTCCACTACTTCAGTCTGAAGAAGTGATCCGATCTGAACATCACTTGTCCATTCGCATCAGAGATGCTGCCTGACCTGTTGTATTTCAGCACTTTGTATTTCACTCAAACATATTATTTACAAAACATTATTTTAGCATTGCTAAACCTCACTGCTGTTAATGAGAGGCAACTGGGATGTTAGTGCACAACAATAGTGACAAACTTCAGAAAGTATTTTCTTTGCTATTCCTTTTCAGAAAGTATTTCAGTGGGTCAGGCATGTACTGGTAACTTTTGTAATGCAAATAAGCCTTTCTTTCAAGGAAGTCGATTCATTTGCAGTTTTTCCCCCCAGAATTTCAAAACTTGGTATTCCCCATTCTGTCCATTCATCTTCATTGGTTCAGTTGTTAGTACAAATTTTTGTGGGTTCCTAACACAAATAGGTCTCCATCCAGAGCAACAACAACTTTGAAAAATAGACACAGAGCTGGAGTAAGGTTCAGGCACCATCTCATGGATGGGCAATGTTTCAGGTCGGGACTCTTCTTCTACATCAACTGGATTGCTATGTAAATTATCAGAAAAGCAGAAAGCACACTCTAAACGTTCATGATCTGCACAGAGTCTAAGCTACTTAGAGCCAATTTATACCAGTAAATTAGTGTGAACAGAGTACAGCACATTTGCAGTATTTGAATGAGTAGCCAAAGAGCATAGATGGTATTCGAGATTAAAACTTCCCAGATTGTGGGACTTTTAGACACAATATGCCACACTATAATTTAAGAACATGTGCTGTAGAATTAAAGCACTAACATATATTCACTGAAAGTGATAAAGAGAGAATATCAATAGGCAACAAATTGATCTGAAACAGCTGTTGTGACTTCAGGCTACTGGTGTAATCCATGAACTTCCAAAACATCTCTCAGTTAGTGGAAAAAGGGAACCAAAGTATGAGCGAATACCTTGGAGACACAAGAGGCTGCAGCTGCTGGTATCAGAGGCAAAAATCAATCTACTGGAGAAACAGCAGGCCAAGCAGCATCTTTGAAGGCAAAAGAATAGTCAGTGAGTTTGGGCAAGAACTTGCATCAGGACAGAGTGTAGAGGTTCAATAGCCAGCATAAAGAGCTACAAAGGTGCGGTGATTCAGGGACTTGCAGGACCTAGGTGGGACCAGGTGAGGAAGGAAACGATAGATGGAGCTTGGCAGTGGGTGGAATATGCAGAATATGACATTCTGCTCTAATTTGCATTTGGCCACACCTTGACAGCGGAGAAAGCCAAAGCCTAACAGGTCAGTGTAGGAATGGGACGAGGAGATGAAATAGAATGCAACTGGGAGATAATGATACCATTACAGGTAGGTTCAAAGGTTATTTATTAGTCACATACACCAATTGGTGCAGTGAAATGCTTCTTGTCAATGCAGCACATTAAAAAAAGATTACAGACATAACACTAATAAAGAGATGTAAACATAAAAAACATCCCCCCATTATGAGGGAAGGCACAATATCCAGTCCCATCCCATGTCCACCCATAGTCAGGCCTATTGAGGCCTCCGCAGTCGCCTTTACGGAAACCCGATGCTCCAGGCCCTTCTCGCCGGGTGATGGTGCTCCGGCATCGGGAGAATCCTCTCGGCGGCTTGGGACACCTGGAATGGCCGCTTCCTTACTGGAGACTGCGGCTTCCGAAGCCAACAATGCTGGATGGAGCTCCACCACTGGCGATCTCGGCAAGAGATCCCAGGCTCCCGATGTTAAAGTCAGCGCCGCCGCCCGCAGCTGGCCGCTCCACGGACCCGCAATTTTGCGATGTTTTTCTCGGCGGTCTCAGCATTCCGGGGTTCCAGCGCTGCGACCCGGGCAAAGCATCGCCCACTCCGCGATAGCGCTCCAGCGCTGTGCTGCCGCCGAAGCAAAGGTTCTGGGCGGTCCCCTCAGGAAACGCCGCTCCAGGCCCGCTGGTAGGCCGCGAGGACGGGTCGAAGGTGCAACCCGGAGAAAAGCTGCCTCTCCGACCAGGTAGGAACCCTGAAAAGTAGTTTCCCCCTTCCCCCTACCCACCCCCCCACATAAAAAAGACTAAACTCAAAAAAACAAAACACCAAAACTCACCCAAAATAAAACAAAGAGGGAAAAAACGAACAGCTGCAGGCTGGGCAGCCATATCATACAGGATGGCGTCCCTCTCTCCTAGAGCACAGATGTTCTGAAACAGAGGACAGGCGTTCTGAAAAATAGTTGCCTCAGCTACACTTGGTCTTGCTGATACAGAGGTGGTGACATCAAGAGAACCAGGTGCAGTGGATGAGGTTGGAGGAGGTTGCAAGTGAACCTTTGTCTGACCTAGAAGGAGCATTTGGGTCCCTGGGTGGTGCTGATGGAGGAGGTGTAAACACAAGTGTTGCCCCTGCCATAGCAGCTGGTGAAAGTTCCAGAGGATGGGACAGTGTGGTGGGTTGCGATGAGTAAATCATGGATTGAACCCTGTGGAGAGAAGAAAGGGGTGGGGCCAAGTTGCAGCTGGCAGGGAAGATGACGGATGTGCTGGATGCGAAGACTGATTATGGTGAAAGGTAAGGATTAAGGGACCTCCATCTCTGCGCTGTCTATGTAGAGGGCTAAGAGCAGAATTTAGGGACATAGGGGGAAATGCGAGTATGAGCTCCATCAACCACTGTAGAGAAGAAGCCACGTTTTCTGACGGAGGAGTACATTTCAGATGTCCTGAACTTTCAGGTTGAAAGCCATTTCAATTCCACCTCCCATTCTCCTGTTACCAACCTGTCCTCAGCCTTCGCCGCTGCCAGAGTTGGGCCAAATGCAAATAAGAAAGCAACACTTTGTATTCTGTCTGGATAGTCTACAACCCGATGGTATGAACAGTTAATTTCCCAACTTCAGTTAATCCACACTCCCGTGTTCTCTCCATCTGGTTACCCCTATCCATGTACCCAGTTTTATTTCCCTCAACCACCTGGTTTCATCTGCCTACTACACACTTCTTCTGGGTTCTCCTATTCCTTCTGCCAACTGTCTCCTACCCATCATCCTTTCCTTACATGGTTCCACTTATCACCTTCCTTACTTATTACCTACTGCATTTGCAGCGTCTCGTTTCCACTTACCACTTCCCAGCCACTATCTCTACCTCCATCCTCCACTAGATCCAATTGCCCCTTTTTTTACATGTTACCCAATTCCCTTACGTGTCTCTACTTACTACCAACCAACCACATCTCCTGACTTCATCCACCCTCCTTTTCTCCTCACCTGGTTCCACCTGTCACTAACCAGCCCCCATCTCATCCCTTCCTCTCACATTTTTATTATGGCCCTCTGCATTCTCAGTCCAGAGTCTCGACCTGCAATGTTGACTATCCCTTTTCATCCAGAGATGCTGCTTGACCCACTGAGTTCCACGAGCAGTTTGGTTTTTTTTTGCTTGTGTGAATATATTTTGTGGCTTTGAACAGGTCAAGGGACAGGCTGATCTGATACTCACAGCGACTTAAGATATTGTAATCCCCTGTGATTTTGCAAGTAATAAATCCTAGTGAACAAGGATTCTATCCAAGAGGTGCAGCGCACAATATATTAAGATAAATGTTTTTCCAGACAATTGCTTGAAAAACACATCATACAGATTGTAACTTGCATGAGGATGCAATTAATGTTCTATATACATTACTTCTTTCACACTTCATTAGTCTTCAGCCACCTTGGAAAGGTTGTAAACCTTTTTGCTTAATTAAAATCCAGGCAGTAAGTAAAAAACGACACACTCAAAGTACACACCCAGTTTGGATGGGCTCAAGACATGCAGGTTCACAAGCAATATAAACATTTTTGCACAGCAAGTTGAGGGCGAGCAGTTATGTGCAATCAAGGGATGCGGAATATGCATAAATGATAAAGCTCTGGTTTGGAGCCAAAAGAACATGCAGGTTCCCAATGGAGGAAGATAACCTTGGGATTTGGGGAATGGGGGTTGGTAACAAGTTGGATAATGTATGCCGCTGGCAACTGTTAAATACTGGTGTTAAATATGTCGATTTTCTATTGACCTTTTCTACGATAAATAGGATGCCTTTTAAATGTATTAGAAAGTTCTTCATATTTTCTTCTTGCAAAAAGCTGATAATTAAAATAAACACCGTCTCAAAAAAAATGTACTTAACATTTTAAAATTTTCAAACCCACAATGCTGAGTTTTATCATGCATAACAGATGGTTGATACCCACAGAGACTTTATGTTCAGAATCTTTCAGCAAATGTCTATGTTACCTAATTAATTTGCTATCACAACACTTTATTTAGTGTGGGGATTATTGTTAGGAAATTTCTACATAGTTATGTATACAGTGCATTCAGAAAGTATACAGACCCCTTCACTTTGTCCACATTTTGTTCGTTATAACCTTTTTTTAAAAAAATCGATTAAATTCATTTTTTTTATCATCAATCTACACACAATACCCCAGAATGAAGAAACAAGAACAGATGTTTTGAAATTTTTGCAAAGTAATTAAAAATAAATAACTGAAATATCACATTTACATAAGTATTTACATAAGGATTCAGACCCTTTGCTATGACACTCAAAATTGAGCTTAGGTTCTTCCAGTTACCATTGATTATCCTTGAGATGTTTCTACAACTTGATTGAAGTCCACCAGTGGTAAATTAAATTGAATGGACATGATTTGGAAAGACACACACCTGTCTATATAAGGTCCCACAGTTGACAGTGCATGTCTGAGCAAAAATCAAGCCATGAAGACGAAGGAATTGGCCGATGACATCCGAGACAGGATTGTGTCGAGACACATTGGATTGGATTGGATTGGATTCTTTATTTGTCATTCAGACCTTTCGGTCTGAACGAAACTCTGTTCCCTGCAGTCATACATATAATTAAAAATAAATAAATAAATAATGACAGAACACACAATAAACATCCACCACAGTGAGTTCACCAAACATCTCCTCACTGTGATGGAAGGCAAAAGTCTTAGAGTCTGTGTCTCTTCCCTCTTTTTTTCCCCTCTGCGCCGAGGCGATCCAGGCCTCCGATGCCGCGACCGCCGCTGCCGCCGCCACCGCTGGAACCGCTCCGGGAGTCGGGCCACCGCCGCCGCTACTGCCGCCGCTGGAACCCCACCGGGAGTCAAGTCGCCGCTGCCGCTACAGCCGCTGAAACCGCCCCGGGAGCCGGGCCACCGCTGCTGTTGCTGCCGCCGCCGCCGGAACCCCACCGGGAGCCGGGCCACCGCTGCCGCTGCTGCCGCCGCCGCCGGAACCCCACCGGGAGCCGGGTCACCGCTGCTGCTGCTGCCGTCGCCGGAACCCCACCGGGAGCCGGGCCACCGCTGCCGCCGCCGGTACAGATCTGGTAAAAGGTATAAAACATTTTATGCAGCATTGCAGATCCTGAAGAGCACAGTGGTCTCCGTCATTATTAAATAGAAGAAATTTGGAACCACCAGGACTCTTTATAGAGCTGGCACCCGGCCAAACTGAGCAATTGGGGGAGAAGGGCCTTGATCAGGGAGGTGACCAAGAACCCGATGGTCTCTCTGACAGAGCTCCAGAGTTCCTCTGTGGAGATGGGAGAAGCTTCCAGAAGGACAACAATATCTGCAGCCACTCCACCAATCAGGCCTTTATGGTAGAGTGGCCAGATGGAAGCCACTCCTCAGTAAAAGACACATGACAGCCCATTTGGAGTTTGCCAAAAGGCATGAGAAACAAGACTCTCTGGTCTGATGAAACCAAAATTGAACATTTTGGCCTGAATGCCAAGTGTCGTGTCTGGAGGGTACCAGGCACAACTCATCGCCTGTACAGAGAAATCCTTGATGAAAGCCTGCTCCAGAGTGTTCTGGACCTCAGACTGGGGATTTGTGACAAGTCAGTGAATGTCCTTGAGTGGCCCAGCCAGAGCCTGGACTTGAACCTGAACATCTCTGGAGGGACCTGAAAATAGCTGTGCATCGATGCTCTCCATCCAACCTGACAGACCTTGAGAGGATCTGCAGAGTAGAATGGGAGAAATTACCCAAATACAGGTGTGCCAAGCTGGTAGCATCATACCCAAGAAGACTCGAGGCTGTAATCGCTGCCAAAGGTGCCTCCACAAAGTACTGAGTAAAGGGTCTGAATACATATGTAAATGTGATATTTCACATTTCTTTTTAATTACTTTGTAAAAATACCTAAACGCCTGTTTTCACTTTTTAATTATGGGGTATTGTGTGTAGATTGATGACAATACCTGTATAAAACTCCTGTTTGTTTTTCACTGATGACATGACAATGGATCTGCCTGCCTGCCGTTCTTGCTCGCGCTGTGACTGATGTCACCTCCCACCCCTCCCTCCTCCCCCCGTATTTCAAAGGTCTGGCTGTCGACTGAAGACCAAATATCATGGCTGAAGATAGCGGCATGCCAGGCGAGTGTTGAACGAGTAAGTCGGGCCCTGTACTAGAGCCCTCTGGTCCGTCCTGTCGCTGTTGAAAAACCTTTGAAAAAATACCCCGCTGTCTTCTTGCTCACGCTGCGAATGACATCACCTCCCCACCACCCGTTCTCGGGCCCTGACTGAAACCGGGAGCAAGGATCGGGAACCAGCCCTCCACTCTGACTATGCGCTCCACCCCCCACAAACTCTACCCCCCCCTCCCTTTCTGCCCCCCCTCTCTACCCCCTTCACACTCCCTCTCTGTCCCCTCCCCCCCCCCACCCACCCCGCAATGGGTAGGAGACAGGTGCGTTTTGCAGCCAGTAGTGAGGGAGCAAGGGATTATTGTGTTCGGGAATAAGCCCTCCCCTCTGACGACATGCCCCGCCCTCTACCACCCTCTGTCTCTCCCTCGCCCTCCCCTCTGCATTCCCCACTGTGCCCCCCTCTGTGTCCCTCTCCAGCCGTACCTACGAGTTGGGGGCTATACTTGAGTTGATAGAGCAGGGGATGGGGTAAAAGGAGTGTGTGTGTGTGTGTGTGTGTGTGTGTGTGTGTGTGTGTGTGTGTGTGTGTGTGTGTGTGTGTGTGTGTGTGATGCCACAGGCCGCCTCCTCCACACGCAACCATGCATTGAGCGGACGGGACCCAGGGGGTCCCACTTAGTCTAGTAACTTTTAAAACTCTGATCTTGGATGTGTGGGTGTATAATCACATCTGCTCGAAAAAACGATGCTCTACTGGTAACATTTTTACTTATTCCTGTACAGATTTATCCCCACAGGAATCCAAAATTGCCTCATCTGAAACTTTAATGTATTATTTCTCGAGTTATTAATCAAAATGTTCAAAAATCTGAAAGGGCTTAGAAAATAAAACTGGTGGCGTTGGCTGATGACATCACAATGGCTGCACGCTGTGTTCACACGCTGCGAGTGACATTGCCCGTCCATGCCAATCACGATCCCAGCCCGGGGCCGCCCGCAGCCTCCCCTCCGCCCATTGCCACCCGTTCCACTCTCTTCCCCCCCCCCCTCTCTCTTTCCCCCCCCCTCTCTTTCCCCCCCCCTCCCTCCCCGCCCCCCCTCTCTTCCCCTTACCCAAGTTCAAGCTTTCTTTACCCACTGAATGACAAGGTGTGCTCAGATCTATTCCTTGTGGTAGTCCATCCTCATCCTTTCAAAGACACTCCATGTGACTAAACTGTTTGAGGCAAACCTTGTCGCAAAGCTCACATTTAGAAAAAAAAAGAAAATCCATTAATTGCATCTCTTTATCTGTCTAATTGGTCACTGCATGAAAAACTCATTAAGTACACCAAACACAATTTGCCGCTAACTGGTCCATGCTGGATGTCTTTGATTAATTCAGACTTCCAATTTTTTCCTAATTTTACCACATATTATGGATTCTCAGCATTTTTCCAGACCATTTTTTTGGCTAATTATCTTTTATAAGCAGATTTATCCTTCATTAATAAAGGGCTTGTATTTGTTGGCTGAATTGAAGACTATCCACTTTGCATATCTAAGGGATTGATTATTGAGCCCTGTTCTATGCCCTTAATTTCCATTTGTTTTTTGTCGAATTTATATCAGCTTGTGGTCTCATTACAATTGGGAAAACCCAATTTATTTTCATTGTTTATTGCCAATCTGTTTGGCACCTGTTATGTCGGAAGTTTTTGCTCCTGGTTCTTCTGTTTTCCTGCAATACGTTTGCTCTCACCATCTCCTGATCTAAAATAGAACTCCTAGTGAAACTGCCTGCATAAAGCTTAGTGTGTAACCTTGCATTATAAATTGTTCTCTGAAATTTTGCACATTATACAATGTCTATTTCTGAAGAATATTCTCAGCAACTTGCTTATAAACACCTGTGTTACCTAAGAAAAAAAAAATACTGACTTTTAGACGTGCCCTTCTCCATTCTCCAACCTTTTAATCCCCATATTTTAGCTTCAGCATGGGGTGGAAGATTACAACCTTCACGTGGTCCGCCCTATTTCGACTAATTCAATCAACTCGATGTGCACAAATGGAAGATCAAATAGAACAAGTTGTCCAACAACGTTAGGCTGTGCACGCCACACGAAAGAAGAAGAAGAAGCTTCAGCATAGTTTTTCTTGCCTTGACAATTACTATATTTTTCTCTAACTCCTCATTATCATTCGTATTTTGCACCCCAACCTTGTTGAAAACCAAAATACCTCACAAATGTTTTATTCCACATATTCATTGTTTATTTGTTCCTCTCAAGCTTAATGTTACTCCTCCCTTATCCTGTCAAGCTTTATCCTCAATTTCTTCTCAAGTAATTGAAGTCAGCCTTGTCAATTTTTGATATCCCAGATGAAGAAAGAGCCATTAGTCTGAAGGACATATATTGCATGCTCATGATAACTAATGCTTATTAAAATAGTCTAAAGCAAACACCTCTGGCTAAAAGATTGTTGAGTACCATTGGATAGATCTCACTGGCGAACAGAGCCACTGGCATTGAGATGTTGAAACTGCAATGAACTGAAGACTCCCGTGCAAGCACTGTCAGAGGTGACAGTTCATACCACAATAGTCCATTCAAATGTCTAAATTGATCCGTTTGGCCCATCACTGGATTCCTGGTGAATATTACCAAGATGGAAAAGCATATTGAAAGCATCCCTAGTTTTTCTTGGACTGTGAATTTTAACCTTTCTTTACTATCATGGACAATACTCCATCATTTATAATAGTAAGATTAAATGAGAACTTACCAGTTTGAAGTTTGATCTTTATTTTATGAGGAGTTACGATGAGGGACTACGTGAAGAACCCCATCCAGCCGCATGTGCGTCAATCATCAAAACAGCGGTGTGAAATCACAGGTAATAATGACTGAAGTATAATAGTAAGATAACAGAAGACTAGAACTACCAGATGACATTTATGAGGGTTGGGAGCGGAGGGCACGTAGTCCCTCATAGTAGCTCATCATAAAATAAAGATCAAACTTCAAAATGGTAAGTTCTCATTTAATCTTACTATTTTACTTCGGAGTCACGTGAGTGACTATGTGAAGACTTCAAAGCTCTGTGATTTCATGCCGTGAGAAATGACTCTACACAACCACAACTGCTTCATTGACAAATGAAGGAAAATATTCATAATGCATACAGTCATGACATAGATTTAAAACATGCTGATGCTGTTTAAATTAAGTAATAATATTCACATCTCTCACCCAGATGGAAAGTATAACTAGAACATAAAATAGAGTTGAAAAATACCCTTGGTCTAGCAATAGGTTATTATAAATGTTTGGAGATTCATTCGTTGGACCATGCTGCAGCCATAAGGATGTGGTCTAGCGGAACGTGGAATGAGATCTGGAATCAGAATCCATTCCTACATAACGCACACTCCATTTTATAATCTGGAGTGTCCTGAGATACATTCTTCTAAGTTTTTTGTGACTAACAAACATTACTAGTTCAGAACCTCAAAGGCTCTTGGTGACCTTGACGTATTGTTGTATATACGTGTGCTTACATTACCAAAGGTCCCCTGGCATGCCTGTAACTATTTGGAAACCTGACACCCCTTCTGCTCTACTCATGTCTTTATAAACATAAAATATTATATATTATTATTTACAGATGTAATCATCCTGTACCGTCGCAATTATGTAGCGACTGAACCTGCTGCGCTAACCAGCGCCAGAAGCATAACTACCTAATGAGCTCCGGTCAAAGTCAAGGATGTAGCTGGAGCCCCCTGGTGAAATAGTTTTCACAAATGTCAACATCCCATACGGTATTGTACTGGTCCTAGAAGAACTTGTGTTAAGATACCCTAATAAACTTGATATCCGGGGTGAACCCGACAGAGCGGGTCTTATTTGCTACAGCCAATTCAGTGAGAAAGGCACGTTGACATGGTAAATGGCCGTACATCTTAATTATTGACAAAAGATCATTTAACATGAACTCCAAACGTCAGTAATCTATACCGTTTCCATGTAACATGAGCATTAAACAAACTCTTTACATCTCCTAGAAAATAAAATATCCTGCTTTTTGGTGCTATTCAAGCACTCTGAACACAAAGGATAGATGTAGCAACCCAAGCCTTACGGCAGTTTTTTGAATCTGCAGAACATAATTTGATTTATTATGCAATGGCTGATTTGCCAAGCCGCAGGCTGAGCCAGCAAAGTTACGTTTAAAATAACCATATAAGGTTGTATTATTATTCCCGACAAATCGGGAATCAACGTTGCATAAACCAATCACACAATAGGACCTAAAACGGGCTCTTAATGACTTTATTTGAAGCCCCGATTGATGAAGCAAATGGAGGAAGACATAAAAGACCTTCCATCTCCTTGTAGCGAGAATGTACGTCTTGCCACTGTTATGCCACATATTTTCCAACCTGTGAATAAGCATAAAAAACAAACACATCTATATTTGGTGTTCCATGCAACCAGAGTTTCATAATATGGTGTGATTGAACACCAATTCTGTGTTGCCATTAACCTATACTTGATTCTCCTGTGGCAAATGAGATTATGTAACCATTACAGGAGTCTTTAATTGATTGCACCCATGTGACTAACATATGCCACCATCATAATGTATCAACATGAAGTTGAGCATGCAGATATGCATATTTGCTCAATCACTCTATAACCCAAACAATGCCCATAGGGTCTATTGATAGTTGATACCAATAAGTGAAGAATCGGTAAGTCATGATATTTGCAATTTAGTGTCTGCCGTGAACGGCAACTGTTGCCCGATTTCTGAGCCAGTCTTGCAAGACAATCCTGGCCCTTACACTGAACCTGCCCAATTATAACCTGCTTGGAATGCTAGTATTGTCCAGTTTTACATGGTTAGACCTATCAAAGTAGATGATGTCTCAATCATTTGTATTGTCAAACCAAGTGTACATCTTACCAAACTGTAAGTGGTCCCTTAGTTATATAGTAACACAGGTAATATGCGTGGAACCTCTGGCCAACTTTCATGCTGCCACCAGCTTCAGTGAACTGCTACTGCCGATGAAGACATGGAGTGCGTTGTCGCCAAACTATGAAGCCTTACTCGTTCAATAGTTTGTGCTTCGTCCTCTAGGTATCGCCTATGAAACAGGTCTTACCTGAATAGAAGATTTGGCGGCCGGCTCTATTGTTCCCCTGATAGCGGTGTTCACTGCATATGTGTTTGAATGGCAACCTTGGTACCAAGCATGGTACATCTGGCATGTGCCCATCATCTCTTGGGCATGCTCCATGGCTATACCCGCAGACTCGGCGTTAGATTATACTGACCCGGCATGCTCCCATCTTACATGAGGGAGACATTAGGCAGCCCTGCTATAAGGCGCTGCTGGCGCGGCTTCAACAATACGCAGACTTTGCCATGGACCCGGCATCAGACTAATAGTGACATGGCATGCTGTCCTCCTACATGAGGGAGACATTAAGCAGGCCTGCTACAAGGTGCTGCTAGCACAATTCCCATTTTTAGGGCCATTAGCACCATTTTGCAATATAATTAAATATTTACCTAACAACTACTGGAGCAGTAATGAATACTGTTTGTCCATCATTGTGACATTAGTAACTTCAGCTGGTAATAACAAGTTGTGTTAACAATTACCTACATGGTACTTTATAGTTTACCATTTAACAGGATGACAGTTCTCCTACTTGCACAGCTGAATCCCATCTATACCATTGCCAATTAGTCTAATAAAGAGAAGGCTGCTTAATAACAACAAGGCTGTTGCAGGAGTCTATTGACTGCAATCTGTTGCCCAGGCCGGCGCCAACGGCCAATTAAATAGCTAAATCCCAATGTCCTACAAGTCTATTTGATAACAACTTAATCTTAACTGGATAGAGGAGCCCAATTTCTCAAATGTAGTTTGAGATTTCAACAGTGGATTTTAGCAAATACATAACCAGTGTTTTTGAACTCTGAGTAATCCTCTTTGAATGCTTTCTTGTCATCATTCTGTTATATTGCCTTATCCTAGCAATGCCTCCTCAAATATCCACCATGATCACTGTAAATGGGAATACACTATAAAATCAATTGTTAATCTACCATCTTTCATAATGAACAGGCCACGCCTGCCATCATTTGCTACACTGCATTAGACTTGGCATTCCTACTAAGCTGCCTATTTCCATGAAGCAGCCCTGAACAAAGGTACTGCTGGCACCCATGAAGCAGCCCTAAGCAAAGGTGCTGCTGGCGCGGCCTTTCCCATAGGCCAGTATTTGCCATAGAATTGGCGTTCTCATGAAGCAGCCCTGAGCAAAGGTGCTGCTGGCACAGCCTCTCCAATAGGCTAGCCTGCCATAACTTGGCATCCCCCTGGAGCAGTCCTGAGCAAAGGTACTGCTGGCACAGCCTCTCCAGTAGGCTGGCACTGACATAACTTGGCATCCCCATGAAGCTGCCCTGTAACAAGGTGCTGCTGGCGTGGGCTCTCACATTGACCCGTGCTGGCCCAACTCCTGCTGTAGGAGTGTCTCTAGATTCACATTCCCGGTGGGGAACTCTCCCAATATCTGGGCTGACCATTTATTCTGGGGATGACTGCGGTTTTGGAAGACCCGCGGTAACCATCCTGGCACCCGGGCTGACCATTCAGGTCAGTTTAACTCCATCTCCTGGGGACTACTGCGGTCCGGGAACCGCATATTATTGGGTTTCCCCTCCCCGGGAACCCAACTTGTAGAGTCACTGACCATCTTATCAGTGACTCCGATCGTGAAACCCGGCATTTGCCAGCTCCCCGCTTCCGCGGTCGGAGCAGGGTTTCCCCACAGCCCTTAGCTGGTTCCCTCATTGGCCATCACAAAACATCCGGCAAAAACCTCTGAAAACCGAGGTTCCTGCAGGAGACCTAAAACAGGTAAGAAATACCACTTACCTGAAGTTTAAACTTACCGCTGGAGGAGCTCCACTGCTCCAACCGATCGACCTGCACAAATGCGTTTGACGTAATGACGCATGTGCGGCTGGACGGGGTTCTTCACGTAGTCACTCACGTGACTCCAAAGTAAAATTTAAGACTGGTCCAAGAAATCTGTATTGCACGAAAAAAAGGCAAGTTAATCTAATACTATTTGGTGGGTGGGGAGATGATGGCTGATGTGTATGCAGAAGTTTCTGCATGTCCAACCAACTTCTCCAAGATGTCAATGATAGAAAGATTTTGACTGGGAAAACTGAACAAATGGGTCAAGGAGTGTTTGGTTGGGAGGTTAGAAGTGTACTGGGGAATGTAGAAAAAAAGTTAACCCTGGAGTTGTGGTTTATGGAGATGTGAGGACAAAGGGAATAGTAAGAATGAACGAGAACTTACCAGTTCGAAGGTTGATCATTATTTCATGAGGAGTCGCGGTGAGGGATTTCGTGAAGAGCCCGCCGGCGCGCATGCTCGACATTCTTCAAAGTAGCGGTGTGGAATCACAGAAACCAGTAACAGAAATGACTTGGCATAGTAAGATGAAAGAGACTCAAATTACCAGGTGAAGGTGATTGAGGGTTGGGCGTGGAGGGCACGAAATCCCTCACCGCAACTCCTCATGAAATAATGATCAACCTTCGAACTGGTAAGTTCTCGTTCAATCTTACTATTTCATTTCGGAATCACGTGAGTGACTTCGTGAAGACTTCAAAGCTTCTGTGATTACACGCCCTGGACCACGTCCATGCTGACACACCACTACCAGGGATGGATGGGAGGAACAAACTTGCTCAAATAGTTCATACTGCAAAACAAGAGCATATTTATTAACAACAAATCAAAAACCCCTCATGCGGGGACACCTCCACGTTCTTGACCTGCATTCAGCACGGCTTCCGCGAACTGTAGAGGAGCAGCAACAGGCTTGTTATAAAATCGCTGAAACACAGCTTCATTAGCCCATCCTGCTGTGGCGAGAATATGGTCCATAGGCACCTCCATAATCCTCGCCGCTGACGTCGATGCAGCCCTGGTGGAATGAGACTTGAACACATTAGTGTCGATACCTGACTTACCCAAGATGACCCGGAGCCACCTGGATATCGTCTGGACTGTCACTCGATGATGAGGTCTCTTATGAGTGACAAGCAGGTATCTCTCCATTCCTCTGATGCATGCCGTCACCTTGACATAGTGACGGATATGTGAGGCTAAACACAGCCTAGCATCTGCGGGGTATGCCGGGAACTTCAGCTGCAGCCCTGTGCACCCAGGTCTATGCTGCTTTAGTAGCTCATCAACAAAGAAGACTACTTCTGTAGGGGTAGACATTTCATGGTGAGTTTGTCCAGCTGGAGCCCTTCCATGGGAGACCACGTCCTGAGCAGGGTTAATACGTCCCTGACATCCCAGGTGATATTGTAGCGTGGTGTAGGCGGATTCATATTGAATATACCCCGCATGAGTCTGGACACTAGCCTGTTGGATCCCACCTCAATCTTGAGGTAGAATGACAGCGCGCTCCTGGCGCTGTTGATGGCACTGTAACTTAAGTGTTCATCATGGTGCAACCCCGCGAGGAATTCCAGGACGTCGGTTATAGTCACGTCATCGTACGTGATGCGAGAGCGGCTGCAGTAGGCTTCCCACTTCTTGATATGTGAGCGGTATCTTCGCCTTGTTGACTCTCGACACGACGCCCCAATGGTATCCATGGTCCGAGTTGAGAGGCCGTATTGGACTAACGGCCTGTTCAAAACCTGCAAGCCAACAAATTTAAATAGCCATGGCAGGGATGTGGCTCCCCTGAGACAGGGTGAGTAACCAATTCTGGGCAACCCTTCAAAAGGACCCAAGGCTCACTGAGCATGTCAAAGACCACCGGATACCACGGCTGTGTAGGCCAGTCGGGTATAATAAGGATGCCCTTGGCTGCATCCATCTGAATCTTTCGTAATACCCGACTGATGAGGCAGAACGGGGGGAATGCATAGAAAAACCAATTCCCCCAGTCCAGCGAGAATGCATCTAGCGCCATAGCCCCAGGATCTGGTTCCCACGAGACGTATGTTGGTACCTGATGGTTCAACCGTGACGCAAAAAGGTCAATATCCGGTTTCCCAAATTTGGCTGTGACTTTGGCAAAAATTTCAGGATGCAACATCCATTCAATATTGTCATTAAACTTATGTGACCTGGTGTCCGCCACAGTATTAAGCTCACCTGGCAAATAGGTAGCTGAAATCCAAATGTCTCTTTGAACACACCAGAGCCAAATTGAGTTAGCCAATTTATCACACGAAACTGACCTGGTACCGCCCATATGGTTTGAATATGCCACTGCTGTGGTGTTGTCTATTTGGAGACGGACATGTGCTCCAAAAACCTTGGAACAATAAGCACGAAGTCCGTGGAATGCTGCAAGTAGCTCCAAATAGTTTATCCCTTGTGACAACAACATAGCAGCCTCAAGGGTATCCCATCTGCCCCCGCAACTAGAGTAATGATCCGTAGCTCCCCAGCCATAAGAGGTCGCATCAGTTTGCAAGTATACCACCGGATTAGCCTCAATAATAGGCTTAAATGAGTTACTAATGTGACGCAACCACCATCGTAACTCATCCGTCGCTTCGGGCGGCAGCTGCATTGGTCGATCATAATGACCAGCATGCTGTCTTAACGCAGCGATCTTGGCCCTTTGCAAATTCTGATAATGCAAAGGCCCATATCGGGCTGCCGGAAACAATGCTACAAGTTTGCCAATTACCGTAGCTGTATGTCGAATCGATGGTATACTAGCGCAGATTAAACCCTGACACACCTGGGTGACCTCCTCAACCTTATTAGTTGGTATGGTGACCCTCATGCGAATAGAGTCCACCGTAAACCCCAGATAATGAATTACCTGGGAGGGGCAGAACTTTGATTTTGCTGGATGGACAATAAACCCCAGCTGCTGAAATATATTGACAGCAGCTGCAACACCCTGTTGAGCCAATTCCAGGGTGTGGCCGACAATTAAGATATCATCTAAATAGGCCATTACTATATGATGTCATTGTCGTAAATAAGCCATAATTGGCTTCACCAATTTAGTGAATAATCTAGGGGCTGTGGTAAGCCCGTTTGGCAAAGCCCTATATTGCCAGAGTTGACCCATCCAGATAAATTTCAGAAACCTCCTATAATATTTTTGAATGGATACAGTATAGTACGCATCTTGTAAATCAATGCATGCCATAAAGCAACCATGTGAAATCAATGATTTGGCTGTTTCAAAAGTGTCCATTTTGAAATGAGTATATGTTACAAAAGTATTTAAACGAGTCAGGTCAATGATGACTCGACAGCCTCCATCCTTCTTGGGTCGAGTGAATATATTAGAAACAAATTCAACTGGCTCATGAACCGTTTTTTCTATCACTCCCTTCTGTTCTAGCCTCAAAATTTCCTTATAGCCTGCTGCCTGTTCTGCAGCAGACAATTTAATGTTCGACCAGGCCTGTGCTGGGATGGAGGAATGTCCCCATTAAGAAACTCAATTTTATGACCCTGAATATTTTGTAACACATACTCATCACCAGTAATATCACCCCATGCACCCAAAAAGAACTGAAGGCGCCCACCAACATGTGAGGTTAGACAAAGAGAAAAGAGAGAACCAGACCGCCTCACCTCCATGGTTACCGGCGGTCCTTGACACGTGTGGGTGGACGTGGAGGTGCTGGGTTGGCTTGAGGGCGCGGCGTCCTCATCGTCCACTAGGGTTTCTGCCGACCTTGTCCTAAAAAAGCCCCCTGCTGCTGGGGCTGTTGGTAACGGGGTGGAGCTGGAGGGTAGGTCCTTGTAGAGGTGCTGGCAGACCCTCGTGGATGAACAAGCGGAGCTTTCGAGCCCGACGGCGTGGGGGCACTGTGAGAGCGCATGAGTCCCACCATTTTGGCTTGTTCGTCAAGCTCTTTGACCCTCTTCGAGAGATCTTCTCCAAAGAGCTGACGGGGCAGCGGCGGCGGCGGCGGCGGTGGTTTGCACAGCCCTGCAAACTTAGGGTTGAGCGCCGGGCGGATGCTGCTTTTGCGGAACCCATTGATCTCATGTTGAGTTGCACACAATAGAGCCAGAGCATCCTCCTGGTCCAAATTTAATTCATCCCCATCAACCGACCGCACAAAGGCGGTAATACCGGCCGAGAGGAGCTTCAGGATCTGCTGAAGTTTCAGCTCCTGTTGACGGATAGCCGCACTGATGTTGCCCCATATCGGCGTATTGACCACAGGCACGTTGAGGGAGTTGCAGTTGGATGGAGCCTTGTGACGGCTCACGGCCTGAATGAGAACTTCTTCCTGGAGCTGATGGTTGTTGAGGAAGTCCACTGTGGCTGCCAATTTCGAGTTCAGGGGAAGCCCAGACGAGTGTGGGGCTGCGAACTTAGTGGCCACATCGAGAAGTTCCTCCGCTGGTAAATCTGACGGAGGTGGTATGGGATCAACCAAAACCTCCTCATCCTGCTGCTCCAGGCTGATGGTGGAAGTTGGTGAAACAGCCCTGTGCCTGTCGCTGCTGGACGCTTGCTGCTGTTGAGCGTGAAGCAGGAGCTCCAGCAGCCGCTCCATACGGTCAATAGGCCCTTCACCCTGAACAATCGGGTGGTCGGAGTCCTCCGGCTCCGAGAAATAGCCGGGGCCCCTATCATCGGCCCGCACCTCATCGAGGCCCACCCGGTGCCGGTAGTCGTCGCTAACAGCCGCCGAAGCGAAACTGCGCGATTCCCGCGCGGGCGTGTTCAACCGCCTCCATTTAGCGGGAGCTGAAGCCACTGCCACTAAGGGCACTTGCGGCGTGGTGTCGGCACCAGCCGTAGCATGGATACCTGATGCCCGCGCGGGCTTGCCGGCTGCCCACGTCGTGGACCTCGCCGACACATGGTCTCGCCCACCCATCCATGGGGGGCTCGGCGACCGCGACGAGACCCGACCCAACCGACCCGTCCCGGCGTCGAGAGTTGGGGGGCGTCGACTGGACCTCACAGCCGCCCCGGGTCCCGCCCTGGAACCTGACCGCTCCTCGGCGGCAGGCAAAGCCTTAGCCCGACAGGGTTAGACTTCCGGGCTCCTGCCCTTCCCCTACTCGGAGGGCTGAGTGAAAAGGGCCGTGCAGCTGCACGCACCCTTCTGCTCGAGGTCGCCAGCAAGCCTGCTGACGACCTGACTGCCATGGCAGGGTCCTCCTGCTCTGGCGGCACACTACACTCCTCCTCGTCGAACTCCTCCGAACTGTGGTGTGCTGGCGGATCCGGACCTGTAAACACAGGGCTTACCGATATTCCCGCCTGTGTCCCGGCCTGCGCTGCAGGTACCGCCGATATCAATGGCTCCGGGACTGCTGACCGGCGACCTCGTCCAGACGTCCTCCGGCCCTTGGAACTCCCATCCATGTCCTTGCTGCAAGAAACAAATCAACACAACAAGAACCACCAACTTAAGGTAGGATACTTACCTCAGTGGTTCCCTTATGAAGGGCTGGCGAGGAGCGCGCTCCACCGCCAGCCGTCGCAGCAACGCGATACGACGATATGTCGAGCATGCGCGCCGGCGGGCTCTTCACGAAGTCACTCACGTGACTCCGAAATGAAATTCAGATATGTTGAGAGTTAGGAGATAGAGAACAGGTCTTTATCTGTTGGACATCTGATGGTGTATGTTTGGGGAAGTGATATAGCAGTTATACGTCGGAAAGGATTCAAGTGAGTCAAAGATGTTATTGAGCTGAGGTTTGTGGTGAAGATTGTGGTGAAGGTTCAAAAAGAGATTGGCAGCAAAGTGGAGTGGCAGTTAACTTAAAGGAACATTCATGAAACGGGATATATTTGATTGAAGATCACTGCCACCACTCCATGGTTATTTTAGTTTATTGTCACGTACAGTGAAAAACGTTAGTTGCATGCTAATCAGTCAGCAGAAAGATCACACACAACCTCATCTACTGTATCCATTGTTCACGATCTGGAATCTTATACATCGGCAAGACCAAACATAGACTGGGTGATCATTTTGCTGAACACCTTCACTCAGTCGCCTGAACCTACCAGATATCCCGGTTGTTAAACACATTAATTCTCCTTCCCATTCCCACATTGGCCTTTCTGTCCTAGGACTCCTCCATTGTCAGAGTGAGGCTAAATCCAAATTGGAGGAACAGCATCTCATATTTTGCTTGGGCAAGTTACAGCTGATTTCTCTAACTTCAGGTAGCCCGGACATTCCCTCTTTCTCCATCCCTCCCCCACCCAAGTTGTACTAGCTTCTCGCTTTCACCCAACAAACAGCTAACAATGGCCTGTTTCCTTTATTTTAATAACTTTTTTGCATATCTTTCATTCAGTATTCGTCTATATCTCTCGTTTCCCTTATCCCTAACCGACCTGAAATGTCACCCATTCCTTCTCTCCAGAGATGCTCCCAGTAGAATTGATTCAATAGAATGTTGGGCAATTAATCCATCATATTGTAGGTTGATAGGTACAGATATGTGTTGGATTAGGTTAGGTAGTAATTAAGAACATTGTCTCTCTCAAATAGGATGAGAATGATTTATGATGTTTGCTTTCAACTAATATAAATTTTTGACTTTTTAATTCTAGGATAATTTAGAGCTTGCCAGAAACAACTGGTGCAAAAATAGGTATCAGTTTATGAAGAAACTATATATTTATTCTGAGGGGAGGGGTTCAGGGAGGGAGGGGCAATTTGGCTGTGGACTGCAGTGGAGGGAATGAGGAGGAATTTGGTCCTCCCTCTGGAACAAGTAGGTTTATGAGATTTAGGTTTCTTTATCATCACATATACCAAGGTACATTGAAAAGCTTTTGTTTGTATGCGAGCTAATCAAATCAGATAATACTATACATGAATACTATCAAGCCAAACACAAGTACAAAAGGTTGAGCAAAGAGAAAGATACCAGAGTTCAGAAAAATAAAACGTTAGTACAGCTGGAAACAGTGATGGATTTGCAAGTGTAAAATAAATTTAAATGAGTGGTGCAATTGATGATAGTAGGTTCTCTGCTGAGACCAGCATGCCAAAAATCATCTTGCTCTGGCGCCATCTTAACTGGGTAAATATTATCATTAGAAAAAAATGTAAATATGCAGATATTTATACTTTGCAAAGATTTCTATATTCATGTAGAAAAGGAAATTGAAAGTGTTGCTGAATGCTGCAAAGAATATTAAGGGATATCCCAGGGAAATATAGGTGCGGATTGCCATAATTGTTATCAACGAAAGCTATACAAACAATGGGACCAGTACAAGGGAAGGTCCCTTGTTTTTGAAATACAACATTGACAATTCTACCCACCACAAATGAGCGTGGGCTGCTACGCACCTTCATCAAAACATGGTCTCCCTGACTTTTCCTCTTCACATCACAATACTACAATCGGAGAGCCATCCTCTGTTAAGGAAGTCATCCTTTGTTTAGAAAGATTTCTGTGAGTACCTCGAGCTTGTGCAACCAATGCATTCAAACAGCATAAATGTGAACTTGAACGTGAAATCATAAAGTTGTACATTCTTGCCAGTCCACTTAAGATGCTGATTTATTCCTTAATACTTCTAAGTGTAAGAGGCATTTCATCCTAATTAGTTTTTGACTCTATTTCCCACTGGTAAATGCCTCATCATCTATTTATGTCTTTTCCTACTATGTCACCATGAATTTGCTGGCATTCACTTAATCCATTCTTTCCATAATTTAATGTAAAATTAACCTTCATGACAGAAAGAGGATTGCTTCATTGACATTTTCAGTACAGTAATTACTAAAAATGTCAAAAGGATCCTCAACAACCATGACATTGGTTACCTCTATTTTTATTCTATGATAGTTGTCATGAGCAGACTCAAACACACATGAAGGTACAACCCATGTTTATTAAATCTACTTACAGCAAGGATCTGCAGATGCTATATCTATAAGCTGCTCCCACTACTAACTAGCGTAGGCAAGCTCTTGATAACATAAAGCACATAATAGGCGGAGTCACTACTAACAAGCACTATAATTGGTTAGTATGAAATAGCCAATCTACATCTTTCTGTGTAGAAACAAAAGAAACATCGGTGGCTAAGCAATATTGGTGGAATGTTAATAATACACTTGCAAAGTTACGCAATCGCCATATCTAATGGGTGGCCAGCAAATCCGTCCGGCCCGTGTGCGGTACGAGTCCGACTCACCTCCTTTCACTGGAGAAGACACCGGGGAGGGAGGTGGGGAAACGACCAGTGACCCGACAGGCAGGGAGGGGAACGGGATAGACGGGCGAGACGACAAACGCCGTGGGGAGACCACGGTGGAAATGATAGGTGGCAGTGGGGATGCGGGACCGACTGATGGGAGGGTATACGAAATGCGAGACGTCAGGATATGGAGTCGCAGGATGCGGTTCACTGGAAGGGTATGTTGATGGTTCAATCTATAGACTCTCTGCTTCGACCAGATAAGAACGCGGCTCTTTGGCAGGGGCGTGGATGTGTCCCTGACATGCATAGCCCTTGTTGGTATGGAGACGGACACCTTGTCCATGTGCAAGAGCAAGTGGCTTGCTGGACTAGTCGAAGAAGCGTTTCTGCATGTCCCATTTGAATTGTACTTGTTTCTGAACTGCAGGTGGGGAATGAACTTGTGGCTGCAATAGACAATATACAATAGATAATAGGTGCAGGAGTAGGCCATTTGGCCCTTCGAGCCAGCACCGTCATTCAATGTGATCATGGCTGATCATCCCCAATCAGTACCCCGTTCCTGCCTTCTCCCCATATCCCCTGACTCCGCTATTTTTAAGAGCCTGATCTAGCTCTCTCTTGAAAGCATCCAGAGAACCTGCCTCCACCGCCCTCTGAGGCAGAGAATTCCACAGACTCACCGCTCTCTGTGAGAAAAAGTGTTTCGTCGTTTCCGTTCTAAATGGCTTACTCCTTATTCTTAAAAGCTGCAAAAGCTGCTGGGACACAGGCAGGAGAGCAAGGGTTTGTCGAGAGATTAGTCATTGGGCTGGAGAACCCAGTATGGGATCCCGTGCAATATTCCTTAGGTTGAGCAAGTCCAGGTACACGTCTGATTTGGCACAGTATGACCGTTCCATGAATTGTTTTGCACTCCGGACAGTGTGTTCGGTGAATCCGTTGGACTGTGGGAATTCGGGGCTTCTGGTAATATGTTGAAAGTCCCATCATTTTGCAAAGTTTTTGAAAGCTTGGCTGGTGCACTGTCTGCCATGGTTGGACAGGATACGTGCAGGGGAGCCGTGCACGGAGAGGTGACGCTGCAACTTCTCGATAACTGCTTCAGAAGTAGTGGTTTGAAGTAAATCGATTTTGAACCAGCCGAGTAAGAGTAAACAAGAACCAGATAGTGTTTCCCATGCCACTCGAAGATGTTGGTGGTTAACCTGGACCATGGGAGAGGGGGGACCGGGTGCGGCAGTAAAGGCTGCTTTTGCTGATGTGGTGTCAGGCTTTTGCAGATGGCGCAAACTTTGTTTTTTTCTCGTATGTCATTCCGGGCCAGTAAAACATACTTTGCGCCCTTTGGAGGTTTGCCTCCATGCCGGGGTGGCCCCTGTGGATGTCGTCAAAGTATTTGTTCCGGAGGGCGGCTGGGACCACTGCCTTGTGGCCCTTGACTATAATTCCATCCTGTAATACTAGTTTGTCGTGAACCACAAAGTATGGGTGGATTTCGAGCGGGTTGTTGTGTTGTTTATCTGCCAGCTGCATCGGATGACTGCAGACAGCAATTGTAAAGTCTCATCAGCTGCCGTGTGTTCTGCTAGGCTGCGCAAACAATCAGTTGGCACAAACGAAACCTTCATTACTGAGAATTGATCCTGTTCAGAGAGTTGTTGTTCGTTAGTTTTGCGCAGGGCTCTGGATAGCGTGTCTGCTATGTGCATGCCTTTGCCTTTCTTATAGATGTTGAAATCAAATCGCTGCAGTTGCATCATCATTCACTGTAGTCGTGCTGGGGCAGCGTGGATGGGTTTGTTCAATAGTGACCAGTGGCTGGTGGTCAGTCTCGATAGTCACAGACTTACCAAAGATAAAGTCCTTGAATTTAGTGCAGGCGAAGAACACTGCGAGCAGTTCCTTTTTGATCTGGCCATAATGCTGTTCAGTGTCAGTTAGCGTATGGGAAGCATACAAAACGGACTTGAAATTGCTGTCGGTAGTGGCCTGCAGGCACGCTGCGCCTAGCCCGTACTGGGACACATCGCAGGTGAGAGTTACTGATAACTCCAAAGCAAAGTAGGTGAGAGTAGGTGCGCTAGCCAGCTGCAATTTGAGAGTGTCAAAAGCTCCTTGGTGCTGCGGATACCAGGACCCATGCCGCGTCCTTGTGTGTCAGTTCTCGCAGGGTGGCAGATATGTCGCTGAGGTTGGGAATACATTTTCCCAGGTAGTTGACCATTCCGAGGAACCTTACAACATCAGTAGTAAGCTCACAACGTCAGTTGGAACCAGCATTTCTTTGATAGCTCCAGCTTTCGGCGGGTCTGGTCTGAGACCATCACTTGTAAAAACATGTCCGTAAGTAACCTCTGGAACTCGAAATCTGCACTTCAACAGATTGAGTTTGAGCTGAATGTCTGTGGCACGTCAAGTACTTTCTTCAGATTGGCGTCATGTTCAGCCAGATCACGTCTGTAGACGAGAATATCATCAACAATGATGGCGCATGGGTAATCTGGAAACAATTGTTCCATAGTGCGCTGGAAAACTTTGCTGGGGGAGTTGATGCCAAAGGGCATTCTCAGAAATTTGTATCTGTTGTTAAGGTCTCTGGGGTTGATGCAGAGATAGATCACCTCCTTGTTTTTCTTTTTTGCAAACATGATGGTAGAAACCCAGTCAGTAACTTCATCAATAACAGCCTTGGAGACCATGCACTTGAGTTCATTGTGTATTCAGTCGTGCATGGCATACTGAACACGATGTGGCGCTCGGACCACAGGAGTAACTTTGGGATCAACAGCAATGTGGTATTTGATAGGCAACTTGCCAAGCTCATCGTTAAACAGTTCTTTGTATTGAGAGAGTAGCTGTTCAGTGGGCCCATCAGCGAGACAGAGTTTATGGACAACGTGGCCAAAGTAAATCAGGCATAGATCGTGGCATACATTGATACAGAGCAAAGTCTCTGAATCTCCCTTAACAATATAAAACTGTAAGGTGCGGGTCTGTTCATCTACGGTGCTCTTTAAATCAGCTTTCCAAGTGGGTGTAGAACTTTTCCCCCATAAGCCCGAAGCGCTACGGAAGCCTTATCAATACATTCAGCATTACGAATTTTTTTAAACTAACATCGCATTTGGCGCCGGTATCAACCTTAGCGATCAGAGGCCTGTTATTCACAAACATGGTTACCTCAGGTCAAGTTGCTCATTAGACAAAGGAAGGACAGAGTGGATGGCAGAACTGGTATCTGTACTGTCTGAGAGCGGAGCGGGGGATGGCGAGTCAGGCCCTTGGAAGTCATTATCAGTAAGCTCATGTTGAAGCAGGTGCAGGCTTGTCCTTGAGGCTGCATGAGTCAAACAGGAATGGCAGTACTGAGCAAAGTGGTTTAATTTATTTCAGAAATTACAGGCTTTCCCATGGGTCACACAGAACTGACGACCCAGAGCATGGAAATAGATGCAATTTTGACAACAAACAGCAGTCCCAGTGCAGGGGTTGCGGGAGGAGAAGTCTGTAAGATTGACACTATGCTGTGAACGGTGACCAAAGGGCACATAGTCAGTGTGGGGAGACGTTATCTCAGAAATACGACAGGCATGCTCTGCTTGTTCTAGGGTTAAGTCAGTATTATGAAGAAGCTCACCTCGTAGCTTGCTATCAAGCATTCCTCCAACAAGTTTGTCGCAGGTGAGCTCATCGCGTAAATCATGAAATCGCCAGCGTGAAGCCATGTGCTTCAAGTCACTGATAAAACATTCAATTGGTTCACCGACCTGCTGTAAACGAGCATAGGACTTGGTCCTTTCAACAATGTAGTTTGAGGGCAGGTCACACAGCTCTCTGAATTTTCTGAGCAAAACCACAGGGTCATCGATTGTCTCAGCAGGCACTCTGACCTGACCGTTATCATCCAAAACAGCGGGCGCAAAAGTGAAGTTGTCGGCATGATTCATTGCTTCAGGTCCCGCCAAGTTATGCAATATAGAGGCACACACATTGGGGGGGACATTGAGATGAACGATGTGAGCATAATTAGTGTAGTCATGCTCGAAAAGACGCCAGCATTCAGCAGTCAGAATCAAAGATCAGAGGACTTGGATGGCGACATGAATTTGCCACGATGGAGAAAATAAACACACAAAATAATCAAAAGAAAAGAAAAGCCGATAAACATGAACGGAGTGGGCAAGATTCACTCTCTAACACCATGTAATGAGCAGACCCGAACACACATAAAGGTACAACACATGTTTATTAAATCAAATTACAGCAAGGATCTGCAGACTTTACATCTCCGAGCTGCTACTACTACTAACTAGCGTTGGCAAGCTCTTGATAATATAAAGCACATAATAGGCAGTCACTA
This sequence comes from Raja brachyura, assembly GCA_963514005.1. The sequence goes on from OY740785.1 coordinate 104,577,737, forward strand.
CTAACAAGCACTATAATTGGATAGTATGAAATGGCCAATCTACAATAGTTAACCCTGTAAAATCTCTGTTTTAGGAAGAAACGTAATTTAATATTTAGATATATTCCCCACTTAAAATCTAAAACAGGAAGCATAATCTGGATGCCATAAACTTCTCTTCATTTAGCAACTGCCTTCCAAAAAGGTCCTAGTCATTTTTAATACCCTTTGCAATTCAGAGAAATTAATAATTCAATAGTAATTTGAACCATTTTATCCCTCCATTAGTTATTTTTATTAACATTAGTTTCAATGTTCTTTTTTTAAAATTTACTATTAAACCATAAACTGGAGGCAAATTTGTGAAATTCATTACACTCTGGAACAGTTGACATCTTAATATTTTCAGTTGGTATACCTAAACACTATTACTGTTATAATGAGTGATCAGGTACCTTATGTACCTAAAATGTATAAAATCAGTCATAATTTTACTGACAAGCACAGCATGTAAGAGTGCCAAATGGCCTACTCGTGTTTCTATTACTTATTTTTATTTGCTATTTTTACTTTCCTTTTATCAATTTATTTTTTAAGATATAAATTATTCTTAATTTGTAATCTACATTTGAAGGTTTAATCTTAATTGGATGGATACAAATCTAAATTTGAAAGATGCAATGTATGTCATTTTGCCTTTTTTTAAACTGGTTCTTCCACCGAACCATTTTGAAAATTGAATCAGTCATATTTAGTATTTGCGATGTTAGCCACTTTCTGACAAACAGAAGTAAGAATATATAACGTGGGGGAACCTTCCCTCATCAAACACCCACAAATAACTTAAAATCAGCCTAACATTTCAGTTGCTAATTATATTTGCATTCACTCCAAATTATCTTTTTAAATGAATGTACAGAATGCCATCAAACAAACTAATGCAGAATCAAGTAATGATAGATGCTAGTTTACCAAGGAAAGACACAAAATGCTGGAGTAACTCAGGCAGTCAGATAGCATCTCCAGCATTTTATGTCTTTCCTGAGAAAGCACCTCATGTAAAGGAACAGAACCATTATTAAGAACATTTCCTACTGAAATAAAGTATAAGAAGCAGTTCATGATTGGGCATTTGGGAAACATGGTGACAAATTTGGTGATACTGCTCTGATTTTCCAAAGAGGTTTTTCTGATGATAAATCACATATTTGCTCAGATGCTACACATTCATGAGCTTGTGGAATTTGGTGGTTCCGCTTCCTCTTGCATGAAAACATATTATTTGTTTGGCTTGAGGCTGATAATATCGCATACATACTGCTGAAAATATCTAAATCATAAAGTATACATTTTTAAGTAGTGCTAATAGGACTTGATGTTTCAATCCCTGTAATAAGTCGGCATTCTTGCTATTTGCAGTGGGATTGGAGTGGTGAAAGGTAGGGTAGGTACGTCATTGTGGTCATCAGATGGGCACCCTCCTTCTTTGACGTTTCATTAATAAACCCGCAACATCTCCAGAGGCCACAACGGTGATACTTGGCGTCCCAGTTACACCCCCCTCAATTCCATACCCTCCTGTCTTCATCTTGCAGCCCAATTGTTGTCTCTTGACTTTTGAGAGTGCATTTGAACTCTTCCACAAGTCCTACAATGGGCAATTCCAATTTGCCACCCCCGTACAGTCCGACAGCACTAAGGCATCACAGAAGTCCAAGCCACTGTTTCACATGTGTGCTGATCATTCTTTCCAGCTTTTCCACTTTGTTGATGGGGATTTCATACATAGTTAAAGGCCACACGATTCGTGGTAGTATGCCAAATTGGAAGCACCACAGCTTGAGTTTTCATGGTAGCAAGGTCTTGTTGATGCGAGTATGTGCATGATGGTACCCTTTTTCAGTTGTTCAAACTGTTCAGTGTCCTTGAACTTTGAATCATACTATCGGCCCAAGAGTAATTGCAACATTAAATATAACGTGCCTTTAAATAATTTTAAATGGCCCTAATATCTATACAGTTTATTTGTTTGCTTAATTGTTCATTGCCAGTTTTTTGATAAACACACTGTGTTATTTAGAAATGTGCCTATTAGTATTTTGAAACAACATAATATCAAAAGCCTGCTGTAAGTTTGTAACTAGGCTCGATTTACCTGAAATTGCCCAAACCATAAGCAATTAATTTTTCTTGAGGAAATTGTCTTTATGGATGGTGCCACATTTGTTGTGGTGTGGCATTTGTTGAAATATTGCTATACCTGTAGATTGTACAAACTCAATGTATATTCAATGCAACTTTAACTTAGATCCTGTGGTAATTTATATGTTGGCATAGCAATTTCATGCAAATGAACCAATGCAAACTGATGGAAAATCTTGACCACTGTTTCCACATAACCTGACCCTCCAGTCCTTGCAGAATACTTTAGTGGTGAGAGAGCTCAAGTAGACAGGTGAATACCAAGCACTTCTTTCCCACAATTATTTGATGCACAAAACCAGGAGGGAGAAACAACAGACAAGTGACTGAATTCATCATTTTATCAGCAATAATCCTTGGTTTGGTATCTCAGGGAACCAGATGAGAAGTCTTACAAAGTTTAACAATGTGATGAACCTAGAACAATGATTAGTTGGTGTGGCTCACATTCACCTATGTGTTTTAATTTAGTTTCTCTGAAACTTAATTAAACCCTGTTCCACTAATGAAAATATCAGCAGTTCATGATTAAACAAATGTTAATATAATCAACAGAAGTAATATGATGTTAATGAGTTCTGATTCATTTTGAAAAGCAATGCTCATTGTAATGCACTTTAATATTATATATTTTTTGTCAAAGTATGCTTGGCAAGGCACAATCAAAACTAATATTTGTAACTGCCACTACTGACAGAGCAGTTTTGAGGATTTAAAATGAACCTTGAGTAATTAGGGCCAGCAAATTGGTGGGCTCGTGCAGCCAATAAGTTGGAGAGAAAATAATGATAATTGATGAAATATCAGACAACTGCATTTGTGGGCTGCAATACCTATTTGCATCAAAATAAAAAAAAGGTGCAACATAATGCACAAGAGGTTGACAAACAAGCTGGAGAAACTCAGCGGGTGAGGCAGCATCTATGGAGCATTTATGGAGCGAAGGAATAAGCAACATTTTGGGTCGAGATAAGGTTAATTATTGCGAACTGAGTGGAGGTGTTGGGCGAAGCGATTGCCAAGCCTGATGCTTGGTTTCACCGATGTCTAACGCAGGCAATCGCTTCGCCCAATACCTCCGCTCAGTTCACAATAACGAACCTGATCTCCCGGTGGCTCAGCACTTCAACTCCCCCTCCTATTCCAAATCCAACCTTTCTGTCCTGTGCCTCCTCCGTAGCCAGAGTGAGGCCCACCGCAAATTGGAGGAACAGCACCTCATATTTTGCTTGGGTAGTTTACACCCCAGCGGTATGAACATTGACCTATAAATTCAGGTAGGCCTTGCTTTCTCCCTCCTTCCCCTCCCCTTCCGAGCACTCCCACAGCCCACAGTCCATCCTTCCTTTCTTTTTCCCGCCCCCCCCCCGAACATCAGTCTGAAGAAGGGTCTCGACCCGAAATGTCACCTATTCCTTAGCTCCATAGCTGCTGCCTCTCCCACTGAGTTTCTCCAGCTTTTTTTAAAATCTATCTTCGATTTCTCTAGCATCTGCAGTTCTTTCTTAAACATAATGCACCAGAGTAACCTTGTAGGAATGCAGAGAGAAGTTTAAATCATTAAATAAGCTCAAATCATAATTGGATTTCCATATACTAGATGATTGTTCATATATTTGTGGTTTCATTAGGAGGGTATGTAATCGATAAAGAAATAGGAAATCATAAGTTTTGAGCTCTTTATTTTGAGCCCTTATTTATTTTATTCGTCATTGAATTTCCCAGTAATCAATTGCAAATCATTTCTTGGTATTACTCCAGTGATTGCAGCTACCAACATCAATCCTTCAGCATTAATTATATCACCATGCATCAAAGCATAAAGCACAGTGGCTGGCTGCATCTAAATTGCGAATGACTAATAACACAAGCAGCAATCAAAGGTAGAGAAAGAATACCTATAACATTTGCATCATCTGAAATTCTCAGCCAACTAATCAGTGGGTGGGCATGATTGTCTTAAAGCTCTTTTGATATGCTTTATAACTTTATATGAAGCTTATGCTAAGGTGAGGTGCAATATTTTTGCCAACTATAGTCCTTGCCAAATGACAGGAAATGGTTTATTTTAATGGTTAAAAACAAATCCTATGTTCCGCTGGCCAGATCTTGGGTATCGATGGGAAGATGCTTGCTTCCTGATGCACTAACAACCGGGGCTTGTAAGTCATTGCAACTGGAACCTGATGATCAACAATAAAATATCAGTATGGCTGAATGTTTGCTGTGCAGAGTAAGAGTCATGCAGCATGGACCCAGGCTCTTCAGCCCACCTTGCTCAACCAAGGTGACCCATCTACACTCGTCCCACCTGCCTGCATTCAGCCCACATCCCTCTAAACTTTCCCTATCCATGTACCTGTCCAAATGTCTTTTAAATGGTCTTACAGCGCCTGCCTTATCTACCTCCTCCGTTTACCCACCCTCATGTGAACACCCTCTGACCTGAACTGACCAGTCTCAAGGCCTCAATGGTCATGTGTTAGTAACTAATGCCCAGATGAAGTCCTTCAAAAGTCTTTATAATATTTGTAGTGCCTAATTTAACCTTTTTGTCCAAGACAAAAAATATAAGTTCCCTTTAGATTTCACAATGAGGTAGATAATTGAACAAATGCAGCACAGGTCCTTATATGATTAAATTTGAAGGCTTTACATTCAAGTAATAAGGACAACCCACCGCAATTCAACCACTAAGTGTTCTGCAGAAATCTACCAAGAATACTGAACAGATTTCCACCTGAAAAATAAGATAACTGTCAATGCAGGGAAGCTAATACTTGGTGTGTGCCTGCCTTTCACATATGTGGTTGATTTTAACTTGTGAAAACAATATTGGAACCAATCAATTTCAAATCGGTAGTTCAAATGTAGCATTTTTGCAGTGTCATGCATACTTGATTGATGTAGGATTTTCATAAAGGTATTAAATTTAATTGTGAATCTCCCTAAGCACCATTCATGCTGATTGAAAGAATGGATCGAAGAATGATGTTTGAATAATAGTGTCTGAACAGAGCCTGAAACAAAATGTAATACTGAGATGTAATTAAACTTTTGTACCAACTTTTGCAATAAACTATCACAATTTGATAACGAGAATTTTCATTCATACAGGACTTTTAGTGGAGCAAAAAACATAAAGCTCTTTTCAAAAGCTTAACCAGACAAACTGACACTGCCGCAAGGTAATATTATGAAAGATGACTAGGAGATAATCTTAAAGAAGGAAAAGGGCCTTATATTTATAATGACCAACGGAGGCCATACTGTCCATTGGATCAATGAAGAGCAATCTCATAACTCCAATTTCTTCTCTTCTTATTTTCTTGTAGCCCTAAAAACTATTCCCTTACACATGCCCATCAACCCTCCTTTGCCTTTTTTTGCCAATAACCTATACTGAGGGATAAATTACAGGATCCAATTGAGTTACTACTATGTCATTGGGATGTTGGGGAAAACCCATGTGGTTGCAAGGGCAGCATGCAAACTCTGCGGTCAAGATTGAACCTGGACTCCTGGAGCAGTGAGACTTCCTACATTAAGACGTTTTGGTAGGGAATATCAGAGTTTAGCAGCTTCACTGATGGAATCTTTGTTGTAAGATTGAGGGGGGGTCTCATAGATTTGAAGATTGAGGGAGGATCTCATAGAGACTTACAACATTCTTAAGGGGTTGGACAGGCTAGATGCAGGAAGATTGTTCCCGATGTTGGGGAAGTCCAGGACAAGGACTCACTGTTTAAGGATAAGGGGGAAGTCTTTTAGGACCGAGATGAGAAAATCATTTTTCACACAGAGAGTGGTGCCTCTCTGGAATTCTCTACCACAGAAGATAGTTGAGGCCAGTTCGTTGGCTATATTTAAGAGGGAGTTAGATGTGGCCCTTGTGGCTAATGGGATCAGGGGGTATGGAGAGAAGGCAGGTACAGGATACTGAGTTGGATGATCAGCCATGATCATATAGAATAGCGGTGCAGGCTCAAAGGGCCGAATGGCCTACTCCTGCACCTATTTTCTATGTTTCTATGCAAGCACCTAAATTTGGGGATTATCAAGTCAGATCTGAAGGAGCTAAGATATCACAGAAAGCTGAAATATTGGAGGACATTACAGAACAGTGGTGGAGCATGAACATGAAGGGGTTGATCATAATTTAAAATCTAGACTTAAAATAAGGAGATACTTTCACTCAGCAAGTAAGAATTCTGAATGGTCTCAATTTGAAGAGGTTCCTGCCTATAGGCTTTATCCAGGCTGAGGACAGAACAGAATTGGATGATATCACTGAGGTGAAAGTGGGTGATCTTAAATATTTCATATTTCCTTACAATATAGATGGAGGGTATTCAGCCCATCAAGTCTACGTTGGCTCATTGAAGGATCCCATTACCCCACAATTTTTCCAGGTAACTATTTCTCCCAGAGTCCATCATCCACCAACACTAGGAGCAGTTTACAGTGGCCAATCAAGCTACCAACCCATTCATGTTCAGAATATGAGATAAAACCAGTTCAATTTTGGGAAGCATACATGGTCACAGGGAAATTGTGCAAACACAAAGTACTGTGGTAACACAGCAGGTCAGGCATCATCTCTGGAGGATATGGATAGGTGACGTTTCGGGTCATGACTCAGACTTTCAGACTTTTAGGGAACTTCTTCAAAGTAGGTATACCTTGAGGAGATTGTGCAGTAGAGCAGTAAAATGGAGGCACAAGGAACTGTAGATGCTGGAATATTGAGTAAAACACAAAATGTTGAGTAACTCAGCAGGCCAACCAGCATTTCCAGAGGACATGGATAGGCAATATACAATGCATTCAGAAAGTATTCAGACCCCTTCACTTTTCCCACATTTTGTCACGTTACTGCCTTATTCTAAAATAGATTCAACTCATTTTTTTATCATCAATCTACACACAATACCCCATAATAAAAATAATTAAAAACAGATGATTAGAAATTTTTGCAAAGTAATTAAAAATATATAACTGAAATATCACATTTACATAACTATTCAGACCCTTTACTCAGTACTTTGTTGAGGCACCTTTGGCAGCGATTACAGCCTCAAGTCTTCTTGGGTATGACGCTACAAGCTTGGCACACCTGTATTTGGGTAATTTCTTCCATTGTTCTCTGCAGATCCTCTGAAGCTCTGTCAGGTTGGATGGGGAGCGTTTATGCACAGCTATTTGCACGTCCCGCCAGAGATGTTCGATCGGGTTCAAGTCCGGGCTCTGGCTGGGCCCCTCAAGGACATTCACAGACTTGTCACAAAGCCACTCCTGCGTTGTCTTGGCTGTGTGCTTAGGGTTGGTGTCCTCTTGGAAGGTGAACTGTAGATTGGTTATTGCATGCTAGCCAATTAGAGTGCTTGTTAGTAGTAGCCCTGCCTAGTACAGGCTTTATAACTTTAAGAACTCGCCTACGTCAGGCAGTAGATGTAGCAGCTCGTACATGTAACGTACCGCATATCCAATGTTGTAAGTGTTTAATAAAGATGTGCCGTATCTTTATATGTGTACGAGTCCAGTAATTACATGGTGTCAGATACGTGACTCGGACTCATTCCGCTGTTTACCGGGATTCTTTATTTTTATCAGCTTTATTTTACAATTTTTCTCTCTCCGTTATGGCTAACTCCTGCCGCAAACCGAGCACTTTGATCTTTGATTCAGACATCGCTGAGCGATGCCATCTTTTCGAACGCGACTACACTCATTATATCCGTATTGTTCATCGGAATGCCCCCGATGACTTGAAAGCATCACTACAGCTCTATCTAGCGGGTCCAGAGGCAATGAATCATGAAGACCACTACAGACGGCGATGTCAAGACAGTCTCATATGCATCCCGTACGCTGACTGATACCAAACAACGATATGCCCAGATTTCAAAGAAAATGCTTGCAGTGGTTTTTGCCTGCTCCAAATTCAAGGACTTCATTTTTGGTAAGACGATCACCATCAAAACGGACCATCAACCATTGGTCACTATTCTGAACAAGCCGATCCACGCAGCCCCAGTGAATGATGATGCAGCTGCAGCGTTTTGACTTCCACATCATCTACAAGAGGGGTAAATACATGCACATGGCAGACACGCTTTCCAGAGCCCTGCACACAACCAGCGAACAGCAACTATTTGAACAGAATGCCCAGTCTGAGGTCCAGAATGTTCTAGAGCAGGTTTTCATCAAGGACCTCTCTGTACTTTGCTCCGTTCATCTGTCCCTTGATCCTGAATATGAATGATGCCTGGTTTCCTCCAGATGTGATGCTTGGCATTTAGGGCAAAGAGTTCAATCTTGTTTTCATCAGACCAGTGAATCTTGTTTCTCTTGGTCAGAGAGTCCTTTAGCTGCCTCTGGGCACACTCCAAGCGGGCTGTCATGTGCCTTCTCCTGAGGAGCGGCTTCCGTCTGGCCACTCTACCAAAAAGGCCTGATTCGTGGAGTGCTGCAGATATAGTTGTCCTTCTGGAAGATTTTCCCATCTCCACAGTGGAACTCTGGAGCTTTGTCAGAGTGACCATCGGGTTCTTGGTTAGCTCCCTAACCAAGGCCCATCTCCCCGATTGCTCAGTTTGGCCGGGCGGCCTGCTCTAGGAAGAGACCTGGTGGTTCCAAAGTTCTTCCATTTAAGAATGATGGAGGCCACTGTGCTCTTCGGGATGTGCAGTGCTGCAGAAATAGTTTTATACCCTTCCCCATATCTGTGTCTCGGAGGTCTACGGACAATTTGTTTGTCTTCATGGCTTGGTTTTTGCATCAACATGCACTGTCAACTCTGGGAACTTATATAGAAAGGTGTGTGCCTTACCAAATCATGTCCAATCAATTTAATTTACCACTGATGGACTCCAATCACGTTGTAGAAACATCTCAAGGATAATTAATGGAAACAGGATGAACCTAAGTGCAATTTTGAGTGTCATAGCAAAGGGTCTGAATACTTATGTAAATGTAATATTTCAGTTATTTCTTTCTAATTACTTTGCAAAAAATTCTAAACACCTGTTTTCGCTTCTTCATTCTGGGATATTGTGTGTAGATTGATTAGAAAAAATGAATTTAATCCATTTTAAAATAAGGCTGTAATGTAACAAAATGTGGAAAATGTGAAGGGGTCTGAATAATTTCTGAATACACTGTAGGCTGAAGAAGGGACCTGACTTGAAACGTCACATATCAATATCCTCAAGAGATGCTGCCTGACCTGCTATGTTACTCCAATGTTTTGATATGTGTCTGCTTATGATATAGGTAAAACTAGCACATATTAGATGGAGAAAGATGGCTCCATACAAACTCGTGTTCGGATCAAAAGTAAGAATGATTTATTTCCAAGTTAAAGGTCATTGACTAATTTACATAAATATATGCGCGAGTCTGAGCATGTGCGAGTACAGCTCATATGCATAAATTATATGGATATTGTCACATCCTTTCCTTTTTGGGATTACATTTCCAACGATCCAAAACAAAGCAAACCTAAACACTTTTCATAATATTACACGGCAATAATATAGTTTAACTGAACTGAATAAAACAACTGTTCTGTCTTATTTCACAATTTCAACCATACCACACTTGTGACTTGTTTCATTAACACAAAATAATGTCACATGCTTTCTTCTCATAAGCATGTATATACATCACAACAAAACACCTTACTTCTTGACATACTAGTCGTATCTTTACGGTGGTCTGACAACTCTTCCTGCCTGAGTCTTTGATGATGGTGTTTCTTTCAGAGGTGTCTTTCTTTTCAGTGTGTACATTCTGTGCATCACTTCTAGTTTCTTATCTAGGGTCACTTTGTTTTCTCTTTGTAAAGGGCCTGTCCCTCTTGGGCGACATAATCTGCGAGTTTAGAAGAGTTTGCCCTGGATTCAAACTCGCAGCATGGTTGACACATGGTCCTAGGAGGTCGTGTGAGGTTGCTGGAACTCTCCTTCATGCTCGAGGGAAGTTCCCGAATACTTGCGGCCTCAGCTAGGTCGTGGAAATTTTTTCAGCATATTGAAACATTTTCTACGAGTACAATTTTGTCAGCATGGGTCTTTTTAACTCATAGTGCAGTGGAGTGAGGTTGCTATTTATTTACAGGCAGTCAAGGGCAGCCGTAGGCAATCTCCTTTTCTGACCGGGCATTTTGATTGGCGCATTGGAGTTTCAGGACCAAGGAAGACCTACCGGTAGGTAAAATGCCCGCTAAACTTTATTATACTCCTTAAAAGTTTCTTCCCCCCCCCTTCCTCCCCCCCCCCTTCTCTCCCCCCCCCCTTCTCCCCCCCCCCCTTCTCCCCCCCCCCCTTCTCCCCCCCCCCTTCTCCCCCCCCCCTTCTCCCCCCCCCCTTCTCCCCCCCCCCCTTCTCCCCCCCCCCCCTTCTCCCCCCCCCCCCTTCTCCCCCCCCCCCCTTCTCCCCCCCCCCCCTTCTCCCCCCCCCCCCTTCTCCCCCCCCCCCTTCTCCCCCCCCCCCCTTCTCCCCCCCCCCCCTTCTCCCCCCCCCCCCTTCTCCCCCCCCCCCCCTTCTCCCCCCCCCCCCTTCTCCCCCCCCCCCCTTCTCCCCCCCCCCCCCTTCTCCCCCCCCCCCCTTCTCCCCCCCCCCCCCCCCTTCTCCCCCCCCCCTTCTCCCCCCCCCCCTTCTCCCCCCCCCCCTTCTCCCCCCCCCCCTTCTCCCCCCCCCCCTTCTCCCCCCCCCCCTTCTCCCCCCCCCCCCCTTCTCCCCCCCCCCCCCTTCTCCCCCCCCCCTTCTCCCCCCCCCTTCTCCTCCCCCCTTCTCCTCCCCCCCTTCTCCTCCCCCCCTTCTCCTCCCCCCCTTCTCCCCCCCCTTCTCCCCTGCCTTCTCCTCCCCTTCTCTCCCCCTCCCCCCCCCCCCGCGCTCTCTATAGGACTTACCATACACTGTGGCAGCCATTTACCTTCCTCTTCATCGCACAGACAGCGCTCCTCTGATTTCCCTGGCCCCCAACTTCGCGATGTGTTTGTGTGTGTGTGTGTGTGTGTGTGCGTGTGTGCGGTCGGTAGATGCAGCTCGCGGTTCGGTCAATGCAGCTCGTAGTTTCAATGCGGCCGGTCAATCCAGCTCGAGGCTTTCCAGGAGTGTGCCCTCGAACTTAAAGGTCAAAGATGCTCTTCTGGACTCGCGGATTCGGTCGCCCAAGTGGGACAGGTCCTTTATGAGTTTCATGAGTCGCATCTTTTCCTGGTGATGCATGGTTGTTTTTTCCTGTGTCAGCTGAGGTTGCAAAGGTTTCTCAGTCTTCTCCGCAGCTGGTGATTTCCCTGGAGTTATGAGTGGGAGTAGTTCTCCGGTCTTCTTCAGATCCACTCAATTACGTCGGATTAGAAGTCCTGACTCTGTCTTGTCTTCGTATGATCTCTTATCCAGTCGTTTCTGAACATTTGCTCTCCGCCATCTGGTATCTCGTAGTTTATAATGCTTGAGTCTTACAACATCACCTTTTTCCTGGATTGGCAGATTTGACATGTTGGGTGTAGATCTTTGACTGTTTTCCGTGCAAATCCTTCATCTTCTTCCTCTCTTCTATGAGAGTCTCAGCACCATGTGGTTTGAAGAGATTTGATGTAGTTGGAAGTGTCGTTCTTGTTCTCCTCCATGTAGTCTTTGTGCAGGACTACTGTTCACCCCTTGCGCAGGGGTGTTGTGCAATTTCAGTATTGCCAAGTAGACATCTGTCTTGGAGTGAGTGGTTTTCTTCAGATCTCGCTTAGCTGCCTTAACTGCCGATTCCACCTTACCGTTAGCTTGGCTATGTCTTTTAGTGTTCAAATTCCCATTTCCTGACAAATTTGGCAAACTCCTCTGATGAGAACTGTGTTCCGTTGTCGCTTACTAGAGTGCTGGGAATTCCGTGTCTTGCCAAGTGGTTCTTGAGTTGTGCAATGATTGTCCTGCTGGTCAGGTCATACAGTCTGTCTATTTCCCAGAAATTAGATAGATAGTCAACTGTGATGAAATAATGCTTTCCCGCAAGTTTGAACAGATCGTTTCCCACTTTCTCCATGGGCGATCTGGGAAGTCATGGGGCATCAGAGTTTCTTTCTGATTCTGTTGTTCGTATGTCCTGCAGGCTTCGCAGTTTGAAATGAACTGTTTCACATCAGAGTTAATTCCGGACCGGAAAATGCATTCTCTAGCATGCCTGAGGGTTCCTTCTACTCCTAGGTGAGAGGTGTGGAGTGCCTCCTTCATATCTCTGCGTAGAGTAATAGGGATTACAACTCTCTCTCCTCTGAATACTACGCCGTCTTGCACACGCAACTTGTCTCTGACGTTAAAGTATGCTTGTGCTGCTTCTGGGACTTCTGCTTTGTGACCTGGCCATCCATTTTGGATTAACGGTCTGTAGTGTTTCGTCTTCCCTGGTATGGGCTTGGATGCATTTGACCATGTCCTCTCCCAAGCTCAAGGGCTCAACTACGTTGATATCAGTGAATCAGGTCGAACCTGTGGTGTCCGGGAGGTATGCTCTGGAGAGCATATCTGCTAGATGCATGTATTTTCCCTTTACCCATTTGATCTCAATGTCATAGTGTGGCATCCTCATCATCATGCCCTGAACACATCTTGGTGCTCTAGGCAGGGGCTTTTTGACGATGACTTCCAATGGCTTGCGGTCACTCTCAACAATCACTCTCTGTCCGTAGGTGTACTGATGAATGCGCTTAATAGACAGTAGACTATAGACAGTAGGTGCAGGAGGAGGCCATTCGGCCCTTTGAACCAGTACTGCCATTTAATGCGATCATGGCTGATCATCCACAATCAATACCCGGATCCTGCCTTCTCCCCATATCCCCTGACTCCGCTATCTTTAAGAGTCCTATCTAGTTCTCTCTTGAAAGTATCCAGAGAACCGGCCTCCACTGCCCTCTGAGGCAGAGAATTCTACTGACTTACAACTCTATGTGAGAAAAAGTGTTTCCTCAAGGGCAACCACTATTGCAATATCCTCCTCCTCAATCTGAGCATATGTCTGCTCGGTTGGCGTCAATGCTCAACTCACATTGGACAGCGGTTGTCCTTACTGCATGTAGATGTCCTTTCTGCATACTACACCTGCATCTGGTGTATAGTACGCCACGATAGGTGCCATTGTCAACAGCTCCTTGATCTTTGACATTGCCATGTCATGTTCTGATGACCATTTCCACTCTGCATCCTTGTGGGTTAATCTCCTCAAAGGCTCGAATGTGTCTGACAACATTGGCAGGAATCTCGGCAAGTAGTTTACACTGCCTTGTAATCTTTGGATTTCTGTTGGATTGGTTGGGTTGGGGATCTCTAGGATTGCCTGGATCTACTTCTGATCTGGTTTCATCTGTCGTGCAGCTTTGCCGCTCAGGAACGATGTGAGCCAGCCTTCCTCTACAACTATGAAGTGAACACAGTACTTCTTGTTGTTCATCTTGTTCCGGAGTATGACTTTCCTCCTACCTTCCGCCAGCAGGTTGTACATCTTTAAGACAATTTTCTCTTGTCTAATGTCTTCTTTGTTGGGTACAAGATCCTTGGGAATCACATTAACACTGGCACCAGAGTAAGCTGAAACTTTATGGCTTCTGTAGCAATGTTACAAAATTTTGAGATTTAAAAAATCAAGTCTGCAATTAATCCCATCAGATAAAACATTAAAATATAGGAAAGGTACATTCCTCTCATTTCAGGAACTACAACAAATTTATGGGCTTCACTCAAATGACTACTTTAGATACCTACAACTACGCTAAATCAAATACACAGGACTATAGAAATAGAAAGACAGAAATTCTTGATGAATGTTTGAATAAACACCCTAACACATAAAAATTGATATCTTATATTTATAATATCCTATTAGATAATGATGCACCCATGACGGAAATATATAGGCAATCATGGGAAAATGAACTCAGCCAAACAATAAGGCCAGAAATATGGGACGAAAGCTTACAACATATACATCACTGTTCGTTAAATGCTAGACACTCTTTAATACAATTTAAAGTATTACATAGATTGCACTATACAAAAACAAAATTAAATAGAATTTTCCCAAGCATATCTCCTATTTGTGAAAAATGTCAGCACTCAGAGGCTAACTTAACGCACACATTTGTAAGTTGTATAAAAATTAATAATTTTTGGACGGAAATGTTTAAGATAATTTCGGAAGTTGTCAATATCCAATTGGACCCCGATTCAAAATTAATAATATAAGGAATACTAGAACAAAATCAATTATTTACAACAAACCAAAGAAACTTTATCGATTATAGTTTAATAACTGGGAAAAAATTAATATTACAATTTTGGAAAGGCCCTATAACCCCCAGAATTAAAATGTGGACTACGGAACTGTCGGAGACCCTACATTTGGAAAGATTAAGATTTATCTTAATGGACAAACAAGAACTATTTACTAGAATATGGTCTCCATTCATTGAATATTTGAAGGGGCAAACCGGTTCGGCACGAGAACCTGACTGAAACCCGAATCAAGGATTAGATGAAGAATTACATTTTATAATCCACGGACATATCTCCAATGATGTATAATGAGGTCATTATTCCATTCTCTTTTAATTTTTTGATTTATTTTCTCTCCCTCTCTATTATTTTCTATCTATATAAAAATTTAAAAAATATATAGTACAATTATTATAAAATTGATAATACAAACAATATTAATAATGTATGACAACAACAAACAAAATGTTTTTTTATTATGTATTTACTTCTAATAAAAAAAATATTTAAAAAAAAGATAAAGCATAAAAAGAAGTTTAATTTGACACTTAATTCACTTTCATATCTTCAGTATTAAAACAGTTATGGCCATTTTCATACTCGGAAATTAGCATCTTGTTGCCTATTGCTTTTCCATTGACAACCCAAAAGCTGTGATGGAGGACAGACAAAAGCCCATAACTTTCTTAAAAATTAAGAGAACTGAAATAAATTTTCAGTTTTTATAGATTAAAGTATTCTGAAACAAATATGAAACAATCTTACTTGGATGACCTGAAATTAAAGCATATGATTAGTCAGTTACACAATTGTAGCTAATTACAAAATTCAATTACGATATCTAAACATCTATCAATTTCTTAAGAAAAGAACACTTTTAAATAGCCTAAGTGTCCAAATAACATTCACACAAGAATTCACAATATAACATGGTTTTTAAATCTCATTGTCATTAATTTATAGGCCAAATTGAAGTAATTTAATGTTGAATTCCCGTAAATTAATGGCCATTTAAATCATCTTGCAAGTGGGATTTCCTGGAACTCCATCGATTGGAACATTGCGGTTGCGGTGAATTTAAACCCCATGTCGGCAGGAAAAATACTGCCGGTTCGTATGGGGAATAAATCACCTTCTCGCAATGTGAAATTTTGATTAAAGGTATCCTAAGAAGCACTTTGTTATGAAAAATTAAACTGTGTACCTTGCTTGTCCCATACGCGAGGTCCGTCCCGTTGTCGGCGTTTACGGCTTTACAAGATGATTTAAAATTTACTACAGCAATTAAATTAGCAAGCGCAGTTTAAAAATCACTTCAGAGAACGGTAGTCAAAGCGATTTTTCTTCATTAACTAAACAGCCTGTTCAAGATCGATTTGAATAGGCCTCCGAAATACCGCATTTTAAACCCGCCCCCCTCTCAAAGGCACCAAGGTCGCGCACACGGGCAGTGACAGAACTGCAGCGCAGTTGAAGGTAAGTATTGTAACATACCTAGCTTCTGTGCCGACCTGTATCTCAGCGAATAGGCCTGAAGAGGAATTATTTCCAGATGCATTGACCTCAATGCAACTCAAAGACTACATCGGAAATGAACGGTGTGTCAGATGACTCTATGACCTTGTGCAGACCCCGTTTCCGCGTGCCCTCCTTCCTCTGCTTGCAGCAGCAGGTGAAGTGGTTTTGCCATCCGCATTTGTTTCACTCCTTCCCATACGCTGGGCATTCCTCCTTCCTGCGCTTGTGCATCCTCGCACAGAACTTGCACTTGACTGGTCCATGATTCCTCCTCTGGGAAAGAAAATCAACGTTCTTTTCACTCGGTTTGAATCGTTCCATCTTGTGTATTGTCAGCTCTTCGCCGATGACCTCCATTCTTGTCGCTGTTACCTCCGAGAATCTACATGTCCACAGTATCCTGTTGTGTCCGAGTGGTGGTGCCGTCGAGACCGAGTGGTGGCGCCATCGAGCTGTTCGTACTTTCATCCTTTTTAAAATGTTTAGTCCGTCAAAAAGTTTTGTTTTGAAAGTCTTTTAGTCTTTTTATGTGGGTGGGGGGGGGGGGGGGGGGGGGGATAGGGGGAAACTGTTTTTCACAGTCGCTACATGGGTCGAAGATGCGTCTTTCATCTGAGCCGCATCTTTGCCCCCTCCTTGCGGCCTACCATCCGTATTGGCACAGCCTTACCGGCCAGAGCTACAGCTTCAGCGAAGTACCATCACGGAGCAGTCGATGCCTTACTGGGGTTGCCATGTTGGAAGCTCCGGAGTGCTGGGACTGCCAACTTTAACACCGTGGAGCTGTGGTCTGCGGAGCTTCCAGCCGCGGGCGGCACTGACATTAATATCGCGCAGGCCTGGGATCTTGAGCCGAGGTCGCCGGTGTTGGAGCTCCGCCCAGCTCGGCCAATGGGTTTCGGGAGCTACCGTCTCCGGTAGGAAGCGGCCGATTCGGAAACTCCTAGCCGCTGAGAGTGTTCTTCCAACGCCGGAGTACCATCATCCGGCAAGAGGGCCTGAAACATCAGGCCGTTCGTAGCGGCGACTGCGGAGGCCTCAATAGGCCCTGACCATGTTTGAACAAGAGGAATAGAACTGAATTTTTATTGCCTTCCCTCACAGTGGGAAACGTTGATTCCGCTGTGGGGGATCTTTTATGTTTTATGTTAAATTCTATAGTGTTGTGTTTATATTATTTGTGTGCTGCATGGTAACTCAAATTTCACTGCGCCAATTGGTGTATGTGACAATAAATAAATGTCCTTTGTGCTTTGTCCTTCTGAAGGATTGTCTCTTCTGATTCCTCTTCTGAAGGAGTGTCTTCCTTGTTGACTAGTCTGCAATACTAATGACGATGCGATCTCGAATAAGGCTTTCTTTCAGGCAATCGCAGAAGTTGCATGTCTCAGCCAGCTCCGTCAGCTCTGCAACGATTCAATGATTTCCCCTGGTTTCTGGTCACGTTTATTGAAAACAAATCTTTCATACATTTCATTCGTTTTTCCTATGATGATGGTAGGCATCTTGTCGATGATGACGTTCATATCTGTCTCATCTGCTACCGTTTCGAATCTCAGGGTCTGGAAGAATCGCAGTCCTACCGGTCCAACAGTATGAAGGAACACTGCTATTTGATACTGTGTCTTTTCCTTATCCAGTTCTATTATCACTGCATAATTTTCATACATTTGTTTAAACATTTTCCACTTTTCCACTCTTTCACCCGGTTCTCTTTGAGCTCTAGATTGGGTGGTGGAGCCACGTGGAAAGATGGTCTGGCCTGCGCCATTTCGAAATATCAATAACCATGTAACATATAACATATAACAATTACAGCATGGAAACAGGCCTTCTCGGCCCTTCCAGTCCGTGCCGACCATTTATTTTCCCCTAGTCCCATCTACCTGCACTCAGACCATACCCCTCCATTCCCTTCCCGTCCATATACCTATCCACTTTACTTTTAAATGTTAAAATCGATCCTGCCTCCACCACTTCTGCTGGAAGATCATTCCACACAGCCACCACTCTCTGAGTAAAGAAGTTCCCCCTCATGTTACACCTAAACTTCTGTCCCTTAATTCTCATGTCATGCCCTCTTGTTTGAATCTTCCCTACCCTCAATGGGAAAAGCTTATCCACGTCAACTCTGTCTATCCCTTTCATCATTTTAAAGACCTCAATCAAGTCCCCCCTTAACCTTCTGCGCTCCAAAGAATAAAGACCTAACTTGTTCAACCTTTCTCTGTAACTTAGTTGCTGGAACCCAGGCAACATTCTGTAAATCTCCTCTGTACTCTCTCTATTTTGTTGACATCCTTCCTATAATTAGGCGACCAAAATTGTACACCATACTCCAGAATTGGTCTCACCAATGCCTTGTACAATTTTAACATTACTTCCCTACTCCTATATTCAATGCTCTGATTTATAAAGGCCCCTCGCTCTTAATAGCTTAAATATCATTTAGCTATAAGCACGACACGTGACTGTGTAATTTGTGCAATATTTTCTAATATCTTCTACTACTATCGAAAATATTTTCAAAACAAAACTTAATTTTCTTTTTATTTCCATATAGTGTGTTCTATCTTTAAGCAGTCTCCCACAGCACTGATTTACACACTGCATCTTATCTTTGTGTGCTCACTGACCTGCATACCATTCCATTCATGCATGCAGCTAATCCCGATGCTGAGCTTGAAACACTGATTCCTGAAAGCTTTTCAAAGCATTTTTGCTAATCATCACAGCGCCTATTTGATCCACAAGTCTTCACTTTCATCGCTGCCACCATGTTTTGTCTGCTTACAATATAGGTAAAACTAGCACAAAACAGAGAAAGATGGCTCCACACACACTCGTGTTGGGATCAAAAGCAAGAATGACTTATTTCCAAGTTAAAGGTCACTGACTAATTTACATAATTATATGAGCGACTCTGAGCATGTGCAAGAGTGAGTACAGGTCATATGCATAAATTATATGGATATTGTCACATCCAGTACTTTGAGTTTTGCTCAAGATTCCGTCATAGATACATAGATACATAGACAATAGGTGCAGGAGTAGGACCGACCCTTGTTTGAGTATATCTTCAGTTCCTTGTGCAAACTCCACGCAGATAACACCAGACATCAGGATTTTACTTGATATGGATCTAATTTGACTAAAGCTCAACAACTCTACAAGCTTCATTACTGTTCCACCCAGTGATATGTAATCAAATTTAGTTTCATACAGCTGGACAGCAGAGGGATGCTGTTGGAGAAAAAAAAAATAAACCTGCTGGAAATCTGTAAAGAAACAACAAAGAGTACTGGAAACTCTCAGCAGGTCAGGCAGCATCAGTGTGTTGAACAGTGTTGATATTTTCAAGCAAGAACATTTCATTAGAACTGAAACCAAAATGATTTCAATTGCAGAAGGGAAATTGGAAAGAGCTGAAGGGATATCTGTGATAGATTGCAGACAAAATTTGTGTCAGGTTAACAATTGCTTAAAAAATTGGCAATTGGAACAAGATGGTACATGCATCATAGATATTCCCTGTGATATCTTCAACTCACCCTCTCTGAATTGAATTTTTGATTATCTTCCCACTTATGCTGAAGGATCTTTGATCCAAAATATCGACTGTTTTTCTCTCCCCATTGATGCTGTCTGACCCGCTGAGAACTTCCAGCATTTTCTGTTTTGCAGAGGGATTATGTTCAGTGGATAGGGAATGGCAATTGTGATACTGGCTGTGAACAAAGTATATGCACAAAGGAGCATATAGAATGTATAACCTTTTTCTTAGTGGCACTTTTATTCAACTATCAAGACATTCTTCAGTTATATTCAGCCATGCAGTGATGCTGAACACCAAATGATGTTAATGCACCATGGTTCTTGCACTGAAGGATTAATGACTTTGAAAATAGTGATGCACACATATTGAAAAAATAGGAACCCTGACTTACTGGGAGATGAAATGGGTGTCTGCATATTATAGCACAATTACAATTTTTAATATGCTCCATAGATAGCACATTTTGAGAAATAGCCTTTAGTTCTGAATACTGCTGTCATTCAGCGTGCTAATACCTCAAAAAATATGTATTTCAGAAAATGACTTCTGCACCCATGATATATTAAGGCGAAGATTCACTCCGAGTGTTCTCACAGCGATGAAACAGTTTACAATTTAGTAATACGGTAAGATATTTCTGTTCTCATATGGAAAAGCTGCAATGTGACAAATGCTAGTCTGGCATAATACCTTCAATGATAAATAAGTAATCATGTGAAGGAAATGCAACAGAATTGCTCCAAAAATGGTACACTTTGCAAATTCACAACTTAACGGGCAGAATCTACAGACAGAGAAACATACAATGTTAATGTCCTGACCTTGTGAAAGCTTTTTTAAGTGAAGCTTTAACCCTGATTCTCTCTGACTGGACTTGTTGAATTTTGTGTTTATTTCAGGTTACTCGAGTCCATGTTACTTTCCTTTAGCAAGAATGATTGTTCACAAATTGCGAGTTAGAAAATGGTTTTTATTTGCTTTGAAGGAGAAAATGTAAAATGTACTGACCGAGTCATCTTATAATCCAATGAAAACGTGAACTTTTCTGGTATCAGAAAATATTTCTCTTTAATCATTAATCTTTCATTGCAAGAGCCAAAGGTGCTTACCTCAATCTAGGTATGTTACAAAACTTACCTTCAGCGGCGCTGCAGTTCTGTCACTGGCCGTGTGCGCGACTTTGGCGACTTTGAGGGGGGGGGGCGGGTTAAAATGCGGTTTTCCCCTGCCTTCCGGAGTTATATTTTCTCGGGGTGCGAGCTTTTGCTGGAGATCCGGCATGTGAATTTTTTTTTTTAATCGCCCGACAATTTCAGCGCTGATGTCAAATAAAAATTAGCTTCTAATGCCGTGAATGTCGACAACGAGGACGGATTTTACGTAGGGGACAGGTAAAGGAATTCCGTTTATTTTTACATATAAACTTGCTTGTTTAGATTACCTTAATCCAAATTTCATGTTGCGAAACGGTGATTTATTCCCCATACGAACCGGCAGTATTTTTCCTGCCGATATGGGGTTTAAATTCACCGCAACCGCAACGTTCCAATCGATCGCGTTCCATAAAATCCCACTTGCAAGTTGATTTAAATGGTCATTAATTTACAGGCATTTAAACACTAAATTCCTTCAATTTGGCCTATAAATTAATGACAATGAGATTTTAAAATCATGTTATATTGTGAATTCTTGTGTGAATGTTATTTGGACACTTAGGTTATTTAAAAATGTTCATATTTTCTTAAGAAATTGATAGATGTTTAGATCTAGTAATTGAATGATGTAATTAGCTACAATTGGGTAACTAACTAATTATATGCTTTAATTTCAGGTCATCCAAGTAAGATTGGTTCATATTTGTTTCAGAATCCTTCAATCTATAATAACTGAACATTTCTTTCAGTTCTCTTAATTTTTAAGAAAGTTATGGGCGTTTGACTGTCCTCGATCACAACTACTGTGTTAAGTCAATGGAAAAGCAATAGAGAACAAGATGCTAATTTACGAGTATGGAAATGTCCATAACTGTTTTAATACTGAAGATATGAAAGTGAATTAGGTGTCAAATGAAACTTCTTTTTACACTTTATCTGATGGGATAAATTGCAGACTTGATTTTTAAAATCTCAAAATTTTGTAACATTGCTACTCAATCAGGGTGAAGAGACGTGGGTCATACAGCTATAATGGATAAATGTATAAAGCCTCAGCTGAAAAAGATCTGAAATCTTGGTCCATAACTGAACAAAGGCGCTGGTAAGTTTCTACAAGTGAGTTTGCCTCCTTACGCTACACTTTATGAATATTAGAAGGTGCTCACCGAAAGGAGGAAACTGTGACCTCACTATTTCAGATAGGAGGAGAGAGAAACCAGGGAACGACAGACCAGTTAGCCGAATGTCAGTCTCAACTAAAATACTAGAATTATTGGGAAGTGGTTATAGTACATTTCTAAAATCATATTAGGATTGGGCAGAATCAGTCTGGGCTTGTGAAGGGAAACCGCATGACAAATAAATAGAGATTTAGTCACGATTCCACCGTGCTTTTTCTCATGGTCCTGCATTTTTCCCTTTCATGTATAAACTACCTTTGTTTGTGCCTCCACTCACCTTCAAGCAGTTCTTGCCGTATCATAATTACACTCTCTATATAAAAGTTTTTCCTCATGCCTCCTGATTTTTTAATCAATCATCTTAACTCTGTGTAATCTGGTGTGTGGTCCACCAACCAATGGAATAATTTCTCATTAGTTACTTTGTCCACACTATTCTTAACTTTGAATAGTTGTATGACATTTTCTTGCAATATTTCCTGTTCAAAATAAGAGATCTAAGATTCGCCAGACTACATTTTCACCCAGTGTACCATTTTTATCAATCTTTTTTGCACCTAAATTGTCCATCATTTATTACAATTTTTTGACTCGTTCAAAAAGCATAATTGGATGACCTCCTTCTGTGCCGAATCATTCTATAGAAATAGTTTGTTTTAATTATTAAATGATCTTTTTTGCAGAATATGTGAAATTACATCCAAAATCCAGGTTATATGTCCTAAAGGCGTCAGACTGGAATAGTCATGAAGTTATAATCATAAATAATTTGCTAATATGCACTTGTTCCTGAACTTTTAGCTATTTTGTCTCTTCCATTGTAAGTTAATCTCCGTAGAAATTTACTTGAGGTCTGAAAGTAAAGTCATTATGTGATGTTATCAAGTGCAATCCTTTCTTCAGTCTGAAATTCATTTTGAAATAATTTATTAAAAAAAATGTTTTGCCTACTTTACCTAGCATGGCAAAAATACAACTGCTTTATATTTCAGTGTTTCAAGTACTAAAAATCTATAATTACGACAAGATAAGGTGAGAAAAAAAAGTACAATAATGTAAGCAGACACAGGCAGCTGAATGGAGGACTACACTAATGTATTTAGATTGGGTTGAGGGTTTTTCAATCTATTTAGAAAGACTCAACTTGTTACCTGGTGCATTCTGCCTTCTAATTTCACTTCAAAGCATTAGTGAACAGTTAGTTTGTATCAGGCCATAGAATGTCTCATTCGGTCATCAGTTTCTGCTTTCTGCCTGCCTCTTTGTAGGTTTTGGGAGGCATTAGGCTGCTGAAGAATGCATTTTCAAAAGCAAATAAGCCAAAGATGACTTGGTAGTCAATCGGTTGATCAGGTAAGGGGATTAACCTGCTTCCACTCTAATTCTGTTGATTATTAGGTATAACTGGGGGGTGGAATATAACTGTGATTATTCCAAGTGTTCGTTCAGCTATACTTCTGTACATAGTAGCCATTTAATTCCAAAGACTGACATTCCATTAGCATTATGATAATCCTTCATGTTTGGCTGTTATATTTTAATGATCCGTAGACATGAAGTCATAAATCTCTTTGGATTTCAATTGCTTTACTATTTGAAACAAAAGTACTTTGATCTCTCCCAAAATGATAGACGTAATTTGTAACCTGCAGGAAAATCCATCTGCCATCACTTTGGCCATTCTCATAATCTGTCAATGGTTACGTAATTTTACGCTTTCACCTGATCAGCTTAATATACCATCAGAATGTGTTCAATAGGCAAACATCAGAATCAGAATCAGAATCACACTTTATTCGCCAAGTATTTTTGGCAACATACGAGGAATTTCATTGGCCAGTTCAGCCATACAATTAAAAGCAACAGATCAGTCAAAAACACCTTTTAAACCGAACATCCACCACCGTGACTCCTACACATTCCTCACTGTGATGGAAGGCAAAATAAAGTCCTTCCCCAAGTTCTTCCTCAGTCGGGGGCCTAGAGCCCCTGTTGACGGGATAATCTTGACTCCCATAGCCAGCGGCATTCGGACCCTCCGCGTCGAGGCGATCAGCTCCCGCATCGGGGGGATGTCAGCTCCCCTGCGCCAGGCGATGGACATATATCTCTATTATGAACACATATCTCTATTATTGTTCCAGAAATACGAATAAATATTGTGAATAATTTGTTCCCACCAAGTCACTTGCTTCTAATCCATACATAAACATTATGTCTGCTCTGTGACTTCTACTGCCTAACCAAATTGTTAACAAACATTTGCCTCAGGCTTTAATTTTAGCTAATATTTTGCTTATGCAGAGCTTTTACTACAACCTTGTCAGTTGCTTACAAGACTTGCATAAATTGTCTTTCTTCCTGTCTCTTGCTTTACATGCTCAAAGCATTTAAATCATAACTTAAAAGATCTTTCTTGGCTTGTGCTATAAAGCACAATCTTTTTCTGAATGCTCAGATACTTTGCTTCACATAATTATTTATTCCAATGTATCTGCACATCAGATACTATGCTGGCAATGCCTGAAATTTCCCTGCATTCTCTAGAAACATTTTCTTTTAATAATAGATGTTGATTTGCAATTTTTCAATCCAGGTTGGCAAATTCCTGATTTAGAGCTGCAGAAAATCACAGTTAAATGTTTCAAAACATTGGGATAGAAATTTGAAATAAGAGAAAGCAGGAAATGTTGGAAATATGAAATAAAGGAACTGCAGATGTTGGTTTACAAAATAAGTCAAAGAGTGCTGTAGGGCAAAGACACAAAGAGGGGCCAGGCAGCATCACCGAACAACATGGATTGCGGATGATTCGGGTCAGGACCCTGCTTCAGACTAATTATGGGGTGGGGAGAGATAAGGCTGGAACATGGGCAGGAAAACGTCTGGCAGGAAACGATAAGTGGATGCAAGTGGATGTGGGTGGGGGGGGGGGGGGGGTGGAGGGGCGCTCGATAGGCAGATGGTTGACCAAGACCATAGATGCAATACCTAAAATTGGATAATTCAATGTTCAAACTATTAGGTTTTAAGCTGCCAACAATTCCGCAACACTGGTGCCCTGCAAGTATGTGTTCTCAGCCGCCTTCTTTACTCCTGATATACCCATGACTGTGCAGCTAAATACAAATAAAACTCAATTTACAAATTCGCAGACAACACCACGTAGTGGACCAGATATCAAATAATTTAAGAGGGAGTACAGGAGATTGAGAACATACTACCTGGTGCCAAAACACCAACCTTTCCATCAAGGTAGACACAAAATGCTGGAGTAACTCTGTGGGTCAGGCTGCAACTCTGGAGACATGGAAAAGGTGATGTTTCTGGTCAAGACCCTTCTTCAGACAGACATCACCTATTCCTGCCCTCCAGAGATGCGACCTGACCCGCTGAGTTACCCCAGCATTTTTTGTCTATCTTCGTTATAAACCAGCATCTACAGTTCCTTCCTACACAACCTTTCCCTCAATGTCAGCAAGACAAAGAAGATTGTGATCCACTTCAGGAAGCAAAGCAGTAGACATGCACATACCAATACATTGATGTGTCGAAGTAGAGATGGTTGAAAGCTTCAAGTTCCTAGAAGTAAATATCACCAGAAACTTGTTCTGGATCAGTCATATTGAAGCAATGGTTTTGACCTGTTGAGTTCCAACAGCAGTTTGTATTTAGCTGCAACCTACAAGCCAGGTCAGACCAGGTAGCCATTTTCCTTAATGCTCTCTAAGGGACCTGACCATAAATAATTACACAGTAGAGGTGTCCCAAGAAATGAGAATACCATTAGAACATTCCAGTTCTGGTAAGATTTTGCCACCAAGGCCATTCACTTTCCTTTTTGTACTTTCTGGGAGCGAATACAGGAGCTTGAAAACCCAGACATCCAGAATTAAAAACAGCTTATTTTCCACCACTATCAGACTCGTGAACCGATCACCTCTTTCACACCCCCTTCCCGGAGGATCTGCCACATACTCTTACTTTTATTTCTACCTCATTCAGATATTCCATTGTTGTTATTTAATACCTTTAACTTTAGTTTGGATTGCACTACAGTCATGTGCCATTCTGCTGTTTGTCACTTGTCATTGTAGTTATTGTTATATTTATCATTATTGTATGTATACTGTTTACTCTGTGAGCTTTGTGTGACTTTCATTGCCACCTTGTGTGTATGACAATAAACTAACTTGAAGGGGTTGTGAGGAGAATGCAGGAGAATGGGGTTGAGAAGGAAAGATAGATCAGCCATGTTTGAATGGTGGAGTAGACTTGTTGGTTTGAATGGCCTACTTCTGCTCCTATTGTTTATGAACTTATGAATCTGAATCAGATTAGCATAATTTACTTGAACAACACCAGGTTCTTCTGGCAAGTATGATATGTGGGGGTAGTGGGAGTTAAGTATTAGATCAGATCAGCTCTTCCGGTGTCAATCAAAAGCATGACAATTTCTGCAGTAAGCGAGGGTTTCAAAGGGCCATGGACGATACATTCCAGTATTAAAAGTGGCAGCAGCATTGCTCAAACATTCGTAAGGGCCAACCTCCAGTATATATTCTATTTCCCATGGATCCCGCATTAACAGCACACAGGCATTTAGATTTTAGCCAGATGGTAGAGTTCATAAAGTTCAAGGATACATTGGTTGGACATATGAATCCCTTTGTGCTCCTACTCTGTGCTTGGTACGAACAGAAGTGGGAACTACTGTTCAGCTGGTGTGCAACCACCATTACTAATTTATGTTGTGAATGCCAGGTTCCTTGGCAGCTGGTATCATTCAAAATACAAACTTTATTTAGGTAATGAGAGATCACGAGACATCCTGTTAATTCACTATTTACATGGGTAATTGACCCTTCAATGCAAAGGGTCTTTTTTGTACTGCGGCCAAACAAGTTAAAATTAAATTGATAATTCCACTAATGGGCCTGTTCCACTTTGGTGAATTTTCAGGCGACTGCCGACGACTGTCAAGTCGTAGCAGGTCGCAGAAAAACCGGCAAGTGGAACGGCAACTGTCAGAGTGGAACACACACACACACACACACACACACACACACACACACACACACACACACACACACACACACACACACACACACACACACACACACACACAGTTATGCAGGCGGGGGACAGGGCAAGCGGGGGGATTGGTTGAAATTCACGCGATGTAAAGCCAATGTGACATGGACACACAGCACGATGAACAGGAAGGTTGGCGCTGTAATTAAGAAAGCACGGTGTATGGGAAGGGTCACTTAAGTCATTTAAAAGAGGGGGGGAGAGGAAGGAGAAGGGGGAGATGAGGTGGGGAGAAGAGTGCAGACAACTTTTAAGAAGCCACAGCTCCACGGTTGTGAAGCTTGACGGACATTAACATTACCGGTTGGTTATCCTTGGTTCTGAAAATTACTGTTTACGTTTTATTTCCCAATGAGGCAATGAAATTCACTGGCTACAATCTACGATCTCCTGGCGACCCACTACCACTGCAACTACCTCACGAGAATTTTCGCTACTCTCCATGGCGACTTCAATCTGGTCGCCGCAAATTTTTCAACATGAATGAAGCCGCAACTATTTCTGAGAATGCAGGAACTACTCGCGACCATGAAAGCGACTCCCCGGCAACCACCTGCGAACATGTGGCAACCATGTGGCGTGGCATAGTCTCCTGTAGTCACCTAAAAAGCTGCCTAAGTGGGACAGGCCCATTAGGGCACCACTGGTTACTTCAACGAGAAGTTAGTAAGCCTAGACTACTCAGGTGGATTGCTCCCTAACCTTTCCAGGATATCTGGAGAAGGTCCAAAAAGGACACTTTGGAGGAAGAATACAAGTTTTGCGAGAGGTGTAAAGGTCCCCAATCACCATTTGCAGAATGTTGTACTGTTAGCTGGATACTACCTGAAAACACCCGTACTGTGAGCTAAGAACTTTTCTTGGGGAAACAAAAATACCTCCATTCTGTAAGCATCTGTTTGTGCACTGACAAACATTCAGCCACTGTGGAGCAGTCATGAGGAAATTATAATACAATAATTCTAACTTATAACTACCAAATCAGAGTTGTGCCATGACCTGATCTTGTAGTTCTCATCCCTGTGGTCTTGGTCGGCATTTCAAACAGTGGTTTATGTCTTATTGCATAGCATAACCAGTCTACGTAATTTCTTAAAATATCTACTGATATCTAATGATAATTTTATCATCAGCAGTAACTTCAGAAAATGTTTAATTACAGCTGATTAATTGCACACATGTGACATATTTAATGTAACCGAGCCATCTTCCTGTGGCAGGGTATTAAGTTTGCAATGTATCTGCTGTCTGATCAAGGTAAAAGTCTGCAGGTTACTCTCATCAACACCTCTCAAGAGAGACTGTTCCGCTCATTAGTGAATTAGCAGAAAGTATGTTTTATTGCATAAGCTTGGCAGGCCACAATGCTCACATGCCCAACACCAAACTCCCAAAGCATATACTCTATACCGAGCTCTGTCAAAGGAAGAAATTACCTGGTGAACAGAGGAAAATATTCAAGGATATGCTCAAAAGCTCCTTGAAGAAATGCAACATTTCAATTGATTCCTGACCCCCATTGCCCCATGACTGCTCACTATGGACAAGGAGCATTCAGACCAGTAGTGAGTACCTCAGCTGTATGCATCAGGAGCATGTAAAATGCACCATTTCACAGGTTACCCAGATACCCCAACCCATCAGGCTGCTCCTGCAGTTTCCACGCAGTTCACATGAGTCACTTCAGGGCTAACAAAACTAGAAGCAAATCATACCTCTTTGCAAAAACAACATAGAAAGTGTTTCATGGCCATTATTGAGAAGACACATCAATAAAAAGGAGGATGCAATCATTTGAGAAAGAGAGAAAAGTTATAGTTCATTGGCAGATATTGAGATGCATCCTTGCAGTTCTTCCCATGTGACAGCAGGTTGTGATACTTGGGTTCACTTTATCACGTCTTGCCATGTTTTACAAGCCACAACGTTGAACATATTGTAAGAATAATATTGAATATAGAACAGTACAGTGCGGGAACAGGCCATCTGGTGCATTAGATCTGCTCCAACCATGTTTAAAGAGCAACAGAAGATAACTAAAAAGGCAATACGGGGAGAAAAGATGAGACACTATGGAAGTTATAAACAAGTTACTTATTTTTACTTTTGTATTCTTAATAAATACATTCATATCCTTGTATAAAACATAAACTAAAATGATGTGTGTAACAGTATAAAATGGCTTCAGCTAAAACATAGCTGGGAGATTAAAAAGCAATAGTTTGGAATTTAAGGGTGGCGAGTGAAGGAGAGATACGAGGGGAAATGTAAAGTTTAATAGGATTGAGCCAAGGTCGGAATTTTAATGGTGGCGAGATACAGAAAATTAGAACTGAAGAAAGATTGATAAGAAAGGAGTACAGCATGAAAGATAATGCAGCAGAGTAAGGGCTAGAAACTGTAATAAAAAGCTGCTTGTTTCTGGGATTCAGAGAGCAATTAGAGAACGGACAGGTGGTGTCGTCTCTGAATGTTCCAAGCTGATATTTGCAAATAAAGGCTTTCGTCTTCTTGAAGAATTCTTTGTGTCTGTGTCATATTATCCAAATCTGAGTCTTAAAACCACGACAAAATCAAGGTAAGCTAGCCAAGAATATAAATGAGGATAGTAAAAGCTTCTTTAGGTATGTGAAGAGGAAAAAAATAGTTAGAACCAAAGTTGGACCCTTGAAGACTGAAAAAGGTGAATTTATTATGGGGAACAAGGAAATGTCAGATGGGTTGAACAGGTACTTTGGATCTGTCTTCACTAAAGAGGACACAAACAATCTTCCTGATATAGTAATGCCAGAGGAACTGGGGTGACAGAGGAACTGAAGGAAATCCACATTAGGCAGGAAATGGTGTTGCGTAGACTGATGGGATTGAAGGCTGATAAATCCGCAGGGCCTGATGGTCTGCATCCCAGGCTCCTTAAGGAAGTGGCTCTAGAAATCATGGACGCATTGGTGATCATTTTCCAATGTTCTATAGATTCAGGATCAGTTCCTGCGGATTGTAGGGTAGCTAATGTTATCCCACTTTTTAAGAAAGGCGGGAGAGAGAAAACAGGGAATCATAGACTAGTTAGCCTGACATCGGTGGTGGGGACGATGCTGGAAACAATCATAATAGTTGAAATAGCAGCACATTTGGATAGCAGTAGCAGGATCATTCCAAGTCAGCATTGATTTACGAAGGGGAAATCATGCTTGATTAATCTTCTGGAATTTCTTGAGGGTGTAACTAAGAAAATGGACAAGGGCGAGCCAGTGGATATAGTGTACCTGGACTTTCAGAAAGCAGTTGATAAGGTCCCACATAGGGAATTAGTGGGAAAAATGAGGGCACATGGTATTGGGGGTAGAGTGCTAACATGGATAAAAAAGGAAACAAAGAGTAGGGATTAATGGGTCCCTTTCAGAATGGCAGACAGTGACTAGTGGGGTACCGCAAGGCTCGGTGCTGGGACCGCTGCTAATTACAATAAACATTAATGATTTAGATGAAGGGATTTAAAGTAACATTAGCAGATTTGCAGATGACACAGTTGGGTGGCAGTGTGAACTGTGAGGAGAATGCTATGAGAATGCAGGGTGACTTGGGCAGATGCATGGCAGATGTGGATCTGGATAAATGTGTAATATGGATAAATGTGAGATTATCCACTTTGGTAGCAAAAACAGGAAGGCAGATTATTATCAAAATGGTGTCACATTGGGAAAAGGGGAAATACAACAGGATTTGGGGGTCCTTGTTCATCAGTCAATGAAAGTAAGCATACAGGTACAGCAGGCAGTGAAGAAATCGAATGGCATGTTGGCCATAATAAGAGGAGTTGAGTATCTGAGCAAAGAGGTCCTTCTGCAGTTGTATAGGGCCCTAGCGAGACCACACCTGGAGCATTGTGTGCAGTTTTGGTCTCCAAATTTGAGAAACAACATTCTCGCTCTTGAGGAAGTGTAGCGTAGGTTCACAAGTTTAATTCCCGGGATGGCGGGACTGCCGTATGCTGAGAGAATGGAGCGGTTGGGCTTGTATACTCTGGAATTTAGAAGGATGAGAGGTTATCTTATTGAAACATATGATTATTAAGGGCTTGGACAGGCTAGAGGCAGGAAACACGTTCCCGATGTTGGGGAGTCCTGAACCAGGGTCCACAGTTTAAGAATAAGGGGTAAGCCATGTAGAACGGAGATGATGAATCACTTTTTCACACAGAGAGGTGTGAATTTGTGAAATTATCTCCCTCAGAAGGCAGTGGAGGCCGATTCACTGAATGCATTCAAACGATAGTTAGATCGAGCTCTTTAGGCTAGAGGAATCAAGGGGTATGGGGAGAAGGCAGGAATGGGGTACTGATTGTGGATGATCAGCCATGATCACATTGATTGGCGCTGCTGGCTCGAAGGGCTGAATGGCCTACTCCTGCACCTATTGTCTATTGTCCACAGACATCAATCTAAAAAAATCCCATCCACAACTCCACAGCTATGATAGAAACATAGAACATAGGTGGAGGAGGCCATTCGGCCCTATGAGCCAGCACTGCCATTCATTGTGATCATGGCTGATCGTCCCCAATCAATAATCCGTGCCTGCCCTCTCCCTATATCCCTTGATTCAACTAGCCCCTAGAGCTCTATATAACTCTCTCTTAAATCCATCCAGTGATTTGACCTCCACTGCCCTCTGCGACAGGGAATTCCACAAATTCACAACTCTCTGGGTGAAAACGTTTTTTTCTCACCTCAGTCTTAAATGGCCTCCGCTTTATTCTAAGACTGTGTGCCCAGGTTCTGGACTTGTCCAACATTGGGAACATTTTTCCTGCATCGAGCTTGTCCAGTCCTTTTATAATTTTATATGTTTCTATAAGTTCTATAAGTTCATATGATCTACTATGTACTTGGTATTGGTTGCACTACAGACTTTGGTTTTGCACTATTTTAATTTGGTTACTTAGAATTTCATTAATTTATTGTATTATTGATTATTTTATATTTAAAACATAGGACAGTACAGCACAGGAATAGGCCCTACGGTCCACAATATCTGTGCCAAACATGATGTCAAATTAAACAATTTTCCTCTGCCTACACATGATCCATATCCCTCCATTCCCTGCGTACCCATGTGCCTATCTAAAAGCTTTTTAAATGCCACTATTCTATTTACCTGCGCCACCACCTACAGCAGTGTATTACAGCACCCACCAATCTCAGTGCCCCGCACACCTCATTTAAAATTGCCCCAATTATCTTAAAGTTATGTTCTCTAGTCTGACATTTCCATCGTGGGTAAAAAATTCACACTGTCTACCCTATCAACGCTTCTCATTTATATAATTAAAAGTCTCATCTTGACCACTTCCTGTCTGTGCTGTATATTGATTTTCGAAAAAACGCTCCCCTGTATCGCTGTGTTTTTTCGCCATCTTACTCACAGTCCCCTGCTCCGCTGATCCAGCCCCGAGGATTTTTCCCATCGATGAAAAATAAAAAAGTTATGATTGATCCTCTCACCTGTCAATCACCATGATGAAGGTAACGCCCCTTCTAGGGGGCGCAGGACTATAAAACCTCGGATGCCTTGATGCGAGTCAGTCACTCTGCAAGATCATGCTTGAAACTGCAATGCTTTATTTGGTCAGACTAATTTGGTGTTTGGAAGATATAAATGCTTTATTAGATCCAACTGTGTTTGGAAGGAATAAATGCTTTATTAGGTCTGACTGTGTTTGGAAGGAATAAATACTTTATTAGGTCTGACTTTATTTAGTCCAAACATCTTGCTCATTTTGTGACTTCCGCTTTGTGGACAGACCATGCTGATTGCGTAATTTCCAGTAAGTGCAGAAGTCACGCTGATTGCGGAAGTGCCGCTGACTGCAGAAGCCTATAGTGGAGAGGCCACGCTCAGCTGTGTAAGTAGATTCAAGAAAGTTTATTGTCATATATATGGTGTGTGTGTATGAATGTGTATGTATGTGAGTGTATACAGGAAGGCACTACAACGGGTGGTGAAAACCGCCCAGTACATCATCGGTGCCCCGCTCCCTGCCTTGGATGCCCTCCACCGAAAACGGTGCCTGAAGCGGGCCGGGAAGATCATCAAGGACCCCTCACACCCTAATCATGGACTGTTTGCCCTCCTCCCATCAGGGAGGCGGTACAGGAGCCTCAAGTCCCGCACCAGTAGGACGAAGAACAGCTTCTTCAACTACACCATCCGACTGCTGAACTCGGAGCCCAGCTGATAGACTTGTCTGTACCCTGTATTTATTTATTTTCCATATTGCTACCACTGCACTCTGTATTTATTTTTCTATATCGCTATCACTAAGAATGACGCTAAACTGCATTTCGTTGTACCTATACTTGTATTTGTGCAATGACATTAAACTTGAATTGAATTGAATTGAATTGAATGTATGTGAGTGTGTGAGTGTGAGTGTGTGAGTGTGTGTCAGGTCCCACTTAGTCTAGTAATTTTATATATTTCTATCAGGTCTCCCCTCAGCCTCGGATGCCCTGAGAAAACATCCAAGTTTATCCGACTTCTCCTTACAGAGTCATACAGCATTGTAACAGGCCCTACAGCCCACCTTATCCATGGCAACTAAGATGTCTCATCTCAGCTAGTCCCATTTGCTTGTATTTGAACCTTTCCTATCCATGTACCTGTCCAAGTATATTTTAAATGGTGTTCTTTTACCTTTAAATGTTGTTGTTGTACCTATTGCGGTTAATACCTAATTCAGGCAGCATTTGTTTTAGTATTATTGTGTTAATGGGACTATAAAACTGCAGTTCCTTGTTCTGAGGCCAGTACATATGACAATTTCATTTCGGAGTCACGTGAGTGACTTCGTGAAGAACCCGCCAGCACGCATGCGCGACATATCGTCGCTCGCATTGCAGTCGACGGCTGGAGAGGAGCGCGGCTCATCACCAGCCCTTCATAAGGGCCACTCAGGTAAGTACTAACAACCTTGAGTTGGTTGTTCTGTGTGAATAATTGTGTTTTCTTCCACAGAGACATGGACAGTAGAAAAAGTAAAGGCCGTAAAACTTCTGCAAGGAGTTGTCGGCAACCCAACCCGGAGCCCCCCTCCACGGCAGGAGGACGGGCCGGGAAAAAGGCGCGCAAGCCGGGGAGCCCTGTATTCACAGGATCCGGTTCACCGACGCAGCTATGCCCTAGCGGGGTACCTGCAGAACAATCAGTCGGTACAGCGCCGGAGCAGGTGCATCCTGACTCCATCTCTCTCTCACCCACTGGGTCGTTTGCAGAGACAAGTAAAAGGGATTCGCGTGCTGATGCACGGCCCTTCTCCCTGAGCCCTCTTGAAGGAGGCAGGGATACAATTCCACTACCTAGCCCTTCGCGGGTTGAGGTCTCACCAGGAGCCACTAGGAAGTGGTCTGGTGAATCAGGCAGGCCCGAGTCCACTGGCAGACCAAGAAGGGCCAGTGTCGACTCACCACCCAGAGGGACCAGGAGGAGTCACAAGGGTGGAGCCTCGCCTAGGTCACCGCTTCCCCCGCTGGGGGCAGGTCGGGACCGTACGCCGTCTGGGTCCAGATTTAGGACAGTCGGCAAGCCCGTGCGGACGTCGGGTCACCACGCTGCGGCGTCAGGTGCCGACCTCTCCCCACCCATGCCCTTTGAGGCAGCCGGGTCCAGCTCAGCGAAGAGGAGGCGCTCGAGCAGGTCCGCGCGGGAATCGCTCAGCTTCGCCGAGGCGGCTGGTAGCGACACATCATCACAGTACCGATATTACCTCGACGAGGTACGGACTGATGATCGAAGCCTCAGGAGTTCCTTCGGGCACGAGGCCTCTTACCTCCCACACCCGCCCGATGAAGGGCGCTTGGATCGTATGGAGAGGATATTGGAGCAAGTTCTACTCAATCAGAAACAGGACACACACAGCTCCAGGGGACTCATGGATATATCCCCGTCCCCATCTATGGACAACATAAGACCAGATGAGGAGGATATCCTGGTACATGCCCCAGCAGCACCTGAGGTCCCTCAGGAAGATCTGCTGGATGTGGCAGCCAAATTCGGGTTACCCGTATCATCAGGACAACCCCTCAACATCAAACTGGCCGCAACCATAGATTATCTTACCAACCATCAATTGCAGGAGGAGGTCCTTGCGAAGGCCATGGAGAGACACAAGGCTCCAGGGAACTGCAATTCACTCCACGTGCCGATTGTGAACATGCCAATCTGGGGTAATATCAGCCCGGGCATCAGAGCGCAGGAAGTGAAACTGCAGAGGATTTTAAAACTGCTTACGTCTGGGATCACCGCTTTTGCAAAGTCGGTAGATGGGGTTGATCTAAGCACCGAACAGGAGGATGCTCTAGCTCTGCTCTGCAATACGCAGTACGAGATCAACGCTTTCCGGAAGAGCATTATCAAACCTTCCTTGAATCCCAAATTTGCGGGACTATGCAGAGCACCTCATACCCCCCCACCTAGACAGCTGTTCGGGGAAGACCTCCCAAAGCAGGTCAAAGAGCTCGATGACCATGCGAAAACCATAGGTCTGATGAGACCACATTTTGTGGCCAGACCTTCGGCCAAGAAGACACCTTACTTCAGGCCACGAGGTCAGACCGATAGGCCAACAAGGACCTACGTTCCGGCACCTCCTCAATATCAACAGCCTCATCAGCCCAGGCCTTTTTTAGGACTAGGCCCTCAGCGGCCAGCATGGAAGATGCGGATTCCGCACCAACCACGAAACCCAGCGCCTCCACGTCCCACCAAAAATCCCAGGGACCTCCGATAACCATGAAGGTAAGGGGGTCTGGGTTCCATGCACTTGCATGTCTAACCTCACGAATTGGGGGCAGATTACGGGGATTTAAGGAGGCTTGGGAAACCATCACTTCAGATGAGTTTATCTTGCAAAGTATTCAGGGTTATGAAATTGAGTTTATTCATGGCCAATTGCCTCCACCCCAGCATATGCCGAATCGCAAATTTGCACTTTCCAAAAAAGAATTGGCAGAAGGCTATGCTGAAATCTTGAGTTTACAAGACAAAGGTGTGATAGAACGAACCACACATGAACCAGTTGAATTTGTGTCTAATATATTTACTAAAACTAAAAAAGACGGTGGATGCCGGGTCATTATAGATTTAACTCACTTGAATACCTTTGTAAAATACACCCATTTCAAAATGGACACATTTGAAACAGCCAAATCTTTGATTTCGGAGGGCTGCTTCATGGCATGCATTGATTTAAAAGATGCATACTATTCAGTATCCATTCGGAAACATCATAGGAAGTTCTTGAAGTTTACCTGGATGGATCAGCTTTGGCAATACAAAGCATTGCCCAATGGGCTTACTACAGCCCCCAGACTGTTCACCAAACTACTCAAGCCAGTGTTATCTACACTGCGGAGACAAAATCATACGGTCATGGCTTATTTGGATGACATTCTGATAATTGGGCACACTCTGGAATCCGCAGAGTTGGCGGTTTCAGCCACAGTGGAAATTTTTCAACAAATGGGGTTTATAATCCATCCAGACAAATCAAAGTTCCTCCCCGCACAGATCATGGACTACTTGGGGTTCACAATAGACTCCAATCGCATGATCACCACCATCCCAACTAACAAAGTTGGTGATGTGTTTCAAGCATGCAAGAACCTGGTCTGCGCCAGTATACCGTCTATCAGATTAACTGCCAGGGTAATTGGCAAAATTGTAGCAGTATTTCCAGCTGCTCAATATGGACCTTTACACTATCAGAATTTACAAAGGTCAAAAATAACAGCATTAAAATTAAATGCTGGACATTATGATAGACCCATGCAGTTGCCGGTTAAGGCAAAACTTGAGTTACTATGGTGGATTGGCAATATCCATAACTCATTTAAACCCATCATTGTGCCTCGTCCAAAGGTATACTTGCAAACAGATGCAAGCTCCCATGGCTGGGGAGCTACAGACAACAATAACAGTTGTGGAGGTAGATGGGATTCACTTGAAGCTACTTTGTTGTTAGCACAAGGGATAAACTATTTGGAGATGCTAGGAGCATTCCACGGACTTAGAGCCTATTGTTCAAACATGACTAACACTCATGTCCGTCTCCAAATAGACAATACCACTGCGGTGGCTTATCTGAATCATATGGGCGGTACCAGGTCAATTTCATGCAATGAATTGGCAAACACAATTTGGCTCTGGTGTATTCAACGGAATATTTGGATCTCAGCTACCTACTTGCCAGGTGAGCTCAATACAGTGGCGGACACCAGGTCACGGAAGTTCAATGACAACATCGAGTGGATGTTGAACCCCCAAATATTCACCAAAATTACAGCCAAATTTGGTAAACCGGATATTGACCTTTTTGCGTCACGGTTGAACCATCAGGTACCAACATACGTATCATGGGAGCCAGATCCTGGGGCAATGGCGATGGACGCATTCTCGCTAGACTGGGGGAAATGGTTCTTCTATGCCTTTCCTCCATTCTGCCTCATCAGTCGGGTATTGCGGAAAATCCAGCTCGATGCTGCCAAGGGCATCCTCATTATACCCGACTGGCCTACGCAATCATGGTATCCGGTGGTCCTTGGAATGATAAGTCAACCATGGGTCCTCTTGGAGGGTTGCCCACAATTGGTGACGAACCCTGCCACAGGGGAACCACACCCCTGCCATAGTCATTTGAATCTATTGGCTTGCAGGATCTGAACAGGCCACTACTTCAGTATGGTCTATCTTCAAGGACAATGGATACCATGGGAGCATCATGCAGGGAGTCCTCAAGACGGCAGTACTTATCGTACATCAGGAAATGGGAATCCTATTGTGGCTGCATGGACGTTGCATATGACTCCGTCTCCATCACAGATGTGCTGGAATTTCTTGCGGGGCTACACCATGATCAACATCTCAGCTATAGTGCCATCAATAGCGCCAGGAGTGCGCTCTCGTCCTACCTCAATATTGAGGTAGGATCCAATAAATTGGTCTCCAAACTTATGCGGGGGATATTTAATTCCAACCCGCCGAGGCCCCGTTACAACGTCACATGGGATATTGGCAAAATGCTGACCCTGCTGAGAACATGGTCACCCATGACGGGGCTCGAATTGGACAAACTCACCCTGAAGGTGGTGATGTTGATGGCACTTACTTCAGCACAAAGGGTGCAAACGCTTCACAAGGCCAAGATCGACAGAATGATCTCTACCCCTGAACGGGTCACTTTCTTCATTGATGAATTGCTCAAGCAGCATAGACCTGGATTCACAGGGCTGCAGCTGGAGTTTCCAGCATACCCCGCTGATGCTAGGCTATGCATAGCCACCCATATCCGCCACTATATCAAAGTGACGAGGAAAATAAGGGGAATGGAGCAATACCTGTTCATCAGTCACAAAAAACCTCACCATAGAGTGACGGTGCAGACGATATCCCGATGGCTCAGGATCGTCTTGAACAAAGCAGGTATTGACACTGATGTTTTTAAATCCCATTCCACCAGGGCAGCATCAACATCGGCGGCAAAGGCCATGGAGGTGCCCATGGACCAGATACTTGCCACAGCGGGATGGGCCAGTGAAGCCACTTTTCAACGGTTTTACAATAAACCCGTCACCATACCTGGAATATTCGCAGGAGCCGTGCTGGATGCAGGCCGAGAACATGCAGTTCCCTCTCAGTGAGGGGTCCTTTCTTGTTGTTATTAATAAATATTATTTTTTTTTCAGAGAAACAGTGACGGAAATTGATTACTGCTGTCCACCTTTTCAGTAGCGTGTGTGATAGCATGGACGTTGTCCAGGGCGTGAAATCACAGAAGCTTTGAAGTCTTCACGAAGTCACTCACGTGACTCCGAAATGAAATAGTAAGATTAAACGAGAACTTACCAGTTTGAAGTTTGATCTTTATTTTATGAGGAGTTGCGATGAGGGATTTCGTGCCCTCCGCTCCCAACCCTCGATCATAAAGTCAACTGGTAACTAGAGTCTCTTTAATCTTACTATAACAAGTCATTTCTTGGCTTGGTTTTTCTGTGATTCCACACCGCGGCTTTGAAGTATGTCGCGCATGCGTGCTGGCGGGTTCTTCACGAAATCCCTCATCGCAACTCCTCATAAAATAAAGATCAAACTTCAAACTGGTAAGTTCTCGTTTAATCTTACTATTAAACACTCTTGACTGTTGACTCCTGACTCTACCCTAGGTTCCCTCTTGCTCCTCGCATACATAAGGGCCTTAGTCCTCACAATACATGCAAAGGACATTCCATGGCCCAATTTCTCTTTTCTCCTTCTCTGTATCACTAATTTTAAGGGTTCATTTTTTGGAGACGTGTATCATTTTTTGGCTGTGGCATTGTACCTTCACGAGTAAGTCACATCTTTACCTGAACTGAGGAAATATCAACAAAGCCAACAGTGCTTTTCCACATCACACTGAGTACCACTATCAGCTCCATCCTTAATTTTTCAGTGACTGACACCACCAATTACAATTAGAAACATACTGGTTCAGAAGCTATTTATGAGTGCATAATTCTTTTCACATGATAGTAATAACATTATTTATTTTCTGATCATAAATCAGATGTAAACAAGGTAATTTAGTCATCGTTTATTGCTTCCCAGTTTTCGTTGTGATTTCTAATACTTTTACTAATTTCTAATTCCAATGCCATAATGTTTTGCTGATATATTTATTGCATGATTGTTTTAGAAGGCATTTAATCATCTGATTCCTATCTCTTTCTGTGACTTATCAACTACATGCTGGACTGCATAATCAAGGGCTTGAAGGCATCTATGCATCCAGACAAAATAACTGAACATGATAATTGGAGGCATTAAAGGTCATATGGCCCCTTACAATTATCCCACCATTCAAATATAACTTGTACTACCTCCATATTCCTTAATATTCATAGGTCTCCTCCATAGCTCTCATGAATAGTCAATTTCAAAGATTCTCCATCCTCAATAAATAAATAACTCACTATATGATATGCTCTTCAAGGCTCATCATCCTTCTCAGCAATGTGTTATTTGCAAACTTGAAGTAATTGCATTTTTCTTCCTCATCCATATCATTGAGATATCGCAAACATCCAAGATCCTTGCTCTGACACCCCAACTCACAGTCAATCTCCCAGGAACATGACACAGTTATTCCTATATGGTTTGCTGTTGGCTTACCAGATCTGTGTTGATGTGAGCAACTTACACCCTCCACCTGCAACATATGTGGTTAAATTTTACATGCTAATCTCTTATGTGTGTTCTTCCTGACAGCTTTCCAGAAGTCTAAATTCACCACATCAACTGCTTCATAAATTCAACTTGTTACATTCTCAAAACATTCCAGCAGATTATTTGAGCATGATTTCTTTCTCATTAATCCATGTTGACTATTATTCTACGTGGTCAACTATAATATCCTTTATAATGGAGTTAAGCATTTTTCCCAATACAAATCGCAAGCGACATTCTCTCTACCTCAGAACCAAAGTACAAATTTAATTGACCTGTCATTTCTTTGTTCCCATCATAAATTCCCATTTCTGACTGTACTTCCAACAGCTCTAACTGATCTTTATTGTTTTACTCAACCCCTCTGACAATAAAGGCGAACAAACCATTTGGCTTTACAATTGCTTGCTGTACCTATACTCTAATTAAAAATGTTTTGTTGCAGTGTCTGTTGACCCTTTCTCACCATATTTCAAACAAATATCAACAGAAATACTCATTTTTTCTTACAAAAGTGAATGCCTTGCATTTTTCCAAATTATATTGCACATGCCATATCTCTCCTTATCACATTAGCATGTTCACAACCCTCTGAAGCTCCTCAGCAACCTCCACAAAACCGACAGTCAACCAGTCTTGCAAACTTGGGAATATTGCAATTCATCTCTATTTTTTTTTTTTTTTTTTTTTTTAATTAGAAGTAACCATTTTACAATGTTTAAAACAAATTTACAAACACCAGCTTAATTCGGTATTTATACAAATATCACATTGATTATTATTATCTTCTATTTTCTAGAAATATAGAAAGAAAGAGAATAGAATAGTTTTAAATCAATAAAGTTGTGATTAAATAATAATTTTGATTATATATAAAAAAAGAGAAAGGGAAGAGGGAAAAAAAAAAACCACAAACAAAAAAAAAGTGAAAACATATTATATATGTATATATAAATGAAAAAAACAAAATATATTGTAAATAAAACTATTACAAATAATAATATCAATAGAGACATGCATATAAATCCCAGCTTGAAAGTGAATTATTTTCATCAAATCCTGTAGGGTACCCGTCGAGCCGTGATGCCAAGAACAGCTACTTCTCTAAATACTGTATATATGGAGACCATATCTGTTCAAAGGAATTATATTTGTCCATTAGGCCAAATCTAATTCTTTCCAAATGCAACGTCTCCGACATCTCTGCTGCCCACATTTTAATTGTGGGGGATAATGTTCCCTTCCAAAATTTCAGTATGATTTTTTTCCCTATTATCAAACAGTAATCAAAGAAATTTCTTTGATTTGCTGTTAATACCAAATTTGAGTCCGGAATTCCTAATATTATTAACTTTGGGTCTGGGTCCAGTTTAACTCTAAGAACTTCAGAAATAACTTAAAAAATTTCTGTCCAATAATAATTCAATTTAGGACATGTTACAAAACTATGTATTAAATTTGCTTCTAAATTCTTACATTTATCACAAATAGAGGAAATATTGGGAAAGATTCTATTTAATTTAGTTTTCCAATAATGTAATCTATATAATACTTTAAATTGTATCAATGTATGTCTAGCATTTAACGAACACCGATGTATTCGTTGTAAAC
Organism: Raja brachyura; assembly: GCA_963514005.1. The sequence continues at coordinate 104,619,561 of OY740785.1, forward strand.
TTTCTTCCCAATTTTCTTTTGTTATAGATAATCCAATATCATTTTCCCAAGCTTGTCGATATGTTTCAGTTGTTGGGTTCTCCCTATCCAGAATAATATTATATATATATAAGCTATTAATTTTTCTGTATTTGGGTGCATGTTAAACAGTTCATCTAATAATCCTGGTTCTTTATTTTTATAATCTTGTGTATTTGATTTAATATAATCTCTAATTTGTAAGTACCTAAACAAGTTATGTGATGACAATCCGTAGATATCTTGTAACTCCTGAAATAAAATAAATTTTATTTTTGTGGAGGTTTTTCACAGCAACCTCCACAAAACCGACAGTCAACCAGTCTTGCAAACTTGGGAATATTGCAATTCATCTCTATTTCATTGCTAGAGATTGTGAGCAGTTGAGATCTCAAAACCTATACCCATGGGAACCTCTCAATCATCATTTTCCAACTTGAAAATAATTTATTTTTTCTAACTTCTCTCTATTAACCAATTCACAACCTGTGTCAGGATATTACTGAGAATACCATGTGTTGGCATTCTACTTAGTAACCTTTTCCATGGGACTTTTATGAAAGACATCTGAAAATCTAAATATATCACATCAACTGTTTCTCCTTTATCTATTTAATTAGATACAACCTCAAAAAAAAACAAACAGAACTTTCAAACATAATTTCCTTTTTATAAATCCATGTCGATTCTGCCCAGTCTTATTTTAGTTTCCAAGTTCCCTTTACTGGTCCATTACTTTCTGTTTTCCTTTCTCTGCTCGTGTAATTACATTCTCCTTAAAGTCTATGAAAATCCTTCTGGAATGAATGGAATTTTAGAGGATGATAACCTGGGATTCCACCATCTCTGCAGCCTTATATTTCACAGCATTTGGATAGAGGTCATCGTGCTCTGCGAAGTTGCAGACATTCAAATTCCAGTAATTATTATGATTTTATATATGACTTATATATGATCACTAGACCAAGTGCGGACCCATTGGGTCTGTTCCCCCAATGCGCGTTTGCAGGGATGGGGGGGGGGGGGGGGGGTGGCATGCAGCATCATCCACACTAACCACCCCCCACACTAACTACCCCCTTGATATTATATTAATATTTGTAATTAGCTCCTTTTACCCCATAACCACCCTATCCACTGATGCATAGCCCCCAACTCACAGGCTCGACTAGAGAGGGAGGGGGGGGTTGAGAGTGAGGGCAGAGAGAGAATGGGGGGAGACATTGAGAGAGGCAGAGACAGAAGGGCAAGAGACGGGGGGGGGGGGGTGGAGGGGAGGAGGAGATGGAGGGGGGGAGGGGGGTGGAGGGAAGGAGGAGATGGAGGGGGAGGGGAGAGGGAGATGGGAAGAGAGAGGGGGAGAGGAGGGCTGAGAGGGGGTGAAGGGAAGGGGGGAGATGGGGTGAGAAGGGGGGGGGAGGTGGGGGAAGGGAGAGGGGGGAGGGGGTGGAGGGAAGGGGGTAGTGGAGGGGTGGAGAGGAGGGTGTGGAGCGGAGGGGTGAAGGGGGTTTAGGGGAGGGCAGGGGGGGTAGGGGAGAGGAAGGGGGGGAGAGAGAGAGGGAGGGGGAGAGAGAGAGAGGGAGGGGGAGAGAGAGAGGGGGAGGGGTGGAGAGAGGGAGAGGGTGAGGGAGAGAGAGAGGGGGGGAGGGAGAGAGAGAAGGGGGTGGAGGGAGAGGGGGGAGGGAGAGAGAGAGGGGGGAGGGAGAGAGAGAGAGAGAGTGGGGGAGGGAGAGAGAGAGGGGGGAGGAAGGGAGAGAGAGAGAGAGAGGGGGGAGAGAGAGAGATGGGGGAGGGAGAGAGAGGAGGGGAGAGAGAGAGGAGGGGAGAGAGAGGAAGGGAGAGAGAGAGGAAGGGAAAGAGAGAGAGTGGGGAGGGGTTTGCAAGGTTTATTTCAAAGCTCGCTTGCCTGCTCGTAAGATGTTTTAGCGGCTATAGGATCTTTGGTTATTTCTGCGCAATTTGAACAATGGGGAGCAGGTGGACGGGCTTTGGAGTCCAGCTGCGGGAGGCGTGGCGGGTGGCGTGGTGGGAGGCGTGGCGCGAGCATACTTGGAGGGGGGGGGGAGTGGAGGAGAGCCAGGCTGCCAAATGAAGAGAGAAAGAGAAGCAGCTTGGATTGGTTGGCATGTGGGCATTGTGAAGTCAGCAGCTGGTGAGAGCCGTTTAGATTTAAAAAAATGAGTTTTGTTTGAGTTTTGTGATCAATTTTACTCAACATCTGGGGAAATAATTGACCAAGGAGTGGATTTGCGAATGTAAAAGTAAAATCGCTAGCGAAATGGTAAAAATCCCGGCGTTTATGCATCTGGTTTTCATGGAGTAACGAATCAAAGGCAAAATACCACACTCTCACACTCTCACACACTCACACACTCACACACTCACACACTCACACACTCACACACACACACACACACACACACACACACACACACACACACACACACACACACACACACACACACACACACACACACACACACACACACACACACACACACGCACACGCACGCGTACGTATTTTTCTGTCAGCTCTTCATTCACTCGTACTCACAGTTTTTGACTATTGCTGGGAGGCTTTCTGTATTGTATTCTGTGGAGAAATTCAAAATATTTATTTAATTTCTCTATTTCCTTATTCTCCAACATTATTTATTGTGTTATGGTCTGTAATCGGCACATTAAATTCTACTAATTTTTTCCTTTTTACACCATCAGGATTTTCTCATATTCTACTTTTGCTCATTGATGTTGCGACAGAATTCTGAAATGTTCCCAATCCTCAGAAGTACAACAGTTTTTGGCTAATGCTGGGCCTTTTCATTGGATGTAGCACAATCTTTCACTTCTTTTGCTAAGGTTCAAAGCTGAACCATTTTTTCCTGTTGGGTTTAGTGACTGAAGGAGATAGAAATTAATTGAATATGGTGTGTTACTTCCTTAAATGTTGCCCATTGCTTGTTTGCTGTCATTCCTTTTAATGTATTTTCCCGATCGACAATGGCCGACTCATGTTTCGGCCAATGTATATATATATATATATATATATATATATATATATATATATATATATATATATATATATATATATATATATGGATTCCCGGGGAGGGGAAATCCAGTAGCAATGCAGTTCCCAAACCGCAGTCATCCCCAGGATATGTGGACAGCTGACAAAAATGGCCAGCCCGGATGCTGGGAGGTTTCCCCTCCGGGAATGTGAATCTACTTACACTCCAACAGCAGGAGTTGGGCCAGCGCTGGCCAATGTGAGAGCCCGCGCCAGCAGCACCTTTTCACAGGGCTGCTTCATGGGGATGCCGAGGCTATGGCAATATCCGCCTATGAGAGAGGCCACGCCAGCAGCACCTTTGCACAGGGCTGCTTCATGGGGATGCCAAGTCAATGACAGTACCGGCCTATGGGAGAGGCCTCGCCAGCAGCACCTTTGCTCAGGGCTGCTTCATGAGGGTGCCAAGTCTATGTCAGTACTGGCCTATGGGAGAGGCTATGCCAGCAGCACATTTGCTCATGGCTGCTTCATGGGCGCCAGCAGCACCTTTGCTCAGGGCTGCTTCATGGGCGCCAGCAGCACCTTTGCTCAGGGCTGCTTCATGGGCACCAGCAGCACCTTTGCTCAGGGCTGCTTCATGTGCGCCAGCAGCACCTTTGCTCAGGGCTGCTTCATGGGGATGCCGAGGCTATGGCAGTACCAGCCTACGAGAGAGGCCGCACCAGCAGCACCTTAGACGGGGCTGCTTAGTGGGGAAGCTAAGTCTATGGCAGTGTGGCGTATGGGAGAGGCCGCGCCAGCAGTGCCGTAGCAGGCCTGCTTAATGTTTCCCTCATGTAAGAGGAGAGCATGCCGGGTCAGTATTAGGCTAATGCCGAGTCCATGGCAAGGTTGGCGTATTGCTGAAGCCGCGCCAGCAGCGCCTTGTAGCAGGGCTGCTTAATGTCTCCCTCATGTAAGAGGAGAGCATGCGGGGTCAGTGTAATCTAATGCCGAGTCTGAGGGTATAGCTGTGGAACATGCCCAAGGGATGAAGGGCACGTGTCAGAGGTACTATGTCTGGCAGCAAGGTTGCCATCCCAACACATATGCAGTGAACACCGCTATCAGGGGGACATTAGAGCCGGCCGCCGAATCTTCTATTCAAGTAAGACCTTTTCACAGACGAAACCTGGAGGACAAAGCACAAGCTATTGGAATGAGTAAGGCTTCATAGTTTCGGCGACAATGCACCGCACGTCTTTATCGGCAGTAAGCGGTTCACTGAAGCTGGTGGCAGCATGAAAGCTGGCCAGAGGTTCCACGCACTCTACCTGTGCTACTCTACAACTAAAGGACCACTTACAAATTGGTAAGATGTACACTTGGTTGTACAATACAAATGATTGAGACATTATCATCTACTTCGATGGACAATACTTGCATTCCAAGCAAGTTGGAATTGGGCAGGCTCAGTATAATGGCCAGGATTGTCTTGCAAGACTGGCTCAGAAATTGGGCCAGAGTTGCGAAATGATGGCAGGCGTGGCCTGTTCATTATGAAAGATGGCTGATTTTTACTGATTTTATAGTGTATTCCCTTTTACAGTGATCATGGGGGATATTTGAGGAGGCATTGTTAAGATAAGGCAATATAACAGAATGATGACAAGAAAGCATTCAAAGAGGACTACTCAGAGTTCAAAAACACTCGTTATGTATTGTCTCGATTATATTTTAACACTGCATTTTGCTAACATCCACTGTTTAAATCTCAAACAATATTTGAGAAATTGGGCTCCTCTGTCCAGTTAAGATTAAGTTGTTATCAAATGGACTTGTTGGACATTGGGATTTACCTTTAGCTATTCAATTGGCGGTTGACGCCGGCCTGGGCAACAGATTGCAGTCAATAGACTCCTGTAACAGCCTTGTTGTTATAAAGCAGCCTTCTATTTGATGAAGACTGCATCAAAGACTGAATTGGCAATATAATAGATGTGATTCAGCTGTGCAAGTGAGAGAACTGTCATCCTGCTAAATGGTTAACAGTAAAGTGCCATATAGGTCATTGTTAACACAACTTTGTTATTACCAGCTGAAGCTACCAAAGTCACAATGATGGACAAACAGCATTCATTATTGCTCCAGTAGTTTGTTCTGTAAATATTTCATTATATTGCAAAATGATGCTAATAGCCCTAAAATGGAAAATTGCAAATATCATCTCGAGTTTGAAGGTGGAACAGATTTGCATGACTTACCAATTTGTCACTTATTGGTATCAACATCTATAGACTCTACAAAAATTGTATGGGTTAAAGAGTGATTGAGCGAATATGCATATCTGCATACTCAACTTCATGTTGATACATTATGATGGTGGCATATGTTAGTCACGTGGGTGCATCAATTAAAGACTCCTGTAATCATTACAAAATCTCGTTTGCCACAGGAGAATCATCAAGTATAGGTCAATGACAACACAGAATTGGTGTTGAATCACACTGTATTATGAAACGCTGGTTCAATGGAACACCAAATATAGATATGTTTGTTTTCATGCTTATTCACAGGTTGCAAAATATGTGGCATAACAGTGGCGAAAGATACATTCTCGCTACAAGGAGAAGGAAGGTCTTTTACGTCTTCCTCAATTTTGCTTCATCAATCGGGGCTTCAAATAAAGTCATTAAGAGCCCGCTTTAGGTTCCTATTGTGTGATTGGCTTATGCATCTTTTCCCCTGATTTATCGGGAATAATAATACAACCTTATACGGTTATTTTAAAAGTAACTTTGCTGGTTCAGCCTGAGGCTTGGGAAATCAGCTGTTGCATGATAAAATCAAATTATGTTCTGCAGATTCAATAAACTGCCCTACGGCTTGGGTTGTTACATCTATCCTTCTATGTGTTCAGAGTGCTTGGATAGCACCAAAAAGCAGGGATTTTTTCTTTCCCAGGAGATGAAAAGAGTTTGTTTAATGCTCATGTTGCATTGAAAACGGTATAGATTACTGACGTTTGGAGTTCATGTTAAATGATCTTTTGTCAATAATTGAGTTGTACGGCCATTAACTGTGTCAACGTGCCTTCTTATTGAATTGGTTGTAGCAAACGAGACCCGCTCTGTCAGGTTCACCACGATATCAAGTTTGTAAGGATATCTTAACACAAGGTCTCCCAGGGCCAGTACAATGCCGTTTGGGATGTTGACATTTGTGAACACTATTTCACCAGGGGGCTCCAGCTACATCCTTAACTTTGGCCGGAGCTCATAGGTAGATATCCTTCTGCCGCTGTTAACGCAGCAGGTTCAGTCGCTACATAATTGCGACGGTACAGGATGATTACATCTGTAAATAGTAATATATACTATTTTATGTTTATAAATACTTGAGCAGAGCAGAAGGGGTGTCAGGTCTCAAAATAGTTACAGGCATGCCAGGGGACCTTTGGTAACGTAAGCACACATATATACAACAATTCGTCAAGGTCACCAAGAGCCTTCGAGGCTCTGAACTAGCAATGTTTGTTAGTCACAAAAAACTTAGAAGAACGTATCTGTTCAGGCCACTCCAGATGATAAAACAGAGTTTGGTTTATGTAGGAGATAATGTAGATACTGATTCCAGATCTCATACCACCAGGGCTGTTACAACATCAGCAGCAAGGGTATTTATGTTCCACTGGACCACATCTTTACAGCTGCAGCATGGTCCAATGAATGAATCTCCAAACAGTTATAATAACCCATTGTTAGACCAGGGGTATTTGTCAACTCTATTTTATGTTCTAGTTATATTTTCCATCCGGGTAAGAGATGTGAATATTATTACTTCATTTAAACAGCATCAGCATGTTTTAAATCTATGTCATGACTGTATGCATTATGAATGCTTTTCCCTCATTTGGCAATGAAGCAGTTGTGGTTGTGTAGACTCGTTTTTCATGGCATGAAATCACAGCGCTTTGAAGTCTTCACGTAGTCACTAACGTGACACCAAAATAAAATAGTAAGATTAAATGAGAACTTACCAGTTTGAAGTTTGATCTTTATTTTATGAGGAGTTACGATGAGGGACAACGTGCCCTCTGCTCCCAACCCTCATGAATGTCATCTGGTAGTTCTAGTCTTCTGTTATCTTACTATTATACTTCAGTCACTATTACCTATTACTGATTTCACACCGCTGCTTTGAAGATTGACGCACGTGCGGCTGGACGGGGTTCTTCACGTAGTCCCTCATCATGGTGGGGGGGGGGGTCTGATGGGAGTCAGTCTATCCCATGACAGAACTGGGAGTAGTACAGTTTGATAGCCACAGTGCCGAAGGATCTCCTGTGGCGTTCTGCCGTGCTTCTTGGTGGAACTAGTCTGTTGCTGAAGGTACTCGTAAGATTGTATCATGGAGAAGGCGAGCTGTATTATCCATGATGCTCCACAGTTTGAGGAGCATCCTCCCCTCCAAGATCACCTCCCACGAATCCGATTCCACCCCCAGGATTAAGCCAGCATTCCTGATAAGTTTGTTAATCCAATTGCCGTCCGCGGCCTTCGCCCATGCTGCCCCAGCACACGGCAGCGAAGAAGATGGCATTGGCTACCACCGAATGAAACAACATCTGCAGCATCTTACTGTGGAAACTTCTCATAAAAGTACAGACGGCTCTGTCCCTTCTTGTCCAGGGCCTCAGCGTTCCTTGACCAATCGAGTTTACTGTCCAGGTACACTCCAAGTTATTTGTACTCCCTGGTAAACTGCACATCCACACAATTGATGGAGACAAGGGACAGGTGTGTTCCTCTCCTCTGAAAGTCCACCATTAACTCCTTAGTCTTGTCAGAGTTGAGCTGCAGGTGATTCAGCCCACACCACTTAACAATGTCATTGACTACACCTCTGTTTTCAACTTCCCTCCCCTCACTGATGTAACCAGGGGCCACAGTCTTAGAATAAAGGGGAGGCCATTTAAGACTGAGGTGAGGAAAAACGTTTTCACCAGAGAGTTGTGAATTTGTGGAATTCCCTGCCACAGAGGGCAGTGGAGTCCAAATCACTGGATGGATTTAAGTGAGAGTTAGATAGAGCTCTAGGGGCTAGTGGAATCAAGGGATATGGGGAGAAGGCAGGCACGGGTTATTGATTGGGGATGATCAGCCACGATCACAATGAATGGCAGTGCTGGCTCAAAAGGGCCAAATGGCCTCCTCCTGCACCTATTTTCTATGTTTCTATGTAATCCACAATTGCAGAGTCATCTGAAAACTTCTGCAGGTGGCAGGAGTCTGAGTTATATCTGAAGTCCGAGACGTAGATGGTGAACAGGAAAGGAGAGACGTCCGCCCCTGTGGAGCCCCTGTGTTGCTCACTACCTTGTCTGAGACACAGTTCTGTAGCCTGTCATATTGTGGTCATCCAATCAGGTAGTCGGTGATCCAGTACACCAATAGAGCATTCACCCGCATCTTCGCCGTGCAGTGCAGAAAAAGGCCCATCGGACCAACTTGATAACATTGACCAACATGCCCCAACTGCCAGCAGCCCATATCCTTCTAAACCTATCCTATCCATGCACCAGTCCAAATATTTTTTCAAGGTTGTGATAGTACCTGCCTCAACTACCTCATCTGGCAGTTTGTTCCATATATCTGCCAGAATTTGTGTAAAAAGTTGCCACATCATATTGTGTTTCTCTGGTTCTTTATTATCAGGACAATCCCTTCACTTTTCCACTTTACCCACATTTTCTAAATTATATCCTGGAAATTGTAATTCCTGACTTTGATTGCTTTGGAACCAAGTTTCCATAATGGCTATTTGATTGGACCCATTTATTTCAATTTGTGCCATCAGTTCATCCATCTTGTTATGAACAGTGCATACATTCAGACAAAGAGCCTTTAATTTTGTCTCTGTCAATTTTTCCTGCACAAATTCAAATTGTAGGTCTATGGTTATATTTGTACGCTCTCTCCCTCTCCAGATATAATTTCCTATTTTGCTACCCTGCACCATTAACTTGTCTTTTCCCTTCAACTTCCTAAATTTTCTCTCACCAGAATCCTCTGCCAGATTATTTAGTTTAAAGTCATATCTCCTGCCCAAGTAAATCAATTTACTGGGACACATTTCCCAGCCCGATTCAATGTAGCCCTTCCCAAGGAAGCAAGTCTCTTTTCCATAAATACTGGTGTCAGTGACCAGGAATTGAATGCAGACAAATTGGACAGGCATCCTGATCGGTGTGGATGAGTCTGTTTCTGTGCTGAATAACTCTATGGATCTCTTTGGAGAAAGGAAGATCAGCATCAGAGAAGAGGAAAGACTTCAAGGGTTGGAGGAGGCTAATGGCAGATTTGGGGGCGGGGGGCAGGGGGGAGTTAAGTGGGGAGAGAGATGAAGAGAAATCCATCCAGAGAAAGGTTCTTCGACACACTATGTTTATGCTACTCTCACGTGCATAGGGTGTGTTTAAGGAGGCATAGTGGTGCAGCAGGTGAGTTGCTGCCTTACAGCGCCAGAGGCCCAGGTTCAACCCTGACTACGGATGCTGTCTGTACGGAGTATGTACATTCTCCTCCATGACCGTGTGGGTCATTTAACATTACCGGTCGGGTTTCCTTGGTTCCGAAAACTCCAATGAGCCAATTAAAATGCCCGGTCAGCAAAGGAGTTTGCCTACAGCTACCTTGACTGCCCAGTCAAGGTAGCCATAGATAGAAACATAGATCCCACTGCTGGTCATAGGCTGCGAATTACAAAAGTAGTCTTCCATTACTCTCTGTCTTCTATGGCCAAGCCAACTTTGGATCCAATTTGTCTTGGACTCCACGGGCTCTAAATGTGTACACCAGCAATGGATGGATGAATAGGACAAGGAATAGTTGCAGAATTCTCCATTAGCTAGAGACTACTGGGAATGGAACCTTACTATGTAAGTAATGGAATATTAGATCACGGTATAAGATCTCCAGTTAGAATTCCTTGAGACTGAGTAGTTTTCAAACACACAAACCATTTAGATTAGAGGTACCAAGCTTTGACAAATACTGTTCTCTCCATATACCAACATGATTTTTAAATGATTTATTTATGTACTACATAAAACATTCCTTTCTTGTATGTACAACACAGAATCTGTCAGTGCACAGAAAAGGAAGCAATGAACTCTGGAGACTCATGATCCCTTGGGCATTCAGAGTTTAGATTCATTAGAATATGAAGATTTGATTGGACAATTTTCCATCTCTCAACATGAGTATCAATTTCACATTTCCACCGGTTGCAGATCTAACGATGTACAACTCCTGAAGAACCACTATAGATCCCAGAAAAGTTGGCAACTGGATGTAAAGTTGCACTGCGTGTAAAGTTTCAATGTGCAAGAATTGTCATAGATCTTTGTTTTCTCATGACCTAAACTTAAGCTAACATTCAATCTTCTACCTTCTCCAAAGTAGGTGGAAAAGGTTAATGAGACATTTCACATTTCATGCCTTATGTATGTCATGAATCTTTCGTGGTTCAGTGATAGCTCTCTTGCCTATAGGTCAGATGTCTGGGTCTTCATCTCCCATGACAGATGTAAGCATGCAATGCAGGCTGACACTTCCAGTGCAGTACTAAAGGAGTGCAAAAGGGAGCAGTTGAGTTCCAATTTTATGCTGACCTTGAAATCTAAATTCAAAAATGTTGGGACTGGATCCAAATACCAATTAATTATGTAAAATATAGACTGTGGGCATGTTTGCATCATCTGTTTCTGTCCGCATCCAATTACTGCAAATGCAAGCATATCATGCAAATTGTAATCGGCAAGTTGTAGCATTTCTTCTCTAACCTAATTTGACAGGAGCAGATTGGCAGAGTGCCTTAAATAAATAATCTTGGGGTTTCAGCATTGCGAGTAAAACCAATGATTATTGCCCACCCCTATCAGCCCTCGAGAGGATGGTGAGTTCTCTTCTTGAACCTCTCCACTTGGCATTACTAAGGATGTATTCCTGATGTTATAATTTACCTTGTGGCTGTTATCGCAATTTATCATCTACATTTGCTCTGTGGCTGCAACATTACATTCTGCATTCTGTTTTCTTTATCTTTTTGCATTCCCTGTTAGACTCGTGTTTGGTACTATTGCATTCATATATGGTATGACCTTCCTGGCTAGCAATAAAATCAAAGTTTTTCACTGAGTCCCATACATGTGGCAATAATAAACCAATACCAATTCCTATACCAATAACTCCCATTGAGCTGTTAGATACAGAGTTCCAAGAAATTGATGAAGTGATCTCAAAAAATGGCTGGAGTAAGTCCATCAGGATCTAAACTTCAAGGGCATAGTTTAAGGGTTAAGTGGTAAGAGTTATTATATGTGACTTTTGTGTAACACAGATTTTGAAGGTAGACAAAAATGCTGGAGAAACTCAGCGGGTGAGGCAGCATCTATGGAGCGAAGGAAATAAGCAACGTTTCGGGTCGAAACCCTTCTGCAGACTGTATCTTGACTTTTGTTTGTACGTAACCTACGCAAACCCCCATGGTAGGATTGTGAGTGGAAACCCAAGGGATCAGAATTTGGGTGTCCAGTGTCCAAGAGATCTCTGTGACAATGAGATCCCTGGCTGGCTGAGATTCGGGTTATAAATAGTACCGAGTTGTGTTTGGGGAGCCAGAGAATCAGGACATTTTCAGAACAGCAGTCATCATATTCCACAAGGAGGGATGGAAAAAATAGATTGAAATATCCACCTACAATGTTGTGCACCCAGTACTGATCTGATTAACCTGTTCAATGTTTGGAGAGCCACATTGCAGGCAGTGTGGCTGGAAGTTCTTTTGTAGCAAATTGACATTGTTGTTTCATTACAGTTTTTATTTGTATCCAAAAATATAAAGAAAAGCTTTGTTATAAATTGCAGTTTTCCTGATTAAAACATTAATTGTTTAAAAAAAAGAGGCATACATAGGGTAGAAAGTGAAAGCTTTTTCCCCAGGGTGGAAATGTCCAACACTAGAGGGCATAGCTGTAAGGTGAGAGGGGGAACGTTTAATGGAGATATGGTGGCCAAGTATTTTTACACGGAAGGTGGTGGGGGCATGGAACGCATTGCCAGGAAGAAGTGGTGGAGGCAGATACGACAGTGGTGCTTAGGACGCTTTTCGGTAGACACAGGGAAGTGCAGGGAATAGAGAGATATGGATCATGTACAGGCCGATGAGATAAGTTGAACTTGGCATCATGTTCTGCACAAACATTGTGGGCTGAAGAGGCCATTCCTGTGCTGTGCTGTTCTACTATATGGCACAGAAATGGGTTGGACACTGAGCAATGCGGATGCAAAGGTTCTTCAAAGAGATGTCAATAGATTAGGTGAGATGCCTTGAATATGGCAGGCAGGACACAATTAAAAAGTGTATGTATTCCCTTTAGTTGGAAGAAAAGAAAGTAAAACAAGTATAAATAGTGCAGACATACAGTATGTTGAATAGGATAGTGATCTTTGTGTGCCGGTTCAGGGAACACAAAAACTTAATGACTACATCCAGCAAACAATTGGAACTACAAATGATGCATCAGCCTTCATTATAACGAGGTTGGAATATGGGCAAGGTGATTTTGCTACAGTTGTGCAAGGCTTTGGTTAGACCACAGCTGGAGTTAATGCAGTTTTGGTCTCTGTACTTTAGAAGCAGTTTACTAGTCCAGGCTGCTGAGAAGAATAGATTTACTTGGTTGATTGCTGAGATGAGAGAGTTGCCATGAGGAGAGATTGAGTATGATAAGCCAACACTCATTGAGGTTCAGAAGAGGAAGAATTGAGTAAAAAACGAACTGCTCGCGGAACTAAGGGGGTTCGGAGTTTCTGCGGATGAAATGGACAAAATACATTTTGGGTCAGGACCCCTTCAAATGGAAGGAGTGGAGTGTGTGTAGGGGAGAAAGCTGGAAAAGAGAGGTGGTTGTGGGGCTACCAACTAAAACTGATCCTTTATGATTCATCTCCAAAGCTGGAAGTGTCACTGAGCCCAGGAGCATAAACCAACGCTGCAGAAGTGGCAAGATTCACAAAATCAGACGTCAAAGAAGCTTGATCTTTGTTCTGAATCTGAGGGGAGTTTGGAAGCAGGTATTCTCACAACATTTAAGAAGTGTTTAGACAAACTTTGGAATTGCCAAGGCAAAATAGGCTACAGAGCAGGTGCTGGGATAAGTACAGATGGGTTCTTGATAGTTAGCATGCACATGGTGGGCTGACAACACTGAACCTCTGAGTATTTATTCAGCCTTGATGCTCTATTTTCAGCAGATGCTGTTTTTTTGTGCTTTCTTCATCTGTCTTATCACTCCTAACTCATTTAGGATGTTTCCTGAAGCCAAATGCATTTGCCAACGTTCTGGCTCTCTATCCCCATATCTCCTGATGGGAACAGGAATCAAAATCTGGCTAGTAAAGCTCCTTAGAATATTTGCTATACATTGTATTTGCTGTTGAGTATACATTTTTCGTCACAGTTAGACTACTATTTTCAGTGTTGGCATGGATGTTTGGGCTGTAGTTGAAGGGCAGGTGAAGGGGAATATGTTACAGGGAAGGAAGTGGGGAAATTGGATTGATTGAGAGCTGATATAGACTTGGTGGGTCGAATGGCCCCTTTCTGCCTTGAAATTAAAAGTATATCACAAGAGCCGGGAACTAATAATAAAAAACATGAGGGTTACACAAAAAGCTGGAGAAACTCAGCGGGTGCAGCAGCATCTAAGGAGCGAAGGAGATAGGCGACGATTCGGGTCGAGACCCTTCTTCAGACAATAAAAAACACGAGTTGAGTTAGCCATAACAGCTTTCCAATGCAAGACTGATGGTCACAACCACTTTCCTAAGTGAAAGAGATAATTCAGCTGTGGCAGAAACAAAATGCTTGGAAAAGATCCTCACTATGTTCAATTTAGATACATGTCCACTGGTAGATTAGCATTGGCACAGGAGTACGTATCTACAAATTGATATGTTGATACTGCTGGTTTTAATTTATTTCAACCTCACTGGGAAAAATAAAGTGAGTTTAATGTTAACTGGCACTGCCTCAGAAGATGAGAAATAAAGAGGGGAAACAAGAGAAACAGTTGAGAAATAAAGTTTGTAGGAAAGAACTGAGAGATGCTGGTTTAAATTGAAGGTAGACACAAAATGATGGAGTAACAGAGGACAGGCAGCATATCTGGAGAGAAGGAATGGGTGACGTTTTGGGTCGAGACCCTTCTTCAGACTGATGTCAAGGGAGAAATAAAGTTGTTTATTATGTACTTAAGGAAGTCAATCAGTCAGAAATGCCCAGTTTCTGTCTGGTTAATGGCATTAGAATTATGTGAAGAAAAGGGGGGAATTCTGGAAACACACAGCTGATTGAGCATCGTAGAGCGAGAACAAGAGGTAACATTTCAAGTTGATGACTTTTGCAAAAAAAGATGTAATTGATCATTTAATGAATTGTATGCTCATGCCAAAATTTGTTGAAGCATTTTGTGTGGCCATAAAACTAAAAGAAATATACATCAAAATAAACAATGCCCAGTAACGGAATCTGAAAGTCATTAAGCATGCATTCAGTTTTACAAAAACTATCTGAGATTGGAAACATTCAGCAGATTAGGTAGCTTCCTATACTTAATGTTTAGGTCAGGAGCCTTGATAGGAAGAGTCCTGGACCTGACAGATTTACTGTTTCTCTTTCTACAGATGCTGTCTGGCCTGTAGAGTGTTTCCAACATTTCCATTTTTGTTTTACATTACCGAATAATGTTTTAATGCAGATGTGAGCTCCTTTGTACTTGTGTCAATTAGCCTATGCAGTATTTTTTTCTAATTCTGTGTTAACAATTTTATATTTGGCTGGTTCAAATTTAATTTTTGTTATAAAAGGGAATTTCCACAAGTAGTAAATAGTAAATTGTAAGGAAGACAAGTTGCCAAGTTGATGACAAGTTCTGCCATTAGCAGAAAAATATGAATTGATTCAGAACTTTCTCAGCAAGTGCACACATAATACACTGCATAAAATAGAGTTAAAGCAGGGTCCCAGCTTTGATCTTCAGTTTGAATTGTATAAAATAACTGCTGGATCTGCAATAAAAATACTAACGCTGGCTTCAATGGACATATATGAGTCATTCCAAACTATTGCCAAAATAGCATGAGAACAGCTCTCTCTAAATGGACCACGCATATTCTAAGGATGAATTCCCGATCTTCCCGATTTACTCTTGCACTTTATTTTATCTGCAGTTTATCTGAAGCTGTAACACTATATTCTGCCCTCTGTTTATTTTCTCTTGAGAACTACCTGAGGTGATCAGGTATTGTATTGTTTGCCTGTATAGCATGCAAAACAACATTTCCATCTTGGTACACATGACAATAAAAAACTAGTACCAATACCAAGTGAGTTTTTCACTCGATGGATTCTACCAGACCTATCGAATTTTCCATTTCTGTTTTTAATAACTAAACATAGCTTTTAAGTTTCCATCTTTATAATTAGGCTAACTTCAGAATTATTAAATTGCCTCTAAAGTGGTTTGGGAAGTCTTAGATTCCACAGGGATACCTCTACTTTGTGGTAATAATGTATAATTAAATGCCAGCATATATTGCTATCTAACTAAATAATGGAAAGAGGCTATAGATTTTATATCGGAGTCACGTGAGTGCTATTCCTTCCCTGCTGTAGGTCTCCTGCAGGATCCCAGAGGTTTTTGCGGGATGTTCACGACGGACGACGAGGGAACCTGCCTAGGGCTTTGGGGAAACCCTGGTCCCACCGCGGAAGCGGGGAGCTGGCGAATGTCGGGTTTCGCGATTGGAGTCACTGAGGCTTGGGAAATCAGCCGTTGCATGATAAACTCAAATTATGTTCTGCGGATTTAAAAACTGCCCTAAGGCTTGGGTTGTTACATCTATCTTTCTATGTGTTCAAAATGCTTGGATAGCACCAAAACGCAGAACTTTTCTTTTCCACAAGATGAAAGTTTGTTTTATGCTCATGTTACATTGAAAACGGTATAAATTGCTAACGTTTGGAGTTCATGTTAAATGATCTTTTGTTAATTATTGAGTTGTATGGCCATTAATTGTATCAACGTGCTTTCTCATTGAGTTGGCTGTCGCATACAAGACCCGCTTTGTCGGGTTCACGCCAGATATCAAGTTGTAGGATTTCTTCAACATAAGGTCTCCCAGGACCAGTACAATGCCGTATGGGATGTTGACATTTGTGAACACTATTTCACCAGGAGGCTCCAGCTACATCCTTAAATTTGGCCGGAGTTCATTAGGTAGTTATCCATCTGGTGATGGTTTAACGCAGCAGGTTCAGTCGCTACATAATTGTGACGGTACAGGATGATTACATCTGTAAAGCATAAATATATAATATAATGTTATAAATACTTGAGCAGACCAGAAGAGGGTCAGGTCTCAAAATAGTCACAGGCATGCCAGGGGACCTTTGATAAGGTAAGCACACATATATACAACAATACGTCAAGGTCACCAAGAACCTTGGAGATTCTGAACTAGCAATGTTGTTAGTCACAAAAAACGTATTTGTTCAGGCCACTCCAGATGATAAAACGGAGTTTGTGTTATGTAGGAATGGATTCTGATTCCAGATCTCATTCCACCAGGGCTGCTACAACATCAGCAGCAAGGCTATTTATGTTCCACTGGGTCACATTGTTATGGCTGCAGCATGGTCCAACGAACGAATCTCTAACATTTATAATAACCCATTGCTGAACCAGGGGTATTTGTTAACTCTATTTATGTTCTGGTTATACTTTCCATCTGGGTGAGAGATGGAAATATTGTTATTTCATTTAAACAGCATCAACATGTTTTTAATCTCTGTCATGACTGTATGCATTATGAATGTTTTCCCTTCATTTGTCAATGAAGCAGTTGTGGTTGTGTGGACTCGTTTCACATGGCATGAAATCACAGAGCTTTGAAATCTTCACATAGTCACTCACGTGACTCTGAAATAAAATAGTAAGATTAAACGAGAACTAACCAGTATGAAATTTGATCTTTATTTTATGAGGAGTTACGATGAGGGATTACGTGCCCTCCACTCCCAACCCTCATCAATATCATCTGGTAGTTCTAGTCTTTTGTTTCTTACTATTATACTTCAGTCACTATTACCTGTGATTTCACACCGTTGCTTTGAAGATTAACGCACGTACGGCTGTATGGGGTTCTTCACGTAATCCCTCATCGTAACTCCTCATAAAATAAAGATCAAACTTCAAACTGGTAAGTTCTCATTTAATCTTACTATTAAATATCACTGTTGAATGGGTGGTAATTCAGCATTTTCTGAGGTTTTCTTCTCTGCTACTTGTATTGTGATTCTTATAAAAGACAAAGGATTGATATGTTAAAGCTTTGGATATACAATCAGTTAACATTACCAGCAACATGACTGCCAGATATCAATCCAAAGTATTCTTCAAAATATTATTTAGATTGAAGAATTGGGAGAAAGTTAACATTTTGAAATACCTTGGTATTTAGCAAATAAAGCTTGGGCAACTTCTGGATTTTGAGACATTTTACAATTGAAGCAAATTACCTTTGTATAATTTTTACCTTAATTAATCAGGTTACTGTCATGAAGCTGGACCAGGCTGAAGCCTCACAGTCACCCCAGTGCTTATCCTGCAAATACAATTAGCCTGTGTTAATCGGCGGCTCCCAACCTACTGTCAGGGTTGCTGATGCAGGTCAGTTTGCTAGCAGTGACTAGACTCTGGGTGTCAGAAAATATGGGCCCACCCACAGTCCTACCTGATAGCCATCTAAAAACCTGTGGTGCCCAATGCCTTGCCACTGTCTCTAAACGGCACTGAATAAAGCTGAGGATGCAGGAGGGACCAAAATTGTAAGTGTGTGGAAATCTTAGATTGATGATCAGAGATGTATGAAAAGACCCTAACAATTTTATAAAACCAATTTAAATCAACAAATTCATAAACTCAATAAAGTACAATAAAATGATCCACTTGACCACACTTACCTCGTTAACAAAGGTGCTTAAATATGATCATACTATAAAGCTGAGGGGATTGATGCAAGGTGCAACCGACCCCAGTGTTTAGTAAATTATAGAGATCAGGTGCACCTCCATGTGGTCTTAAATACATTACAAATTAAGTTACATAGGATCCAACATGTAAACTGTATTACTATTTTAAAACTCTACTCGTACAGCTAATCAAAGAATGTGCATCTTTGCGATGTGGGAGGTAACCAGAGCACCTGGAGGAAACTCGCATGGTCACAGGAGAATGTGCAACCCCCACATAGACAATGCTGAAGATCAGGATCAAACCCTGGTTGCTGGGGTTCAGAGTCAGCCAGAGTAACCATTCCACTGTGATGCAAGAGGAAAGGTAAAGGTAGAGAAATTATGAGGATTTGCGTATAAATTTAAGCAGAGGCCAGGCAGTCCAGGCATTGTCTCCAGTGGTGGAGTGTTTTAAAATAGGGAGACACAAGAAACCAGAATTGTAGGAGTTCACAGCTACAGGTCTGGTGGAGGTTATAGAAGTAGAGTCCTGAAGCTTTAGAAGGAATTGAAAACAAGGCAGAAATGTTAAGTAAATGAGCTTTTGCTGGATCATCAAGTCAGTTAGCACCAGAGTAATGGTGCAAGTTAAGATCATTATACAGGCTAACTGATTAAAGAGCTCATGATTTTCTTAATGTTGAATATCAAGTTGTTGAGCATCAGAAACCACACTTTGAAACTAATTCACTGACTGCAGACCTAGGTCTTATTCGATGTGGTACACAGTATTGTATAAATCAAAGCAATGCAAATATTAATAAATGCATTCATTGCTGGGCAGATTCCCAGACATGTCTAAACTGCTGCCGAGGCTTTGTGTGCCATGTCACTAAATTAATAAGGTTGATTTCAGCATATAGCACATTTTAGGATGATGTACTTTCTCCGATGGCTCAACCAAACCGTTATGATAAATGCACAATTCCTAATACATTTTCCAATATAGTTCACAAAACTATCTACAGATCAACTTTAATGTATTGTAACCTTAAGTCCTTGGACTAAAGATCTTTAAAATATTCATCAGCTCAGACATGCCTCTGTTTCTTCCTCTGGCTGCTAAGCACAAGAATGATGTGTGAATAATGTCCTTTGGAAGGGCTCTTTAAACTTGATTGGAAATGTTCCTCCACAAGATTAATTGCTGTTGACAGGGTTTACTCTTCCAGGCATCCTTCTCGTTGGGGCAATGTCTGATGGGTAATGTAATACATTTTCTTGCTATGAATGACCTCTTGTGCTCACCAGATGGAACTGGGATCTTTGGGTCACACACAACAACAATTTCTTTACTCTTTGAGTTATTTTCTTTTAGCCACTGATACATTATCTCACTCAGGAGAAACAAAGCTTATCTTGAGGCAGCTATGGTTCATTTGGGTGCAACAAATGCCTGAAAATTGACTATGGTGCCACAGCTTTGTTCGAGAGTACACAAAAGGTTGGAGAAACTCAGCGGGTGCAGCAGCATCTAAGGAGCGAAGGAGATAGGCGACGTTTCGGGTCGAGACCCGTTGTTGGAGATGTGGCTTCCCAGTTGAAACATTACACCACAGTCTAATTTATCCCCGTTAGTGGATATGGAGCAGGAGAGTTATCTTTAGAGACATTGCCAATTTTCCAATGCAAACAAAATGACACATAAACTTGTCACTATTTGTGGGATCCGTTGTACCCAAATTAGCTGCTCTTTCTTTCATTAGAGCAGTAACGACAAATCAAAAATATTGTAAAACACATTAGGTTATGAAAGATATGATTTAGATGGTATTTTTATTAATTCAGTGGCTTTTAAAAACAGATTATTTACAATGAAAATATTTTTTTTAAATAAAGGTAAGACAAAGCCAAGTTTTCCAAAGAACAATTTACTAATATTATAGATCAAAAGTGAACATTTCCTTGCATATAATAATTACTAGGCTAAGTGGGACCCATTGGGTCCCTGTCACATGGGAGGCCTGGTCCCCCAACGCAACCCGTACCCCAATGCAATATTCCACCACTCACCCGTTCCCCCAATGTAACCCGTCCCACCAACGCAATATTGCACCACTCATGCATAGCCCCCAACTGCGCAGGCACGGTTCATTTCTCCTCATCCTCCAGCACTCCCTCCCCCTCCTCTTCACCCTCCCTCTTTCACCTCTCCTCCTCCTTTCCCCAATCCCTCCCTCACCACTCCCTCCCTCTCCCTCCCTCTCCTTTCCCCAATCCCTCCCTCACCACTCCCTCCCTCTCCCTCCCTCTCCTTTCCCCTACCCTCAGTCACTCCCTCCCTAAATCCTCTCCCCTCCCTACCCCCCTCCGATCCCTCTATCCTCCACTCCTCACCTCCCCTATCCCCCTCACTATCCCCCCCTGACCTTGCCCACTGCCCTCCTCTCCCTCTATTCCCCATTCCCTACATCCCCCAATCCCCCCTCCTCTATTCCCCCTCCTCCCCCCACTCCTCACTTCCCCCACTTTCCCCCTCCCTACCCCTTCCTCTGCCTCAATCCTCCTCACCTCCCCAGGATCATTCCCCTCTCCTCCTCTCCTCCCCAATCCCTCCATCACTCACCCTCCCTCTCCTTCCCCCTACCCTCCCTCCATAAAAAGCAGCATCTGCAGTTCCATCATCCACAGATCATTCATTGTGAGCTGCGGTTTAGATCCCGTTGATGACGATTGGACCAGTTTGCATCGTGTGTGTGAGTTACTCAAACTTCGCTCGGCCATTCTGCAACCCGACTCTCCCTCCCCCTGCCCACTCCGGCTTAGCCGCCGCTCGGCCCATCCCTGTCCTGCCTGCCCGCCCGCTGCTGCCGCTCAGCCCATCCCAGTCCTGCCCACCTACCTGCCTTCATGAGGGTGAATGGAGTCAATGTTTGTTATGTTCGCACCACGAGTTTCGATGAGTTGATGAAGCAGATCCCCTCTGAGAAGGCCGTGATGGTGAGTTACCGCAACGGCAGTGGTGGAGGAGACAGACCCGGGGGGATGGGTAGACGGGACCCGACATTGTTGCAGAGGGCGGGCGGGGAAGAGGGACGAGTGATGAGGGAGAGAGAGGGAGATGGAGATGGGACCAGAGCCTCCACTGGGCCTCCACTGAAACCAACGCATGCATGGCCTCCTCCGGTCGTGGGGGAGATGATAGACAAGTTACTGTGAGGAGGGGAAAGGGGAGTTTGTGAGTGAGGCGGGCAGATCACCACCGGTGGGTCAGGAATGGACGTCGCTATCCTGTCCGTGGCATTGACAGACAGAAGAAGAGACTAATCTGCATGGCGCTGACTGAAGGAATCTGAGCACGTGCGGTTTTTAAGATTTTTAAACCTTGATAACCTTTACAATATACCACCAATTGGAACGAAACTTCCTGTACTTACAGCACAGGAGAACGGTGAGTGAGCTGGTGAAAATCGTTATGCTATCGCGTACCGTTTTTGCGCAAATAGAAAAACTCCGCAAACCGGAAGAGCGCAAGACCAGAGTTTTAGTTATGTATAAATGACCTTATTAAAAGCCTAATTTCTTGGAACATAACATTCCTGCGGCCATAATTTTGTGGTTGTGTTTTGCCATCTCACATTTTTGCTGTCTTTGTTTGCTAACAATACACCGAATTATAGGACCAAAGAAATATACAATATGGGGAGAAACCATTTAATCATAGAAACATAGAAAACGGGTGCAGGAGGAGGCCATTCGGCCCTTTGAGCCAGCATCGCCATTCATTGTGATCATGGCTGATCGTCTGCTATCAGTAACCCGTGCCCACCTTCTCCCCATATCCCTTGACTCCCCTAGCCCCTAGAGCTCTATCCAACTCTCTCTTAAATCCATCCAGTGATTTGGCCTCCACTGCCCTCTGTGGCAGGGAATTCCATAAATTCACAACTCTCTGGGTGAAAAAGTTTTTTCTCACCTCAGTCTTAAATGATCTCCCCTTTATTCTAATACTGTGGCCCCTGTTTCTAGACTCACCCAACATTGGGAACATTTTTCCTGCATCTAGCTTGTCCAGTCCTTTTATAATTTTATATGTTTCTATAATATATCCCCCCTCATCCTTCTAAACTCCAGTGAATACAAGCCTATTCAACTCCAGTGAATACAATTCCTTTGCATTTGTGCACCATTTGTGCCTCAAATCTGTTCAGCATCAAATTAATTCACTCACATTAGTGGCAGCACCCTGTGATTACAGTGTGCACTATTGTCAAAATGCTTTCAGCAGCTTGCCATGTCTACTCTTATAGCACATTGCAAAATACTAACATCAACCTCCAAAGACAAGGGAAGAGGGTTCATGGGGATTCCCACCTAATTTCATTTCGGAGTCACGTGAGTGACATATCGTCGTACCGCGTTGCTGCGACGGCTGGCGGTGGAGCGCGCTCCTCGCCAGCCCTTCAGAAGGGGCCACGGAGGTAAGTATCCTACCTTTAGTTGGTGGTCCTTGTTGTGGGTTTTGTCTTGCAGCAAGGACATGGATGGGAGTTCCAAGGGCCGGAGGGCGTCAGGACGAGTTCGCCAGTCAACAGTTCCGGGGCCTTTACCATCGGCAGTACCTGCAACGCAGGCCGGGACTCAGGCGGAGATGTGGGTAAGCCCTGTGTTTACAGGTCCGGATCCGCCAGCACACCACAGCTCGGAGGAGTTCGACGAGGAGGAGTGTGGTGTGCCGCCAGAGCAGGGGGACCCTGCCATGGCAGTCAGGTCGTCAGCGGGCTCGCTGGCGACCTCGAGCTGGGTGCGTGCGGCTGCACGGCCCATTCCACTCAGCCCTCCGAGTAGGGGAAGGGCAGCAGCCCAGAAGCCTAACCCTGCCAGGGCTAAGGCATTGCCTGACACGGAGGAGCGGTCAGGTTCCAGGGCGAGACCCGGGGCGGCTGTGAGGTCCAGCCGGCACACCCCGACTCTTGACGCCGGGACGGGTCGGTTGAGTCGGGTCTCGTCACGGTCGCCGAGCCCCCCATGGATGGGTGGGCGAGACCATGCGTCGGCAAAGTCCACGATGTGGGCAGCCGGCAAGCCTGCGCGGGCTTCAGGCAGCCATGCTTCGGTTGGTGCCGACACCACGCCGCAAGTGCCCTTAGTGGCAGCGGCTTCAGCTCCCGCTCCCGTTGAACACGCCCGCGCGGGAATCGCGCAGTTTCGCCTCGGCGGCTGTTAGCGACAACTACCGGCACCGGCTGGGCCTCGATGAGGTGCGGGCCGATGATAGGAGCCCGGTTTCTTTTCAGAGCCGGAGGACTCCGACCACCTGAGTGTTCAGGGTGAAGGGGGTATTGACCGTATGGAGCGGCTGCTGGAGCTCCTGCTTCAACGTCAACTACAGCAGGGCAGCAACAGGCACAGGGCGTCGTCACCAGCCTCTACCATCAGCCCGGAGCAGCAGGAGGAGGAGGTTTTGGTGGATTCCATACCACCTCCGTTGGAGGTGCCAGCGGAGGATCTTCTGGATGTGGCGACCAAAATTGCGGCCCCACATTCATCTGGACTTCCTTTAAACGCAAAGCTGGCAGCCACTGTGGACTTTCTTAACAACCAGCAACTACAGGAAGAAGTCCTCATTCAGGCAATGAGCCGTCACAAGACTCCATCCAATTGCAACTCCCTCAACGTGCCTGTGGTCAATACGCCGATATGGGGCAACATCAGTGCGGCTATCCGTCAACAAGAGGTAAAATTGCTGCGGATCCTGAAGCTCCTCACGGCCGGTATTACCGCCTTTGCGCGGTCGGTGGACGGGGACGAACTGAATTTGGACCAGGAAGATGCTCTGGCCCTCCTGTGCGCGACCCAGCACGAAATCAACGGGTTTCGCAAAACCAGCATCCGCCCAGCGCTCAATCCGAAGTTTGCAGGATTGTGCAAACCACCGCCGCCGCCCCCGCCCCGTCAGCTCTTTGGGGAGGACCTCTCGAAGAGAGTCAAAGAGCTTGACGAACAAGCCAAAACGGTGGGGATCATGCTCTCTCAGAGTGCCCCCGCACCGTCAGGCTCAAAGTCTCCATACATTCGATCACAAGGGTCTGCTAGTACCTCGACGAGGACCCACCCTCAAGCTCCACAATGACAGCAACATCAGACCCAGCACCAGGGGTCTTTTTTAGGACAGGGTCGGCAGAGACCCTGGTGGAAAACGAAGACGCCGCGCCCTCAAGCCAACCCAGCACCTCCACGTCCACCCACGCGTGTCAAGGACCGCCGGTAAACACGGGGGTGAGGGGGTCTGGTTCTCTCTTTTCTCTTTGTTTAATTTCACATGTTGGTGGTCGCCTTCGGTTGTTTTTGGGTGCATGGGGTAATTTACTGGTGACGAGTATGAGTTGCAGAATATTCAGGGGCATAAAATTGAGTTTATTAATGGCGACATTCCTCCATCCCAGCACATGCCCGCTCGAACGTTTCAATTATCTGCAGCAGAACAGGCAGCAGGCTACAAGGAACGTTTAAGTCTTGAGCAGAAGGGAGTGATTGAGAGAGCGGTGCATGAGCCAGTTGAATTTGTTTCGAATATATTCACCAGACCTAAGAAGGATGGAGGTTGTCGTGTCATTATTGATCTAACCCGTTTGAATACTTTTGTAACATATACTCATTTTAAAATGGATTCAGTATCCATCCAGAAATACGACAGAAGGTTTTTTGAAATTCATCTGGATGGGGCAACACTGGCAGTACAAGGCTTTGCCTAATGGGCTCACCACAGCCCCCCAGATTGTTCACTAAATTAGTGAAACCAATTATGGCTTATTTGAGACAACGACACCATATAGTTATGGCCTACTTAGATGATATCTTAATTGTGGGCCACACCCTGGAATTGGCTGAACAGGGTGTTGCAGCTGCTGTCAATATATTTCAACAATTAGGGTTTATTGTCCATCCAGAGAAATCAAAGTTCTGCCCTGCCCAGGTGATTAATTACCTAGGGTTCACGGTGAACTCTATGAGCATGAGGGTTACCATTCCAATTAACAAGATTGAGGAGGTTACCCAGGTGTGTCTAGATTTAATCCGCACCAATATACCATCGATTCGGCATTCAGCTACAATAATTGGGAAGCTTGTAGCTTTGTTTCCGGCAGCGCGATATGGACCTTTACATTATCAGAATTTGCAAAGAGCTAAAATTGCTGCGTTAAAACAGAACGCTGGTCATTATGATCGGTCCATGCAGCTGCCGACCGAAGCGATAAATGAGTTGCAATGGTGGGTGTGTCACATTAGCAGCTCATTCAAGCCTATCAGGGAGGCTAATCCGGTGGTATATTTGCAGACTGATGCAAGCTCCAATGGCTGGGGAGCCACGGATAATTGCTCTAGTTGTGGGGGCAGATGGGACACCCTTGAATCGACGATGTTGTTGACTCAAGGGATTAACTATTTGGAGTTGCTGGCAGCATTCCACGGACTTCGTGCGTATTGTTCCAAGCTTGTTGGAGCACATGTCCGTCTCCAAATAGACAACACCACAGCAGTGGCATACTTAAACCATATGGGTGGTACCAGGTCAGTTTCGTGTGACAAATTGGCTAACTCAATTTGGCTCTGGTGTGTTCAAAGAGACATTTGGATTTCAGCTACCTATTTGCCAAGTGAGCTTAATACTGTGGCGGACACCAGGTCACGCAAATTTAATGACAATATTGAATGGATGTTGCATCCTGAGACTTTTTCTAAAGTCACAGTCAAATTTGGTAAACCGGACATTGACCTTTTTGCGTCACGGTTGAACCATCAGGTACCAACCTACGTTTCATGGGAACCAGATCCTGGGGCAATAGCGCTAGATGCATTCTCGCTGGACTGGGGGAATTGGTTTTTCTATGCCTTCCCCCCGGTTTGCCTCATCAGTTGGGTATTGCGAAAGATTCAGGCAGATGCTGCCAAGGGCATCCTTATTATACCCGACTGGCCCACACAGCCTTGGTATCCGGTGGTCTTTGACATGCTCAACGAACCTTGGGTCCTTTTGAAGGGTTGCCCACAATTGGTTACTCATCCTGTCTCAGGGGAGCCACATCCCTGCCACGGCTATTTAAATCTGTTGGCTTGCAGGTTCTGAACAGGCCGTTAGTCCAATACGGCCTCTCGGCTCGGACCATGGATACCATCGGGGCGTCGTGTCGAGAGTCCACAAGGCGAAGATACCGCTCGCATATTAAGAAGTGGGAAGCCTACTGCAGCCGCTCTCGCATCACGTACGATGACGTGACAATAACCGACGTCCTGGAATTCCTCGCGGGGTTGCACCATGATGAACACTTAAGTTACAGTGCCATCAACAGCGCCAGAAGCGCGCTATCATTCTACCTCAATATTGGGGTAGGATCCAACAGGCTAGTGTCCAGACTCATGCGGGGTATATTCAATATGAATCCGCCTACACCACGCTACAATATCACCTGGGATGTCAGGGACGTATTAACCCTGCTCAGGACGTGGTCTCCCATGGAAGGGCTCCAACTGGACCAACTCACCATGAAGCTGGTGATGTTACTAGCGCTGACTTCAGCTCAGAGGGTACAGACACTACACAATCTTCGTGTCGACAGAATGACTTCTACCCCTACAGAAGTAGTCTTTGTCATTGACGAGCTACTAAAGCAGCATAGACCTGGGTGCACAGGGCTGCAGCTGAAGTTCCCGGCATACCCCGCAGATGCTAGGCTATGTTTAGCCTCACATATCCGCCACTATGTCAAGGTGACGGCACGCATCAGAGGAATGGAGAGATACCTGCTTGTCACTCATAAGAGACCTCATCATCGAGTGACAGTCCAGACGATATCCAGGTGGCTTCGAGTCGTCTTGGGTAAGTCAGGTATCGACACTAATGTGTTCAAATCTCATTCCACCAGGGCTGCATCGACGTCAGCGGCGAGGGTCATGGAGGTGCCCATGGACCAAATTCTCGCCACAGCAGGATGGGCTAATGAAGCTGTGTTCCAGCGTTTTTATAACAAGCCTGTTGCTGCTCCTCTACAGTTCGCAGAAGCCGTGCTGAATGCAGGTCAAGAACGTGGAGATGTCCCCGCATGAGGGGTTTTTGATTTGTTATTAATAACTCTGCTCTTGTTTTGCAGTATGAACTGTTGAGCAAGTTTGTTCCTCCCATCCATCCCTGGTAGTGGTGTGTCAGCATGGACGTGGTCCAGGGCGTGTAATCACAGAAGCTTTGAAGTCTTCACGAAGTCACTCACGTGACTCCGAAATGAAATAGTAAGATTGAACGAGAACTTACCAGTTCGAAGGTTGATCTTTATTTTATGAGGAGTCGAAGTGAGGGATTTCGTGCCCTCCTCGCCCAACCCTCAATCACCTTCATCTGGTAATCTTAGTCAGTTCAATCTTACTATGCGAAGTCATTTCTTTTGTTGGTTTCTGTGATTCCACGCCGCTACTTTGAAGTATGTCGAGCATGCGCGCCGGCGGGCTCTTCACGAAATCCCGCACTTCGACTCCTCATAAAATAAAGATCAACCTTCGAACTGGTAAGTTCTCGTTCAATCTTACTATTCTTCCTCAGTTTATACACGGTCCCTTTTTTAAAATATATTGCGTATTTCAAATTCCAACGGTCGCTATCCAACAGTGCCTACACTAGAAGGTCTACAGGTGTTCAAGAAGGCCACTCACCACCACTTTTTCAAAGGCAATTGGTGTGGACAATAAATGATGATCAGATGTCAAATATAAATATGGAGTAAACTGTCCTGTTTCAGGCTGATCGGCCTCTCGCTCTCTAACTCTTCCTCAGTCAATAAGGAAAGTTTAAACAGGGCAGAATTAGTTTAATGTTTTCAGGAAAGTCTCCTCTAATCTTTGGAAATTGGGAAAGTCAAGTTGATGAAGTATTCTTAGATCAGCATATTGGGACCAGTGAACTCTGTTTTATTGGGTTTAAGATAGTTATGGATAAAGGTAGGGTGGTTCCATGAGTTAAAATTCTAAATTGGAGCAAGGCCAATGTTGAAGGTATTAGACAGGAACTCGCTAAAGTTGATTGGAGCAGGTTGTTGAAGAAAAAAGAATGTTCGGAAAGTGGGATATTTTAAAAGTGTGCTGACAGGAGTCCAGGACATGCATGTTCCTGCTTGAGTGAAGGGCAAGGCAAGTGGATATAAGGAGGCTTGGATGACGAGAGGAAGTCCTGGGATGGCAGGACTTCCATATGAAGAAAGACTGGATAGACTCGGCTTGTACTCGCTGGAATTTAGGAGATTGAGGGGGAATCTTATAGAGGCTTACAAAATTCTTAAGGGGTTGGACAGGCTAGATGCAGGAAGATTGTTCCCGAAGTTGGGGAACTCCAGAACAAGGGGTCACAGTTTAAGGGAAAGGGGGAAGTCTTTTAGGACCGAGATGAGAAGATCATTTTTCATACAGAGTGGTGAGTCTGTGGAATTCTCTGCCACAGAAGGTAGTTGAGGCCAGTTCATTGGCTATATTTAAGAGGGAGTTAGATGTGGCCCTTGTGGCTAAAGGGATCAGGGGGTATAGAGAGAAGGCAGGTACAGGATACTGATTTGGATGATCAGCCATGATCATATTGAATGGTGGTGCAGGCTCTAAGGGCCGAATGGCCTACTCCTGCACCTATTTTCTATGATTCTATGATTCTATGAATTAAGGCTCTGTTAAAAAATAAGGAGGGGGCATGGGGATACATATCAGAATCAGAATCATCAGAGTGCCTTTTATTGTCACTATACACATGTACAATGAGATTAAAAGCTGCTCCTACTCAGTGCAAAACAAAACAAAAAAAGGGGGGGGGGGATAAGGTGCACAGTTTCTGCAGCGCTATATACATATCTATAAAAAGACAATAGATAAATAGGATTCCTATATCCGGTATGGGTTATTGCACATATTGGAAATTCCAGTTACAGTACAAATTACAGTAGGTGGATAGATGAAAGTCCGGGGGTTAGGCTGTGAAGTCAGTGCATGTGTGAGTTCAGGGAGATAATGGATTTTGGAAAGAAACTGTTCTTGAGTCTATTTGTCCTTGTGCTGATGCACCTATAGCGTCTCCCTGAGGGTAGCAGGTTGAACAGGCCAAATGCAGATGGGAGCTGTCCTTGATAATGTCCTTCGCCCTGCTGAGGCAGCGGGAGGTGTAAATGTCCATCAGAGAAGGGAGAGGGCAGCCGATGATCTGTGCTGCCCTAACTACCCTCTGAAGCCTCTCCCTGGCTGCCATGGTGCAGCTGCCGTACCATGCTGTAATGCAGTATGTCAACAGGCTTTCAATAGACGAGCGGTAGAAGGTCAGCAGCAGGTTGGAGTCCAGGTTGTGCTTCCTGAGGACCCTCAGCAAGTGCAGCCGCTGCTGAGCCTTCTTGATGACCGCTGTGATGTTGTCTGTCCAGGAGATGTCAGCGGAGATGAGGCCGCCGAGAAACGGGAAGGTGTGGACCCTCTCCACACACTCGCCGTTGATGTATAAGGGGGTTAAGTCGGAGCTGTGCCTCCTGAAGTCGACAATGAGCTCTTTGATTTTCTTGGTGTTCAGAGCCAGGTTTTTTTCTGAGCACCAGGCTGTCAACTTCAGGACTTCCTCTCTGTAGGCTGCCTCGCCTCCCCTTGAGATGAGTCCGACTACTGTAGTGTCGTCAGCAAACTTGACGATTCGGTTGTTGTTGTGGGCCGGACTACAGTCGTGGGTGTAGAGACAGTATAGGAGGGGGCTTAGCACACAACCCTGCAGGGAGCTGGTACTCAACATGCGAGTGGAGGAGAGGTGGGGGCCGAGTCTCACAGTCTGGGGCCGGTTGGTGAGGAAGTCCTTTATCCAGGCACATGTGAGAGTGGGGAGGCCGAGAGTAATCATTTTGTCAATATAATTGACCATATACGATATATTGAACGATATATCGTTGACCATATAGGCAGCAGTTGGATTCAGTGTATCCCTGGAGGAATTTCAGGTACTGAGAAGCACGCTAAAAAAGGAAGACAAAAAGGGAACACGAAA
This sequence comes from Raja brachyura, assembly GCA_963514005.1. The sequence goes on from OY740785.1 coordinate 104,649,698, forward strand.
TAACTCTGGCAGATAATATTTAGAATAATCCAAGCGCTTTTATAAGTACATTAAGGGGAAAAGGGTAACCAGAAAGAGACTAGGGCCCGTCAGTTATCAAAGCATTGAATTCTGTGTGAGCTCAGGAGATGGGCGTTCCCCAATTAATATTTCTCCTTTGTTATATATGATCAATGCATATTGTATTTACAGGCCTGTTATGCTAATGCAGGTAAGAATTGCTCTGTTTGGTATATATGACAATTAAACACTCTCGATTTGTCTCTTTTGAACCACTGTTTTACTGACAGTCTGTGGTGTTCCCCTCAGACAGATGCAAATATTTATTAAAATGTATTCCAATGCTCTTCATCTTCATTTCCTGTTGACCTCCAGTATAGATTCTGTGATCCTTCGGCTCTATGTACTTTAAAAATGGTTTTGGGTTTCCATTGATTTGAGATGTCTTCACTGACTGACAAAGGCCATCCCATCTGGACCATGGCTGTGGAAGAGTCTGTGTGCAGTAGCAGAGGAAGTCAGTAATGACAGCTGAAATAAATACTAAAAGTGACTGAGATACTCAGCAGATCAGACAGCATCTGTGCAGAAAAAAAAAGAGATAACAGTTCAGATTGAGAGCCTTTGTTAGAAAGGACCACAGGTCTTCGGCCTGAGATATTGACTTTGTTTCTATCTGCACAGATGATGATTGCCTGCTGAATATTTCTACAATTATTTCTTTCTATTTCCAGCTTTTTGATCACAATGTCTTCTTTACTGTTGTAAGAAGCTTTATCAAGCAATCATTTGATATGATCAGGCAACTATACTATCTGTCTGTTTTGAGAAAATTTGATATTCTGCCCCAGGTATTATTTATCAATGACATTGTCATAATGAAGACACCTTGCCGTCACTTGGTCAGCAGCAAACCTGAGCACATAAACAAGCAGGTGAGGCAGTCCGAATGGTGTATTTCAGCTTCTTATATTTTTATAACCTCTGGAACCCAGTCCATTTCAGCGCTAGTGATAAAATCATCAGAGAGCACTTTAAGTAAATTAGTCCCCTCAATTCCCATTCACAGGCAATCTCACAAATTGGACCACTCATACAGTCATATGGCCAAACAATATTAGAATCATACAGAATTGAAACGGGCTCTTTGGTCCATTGTGTCCATACCAGCCATTAACTACACATCTACATGAATCCAACTTACCAGCACCTGGTCTGAAGCCTACCATGCCTTGGCATTTTAAGTATTCATCTAAACAGCTCTGAAATGTTGTGAGAATATCTGCCTCCACCACCCCCTCAGGCAATAAGATCTAAATTCCAACCACACTCTAGTTGAGAACATTATTCCTCTTTCCTTATATCCACTATTTAATGCTTATCCTCAAACCAGCCATACAAATTGTGCACTGTTGTGTCACACAAAGCAGGCACCAACATCAAAGATCATGCTTATTACTTCATCGTCTGACCACATTCTCAGCTTGTGGATTCTTGCCATTTGTGCAGCATTGGTTAGTGCTCCTTTGCCTGATAACGATTCCAGCTTTGGTCAGGAATTGCAAAGGGTCATTTTGACTTTGCCCCATGACACCACCAACTGGATACTGCAGTAATGTGTTTAGTTTAGCTAATTTTTGAGATACAGCATGGAAACAGGTCCTTCGGCCCACTGGGTCCACACCAACCAATGATCATTCATACACTAGTACTATCCTACATGCTAAGGACAATTTACAGAAGCCAAATAATCTAAAAAGCACATCGTTGGAATGTGGGAGGAATTTGGAACACCTGGAGAAAACCCACATGGTCTCGGGGAGAACATGCAAACGCCATACAGACAGCACCTGTAGTCAGGATTGAACCTAAGTCTCTGACGTTATAAGGCAGCAACTCTATCGTTGTGCCACTGTGCCGCACTAACAGGGGTTGGACAGGCTAGATGCAGGAAGATTGTTCCCGATGTTGGGGAGGTCCAGGACAAGGGGTCACAGCTTAAGGATAAGGGGGAAATCCTTTAGGACCGAGATGAGAAGGACTTTTTTCACACAGAGAGTGGTGGGTCTCTGGAACTCTCTGCCACAGAGGGTAGTTGAGGCCAGTTCATTGGCTATATTTAAGAGGGAGTTAGATGTGGCCCTTGTGGCCAAGGGGATCAGAGGGTATGGAGAGAAGGCAGGTACGGGATACTGAGTTGGATGATCAGCCATGATCACATTGAATGGTGGTGCAGGCTCGAAGGGCCGAATGGCCTACTCCTGCATCTAATTTCTATGTTTCTATGTTTCTAACAGGTGTCCATGGTGAATGTCACCAGATTTATGCCAAGAAGGATGTTGATGATGGCAATGATCATGCTGTGCTGAAATTGTGCCAACCTTGCTAAATTGAGCAGTGGCAATCCAACTGGCTCTGCTAATCTGACATTTAACAGCAGAAGAAAATCAACTCATTACTGTTCCATTTAGATCCAGACTCCTAGCATTTACATTGTCAATCATTTACCAAAATTTAAATATTTCATTGAAGTCATCTCTGTTGAACTTCAGTGAGCATTGGACAATTTTACTCAATCTCTCCTCTTAAGCACCCCTCTCATATTAAGAATTAACTGAGTGAACCTTTATACAATAGACAATAGGTGCAGGAGTAGGCCATTCGGCCCTTTCAGCCAGCACCGCCATTCAATGTGATCACGGCTGATCATCCCCAATCAGTACCTCGTTCCTGCCTTCTCCCCATATCCCCTGACTCCGCTATCTTTAAGAGCCCTATCTAGCTCTCCCTTGAAAGTATCCAGAGAAACGGCCTCCATGCACTCTGAGGCAGAGAATTCCACAAGACTCACAACTCTCTGTGAGAAAAAGTGTTTCCTCATCTCTGTTCTAAATGGCTTACCCCTTATTCTTAAACTGTGGCCCCTGGTTCTGGACTTCGGTAACATGTTTCCTGCCTCTAGCATGTCCAAACCCTTAATAGTCTTATATGTTTCAATAAAATCTCCTCTCATCCTTCCAAACTCCAGAGTATACAAGCCCAGCCGCTCCATTCTCTCAGCAAATGACAGTCCTGCCATCCTGGGAATTAACCTTGTAAACCTACGCTGCACTCCCTCTGTAGCAAGATTACTACAGTTCCTCAAATTAGGAGACCAAAATTGCACACAATACTCCAGCTGTGGTCTCACTAGGGCCCTATACAATTGCAGAAGGACCTCTTTGCTCCTATACTCAACTCCTCTTGTTATAAAGGCCAACATGCCATTCGCTTGCTTCACTGCCTGCTGTACCTGCATGCTTACTTTCATTGACTGATGAACAAGGACCTCCAGATCCCGTTGTACTTCCCCTTTTCACAAATTGACACCATTTAGATAGTAATCTGCCCTCCTGTTTTTGCTACCAAAGTGGAAAACCTCGCTTTTATCCACATTATCCACATTAAACTGCATCTGCCATGCACCTGCCCACTCACCCAACCTGTCCAAGTCACCCGGCATTCTCATAGCATCCTCCTCACACTTCACACTGCCACCCAGCTTTGTGTCATCTGCAAAATTGCTAGTGTTACTTTGAATCCCTTCATCTAAATCATTGATATATATTGTAATTAGCTGCGGTCCCAACACCGAGCCTTGCGGTACCCCACTAGTCACTGCCTGTCATTCTGAAAGGGACCCGTTAATCCCTACTCTTTGTTTCCTGTCTGCTAACCAATTTTCTATCCGTGTCAGCACTCTACCCCCAATTACATGTGCCCTAATGTTTTCCACTAATCTCGTATTTGGGACCTTAACAAATACTTTCTGTAAGTCCAGGTACACTACATCCTCTGGCTCTCCCTTGTCCATTTTCCTAGTTATTTCATCAAAAAATTCCAGAAGATTGGTCAAGCATGATTTCCCCTTCATAAATCCATGCTGACTCAGACAGATCCTGTTGCTGCTATTCAAATGTGCCGTTATTTCATCTTGTATAATTGACGCCAGCATCTTCCCCACCACCAATGTCAGTGTATAATTCCCTGTTTTCTCTCTCCCGCCTTTCTTAAAAAGCAGGATAACTACCCTCCAATCAACAGGAACTGATCCTGAATCTATAGAACATTGGAAAATTATCACCAATGCGTCCACAATTTCTGGAGCCACTTCCTTAAGTACCCTGGGATGCAGACCATCAGGCCCTGGTGATTTATCAGCCTTCAGTCCCATCAGTCTACCCAACACCATTTCCTGCCTAATGTGGATTTCCTTCAGTTCCTCTGTCACCCCAGATCCTCTGGCCACTAGTATATGAGGAAGATTGTTTGTGTCCTTCTTAGTGAAGACAGATCCAAAGTACCTGTTCAACTAATCTGCCATTTCCTTGTTCCCCATAATAAATTCACCTTTTTCAGTTTTCAAGGGTCCAACTCTGGTCTTAACTAATTTCTTCCTCTTCACATACCTAAAGAAGCTTTTACTGTCCTCCTTTATATTCTTGGCTAGCTTACCTTTGTACCTCATCTTATCTCCCCGTATTGCCTTTTTAGTTATCTTCTGTTGCTGTTTAAACATTACCCAATCCTCTTGCTTTTCACGCATCTTTGCTACGTTGTATTTCTTCTCTTTTATTTTTATTTTGTCCTTGACTTCCCTTGTCAGCCATGGTCGCCCCTTACTCTCCTTGAAATCTTTATTCCTCTTTGGAATGAACTGATCCTGCACCTTCTGTATTATTCCCAGAAATACCTGCCATTGTTGTTCCAATGTCATCCCTGCTAGGGTATCTTTCCAGTCAACCTTGTCCAGCTCCTCCACAATGGCTCCATAGTCCCGTTTATTCAACCATAACAGTCACACGTCCGATTTACCCTTCTCCCTCTCCAATTGTAGATTAAACTTGACCATATTGTAGTCACTACCTCCTAATGGCTTCTTAACCTCAAGTTCCTTTCTTAAATCCGGTTCATTGCATAACTCTAAATCTGGAATTACGTTCTCCCTGGTAGTCTCCAATACAAGCTACTCTAAGAATCCATCACGGAGGCACTCCACAAACTCCCTTTCTTGGCGTACAGTACCAACCTGAGTTTCCCTGTATACCTGCATGTTGAAATCTACCATAACAACCTTTACTACATGCCAATTTTAACTCCTGATTCAACTTGCACCCTATATCCAGGCTACTGTTTGGGGACCTGTAGATAAGTCCCATTAGGGTCTTTTTACCCTTACAATTCCTTAGTTCTATCCATACTGACTCCACATATCCTATTTCACTCTTTCAATGTCTGCCTCAAATCCTTGGCTAGGACATTCTTTATCAGGTACAGGCAGCAAAATGATACACAGTACTGCAGGTTTAGATTAATTTAAAGAAACATCATGGAAACAGGCCCTTTGGCCCAACGAGTCCACACCGACCATCCATCACCCTTACACTAGTTCGATGTTATTCCACTTTCGCATCCGCTCCGTACACGCGAGGGAGGGCACATACAGGAATTTACAGAAGGCAATTAACCTACAAACCTGCTTGTCTTTGGAATGTAAGAGGAAACCAGAGCATCGGGAGAAAACCCATGTGGTCACAGCTCTACTGCTGCGCCACAGTGCCACCCTAGGTATTGTCTGATGGAAGCCCTGCACAATTGCAGCAAAATCACATAACTCATACTCAACTTTTGTAATGAAGGCTAACGTCATTTGCACTTAGAATTGCTTGCAATTATTTTTGTTAAATAGTACACAGGAATTACCATCTAAAATTAACATAACTCCAAATTATCTAAACGTTGCCTAATTTATCAAATCAAAGGGAATAAATAGAGATTGTTTACATTGGGTCCCATCTGCCATCTTCATGCCGCCTCATTTAATCTGTCGACATCATTTTGGAGGACGTTTGCATCATCTTACTCAGTGCCCAACCTAACTTTGAGTCATAATGACTTGAATTCGTCATTCTTTTGCTTTTTATTTGTGACAAAAAAAATGGAACATAAATCGCTGAGTATTTTTCCTTATGACATCCCAGTACTGATAGGTTATCGACCTGAACATGGTCTTAACTATTTGGTGTTGAGGTAGATTCCCCCACTTGTATTGCAGTGGGTTAAGAAGGTAGCATCAGATTGTCTTCTCAGCAACAATTAGAAAGCCCATTTGGTTCAGGTCTTATATTGCTTGCCAATAATACCTGGAACTGATGATTAAATTATTGCAAACTAGTATTTCCCATTCACCTAAATTGCCTCAAATTAAATTAACACAGAGAAAAATGTTATCCGCTTTAAAAAAATATTCTCTGCCTTTATTCTTATAGAACTTGACTGGAAGTACACCTCTGAGGACTTTTCTAAGCATTAAAAGAAGTGCTGCTGTTCATATACTTGGACGCAAGTGGAACATTAAACCAATTGTTGCATTATTTTAATCCTTAAGATTGTAAACAGGTTTCACCTCTAGTGGAAATATACAATATCTGCACATAAATCTAAGCTTACATGGTACATAATTAAGAATTAAGGAAACTAAAATTTTACATAATAGAAAACAGAGATTAATCTGAACTTGTTTTCGATAGCACCTGTCAATAGCTGGGTTTACCTTGAACAAAAATCAAGAGACATGGCATCATCCAGAACACAGCAACCCACTCGATTAGTAATGCTCCCTACGTCATCATTGCTGCACAGGATCTCTCAATATGGATAATAGCAATTAGTATTTTTGAACTGCAGTCTCCACTGAAACCAATTAGTACACAGCAAGCTCCGACTGACAGCAATGTCATATTGACTTTTTCAGGGATAGATATTAGGACCAACCATCTTGCTGAATGATTTTTAAAATGCACACAATGGGACTGAATGCATATCATGTTAATATCTCAATTAGAAGACAGTGAAGCATTCCCTCAAAGTCCCTGGTTAGGTGCTTAAATGCAATTGAAGAAAATTATTTTTCATTTTATTTCCACAGATTGGCATGTGATGACTTGTAATGTAATACATTTTAAAATAAGACTGAAATATTACCAAGGTAGCAAGCCACTGCCACATGGGTATAGATGAGAGCCAATAAATTAAATGATTGGAAAGGTAATCTAGAGACAGGCTGACAAAACAAAGACCCAAGTTCAAATCACACCATAGCTCCTGTAGATATTAAATTCCATTAATAATCTGGAATTGGGGGAAGTAGACAACAAAACTCATTGATGTTGAGATTGATAAAAATATCAGATCTTTGCATAGAAGAGAACTGCAGATGCGGGTTTATACTGAAGATTGATACAAAGTAGTCTGGACCTTTCAGGTCGGGGGAGAAGGGTCCCGACCCGAAATGTCACCCACCCTTTTTCTCCAGAGATGCTGCCTAACCCATTTAGTTACTCCAGCAGGGTTACACAAAAAGCTGGAGAAACTCAGCGGGTGCAGCAGCATCTAAGGAGCAAAGGAGATAAGCGACGTTTCGGGTCAAGACCCTTCTTCAAACCTTTGAAGTAGTTATTCCAGCACTTTGTATCAGATCTTTGTAATATCTACCACTCTTCATGAGAGGAAATCTGCTATATTTGCCTGATCTGACTTGGTCTCACCTACATATGATTCCAGACCTACCTATGAAGTGGCTTACAAGCTGCCCAGTTATACCAGTACTGCTAAATGTAAGCAGACCACCCAGCATTGATCTAAGCACCAAATGTGGACACAGGAAAGGAAATGGAGAAATGGGAACACCACCACCTGCAGGGTCCATTCCAAGTCACCCACCAATTTGACTGGGCAATATTTTGGGAACTGCTCATCTTCACAAAGTCAAATCTTGTAATTCCCTCTCCAATAGTACTGTGGGAGTACCATCACTAGAATAATGCAACTATTCAGGAAGGCAGCTCATCTTCACATTTTAAAGGGCCATTAGGAATGGACAATAAATGCTGGTTTTATTGAAAAATGAATGTAAAACATTTACTTGACCCAATGTAATGACAAGGTCACTCAGCCTAACGCAATGATTATTATATAAACCATATATTTTATGAACATTTTCAGATACATGTGAAAAAAATCATACCTCAGAAAATTGAAGGTAGTTTTCGACACAACATTTACTGACACATATTTAATTTTGAATGATGTGATGTTTTACTTTATTTGGCTTATGTGCACAATAATTGTCAAGATGATTTATGGGCATGTCAAAACCAGATACTGAACTAGCAATGGAAGTTCAGAAGTTGTAAGCTGGTACAACTTATCATAAAATAGTAATATTTTCAATTATACTTTAAGAAGTAGATGGTGATTCTAATTTTTTTTAGCTTTTAATTGTATTTTCACTATTAAACCAAAGCTAACATACTGCTGGGCACCAATCATACACAAAATAAAATGATAATTAGGTTGGAGTGTGAAAATACTTGATTGCAGGGCAAAGGAAAAGCCAAAGTCCATGGCTTCATGAGAAATGGTGAATAAGTTAGAAAATAGCATTGCTGGTGAGTTCATTATTATGGCATGGAAGAGAAATGTAAAAGTTACAATGACCTTTATCATACAAGAGTCCTGAAACCAAGAGATATAAAAATAAACGATTGCCCAGAAAATGGGTCAATATTTTTAAATGAGCCTTATTCTCTATATCGTGCAATCACCAATCATAATGCAATACAGAAACAGGCCAATTGGCCCACTATGTCCACGCCATCCTTTTTGCCCATTACACTTATCCCATATGCCTGCATTAGGACTATACCCTTCTCTGCTTTGCCTATTTAAGTGTATGTCAATGTCTCATAAGCATCTATATAATTAAAAGTGTCATCTTGACCACTTCCTGTTTGCACTGAGCTTTGATTTTAGAAAAAATGCTACCACATATGGCTATGATTTTTTGGCCATCTTCTTCAGGGTCCTCCTCCGCTGCTCGGGCCCTGAGGATTTTTCCCATTGATGAAAAATAAAAGTGTTTAAATAAATCTTGAGATTCTCTCTCCTGTCAATCACTGGCATGAAGGCCACGCCCCTTCTGGTGGGAGAGGGAGGGACTATAAAACCCGGAAGTGTGTGCGTGGCTCAGTCTGTCTGCAAGATGGCGAGGGAGAGATCTCGACTCTGTCTGAGCTGGGGAACTACAGAACACTGTATGCAATGTATTTGAATAAATGATTTGTTAGCCCTTAATGAAAATGAAATGAGTTGTTTGGCCTGCCCTGTTGTTGAAACTGCAGTGGCAATGGAAATGAAGTGAAAATGCAATGAGCTGTTTGGCTTGGGCCTGCCCAGTGCTTGAAAGTGCAATGGCAATGGAAATGAAGTGAAAATGCAATGAGTTGTTTGGCTTGAGCCTGCCCTGTGCTTGAAAGTGCCATGGCTATGGAGATAAAGTGAAAATGCAATCAGCTGTTTGGCTTGAGCCTGCCCTGTGCTTGACAGTGCAATGGAAATGAAGTGAAAATGCAATCAGCTGTTTGGCTTGAGCCTGCCCTGTGCTTGAAACCGCAATGCAATTGGAAATGAAATGAAATGAGTTGTTTGGCCTGCCTGAAACCACTAATTTCGGCCCACAGGGCCCCTATTAGCCGAGAAACAAATCCATTTTGCCCAAAATGCCTGTATTAGCCCAGGAGGAGCATTTTGGCCAAAAAGGCCTGTGCCAGCCCAGGAAAAGTCGAAAAAAAGTGCCTTTCACTGAGGTTTCACTCAGATTTTTTTAAAGAGCCCCTTCGGCCCATCAGGCCAGTACTAGTCCAGGACTCCCTTCGGCCCATCAGTAAGTATTCCCCCTGCACATATTAAACCTCACCCCAGTATTTTTCTCCCCCCCTTCATTTGCTCCCTGTGGGATCCAGGCCAGGATAGACTTTCCTCCTTCATTGCTGTGATCTGCAGAAAAAGACAAAAAATGGGTAAAATTGATTCTCCATCCTCTCCCCCTTCTCTCTCACAGTCTCTCACCTGTTTTGGGCAGAATTTCTGGCAGTTTCGGAGGTGCCAGCCCACCAGGCCTGAGTGACTGAGCTGCCAGCCCAAGAATCCATTCGGCCCACAATGTCCATACTAGCCCACTGGAAACCAGTCCCTTCAGCCCACAACACCCATACTAGCGCTCCAGAAATCTCTCCCCTCCCCAGAAATCTCTCCACTGGCCAGCAATATTGGAATTGGTGGAGAGGTGGAATATTCCATTGGGGGACCAGCCCTCCCGTGTGAACATGGGACCTAACGGGTCCCACTTAATCTAGTTCTAATTGTATGTGATTCTGCCATGTTCTCTGGCAACCCAGATATCTACCACTCTTTGTGTAAAAAACGTACTCTTCTTTAAATTTCCTTCCTATCACCTATGCCTTCCTGTTTTTACAATCCCTACTAATGAAAAAGATTTTGATGAATTATGCTATTTATGATTTTCATAATCTCCAATACTTCTATCAAGTCACACCACGGTTTTATTTTTTTCCAGGGAAAAGCCCGCCTAATTGTCCCCATAATTCCAATACTCCAATCTAGGCAGCTTCCTGGTGAAGTTGCTGTGCTCAAATTCGAAAGGGTGTGATGGTATATAACTGTTGCTGGTAAAAACAGGAAGGAAAGATTTTTCTGCTGCACGATACCTTTCATGATCTTAGGATGTCATTAGAAGTGAAGTCAATTGTGTCATTTTGAAATGTAGTCATGATGACAAGGAGAGTAGAGGAGTCATCAATATAAAATGGCCATAAGGAAAGTGTGCACAGGTTAAGTGAATTCATTTCCTTCAGATGGTTCTTAGAAGTTGCAATTCTTTGCTTCAGGAGATAGTTAATCAAAGGCCATTAAATATTTTGCATTAGAGTCATTGGGGTGAGGTCATTGTGCCGGGATTACTTTTGAAATGATCTGACAAAGAACCAGCATTAATATCTCTTTCAGTGCTACTCTTGCTGTATCTGTGATCATTTCCTTTGCCACCAAGTGGAATTAATCTCTGAACTCAATGGGTTTTCTCGTTTCCCTTTCTGCTGATTTATCTTTTCCTTGCTTGCATGCACACAATAATCAATCCTCTCAGCACTGTTTACCAGGAAAGGTTTGTTGACTTTCTCCACTCCCTTGGCATTCTCTGATCTCATTGTCATCAAGCTGGCCTCTATTTCAATGGCCAAGTCCCAGATGCCACAAGGATTAAGTTATTTGACCTCATCCGCACAAAGTGTTCCAAATGTCATCAATTGTACTGGTAACCCTAAGCCTGCGTAGTTGAACCTATAACATTTTTCATCAGTTCTAAAGCTTTGCCTTCTGAAGGAATTCCACCCAATGGAATTTAGTCACAGACCACATTTTATTCAAGAAGAATTGCTTGTAAGTGTATGTATTTAAGAATAAAAGAAACAGCTATAAGTGTTGACCAATCTGTCTCTTGAGGGTCCCCACCATTCAGTGAGATTACCGTCTCAACACGACTCTCCTGCTCTTTCCCAGTCCTCCTTAACTCCCTTGTAGTTCAAATGTCTATTGATCTCTGCCTAGAATATATTCAACGATTTCTGCCCCACAGCTCTATAAGGTAGTAAACACTGAAGATTCAACCCCTCCCCCCGAGAAAAGAGGTCTCTCCTCATCTCTGTCTGAAGTGGTGACCCTTTATTCTGAAATTACGTAACCTCCCCTATTCTGGATATTCCCAAGAGGATAAACATCCTCTCAACCAGTCGAACACTTCTGAGGAAGCCACAGAATGCTTGAGTAACTCAGTGGCTCGGGCAGCATCTGAAGAGAATATGGATAAGCGACATTTCAGGTTGAGACCCTTCTTCGGACTGATTGTAAAGGAGGCGAAAGAAAGCTGGAAGAGAGGAGGGCAGTATAAAGTCTGGCAGATAATAGGCTGACTCGGATGAAAAGGGTTATTTGATAGGCAGATGATTGGCCAAAGGCCACAATGAAGCTATCAGAACATTTTGTGTTAATTTATTCCTTTTACAGAGCATTAGTTAGAGAAGCTGATCTGATTTGTTTAGTTTAGAGATACAATGTCTATAATTTCATCAATAGGTATATCCTATTGGTAAAACATGTAAAACATATCCAATAGGTAAAACATGATTCAATGGGATTGAAGAGATGCAAACTGTGAAGCTAGAGGAAGTAATAAAGGAACAAGAGGAGGAGGAGGAGGAGGAGGAGGGGAGAATTAGGTGTTAGTCCAGGTGGGGTACAGGAATACGGGTGGGGGGGAAGGGGAGGGGGAGAAGGGGGGTGAGGGGAGGGGAGGGAAGAAGGGGGCTAGGAAGAAAGGGAGGGGGAGGTGGCGGGAAAAAGGGGAGGGGGGGAAGAAGGAGAGGGGGAGAAGGGAGGGGCGGTACATGGCTGAAGAAGCAGCTATGTAATTACCAAAAATTCAATGTTTATACTGTGTTGCAAGCTACCCAGGCAGAATATGAGGTGTTGTTATTCCAGTTTGCATTTGGCCTCACCCTAGCAATGGAGGTGGCCCAGGACAGCCAGGTCATTATGGGAATGCACCCTCAGAGTGTAATTTCTCATCAATTCCATTTAGTTGAACTTGCTCAACGTCTCTTTATGTATTAAGACCATCACACTGGTATTCAACCCAGTGAAAATTCTCTGCATTTAAAGGTTAGTAGATATAGTCTCCTTGAATATGGAGACCACAGTTGTGCACAATATACCAGCGCAGTCACAATGGAGAGTTAAGTGCAAGGTGCAAAACTTTAACAGCATATATATCGTGTATAAGTGTAAATCCTGTTGCTTTATAGGGGTATGAGAATTAGTAGGAAATTCATTCAGAGAATTGGCAAAGGCACACTTATTCTGAATATTAAAGGTAAATAACTGCATTCATATTACAAATGCATCTATTATCTGTGCACATGTTGTGCACAAAACCACCCTTTATTTTGCTTATGCACTCTTTGTCGATTTCCTTATCCCTCAGCATAGGAGGAACATATTTTGAATCCGCAACTGGATGCCTCCATTATTGGAGCCACTGAAGAGCATTTATAAACAAAGATGGTGCCTACAGCCACTTGTGTTGTAATGTGTAAAGGGCCTGTCCCACTTGGGCGTCATTTGCACGTCATTTACGCGACATCATTTATGCGTCACGATGCACGACGCACACGTGATGCACGCATGGGGTGCATTACGCGTGCGTGGTGCGTAGGGAATGACGCGCGGCGTCCCAGGATTTTGGGATTCACAAAATCTTCGCGCGCCACCTGCGTGACGCGCAAATGACGCCCAAGTGGGACAGGCCCTTTAAGGAACAGTGGTACTCCTGCCAGCTATCAGAACATTTTGTGTTAATTTATTCCTTTTACAGAGCATTAGTTAGAGAAGCTGTTCTGATTTGTTTAGTTTAGAGATACAATGTCTATGATTTCATCAATAGGTATATCCTATTGCAATATTTTAGCTGGCTATATTTTTTTATTAAGAAACTTGGGATTTTTTTGCTGTGTTAGAGGCGCAGTGTAAACATTTGTGATTGGTGCTGTAAACATTTGTGATTGTTGCTGACATCCCAATAAATCTGATCTACGTGAACTTCTCTGTTGGTTTCGACACTTTCCAACCTGTTTCAGAGCAAGGATGCAGGTGGGGTGCAGGCCGACATTCTTTGTAGTATGAGGTAAATTCATTGAATTTTACAAAATTATTAAGAAGCTTGACAGTCCTTTGGTTGGGCTGTCGAGAATCAGAAGTAACAGTCAAAATAAGTGGTTGGCCACTTCAAAGGTTCAAAGGTTCCTTATTAGTCACATACACCAATTGATGTAGTGAAATGCGTATTGCCATTGCAACACATAACAAAAAGAATACAACATAACAATAATAAAGAAATTTAAACATAAAAAACATCCCCCCACAATGGTTCATAGAAACATAGAAACATAGAAAATAGGTGCAGGAGTAGGCCATTTGGCCCTTCGAGCCTGCACCGCCATTCAATGTGATCAGGGCTGATCATCCAACTCAGTATCCTGTACCTGCCTTTTCTCCATACCCCCTGATCTCTTTAGCCATAAGGGCCACATCTAACTCCCTCTTAAATATAGCCAATGAACTGGCCCCAACTACCGTGGCAGAGAATTCCAGACATTCACCACTCTCTGTGTGAAAAATGATTTTCTCATCTCGGTCCTAAAAGATTTACCCCTTATCCTTAAATTGTGACCCCTTGTTCTGGACTTCCCCAACATCGGGAACAATCTTCCTGCATCTAGCCTGTCCAACCCCTTAAGAATTTTGTAAGTTTCTATAAGATCCCCCCTCAATCTTCTAAATTCTAGTGAGTTCAAGCCAAGATCCCATTATGAGGGAAGGCACAAAGTCCAGTCCCCATCCCCATGTCCACCCATAGTCAGGCTTATTGAGGCCTCCGCAGTCGCCTTTACGGAGGCCAGATGTTCCAGATCGTTCTCGCCAGATTATGGTGCTCCGGCATCGGGAGAATCCTCTCAGCAACATGGGAAACCTGGAACGGTTTCCCACCACTGGCGATCTCGGCAAGAGATCCCAAGCTCCTGATGTAAAGTTCAGAGCTGCCGCCCGCAGCTGGCCGCTCCACAGACCCTGCAGCTCCGTGATGTTACCTAGGCGGTCCCAGCATACCCGAATTCCAGCGCGGCAACCGCCGCCGAAGCCGAGGTTCTGGCCGGTCCCTCAGGAAACGCCGCTCCAGGCCCGCTGGTAGGCCGCAAGGACGGGTCGAAGGTGCTGACCTGAGAAAAGCCGCCTCTCCGACCAGGGGGGATCCCTGAAAAGCAGTTTCCCCCCCTTTCTTCCCCCCCCCCCCCCTCCCCTGCACCCCCACATAAAAAAGACTAGAACTCCGAAAAACAAAAACTCAACTAACTAAAAATTAAAAAAAGAGATGAAAAACAGACAGCTGCAGGCTGGGTATCCATACCCATACAGGACGGTGCCCCCTTACTTGGGTCTGAGGTTAAAAGAAATGTCTTCCCTTAGAGGATTAAAAACATCTGCTAAAGATGGCTATGGAAGCAGACATTATATTGAATCAGAATGTGATAGTACTTTGGATATTAAGTGAATCAGGAGATAGAGGTTGATGCAGGAGAGAGGTAAAATACAGAAACAATCAAACTGAATGGCAAACAGTCACAAGGTGAGATAGGCCTGTAAAGTGAGAGGGGTGATTTAATAGGAAACTGAGGGGAAAATTTATGGGTGGTGGGTATATGGAGTGTGCTGCCAGACGAGGTAGTTGAGGCAGATCCTATGACGGCATTTAAAAAACACAGACGGGTACATGAATAAAAAAGGTTGAGATGCAAATGGGCCAAACATGGTCAAATGGGACCAGCTTAGATGGGGCATCTTGGTCAGCATGGACGAGTTGGGCCGAGGGCTTAGTGCAGTACTGTATGACTATGACCATGACATGGGTTATTCCTGCTTCTATTTATTGTGCCTGTGTAATAATTTGTAGTTCTAAATTCTTGACAGAATAAGCAGTTTTTTTGTAAAAAAGGTGATTAAATCTCATATTCAATTGAATACAATAGACAAAAGACAATAGGTGCAATAGGCCATTCGGTCCATTGAGCCAGCACCGCCATTCAATGTGATCATGGCTGATCATCCACAATCAGTACCCCGTTCCTGCCTTCTCCTGATTTCCCCTGACTCCGCTGTCTTTAAGAGCCCTATCTAGCTCTCTCCTGAAAGTATCCAGAGAACTGGCCTCCACTGCCCTCTGAGGCAGAGAATTCCACACTCACAACTCTCTGTGTGAAAAAGTGTTTCCTCATCTCCGTTCTAAATGGCTTACCCCTTAATCTTAAACTGTGGCCCCTGGTTCTGGACTCCCCCAACATGTTTGGGGGAGTCCAGAACCAGTTTCCCGTTTCCCCCAACGGGAACATGTTTCCTGCCTCTAGCGTGTCCAAACCCTTAATAAGATGCCCTCTCATCCTTCTAAATTCCAGAGTATACAAGCCCAGCCGCTCTAATCTCTCAGCATATGACAACCCCACCATCCCGGGAATTAACCTTGTGAACCTACGCTGCACTCCCTCTATAGCAAGAATGTCCTTCGTCAAATTTGGAGACCAAAACTGCACACAATACTCCAGGTGTGGGCTCACTAGGGCCCTATACAACTGTAGGACCTCTTTGCTCCTATACTCAACTCCTCTTGTTATGAAGGCCAACATGCCATTGGCTTTCTTCACTGCCTGCTGTACCTCCATGCTTACTTTCATTGACTGATGAACAAGGACCCCCAGATCCAGTTATACTTCTCCTTTTCCCAATTAATATATTTAATCAAATGGCTGTATCAATTGATCTCAGTTTTCATTTAGTAGAAATAACACCTGAAAGCCTCGTTTCCTTTCATCCATGAAAACCTCAGTAAAAGGATGTCTCCAGGTTCCATTGCAGTAGCAACTTATATTAATCTACAGAGTCTATAATTCAGTCATCAATAAATCCAACAATGATCAGGAGAATCTTGTTTATTCGGAATGTAGTTCAAATGTGGAAATATATTCAGCTTAAAAAATAGAGGGCAAGAATTAAATAAGTGTAGGGGGATGTTAAAGCCTTTGAGGAGGCTGCATGATTAATTAATGCAGTTGGTTCTAAGAATCAAGGTGTTTCTTTATTTTGAAAGGAATGCAAAAGCTATGACTGGAGAACATTGAAAAGAGATTTGATTGCAATGTCAAAATCACTGACTCGCTGATCCTTCTTGATTCTGCCACTCAGCTATACAGTGGAGAAATGTTACCGTGGCCAGAGTCTACTAATCCATACATCTTCAGGTTGGGGAGAAAACTGGAGCATCTGGGGAAATTGATGTGGTCAAAGAGAGAACATGCAAACTCCACTCTGACAGCAAGTAAGGCCAGGTTTGAACCGGTGTTCCTCGAATTGCGGCAGCAGTTCTGCTAGCTGCACCAATATGCCAGTGAAGGAGAAACTATTTCCATGGCCAAAAGATCAGTAACCAGAGAACATATTGAAACAGAGACTGGCATATAAATACAGAGACGTTATGGTTTGGGATAGAAAAAAAAGTGGCGGAAACTTTCAAAAGCATCGCTTCAATGGATAAATACTTGAAGGAACAAAGAAACACAGTGGAGAAAGAGTAGGTGTGTGAATAATCAGTAAGCTTTGCAAAAGAGCAGCATGCCCATGATGGATTGAATGGCCTCCATCTGTATTGACTATTTTATACCTGCCAAGTTAAAAATGGAATTGTTAGCATTTTCACCCAGTTGCATAGCTGCACAATAAGGGAGAGAAATGCCTCAAGGAATCAAACAAAGAATACATCCCCAGGGGTTAAATCTCCGTCAGCTGAACAACTGCGGTGGTGATCCGTCTTTCCAACTGAAAACCTAGTTGCCTTTTGTTCATTCTAAACCGGTCCTGGGATACGTCCTCAGTTTCCATTGCAGAGGCAGATTGATCTGGAATGTTTCAAACGTGAGAGAGTCACCAGTTAATCCAATAATGGAGTAACTTCAGTGTACACTCAGAATGTGGTATACAATACATTGTCTTTCATCCAGCATCCATGGGGAATGGGGAGTTCCACTTGCATGAGAATTGCTCACAAAACATATTAATGTATAGCACAGGTAGACAAAAATGCTGGAGAAACTCAGCAGGTGAGGCAGCATCTATGGAGCGAAGGAAATGGGCAATGTTTCGGGTCAAAACCCTTCTTCAAACTGATGTGAGGGTTGGGGGGGGGGTTACGGGAGGAAGAAAGGAAGAGGTGGAGCCAGTGGGCTGAAGGAGAGCTGAGAAAGGGAGGAGAAAGAAAGAAAGAAATACCTGAAATTAGAGGTCAATGTTCAGACCGCTGGGGTGCAGACTGCCCAAGCGAAATATGAGGTGCTGCTCCTCCAATTTACGGTGGTCTTCACTCTGGCCATGGAGGAGGCCCAGGACTGAAAGGTCGGATTCGGAATGGGAGGGGGAGTTGAAGTGTTCAGCCACTGGGAGATCAGGTTGGTTATTGCGATGGGAAGATGTGGCAAGTGGTGGGATCGCGTTGGAGGTGGTGAAAATGTCAGAAAATGTCCACCTCCAACGAGATCCCACCACTTGCTTGGGCAGTTTGCACCCCAGCGGTATGAACATTTACTTCTCTAATTTCAGGTAGTCCTTACTTTCTCCTCCCATTCTCAGCTCTCCTTCAGCCTACCGGCTCCACCTCTTCCTTTCGTCCTCCCAACCCCCCCCCCCCCCCCCCCCCCCCCCTCCCTCACATCAGTCAGAAAAAGGGTTTCGACCTGAAACGTTGCATATTTCCTTTGCTCCATTAATGCTTCATCACCTGCTGAGTTTCTCCAGCATTTTTATCTACATTCCATTTTCCAGTATCTGCAGTTCCTTCTTAAACTTACACCACAGACTGGCATTCTATAAATAAACCTTTAAATAAGATTATCCCCTACTCTTTTAAATAGCAATGTTTTACCATGCAATGCTATATTTTGAGGTTAAACGGTATTAGTGTAAAACACTGCACAAATCAAATAAATTGTACTTGTCTTCACATGAAATGCCAAATCTTCAAAGATGTTGCTGCAAATCAGCTTACAACTGCATCACCCTTATGTATAAATGTAAATAAACTTAACGTGTCTTTTCACGCTTGCTTTGCCTTACAATTCAAATAAAAATCACTGGTTGAGCTTATTTTCATGAAAAAGCAACTGTGGACCTAAATAGAAACATAGAAAATAGGTGTAGGAGTAGACCATTCAGCCCTCCGAGCCTGCACCACTATTCAATATGATCATGGCTGATCATCCAACTCAGTATCCTCTACCTGCCTTTTCTCCATACCCCCTGATCCCGTTAGCCACAAGGGCCACATTTAACCCCCTCTTAAATATAGTCAATGAACTGGCCTCAACTACCTTCTGTGGCAGAGAATTCCAGAGACCCACCACTCTCTGTGTGAAAAATTATTTTCTCATCTCGGTCCTAAAAGACTTCCCCCTTATCCTTAAACTGTGAACCCTTGTTCTGGACTTCCCAACATCGGGAACAATCTTCCTGCATCTAGCCTGTCCAACCCATTAATAATTTTGTAAGTCTCTATAAGATCCCCCCTCAATCTTCTAAATTCTAGCGAGTACAAGCCAAGTCTATCCAGTCTTTCCTCATATGGAAGTGTAAAGTACCAAAATTGTACACAATACTCCAGGTGTGGTCTCACCAAGACCCTGTACAACTGCAGTAGAATCTCCCTGCTCTGCTCTGATACTCAAATCCTTTTGCTATGAATGCCAACATACCATTCGCTTTATTCACTGCCTGCTGCACCTGCATGCCTACTTTCAATGACTGGTGTACCATGACACCCAGGTCTCGTTGCATCTCCCCTTTTCCTAATCGGCCACCATTTAGATAATAGTCTACTTTCCCGTTTTTGCCACCAAAGTGGATAACCTCACATGTATCCACATTTTACTTCGGAGTCACGTGAGTGACTACGTGAAGAACCCCGTACAGCCGTTCGTGCGTCATTACGTCAGACGTTTTTCGTGCAGGCGACTGTGGAGCAGCTCAGCTCCTCCATGGTAAGTCTAAAAAAGTTGCAGGTAAGTGTTATTTTTTCTTACCTGTTCTAGGTCTCCTGCAGGAACCTCCGGGGTTTTTTGCAGTGGATGTTCGCGATGACCGACGAGGGAACCAGCCTAGGGCTTTGGGGGGGGAAACCCTGGTCCGACCGCGGAAGCGGAGAGCTGGGAAAGTCGGGTTCGCGATCGGAGTCACTGATAACGCGGTCAGTGACTCCACAGGTTGGGTTCCCGGGTAGGGGAAACCCGAGAATAGTGCGGTTTTAGACCGCAGTAGTCCCTAGGGGATGGGGCTTAACGGACCTGAACGGTCTGCCTGGGTTCCCGGTGGAGGGGAAACTCAAGCATATGCGGTTCTAGACCGCAGTAGTCCCCAGGACATGGGGTTAAAATTAATTTAAATGGTTAAACTGGGTTCCCGGTGCAGGGGAAACCCAGGTATATGTGTGGTTCCCAGACCACAGTAGTCCCCAGCGCATGGGGTTAAGACAAACCTAAATGGTTAGGCTGGGTTCCCGGTGCAGGGGAAACCCAGGTATATGTGTGGTTCTCAGACCACAGTAGTCCCCAGGTAATGGGGTTAATTCACATAAATCATTAGCCTGCGTGCCAGGAGGGTACCGTGGGTATATATTTATATATATATATTATATTTATATGGATTCCTGGTGAGGGGAAATTCACCTATGGGGTTCCCAAACTACAATAATCCCCAGGATATGGGGACAACTGACAAAATAGTCAGTACAATTGGGAAAGTTGGGAGATTTCACCTCTGGGAATTAATTTAGAGAGCAGCACTTTTGGGAAGGGCTGCTTCATGGGAATGTCAAGTTATGGCAGTGCCAGCCTATGGGAAAGGCTGTGTCAGCAGTATCTTTGTTTAGGACTGCTAATGGGGATGCCAAGCTATGGTAGGCTAGCCTGATGGAGAGGCTGTGCCAGCAGTGCCTTTGCTCAGGACTGCTCATGGGGATGCCAAGCTATGGCAGGCAAGCCTATTGGAGAGGCTGTGCCAGCAGCACCTTTGCTCAGGGCTGCTTATGGGGATACCAAACTATGGCAGGCTAGCCTATTGCAGAGGCGGTGCCAGCAGTACCTTTGCTCAGGACTGCTCTAAGGGAATGCCAAGTTATGGTAGGCTAGCCTATTGGAGAGGTTATGCCAGCAGCACCTTTGCTCAGGGCTGCTTGATGAGAATGCCAAATCTATGGCAAATACTGGGCTATGGGAAAGTCCGGGCCAGCAGCTACTTTGTTCGGGGCTGCTTCATGGGCACCAGGGGTACCTTGTTAGGGCTGCTTTATGGGAATAGCAGTTTAGTAGGGTATTCCCTTTCACAGTGATCATGGGGGATGAGGAGGCATTGTTAGGTTAAGGCAATATAACAGAATGATGACAAAAGTATTCAAAGTAAACTATACACAGTTTTTAAAAGCGCTTGTGCTAAAATCCGCTGTCTAGTCTCAAACTATATTTGAGAAATTGGGCTCCTCTATTCAGTTAGATTAAGTCCTATCAAATAGATTTGTAGGATGTTGGGATTTACTTTTAGGTATTCAATTGGCCATGATGCCGGCCTGGGCAACAGATTGCAGTCAATAAGACTTTGGTAACAGTTGTTGGTATAAAACAGTTATAGTCGTTGGATTAATTGTTAAGTGCATAGATGCAATTCAGGTGTGTAAGTACCTGCAACAGTTATTTTGTTAAATGGTTAATTGGTAAGTGCCATCTAGGTCATTGTTAACACCAGCTGAAATTAATAATGTCACGATGATGGACAAACAGTGTTCATTACTGCTCTAGTACTTGTTAGGTAAACCTTTTATTCTATTGCAAATTGGTGCTAATGGCCTAAATGGGAAATGGTGTCAGCAGGGCTTTGTAGCAGGCCTGCTTTATGGCTCCCTCATGTAAGAGGTGAGCATGTGGGATTGGTATAGTTTAACGCCGAGTCTGAGGGTATAGCCATAGAGCATGCCCAAGAGATCGGGGCATGTGCCAGAGGTCTAGGCCTGGCAAGAAAGTTACCATCCCAAACACAATATGCAGTGAACACCGCTTTCAGGGGGATATTACAGTTGGCTGCCGAATCTTCTATTCAGGTAAGACTTTTCCATAGGAGTAACCTGGAGGGCGAAGCACAAGCTATTGGAACAAGCAAGGTTTCATAGTTTTGGCAACAATGCATCCCATGTCTTTTTTGGCAGTAGCGGTTCACTGAAGTTGCTGGCAGCATGAAACCTGGCCAGAGGTTCCATGCACTGGACTTGTGCTACTCTACAATTAAGGGACCACTTGCAGTTTGGTAGGTGTATACTTAGTTATACAGTACAAATGATTGAGACATTATCAGCTACTTTGAACGGTAAAATGTACAATATTGGTTTTCAAGCAGATTAGAGTGGACAGGTTCAGTATAAGGACCAAGATTGTCTTGCTAGACTGGCTCGGAAATCGGGCCACAGTTGCTATTTAAGGTAGTTACCAAGTAGCTGAAAGATCATCTCGAGTTTGGAGATGGAACAGATTTGCATGACTTGCCCAAAAAGTTCTGTTATTAGTATCAACTATTTATAGACTCTACGGGCATTGTATGGGCTATAGAGTGATTGGACAAATAAGCATATTGTCATGCTCATGTTCAGGTTGATGCATTGTGATGATGGCATATGTTAGTCACGAGGGTGTAATCGGTTAAAGAATCACTGGAATGGTTACATAGTTTTGTTGCCACAGGAGAATCATCAAGTGTGGGTAATGGCAACACAGAGTTGGTGTTGAATTGCACTGTATTATGAAATTCTGGTTCAATGGAACACCTAATATGAATATATGTATATGTGTATACATATGTATGTTGGTTTCATGTTTATTTCACTGGTTGCAAAATATTTGGCATAGCAGTGGTGAAAGATACATTCTCGCCAAAAGGAGCAGGAGGGTCTTTTATGGCTACCTCCATTTTGTCTCATCAATCAAGGTTTCAAATAAAGTCATTAAGAGGTTTTAAGTTCCTATTGTGTGATTATGCAAATTGATTCCCGATTTGTTGCAAATAATTATATAACCTTTTTGGTTATTTTAAACTTGAATTTGCTTGTTCAGCCTGAGGTTTCGGAAATCAGATGTTGCATGATAAACTCAAAGTTATGTTCTGCAGGTCTAACAAACTGCCTAAGGTTTGGGTTGTTACATCTATCCTTCTATGTGTTCAAAGTGTTTGCATAGCACCAAGCGGCTGAATTTCTTTTCCAGGAGATGAAAGAGTTTGTTATGCTTCTGTTCCATGGAAAATGGTATTGATTGCTAATGTTTCAAGTTCATGCTTAATGATTGTCTGTTACTTATGGAGTTATACGGCCATTAATTGGCTCGATGAGCTTCCTCATTGAATTGGCTGTAGCAAACAAGACTCACTCTGTCGGGTCCACACCGGTTATCAAGGGGTAGGATATCTTCAACATGGGTCCCAGGACCAGTATAATGCCATATGCGATGTTGATATTTGTGAACACTATTTCACCAGGAGGCAGCAACTATATCCTTAAATTTGGCTGGATTAGGTAGTTATCCTTCTGGCTCTGGTTTAGTGCAGCAGGTTCAGTCGCTAAATAATTGTGATGGTACAGGATGATAATGTCTGTAAATTATAATATATAATATGTTATAAAGACTTGAGCAGACCAGAAGGGGGTCAGGTCTCAAAATAGTCACAGGCATACCAGGGGACCTTTGATAAGGTAAGCACACATGTATACAACCATATGTCAAGGTCATCAAGAACCTTGGAGTTCTGGACTAGCAATGTTGTTAGTCACAAAGAATTTGGGAGAATGTATTGTTCATGGCATTCCAGATGAGGAAAACGGAGTTATGTTATGTACTAATGGATTCTGTTTCCAGATCTCATTCCACCAGGGCTGCTACAACATCAGCAGCAAGGGTATTTATGTTCCGCTGGGTCGCATTGTTGCGGCTGGAGTATGGTCCATCGAATGAATCTCCAAACATCTGTAATGACCCATTGGTGCACCAGGAGTATTGTTAACTCTATTTATGTTCTGGTTATATGTTCCATCTGGGTGAGAGATGGAAATATTATTGTTTCATTTAAACAGCATCAGCATATTTTACATCTATGTTATGACTGTATGCATTATGAATGTTTTCCCTTCATTTGTCAATGAAGCAGCTGTGGTTGTGTATACTCGTTTCACACGGCATGAAATCACAGAGCTTTGAAGTCTTCACGTAGTCACTCACGTGACTCCGAAGTAAAATAGTAAGATTAAACAAGAACTTACCAGTTTGAAGTTTGATCTTTATTTTATGAGGAGTCGAGTTGAGGGACTACGTGCCCTCCGCTCCCAGCCCTCATAGATTTCATCTGGTAGTTCTAGTCTTTATCTTATATTATACTTCAGTTATTATTTGCTGTGATTTCACACCGTTGCTTTGAAGATTGACGCACGAACGGCTGTACGGGGTTCTTCACGTAGTCCCTCAACTCGACTCCTCATAAAATAAAGATCAAACTTCAAACTGGTAAGTTCTTGTTTAATCTTACTATTATACTGCATCTGCCATGCATTTGTCCACTCACCTAACCTATCCAAGTCACCTTTCAGCCTCCTAGCATCCTCCTCACAGCTAACACTGCCCCCCAGCTTTGTATCATCCGCAAGGTTGGAGATGTTGCATTCAATTCCCTCATCCAGATCATTAATATATATTGTAAATAGCTGGGGTCCCAGCACTGAGCCTTGCAGTACCCCACTAGTCACTGCCTGCCATTCTGAAAAGGACCCGTTTATTCCTACTCTTTGCTTCCTGTCTGCTAGCCAGTTCTCTATCCACATCAATACTGAACCCCCAATACCGTGTGCTTTAAGTTTGTATACTAATCTCTATGCTATGCAAAGAATTCTACCCATAGCCTAGACTGGGCCAGACAATCCCTTAAGCTAAAATAACTTAATACTAAATGTCAAAGGGGCAGTATCATTTGTTTGCTGTGTTTGGGATTCACTAACAGCATTTCATCAGGTTAATCAGAAGTTTGCTGGTTTCAGTTGAAGGCTGAGAAGATTTAGGTTTACTAGCTTTTTTAAAGCATCATGTCCACTTGCTTCTTTGCCTTCCTTCTCTCGTGCAAAAATGGTGCACGAAGAAGGTGAAACCGCATTACAGTTTGAGCAGAAAAAGCAATTTTGTTGCTCTACAAGTTTCAAGGCATTTTTAAATCCTTCAGCAGCAATTTTCCAGGAGATTTCTTCGTTTGCTCCCCTTCACTATCACTTTCCTCCTCTTGAACTTCAGGTTTGTTGCAATTCAAATCATTGTCTGATTTCTTCAGCATTGAATGACACTGTAATAGGAGCATCCTTGTCAATTTCCAGCCATTCATCCTGTTCATCTCTTCAAAGTTTTTTCACTGGATTGTCAACATGTGCCAGTACACCAATATTTCATCGCACACGGTTGCCATCTGCATGTCTTCACACACACAAAATCTTTCAAAAACGTCTTCATTAACTGACCCTTCTTCAAATGTGACAACGTTTTTGCCTATTTCTTTGTTTGCATCAGCTAAGGTTGTGTTTTGAAGGCAGCATAATACTAATTAATCTGCGTATTGGTTTGCCCAGCAGTCACATCGTGTTTCATAATTAAATTCTTCAAAGTCTCACATAATTCTTCTGTTGTCATTGTATCACCAGGTTTTGGTCCACCTGAAACATCTAGTCCCATGTCGAATCTTGAAACGATTAAGATATCCTAAGGAAAAGATAGCTCGCATTTTAATGTTTATAAAATTATTTTCCTTTCTCCACAATCATTGGGTCAGAGATGCAGGATTTTACTTCGGAGTCACGTGAGTGACTACGTGAAGAACCCCGTACAGCCGTTGGTGCGTCATGACGTCATACGCATTGGTGCAGTCGGCCAGTTGGAGCAGCAGCGCTCCTCCAAGTGGTAAGTTTAAAAACTCGAGGTAAGTTTTTTAAATATTTTCAGAGTTCATTTTCTGTGGCGGTTGGAGAAGTCCTCTTGAGAATGTTGCAAAAAGTGAAAAAGGTGGCGGCGAGGCGCTCCGGAGGGAAGAAGGTTGACGACCAGGAGAGTGTTGTTGGCGGAGGCCCGTCTTATGCACCTGGTCCGATGCCGGCTATACAGCCAGCGATGGCGGACCCACTGCCTTCGAGCAGTGTAGGCTTGTCAGTAGGGCAGAAGGCCACTGGCAAGTCAGAAAGGCCTGTTGACCCAGAGTCGGGCCTGGAGGTTGTACCCTCTACAGGAGAGTCCGTTTGCTCACGGCTCTCCCAGGTCGAGATTCTATTGCAAAGAATGCTCGACGGGGACCAGCTCCGAGAGGAGGAGTGGTGCCCAAGACAGGCTGTTGGAGAGCCTGAGCCAGCAGCACCTCTTACAGGGCTGCAGGAATATCCTGCCTGTGAGGAGGATGGTCCAATGGTGCAGTTTGCTGACACCGAATCTATGGTGGGGGAGAGCAGTAAGGGAGTTCAGTTGGAGGTAATTCCTAATATTGCTGGAAAATCTGCTATGCCCAGAGAGGCAGGAGAGCCGATTGGTGAAGAATTGGCTGCAGCAATTCAGTATATGCTCTCCCACCAGTTACAGGAGTTAGCCATGGATGAGACTGCAAAGAAGTATGAAGCTCCTGTTAATTGTGACCTTCTGAAAGTACCTGTGGTGAATCATCAGATTTGGACACAGTTGGGGGTGTCAGCTAGGGCTCAGGAGATGAAATTTCAAAAAGTGCTCAGATTGTTCTCGGCAGGGCTTACGGCTTTGGTGAAAATAATTGATACAGGGAAAATGTCTGAGGCCCATCAGGATGCACTGGGACTGTTTTGTAGTGCATTTTTTGAAATTAACAACATCAGAAGAGCTGCTATAAGGCCGGTGATTAATCCTAATCTGGCGGCTTTGTGCAAACCACCCAGTGTACCGCCAAGAAATCTGTTGTTTGGAGGGGATCTTGTTAAAAGAGTTAAGGAATGTCATGAGGATGTAAAAACTATGGGCCTCATCAAGACAGCTGGCAAACCAGGGAAAAGGTTTTATCCTTATCAAAGAGGTACCAGCTCGGTGGCAGGGGAAGGAACCAGCCATACAGGTCTACAATATCGGAATTGGCAGGCTGCCACCGGTATGAAGGGCAAGGTGCCTTTCTCAAGGGGCCGCGGACAACAAGGTCTACAAGGACATATGCAGGTAAGGATATGCTCTGAGTAATGCTAACACAGGTTTTACCAATTTAGTAAATAGTCTAGTGGCTGAAGTTAATCCATTAGGCAGTGCCTTAAATTGCCACAGCTGAGTCTTCCAAATAAATTTCAAATATCTTCTATCATCACCATGAATAGACACTGAGTAATATGCATCTTTCAAATCAATGCTTGCCATATACCACCCTTTGGAAAATATATGTTTGGCCGTGGAAAATGTTTCCATTTTGAAATGCCTATAACAGACAAACTTGTTCAAACCCGTTAAATCCGGGATAATTCTACATCCCCCAGTCTTTTTAGCCCTAGGAAAAATACTTGACACAAATTGAAAACTTTGATAGACTGATGTCTCAATTACCCGTTTCTTGTGTAATGAACTAATTTCTTCTTGTATGAGCACATTTTCTTCATCTGAAAATATAAGTTTCCGACTTGGAGCATATTGATTGGGTGGACTCTCATTAGAGTAAAATTGACCTTCCAATCTACCTCATTATGGCCTTTGCATTTTTTTTTCAATTTGCACATTCTCTTTTTTTTGTAATATTTTTTTATTTGAAGTAAACCGTTTACAATGTAAAGCTTACTTTATAAACTAACACCTTAATTCAATATTACTACAAATAACATATCAATACTTAATATCTTCTATTTTTTGGAAATAAAGAAAAAGATATATAAAAGAGAAAAGAAAAAAGAGTAAATAAAAAAGAATAAAAAATTCTTCCCACATACTTCAATCGTAAATAAAAAGAAAATAAAAAGGGAAAATTTGAAAAACAAAAATATTACATATATATAAACAAAAACTAAAGTCATTATACAAAATACTATTTCATTCAGAAATATCTCTAATAAATGCACAATAATATCAATTATAAGTAAGTTATTCGCATCGGATCCATAGGGTGTCCGTCGAGCCGTGATTCCAAGAATAGCTACTTTTCTAAATACTGTATATATGGAGACCATATCGATTCAAAAGAATTATACCTGTCCAAAAGGACAAATCTAATTCTTTCCAAATTCAACGTCTCCAACATCTCTGCTTTCCACATTTTAATTGTTGGAGATAATGTTCCCTTCCAAAATTTAAGTATCATTTTTTTCCCTATTATTAAACAGTAATCAAAAAAATTTCTTTGATTAACCGTGAGTACCAAATTTGGCTCCGGGATTCCGAATATTATTAATTTTGGGTCTGGGTCGAGTTCAACCTTAAGAACTTCCGAAATAACTTTAAAAATTTCAATCCAATAATAATTCAACCGTGGACACGTTACCAAACTATGTATTAAATTTGCTTCAAGATTCTTACATTTATCACAAATAGAGGAGAGACTAGGAAAAATACTTTTTAATTTGGTTTTCGAGTAGTGTAATCTATATATAACTTTAAATTGTATCAGTGTATGTCTGGCATTCAAAGAACACCAATGTATTCTTTGTAAGCATTCTTCCCAAGTTTCTTTTGTTATAGGTAATCCGATTTCATTTTCCCATGCTTGACGATATGTTTCAGTTGTTGGGTTCTCTTTATCTAAAATAATATTGTATATATAAGCTATAAGCTTATCCGTATTTGGATGTAAATTAAACAGCTCATCTAATAAGCCTGGTTCTTTTTTTTTTATAGTCTTGTGTGTTACATTTAATAAAATCTCTAATTTGTAAATACCTAAAATGGTGTTGTGAAGGTAATCCAAAAATATCTTGTAACTCTTCAAATAATAAAAAATTTCCATTTCTATAAAGGTGTCCTATCCTTTTAATTCCTAAATCCTCCCACAGTCTAAACCCCGCATCTAAGATTGAGGGTTTAAACAGTGGGTTATTCCTAATTGGTAACCTAAAAGAAAGATTATCCAGATATAGGGTCTTAACTATCTGTTTCCAAATACGCCTATTATTATGAATTATAGGGTTGTCCCTATAAGTCTTTTTTTGTACTTCCTTTGGTGCGAAAATAATCGACTCTATATTGAAAGGTAAACAGTCTTCCTTTTCCATTTTTAACCACATTGGTTCAACATCCATATTTACCCACCAAAAATTCATATTCTTAATCTGGACTGCCCAAAAGTAATATAGAAAATTTGGAAGTGCCAGCCCTCCATTTATCTTAGACTTACATAAGTGTTTTTTACTTATTCTATGACTTTTGTAATCCCAGACAAAATTATTAACTATAGTATCAATTTTTTTAAAAAAACTTTTTGGGAGAAAAAAAGGAATTGCCTGAAATAAATATAACAATTGTGGTAAAAAAATCATCTTTATAGCATTAATCCTACCGATCATAGATATAGGGAGTGTTTTCCAATATGAAATGTTTTTTTTAAGTTTCTCTAATAATTGATAATAATTAGCTTTAATTAATAATTTATAGGATTTAGACACATTGATTCCTAAATATTTAAATTTATCTGTAACTATTTTTAGTGGGTATTTTTGTAATATATTTACATTTATACCAGTTATAGGCATAATGTCACTTTTATTCCAATTAATCCTATATCCTGAAAATACGCTAAATTCATTTATAACATTAAATAACTTGGGAATACTACATTCCGGCTTAGTAATATAAATCAAAATATCATCTGCATATAAAGATATCTTATTATTTGTTGTGTCAGTATTATACCCATATATTTCGGGTTCTGATCTGATTCTTTCGGCCAGAGGTTCTATCACCAAAGCAAATAATAAAGGGGATAACGGACATCCCTGTCTGCATCCCCTAAAAAGTCTAAATTTAGGTGATAGTATTTGATTGGTTAAAATTCTTGCTGTAGGGTTAGAATATAATATTCTTACCCATTTACAAAATCCATCCCCCAATTGATACTTTTCCATTATATTAAATAAATATGACCATTCCACCTGGTCGAATGCTTTTTCAGCATCCAACGATATAACTGCTAATTCAATATCTCTCCTTCTTCTCGAGTATATAATGTTAAACAAGCGTCTAAGATTATGTGATGAATAACGTTTTGGAATAAAACCTGTTTGATCATAATGTATTATTTTGGAAATCACTAAGCTTAGCCTCCGAGACAGTACTTTAGTTAATATTTTTTGATCAGTATTTAAAAGGGCAATCGCTCGATATGATCCAGGATCTTCCAGATCCTTATCTAATTTAGGAATTAATGTAATTGTAGATTCATTTAAAGACTCTGGTAACTTTCCTAACTCATAGGTGTGTCTATACACTGTTTGTAATCTTGATGAAAGTAGATCATGAAATTTTTTATAAAATTCTGCACTCAGGCCATCGGGGCCCGCTGTTTTACCATTTTTTAACGATCCAATTGATTCTTCGATATCTATTACCGATATTTCAGCATTTAATAATTGCCTACTCTCAAAATCTAGCTTATTAAAATGACATTTTTCTAAAAATGTTTCCATTTCATCTGTTTGCCCTGTTAATTTAGATGAATAAAGATTTTGATAATATTGTAAAAATGTGTCATTAATGTCTTTTGGTATAGTCAACGTATTTCCCTGTACCGATCTAATACTATGTATAGTTTTTTCATCGTCTAATCTTCTGAGTTGTCGTGCTAATAATTTTTGAGGTTTATCACCAAATTCAAAATGAACTTGTTTAGTTTGTTGATATAGTTTTATCACTTGATCAGAGTAAATTTTATTTAATCTATATTTTAATATAGCAATTTTATTACTCAACTCTTTAGAAGGATGTATTATATTTTCACTATCTAATTGTTTTATCTCTTTTTCTAACTTTTGCTCCATTTTTCGATTTACTTTGTTAAAATGAGCTTGTGCTGATATTATTGCACCGCGCATAAATGCTTTAAATGTATCCCATAATAATAATGGGGAAGTCTCAGATTTATCGTTAGTTTCAAAAAATAATTTAATCTGTTTCTCCACATAGTTACAGCAATCTTTATCCTTTAATATCTGTGTGTTGAATCTCCAAATATTAGTTTTATTAACTATATCTTTTAATTTTATCTTAAATGTTAATGGAGCATGATCTGAGATAATAATATTATGATACTTTGCATCATACGTAAAGGGGAGTAGTTTTGAGTCGACTAAGAAATAATCTATCCTCGAGTAGGTTCCGAATACCGGCGAGAAAAATGAATATTCCCGTCCGGTTGGATTATCCAATCTCCAAATATCTTTAACATTCGATGTCTTAATAAAATAATTTATAAGCTTACTTGATTTAGAAAGAGCCTTACTTTTTGTAGAAATCTGTCCAAATAATTATCTAAAGTACAGTTTAAATCACCTCCAATTATTAAATTATATTGGGTGGATATAGGAATACTATTAAATATTTTCTTAAAAAATAGTGGATTATCAAAATTAGGTGCGTATATATTCATAAGAATTACTTTTTTTAAATATAGTTCCCCTGTAATTATTAAATATCGACCCTCCTTATCCTCTATTATCGAATTAAGTTTAAAAGGTATACCTTTACGAATAATTATTGCAACCCCTCTAGATTTGTGTATAAACGAAGAATGATATACATTTGAAATCCATTTAGCTGTTAATCTATATTGAGCATCTTTTTTAAGATGTGTTTCCTGAAGAAACGTAACTCCAGATTTCAATCTATTCAGCTGAGCTAATACCTTTCCCCTTTTAATTGGTTCATTGATTCCTTTAACATTCCAACTACAGAAGGTGATTCCATCACCCCCATTCCTTACATTCATATCTTGCATTTTATTGTTAGGGTGGCTTTTTTTGGAGTAGCCTTCTTGGCTCCTCCAGCCCGACATTACACCCCAACTTCAATCCGATGCGAATTTCCAATTCCATTAAACCATATCCATTTAATCTGATTATATAAAATAGATAGAAGTCATGATTATATAATATATAATATAAAATCAAGTATGTGTTGTACAAAAAATAATAACGAGTGTAAATATAAAAAAAGTAAAGGGTGATAAAAAGGTGATCAGAAAAAAAAGAGACTACACTTTTATAGTGTGTAGTGTGCACAGGTGAAAGCCACACTAACATGGCTACTAATCTAGCGACTTCCGTTTTCTAAAAAAAAAGATGTTAAATATTCCAGCTCTTATTTGGAATACTGTATATATTGGGGTGGGGGTGCTAACTTTATATTCTTAATAACTTTTTCTATTATTCATATTAATAGTTTTTAGTTGTTAATTTCACATTTTCTATAGCTTTAAAATTAATATTATGCATTCTGCTTGTTTTCTCTTTTTGACTCGCCCATTGTACACATTTATGGCATGATCTACCTGCGTAGTAAGCATAACAAAGTTTTTCACTGCATCATTGTCATTGTGCACATGACAATGATAAACCAATACCATCTCAACTAGCCCCACCACAGTGTTGTGGTTGTTCTGAATTGTCCAAGCTTTCTTCTTCAATGTTTCCTATCCAAAGGCCAGCAGGTTGGTTGGTGGCTGGGAAACAGAGTTAAACGATTATGAGGCATGTTAAAATCATATCCTGGGCCCACAAGCACTTCATGTATGCTCTCTCACCTTACCTATAAATATCTCAGCAGTAAACATAAGCAAGTTATAGATTCATCCTGGAAACGTATCCAAGAAACTATCAGGTTATTGAAAGTTACCTAGCAGGTTCAAGAAGGGAAGGAAACTTATAATTCTCTACATTTGAGCCATTTTCATTCCAACCACAAGCCAGTGATCCGTTGTATAAAACATCCATTCAATAGCCCTGTTTGGCATATAAGAATAAAAATAATAAAAAGTCATATGTGGAAGCTAGAATGGAGGAAGCAAAGAGGAAAAGGATACCTCAAATATGAAGAACCATCGACAGCAGGGTGCGTCCCTATGTTAATATTGACCAAATTAAAGACACTATAAAATGGAGAATTCCTGCATTTGTCAGAATTGCTCAACCTTTGTCAGTGGAACATTACAGGCTGTGGATGGCGCTGACTAGTCTGAGCCTCAGATTGACATGTAGGAGTTAAAGATACAGGTGTTCTCCTCATTTCCCCTAATTGATAATATGTATTCAAACTCTGTACATAAACTTAAATGCATTGATATGAGTGGATTGCTGCACAGGGATTGTAAATAATGTTGCAAGACAGTTACCCTGCTGTTTGTTGATTGGCCAAAGTGTTAAGCCCTGGCAGAATTGTTTTGAGTTCCAGGGTAAATGTTGCATTATTCAGTGAACTTGCTTCCTTCCAGAAGCTTCTGTAAGAAACTTTGTTTTAGATGCTCTGTGATTGGATTGGGGAACTGTCAATAATGTATTGATGTAATTAATACGTTTGATTGGATTGTAAGGGGACTACCCCTATGTAGTTCGGCCCTTCAAGGTTTGTGGACCTATCCAAGGTAGCCCCATTTTAGATTGATGTTGATCTTCTGGAAGGGTGCTTGGGACGGTGTGACCTTTTGGGCAGTGTCTGCTTGCATGAGGCCGAAGGGCTTTGGCAGGCTGAGACAAGGATTGAACCCATGGTGGTTTAGGTATCATATAGGGGAATTTGCTGTTAATTCTCAAAATAAAGTTTAGTTGGTCCAGTGCTTGAGTTAGTGTTTTTTACTGAACTAGACGAGCGGGGTAAGCTTTAGAAGAGCATATTTACACCTACAATTTTGTTGCCTGTGTGGAAGGAACATTTATGTCCACTTGGTCTGTTCAGCTATCTCCTTACATGTCACAACACTATAGAATAAAACTCACGGTCTTGCTTGAGAATGAGTTATGAACAACAAAATACAAAACTCCAAACGAAAACAGTCGTCTGGGAAAAGATGGTCATCATCAGCTTTGGGGAGAGCAACAGGAGAGCAAAAAGTCCCAATCCTGTCTGCATCGAGGAATTAGTTTGTTTTACATTTCTGCCTCAGTCCTATGGTGTGAATCAATTGCCGGTATCAGCAAAAGGAATGATCTGCATCTCTGCATCTGGCTATGTGCTGATTTGAAGCCTATTACCTCATGTTGCTGAGTTAAGTGTGTGTCAGGCCCTGAGGGTGCTGTTGAAGGTGGGCATGACAATACAGGCTGCTGACTCTTATTCACTTTGACACCACATCTTTCATGCATAACCATGTAGAACATGATACACGGCGTTAGAGTGCTGTTGAAATACCATTCAGATTCAAGGTTAGCCAGACCTTCACACATCACTTTCAAGTACACATCAAATGTCAAAGGTACTGCTTGGATTGAAAGCCTTGATGTGTACTGTTCCTCTGACCAGTGTCCTCTTGTCTATCATCAAAGATGTGCAGGCAGTACATCTGAGTGAACATCCTCTGATCCAAACTCTTTTGCTAGGCATTGGGAGAATCGGAGAGTTAATTACCACTAAAACAGGTCCTTCGGCCCGTCAATTCCAGGGTAAGCATCAAGAAACAATTTATGCCAATCCCATTTTGTACCTCCCTCATTCCCATCAACTCCCCCCAGATTCTACCACTTAACTAAACACTGGGGACAATTAATCTACCAACCTGCACATCACTGGGATGTTGGAGGGTAAATTAATGCCTGGGGGAAACCGGTGCGGTCACAGGGAGAAGGTGAAAATCCCACACTGACAGCACCAAGGTGACCATTGAACCCAGGTCAGGGGAGGTATGAGGCCGCAGCTCTAACAGCTGCAAAACTGTGTAATTCACTTATTCATTTATTGGTGTTCTTGTCCTGCCACCATTGTAAGATGTTTCTGGCTCTTGTACAATGACAGTTTCCAGAACAGATCAGAATCTTGAAACAAACACTTAGAAACGAGGAGGATGAAGATACATCCCGAGGGTACTCAGGGTCAGATTATTCCTCTCAAAGAAAATTAAAATACTGCAGATAATGGATGTGTGAAATCTTTGCGGAGTGAGGTAATTCAATCTTTAAAAACATTGAACTTTCATCAATGAACTGATGCCAATGTTTGGCACTGTTTGATTGGCGCAGCGGTAGAGTTGATGCCTCATAGCCGCGGATACTCGGGTTCAATCCTGACTATGGGTGTTGTACGGAGTTTGTACATTCTCCCCATGACCTGTATGAGTTTTCTCCAAGATTTTCGGTTTCCTCCCACATGCCAAAGACGTACGGGTTTGTAGGTTATTTGGCTCGGTATAAATGTAAATTGTCCCTCGTGTGTAGGATAGTAGTAATGTGTGGGGATCGCTGGTCGGCATGGACTTGGTGGGATGAAGGACTCTGTTTTTCAGTGTTTTTGTGCTGTATCTCTAAACTAAACTAAATTGATTTTCAAATGGTGAAACTAGCTCTAGTAGAGTCTCATGTTATCTGACTAACATCACTGGACATTTGTTCCAATATGATGATATATCTGAGGAGAGATTTTCCAATGGCCACCAGTATGTAGTAACAGGATTTCGCTTGAAAATTTGATGTTGATTATATCATAACCTGTATCACACTGGGTTTTGTTGGAACAGTGCAGAAGGACAAAGAAAGATAAATGAGAATTGAGGTGTCAGGCAACTGGAAGCTTTTCCTGTTTGTGTCCGAATTATATTTAGTTGTGAAGCATTTTGTGATAATCTGAGGTCACCGAAGGCGCTATATAAATGTTTTTTTGTCGGAACACACACCCAAGAAGTTTCAGGCAGTGTTTTTCTTGTTTCCCAATGGAATACATTTTTTTGCTGTGCACAATCATGAACAGGAGCAAGCTAGTCTGATTTTCTTATGTTTCTTGAGAAATATTAAGACCAAGCTGTATCTCATTCTTGTATTTAGACTTTTAGAACAGATGTTTTTTCCTCAGTACTTTGCTATTGTTCACACTTACCTGCCTGTCCCGGCAGCGGCTAACCTCACGAGCTATGGAAAAGCCTGTGGTTCTCACATTGGCCTCATCAGCCACCTCAAAAGCCGCACGAATGGAGTGGAAGCAAGCCTTCTTCCGCCTTGACAGACTGATCCAGAAGATATAGTTGTGGTTTTGAGGAACTGAATGACATATCTGTGAAAATATTGGTGAATGTTTTAGAATCAATTAACTGTGTGATTATCACAAGCAGACATTGCAAAAGTAAAACCCTGTTCCAACTGCCAGAGAACAGAAACTAATTAATTGTGTTTAAGTGCAGTCAAGGATTATGGATGGAAGTTGCTGTTCAAGTGAGTTACTAGATAACACAAATTACTGCTGGCAAGCAGCTTCTCAGATGTTAAGCAGGGTATTTTTACACCGTATTTTAATGGCGTACCATATCAAACAACATTTGTCAACAAGCCACACATTAACCATATAACCATATAACAATTACAGCACGGAAACAGGCCCTCTCGGCCCTTCCAGTCCGTGCCGAACATTTATTTTCCCCTAGTCCCATCTACCTGCACTCAGACCATACCCCTCCATACCCTTCCCATCCATATACTAGCAATGTTACAAAATTTTGAGATTTAAAAACTCAAGTCTGCAATTTATCCCATCAGATAAAGCATAAAAAGAAGTTTAATTTGACACCTAATTCACTTTCATATCTTCAGTATTAAAAAAAGTTATGGCCATTTTCATACTCGGAAATTAGCATCTTGTTCCCCATTGCCTTTCAATTGACTTAACTCAAAAGCTGTGATCTAGAACAGTCAAAAGCCCATAACTTTCTTAAAGATTAAGAGAACTCAATGAAATAGATTGAAGTATTCTGAAACAAATAGGAAACAATCTTACTTGGATGACCTGAAATTAAAGCATATAATTAGTTAGTTATCTAATTGTAGCTAATTACAAAATTCAATTTCTAGATCTAAACATCTATCCATTTCTTAAGAAAAGATAAACTTTTTTAAATTGCCTAAGTGTCCAAATAACATTCACACAATAATCCACAATATAACATGATTTTTAAATCTCATTTTCATGAATTTATAGGCCAAATGGAAGGAATTTAGTGTTTAATGCCTGTAAATTAATGGCCATTTAAATCAACTAGCGAGTGGGTTTTAGTGGAATGCGGTGGATTGGAACGTTGCGGTTTGCGGTGAAGTTGGTATGAAAAATACAGCCGGTTCATACATTTTTTTGTTGTCCCCTTTTTGCAACATGAAAATGTGATTAAAGCCTTCCTAAAAACCAAGTTTTAATGTAAAAATAAACTGTGCAATTTATTTTCTCCCCTACGTTAGGTCCGTTCTGTTGTCGACGTTCAGAGTTTTAGAAGATGATTTTTAAACTACTCTAGTTAATAAATAATCTAGCATAGTTTAAAAATACCTTTATGAATGAAATGTCGGAGCGATTTCTCTTTAGCCACGAAATCGCCCGACATGAATCGATTTGGACTTAGGGAAAAACAGCATTTTAAACACGCCCTCCTCTGAAAGGCGCCAAAGTCACGCACACAGGGAGCGGCAGAACTGCAGCGCTGCTAAAGGTAGGTATTGTAACATACCTACATATACCTATCCACTTTACTTTTAAATGTTAAAATCGATCCTGCCTCCACCACTTCTGCTGGAAGCTCATTCCACACAGCCACCACTCTCTGAGTAAAGAAGTTCCCCCTCATGTTACCCCTAAACTTCTGTCCCTTCATTCTCATGTCATGCCCTCTTGTTTGAATCTTCCCTACCCTCAATGGGAAAAGCTTATCCATATCAAGATGATATTGACCAAATGTTTGTGCAAAGTGGTAGGATTCAAAGAGCCTTCTTTGCAATTTTGTTGCCATACAAGATACATTTATTTGTCACATGTACCAATTGATACAGTGAAATATGTTGTCACCATACAGCCATACAAATAATAAAGAGCACAGAACACGATAGGCTTTAACACAGACATCCCCACACAGTGGAATCAAAATTTCCCACTGTGAGGGAAAGCTCTAAAATTCAGTCGTCCTCCTCCGTTGTCCTCTGTTGCTCACCCGTGGTCAGGGAGGCTCCCGAACCCCTCGTAGTCGCCGCCACGGGTGGCCCGATGTCAGGCCCTCAAGCCGGGATGATGGAACTCCGACGTCAGAAAGGGAGAAGCACCTCAATGGCTTGGACATCCGAATCGGCCGCTTCCTACCAGAGCCTGCGGCTTCCGAAGTCCACAAGCCTTGCTGGTCGGAGATTCAATGATGGCGGCCCACTGTAAAGGGTCCCAGGACTCCTCGATGTTGGTCAGCGTCGCCTGCGCTGGAAGGAGGGAGAAAGCAAGGAGGGGAGGGAGGGGGGGGGGGAGAGGAAAGGAAAGGAAGAGGTGGAGACAATAGGCTGTGGGAGAGCTGGGAAGGGGACGGGAAGGAGGGAGAAAGCAAGGACTACCTGAAATTGGAGAAGTCAATGGTCATACTGCTGGGGTGTAAACTACCCAAGCAAAATATGAAATGCTGCGCCTCCAATTTGCGGTGGGACTCACTCTGGCCATGGAGGAGGCCCAGGACAGAAAGGTCCAATTCAGAATGCGAGGGGGAGTTGAAGTGCTGAGCCACCAGGAGATCAGGTTGGTTATTGCGAACTGAGTGGAGTTGTTGGGCGAAGCGATCACCAAGCCTGGGCTTGGTCTCATCGATGTAGAACAGTTGACACCTGGAACAGCGGATGCAATAGATGAAGTTGGAGGAGGTACAGGTGAACCTCTGCCTCACCTGGAAAGACTGCTTGGGTCCTTGGATGGAGTCGAGGGGGGAGGTAAAGTGACAAGTGTAGCATTTCCTGTGGTTGTTAAAGGATAAATATTGGTTCTTTTCACTTCTGTTCTTTTCAAATAGCACCAAATAGAATGTTAACAGGGCAAAGATTCAAAGTTTGATCCAAAAGATAAAAAATCCTCAGTCCCTCATTGAATGGGCTCCTTGAATGTGCTCCCACAGGATTAACAGCAGGATGTGTTCAATCGAATGGACTTAAATGGTATGGATTGAAGAGGTACTGTGGACCAAATTGCAATTTTCAGCTAAAGAATTAAAAAAACTCTTCTATAAGAAAAGCTCTTATTTAATTGCCATTGATCGTAATCAATAAAGAACAGTTTCTATATCCAACACAAGTGAATCTGCACTGATTAGTTTAAACTTGGGGAGTGATTTAAAAATCTTCGCCAGCATGTTTCTCGATCAATTTGTCATCATCATTCAGATGTCTGATGATGTAGAACTGAAAACACTACACTAACATTGTTCATTCTATTACATTGCCTTGCCTGCATAAACAAGGTAATTCACACCTCGTTGGAGCGTACACTCCTTACCAATCTCCTCTCACTTTAGATTGTCTCACCTGATCAACATATCTTTTGATACCATTCCCCTTATGTACCTCTCTAACTTCCCTGTGAAGGCATTTATGCAACGTGGTATCATGTACGACATTGCAACTGCACTTTGAATAAACTAGTTCCTCCTGATCCTTATTGGATTTATTGGTGACTATTTATTTGAGACTGCAGATCAATTCATGTTGCTTCCTCTATATAACCTGGAAACGTATCCAATGACCGATACTGCATAAAAGATAACTGGGTTTTCAATTGGAAAAGACAGATCACCAGCACAGTTGTTCACCGGAAGGAGATTTTGCCTCGGGGGATGGATTGAATGTTTGATTCCTTGAAGCATTTCCCTCCCTTACTGTGTAGCTATGCAACTGAATAAAAATGTTATGATTTCCATTTTTGACTTGGCAGGTATAAAATGGTCAGGACAGGAGGAGTGGGTTCAATCCATCATGGTTTTGCTGCTCTTCTACAAAACTTCCACTGTTTGCTCTTTCCTCTGCTGGTTGTTCCATTTATCAGAAGCAGGGAATGTTTGATAAATAAACAACCGAGTGTCATACCTCCCTTTTCTTTATTCTACCTTACTTGAGTGATCCTTAGTTTCATAAATCCTATATATCTTTAAAATTTCACTTGTTTACACTCCTTTCCTTATTCTCCAAACCAAATAAAATTATTTTCGTAGTTCTCTGCATTACATTTCCTCTTGCACATTCAATTTAAATCTCAAACTCAAAACTGAAATACTTATCTCTTTCTACTTTTTTTTGCACGATTGGTCTTTTTCTTGAATTACGAATAGTGAACAAGATCCGAAACAACGCCTCATTATACTTTCACAAATGTTCCTCCCTCCTCACCCCTTCTACGACACACTGGTCAACCTGAGGAGCACCTTCAGCACCAGACTGATCGCACCAAGGTGCAGCACAGAATGCCACAGGAGATCCTTTTTCTCTGTGGCTATCAAACTGTACCACTCCTCCTACTTCTGTCATGGGGTAGACCGAGTCCTCATCCTGGACTCGATAATTGAATTTCACATTTGTGCAATATTCCATATGTGCTGTGCAATAACTGGTCATTTAAATTTCATTTTTATTATACTGCATATGACACTTTCAATGCCTTGTAACTGTATCTTTTGACTGGTGGCAGACCAATTTCACTCTGGGATAAATAAAGTTGTATCATATCATATCGTAGGATATCTGAAGTCAATTGTATTGTGATTTCAGATGAGCTCAGTAAGTCTATGCACAACACGTTCTCCAGAAAATGTTTACATAAATTTAAAGCTTGTTTCTCCTTATCTGCTATTTGCTTAGATACTCTTTGAATTTCTTTTACTTACTTCAATTGTTAAAATGTTAAAGAAGTTTTTAATTTCAACCTCCACCATTAAGTATAGTTTTCTGAGCTAAACACAAAGTGCTGGAGGAACACAATGGGTCAGACAGCATCAGTGGAGTCGATGGACAGACAATTTTTCAGGTCGGGACCTTCTTCAGACCTTTTGGGTCGGAACCCTTCTTCTGTGCATTCCCTCCACAGATGCTGCCTAACCAACTGAGTTTCTCCAGCACCTTTGCTCAAGATTCCAGCATCTGCAGTTACTTGCGTCTCCATTGTAGATTCCTCTTCTTTGAGTGGGTGGAAATCCCGCTGTGTCAGGTATTACACAATCAGAAGTCTTTACCACAGGGGCAAGGGGCAATAGAAATTTAACTTGCTTGATGAATGTGGTTATTGGGTCATACAGTACATCATTTTTTGTGCACATGGTTACAGTTACTAATTATTTGAGGAATTAGTGAATAATAACACAAGGAAATAAACACTGTGGAAATATTACCCAACAACATTTTGTGAAGTTACTTTGATTTTCACCTCAGCCCTCCCCACTATTCCAAACAAAAATTGCCTCAGCTGCTGCATTCTGTTTACTAGCAGGGTATATATAATCTTCATGCTAATTCATAATAGTAAAATACAAGGTAGGCATCCCCACTTTTTAAAGTTTTCATCAAACTCTGAGTTGGCTGTAAACTAGTGAGAGG
Source organism: Raja brachyura (assembly GCA_963514005.1). The sequence goes on from OY740785.1 coordinate 104,690,835, forward strand.
TCAATACTCTAGCACATGATCTGGGGTTACCCTTCTAACATTCTCATATCTAAATAGTCTGTTCAGCATCTGTACTCCCAATCCCACTCATGCCTCCAGGTTTTAATCAATCACCTCATAATAGCCTTTGAGTCAAAAAGCTTTGTTCCATCTTAATTTACTCTGTTTCATTGATTACCTTGCCTGTGGTTTTGAGCCCTCTCCTGTCAAAGCTGGAAATTTAGAAGCAAGTATATCCTCGTTTATAATAATAACGGTTAGAGAGGGTGTAGCTGATATATTTTTCTCTGTGATATTTTGATTTCCAGAGTGCAACAACACTTATTTTAAAAACAGTGTCTAGCTCTTTTTGATTTGTTAAGGATATATAATGCGCATGAGACTGAATTGTTCCAAATAAAAAATTCATAGGTGCTGACATTAATTACATTAAAAATTACATGCATAGCATTTGTTTTCTCATTCTCGATATTCTCGCTTTTTTTAGAAAAGAAAGAATAGCTAAGAAAAGAATCATCGCAATACCCTTGTGTGGTTGACAATAACCTGAAATCATGCTAATCTCTGACACAGCGGGATTTTGATAGCTCCGTAAAAAAACGAACATCATTGCTTCAGGCAAGGTGACAGTGATAATTACTTGCTATAATTCAACTTTAATACCTGAATGCCAGAGAAGGAATTACATTACGTGTCCTTGCACAGAAATTCTCATCACTGGTGTCATCCTTCCCAATGGAAATGGTTTTTTTTAAGCTACTAAGGTTCAAAAATAGTTAAGATCATTTGAATGCTGAGATAAATAATGTTTGTGCAAGTAAATGTTTAGACTTAACTGAAAGGTAGCTATCCAGATCAGCATGACTTATCACCTCGGTCATGGTGAGGGAATGAGAGGGGCTGGATGGATTTTTTATCTACTTCTGAAGGGCTCATTTTCTCCAGGCTCTCCCTGCCAGATGAACAGATGATCGCCAACATGAATACAAGGTATCACTAACGGCAATTTAGGGAATCTAATTATCTAGAAATGTTGAAAATATCCCTTCCATACCTGAACTTGCATACCCATTCTGAATTCTGTGCACATTCAGAGCTATCAAGGTAGCTGAGTGTCAACCGGACAGCAGTGAAGTTATTGTGCCACACGCCCGATACAGATATGGATCCCAGGTAGGCAACGGAGAATCTCTTTTTGGGTGGTAGTTGTTTGGACTGGATCTCACAATTTATGCACACACAGTCAGCGCTGATTTCGTTGAGCAGCTTACAATCTAGCAGTATGGAAATTCATTTCTATAATTTAAATTAACTCCTACATCTCCTCCCCTCGCTCCTCCCCCTCCCTAGTCATCCTAACAGTTCCATAGTTTGCATCCTCATATCCGCCATGTTATCACCATTGTGGCCCCACCCTTCTTAAGGAAATCTGTTGCCAGCCCTGACCTTTTTCTAGCCTTTTCCTGCCTGCAGTTGATACCCCCCGCCCACATCTACTTTCAGTTTGAAGAAGGGTTCCAACCCTAAATGTCACCTATCACTTTTATTGAGAGATGCTGCCTGACCTGCTGAGTTAATCCAGCATGTTGTGTCTATCTGCTGGCTTCATAGGTCTGCAGGGCTGCCAACATTGGGTGGGAGTTGAGAGTGAGGAATTGTGAGCGAGTGCAGTGACCGAGGTGGGGGGGGGGGGGGGGGGAAGAGGGGTGGGGGGTTGAGGGTGTGGGAGGAGGGTGTCCCCCCCTCCCACGGTAGGAACCTTCTGCATTTTTCAGCTTGAAATTGTGCAACCTGGTGCATACTGTAGCAAGTCTTTTCACTTCAGGGGCTGTCCCACTGCGACGACCTAATCTGTGAGTTTAGATGAGTTTGCCCTCGACTCAAACTCTCAGCATGGTCGACACGTGGTCCTAGGAGTTCCTATGAGGTCACTGGAACTCTCCTTCATGCTTGATGAAAGTTCTCGCGGCCTCAGCTAGGTCACGGAAATGTTTTCAGCATGTTGGAAAATGTTCCGCAAGTAAAAATTGGTCGGCATGGTTCTTTTTAGCTTGTACTGCAGTGGAGTGGGGTCACTATATAGTTACAGGCAGTCGAGGGCAGCCGTAGGCAATCTCCTTCGCTAAATAGTGTGCGGTCAGTTTAAGCCAATCAAGTTGCTCATTCTTTACGGAAAACCCGCCAACAAAAATCTACTATTGGTGAGTGTGACTTTATTTATTTATGTATATTAAAAAAAATGTGTTTTGAGCGTGAGAAATTCTTTCATCAATGTGAGAGCGTGAGAATTTCATGAAATGTGTGACTCTCACGCTCAATGCGTGACTCTCACACATAATGCGTGAGAGTTGGCAGCCCTGGATCTGCCCCTATGCGAAATACTGAGGTCGGCAATAGCTGCTCAGATTCGCCACTGATGTGCAGGCAAAAGGAATTTGATAGACTAGCATCATGGTTGACACAGACATGGTGGGGTGAAGGGCCTGTTCCTACGCTGCACTGTTCTGTGTTCTACTGTTTGGTGATCTCATTAGAATTGTACAGAATGGTTGTGGGGCTGGCAGGATAGAAGCAGTGATATTTTCCCTGGCTGAAGTCTTGACAACTAAGTGTCACAGTCTCAAAGTGTCAGCCATTCAGGATAGAGATTAGAAACATAGACAATAGGTGCAGGAGGAGGGCATTCGACCCTTTGAGCCAGCACTGCCATTCATTGTGATCATGGCTGATCGTCCCCAATCAATAACCCGTGCCTGCCTTCTCCTCATATCCCTTGATTCCACCAGCCCCTGGAGCTCTATCTAACTCTCTCTTAAATCCATCCAGAGATTTGGCCTCCATTGCCCTCTGTAGCAGGAAATTCCACAAATTCACAACACTCTGGGTGAAAATTGTTTTTCTCACCTCAGTCCTAAATGGCCTCCCCTTTATTCTAATACTATGGCCCCTGGTTATGGACACACCCAACATTGAGAACATTTTTCCTGCATCTAGCCTGTCCAGTCCTTTTATAATTTTATATGTTTCTATGTTCCCCCCTCATCCTTCTAAACTCCAATGAATGCAAGCCTAGTCGTTTCAATGTTTCCTCATATGACAGTGCCGCCATCCCAGGGATCAATCTCGTGAACCTACGCTGCACTACCTCAATCACAAGGATGTCTTTCCCCAAATTAGGAGACTAAAACTGTACACAATACTCCAGATGTAGTCTCACCAGAACTCTATACAACTGCAGAAGAACCTCTTTACTCCTGTACTGAAATCCTCTTGTTATGAAGGCCAACATTCCAATAGCCTTCTTCACTGCCTGCTGTACCTGCACGCCAACTTTCAGTGATCGGTGTACAAGGACGCCCAGGTCTCGCTATACCTCCTTACCTAACCTAACCCCATTGAGATAAAAATCTGCCCCCTTGTTTTTGCCGCCAAAGTGGATAACCTCACATTTATCGATATTATACTGCATCTGCCCACTCACTCAACCTGTCCAGGTCACCCTGCAACCTCCTAACATCCTCTTCACAGTTCACACTGCCACTCAGCTTTGTGTCATCCGCAAACTTGCTAGTGTTGCTCTTAATTCCCTCTTCAAAAAATCATTAGTATATATGGTAAACAGTTGCGGCCCCAACACCGAGCCTTGCGGCACTCCACTCGCCACTGCCTGCAATTCTGAAAATGACCCGTTCACTCCTACTCTTTGCTTCCTGTCTACCAACCAATTTTCTATCCATGTCAACACCCTACTCCCAATACCATGTGCTCTAATTTTAGTCACCAGTCTCCTGTGCGGGACCTTATCAAAGGCTTTCTGAAAGTCTAGATACACTACATTCACTGGCTCCCCTTCATCCATTTTACTTGTCACATGCTCAAATAATTCCAGAAGATTAGTCAAGCATGATTTCCCTTTCATAAATCCATGCTGACTTGCACTAATCCTTTTACTGCTATCCAAATGCCCCATTATTACCTCTTTAATAATTGACTCCAGCATCTTTCCCACCACCGAAGTCAGGCTAACTGGTCTGTGATTCCCCGTTTCCTCTCGCACTCCTTTCTTCATCCAGAGAGTGGTGAATTTTTAGAATTCTCTGCCCAGGCGGGGGCAGAAGGTTTTGGTTGAGTTTATTATTGTCACATGTACCGTGGTACAATAAAAAAAGTCAATTTGAATGGTATCCAATCAAATCAGATAATATTATAACATGATATAATATCATATCGTACACAATCAAGCCAAATTCAAGAGGCATATGTACAATGAAGTTAAGTTAACTTTATTTGTCACATACACATACAAGATGTACAGTGAAATGAAAATGGCAGTGCTTGTGGAATTATGTAAAACAACAGAACAAAACAGAATAGAGCCAGTATTTACATTTAAAAAAGACACAACAGTAATTATGCCCTGCTGAGATCAGTTTACGGTCCTGATGGCCTGTGTGAAGAAAATCGGTCTCATCCTCTATTTTTGCAGCGTTACAGCTGGAACAGTCCATTGCTGAGGTGGTAGGGGTCCTTCATGATCTTGCTGGCTCTGGATCTGCACCTCCTGGTGTATAGGTCCTACAGGATGGGATGGGGGGTGGGTGTAGTTCCCATGGTGCGTTCGGTTAGACACAGTATTCTCTGCAGAGCCTTCCTGTATTGGGCAAAGCTATTGTCAAGCCAGATAGATGTTTCCGCTCAGGATACTTTCTACAGCACCAGAGTAGAAGGATTGAAGGATCATCTGAGAGACTCTGAATTTCCTCAGCTGCCTGAGGAGGTAAAGGCGCTGCCTTGCTTTTCTCACCAGGGAAAGATGCAACATGGGGCATTTGGATAGCAGTAAAAGAATTAGTCCAAGTCAACATGGATTTACGAAAGGGAAATCATGCTTGACTAATATTCTGGAATTTTTTGAGGACGTGACAAGTAAAATGGATGAAGGGGTGCCAGTGGATGTAGTGTATTCAGACTTTCAGAAAGCCTTTGATAAGGTTTCAAGAAGACAGAAGACTGGTGGCTAAAATTAGAGCACATGGTATTGGGGGTAGGGTGTTGACATGGATAGTAAATTGGTTGGCAGACCGGAAGCAAAGAGTAGGAGTGAACGGGCCCTATTCAGAATGGCAGGCAGTGGCGAGTGGAGTGCTGCAAGGCGCCATGATGGGGCCGCAACTACTTACCATATATTAACGATTTGGAAGAGGGAATTAGGAGCAACACTAGCAAGTTTGCAGATAACACAAAGCTGGGTGGCAGTGTGAACTGTGAAGAGGATGTTAGGAGGTTGCAGTGTGACCTGGACAGGTTGAGTGAGTGGGCAGATGTGTGGCGGATGCAGTATAATATAGATAAATGTGAGGTTATCCACTTTGGCGGCAAAAACAAGAGGGCATATTATTATCTCAATGGGGTTAGGTTAGGTAAGGGGGAGGTGCAGTGAGACTTGGGCGTCCTTGTACACCGATCACTGAAAGTTGGAGTACAGGTACAGCAGGCAGTGAGGAAAGCTAATGGAATGTTGGCCTTCATAACAAGAGGATTTCAGTATAGGTGTAAAGAGGTTCTTCTGCAGTTGTATAGGGCTCTGGTGAGACCACATCTGGAGTATTGTGTACAGTTTTGGTCTAATTTGAGGAAGGACATCCTTGTGATTGAGGCAGTGCAGCGTAGGTTCAAGAGATTGATCCCTTGGATTGCGGGACTGTGATATGAGGAAACATTGAAAAGACTAGGCTTGCATTCACTGGAGTTTAGAAGCATGAGGGAGGATCTTATAGAAACATATAAAATTATAAAAGGACTGGACAAGCTAGATGCAGGAAAAATGTTCCCAATGTTGTGCGAGTCCAGAACCAGGGGCCACAGTCGTAGATTAAAGGGAAGGTCATTTAAGACTGAGGTGAGAAAAACTTTTTCACCCAGAGAGTTATGAGTTTATGGAATTCCCTGCCACAGAGGGCAGTGGAGGCCAAGTCACTGAATGGATTTAAGAGAGAGTTAAATAGAGCTCTAGGGGCTAGTGGAGTCAAGGGATATGGGGAGAAGGCAGACACGGGTTATTGATAGGGGACGATCAGCCATGATCATAATGAATGGCGGTGCTGGCCCGAAGGGCCAAATGGCCTCCTCCTGCATCTATTTTCTATGTTTCAATGTAACATGCAGAGCAAAGTTCTCTGAAGGATGAGTCATTGAGTATATTCGAGAGATTGATAGATTTTTATATATTAAGGCAGTGATTCTCAAAGTTTTGATACCCATTATAGATTGGTTATTGAATGTGAACCAATCATACTAGAGTGGCATCATTAACCCCACCTTACTCTATGTTTTATATTCACACCCACTTCCGTCATTAAGTAGTCTTGGAAGCTGTAGTGATGAATTAACAACTAACAACCTGCTGTACCGCTATACTATGTGCTACATTTAAAGATTACTTTACACTCCAGAGCTGTGTAACGTACTCATTTACATGGTGTCAGAAATGGGATTCGAACCCATGCCTCCATCGTTCTCCGATGTCTGAATCGAAGATGAGCTGCGCTGGCTTGCGGTATGAGTGAGCTATAGTGATACAAATGAAACAGATAAAACACAAATAAAACCCGATATACGGACGCAGTGGGTTACTTCTCGTTGACTGACAGGTCAGCATTGAATCTGCACCTGTTGCAACAAGACCAAACATTTCCAGACACACAGGACCAGCTCGAAGCTGCTCACGAGGACGATCCAATTAGCGCATATGAGGACTCCACTGTGCTTGCACACCTACACTCAGCTGGTATGCTTTTGGATCAATCTGTATCAATGTTAATTAACAATAAGCCTGTGAAGGCCAAATTGGATACTGGTGCCGTGTGAATGTAATGCCTCTGCATGTCTACAACAAGATAAGAAATAATGAGGTCTTGACTAGAGACAGCTCTACCTTACATGCTTGTGGGGGGGGGGGGGGGGGAGGGGAGAGGTCTTGCATCCCCTTGGAAGAACTACCTTTAAATGTGTGCTGCAAAACACCACAGGAATTCTGACTTTCTATCTCCTAAAATCGGACTCCTCTGGGCATTCATGCGTGCCAAGACCTAGGGCCAGTCTCCTTCGACTGCTTATTCCACAACTTATTTTTATCTGAGGACCCGATAAAAAGATATCCTGATCAATTCAATGGTAAACTGGGCAAGCTGCCTGCGACTTGCAAGATCGCCGTCGACCCAGCCGATCGTGCCCCCCACCATATGCCACATGCCATGCGGGACCCTTCATAAATTTTCATAAGCACCTTGAACCCCTCGTTAAATACAATTGCATTTCATTGTAAAAGTAGATTAAAATTGCATACATTTTTATTTTGGATTAAGGGTGTGCATGTAAACAAAAGTTTTATATAATATAATGTCACACCCACACACTCACCCACCCACTCACAGAGGTGTGAGAAAGTAGTGATGAGGTAAAAATTCTTCTTAAAATAAGTAAACTGCTTCTAATTCTTATCTTGTTTCTGTGATGAAGTATATCTCAATGTCTCACCATACATCCAGTGCTTTTTTAGTGACAGTACATGCTAATATTGCATACTTCTAAAAAAATAATTACTATATTGATGTACAGTAGGCAATAGTGTCACATGAACTGTTATATGCTACCAGCAAATGTTTATCTACAAAATAATCAATGCCTATATCTAATTTAAAGTTCATGTCTCATTGTTTTAGTTTTCCCTCCTCAGAACAAAACATTTATTTCCAGTTTTCCAATCAAATCCTGTTAACTTGTTGAGCATTCCATTCAGGTCATTCAGTTCAACTCAGTTCTCATTGAACTGAATTGAATTGAAAGAACATGCAAACTCCACACAGGTGGCCAAAGTCAGGATCGAGCCCATAGCTCTGGCTCCGTGGGGCAGCAGCTCTACCAACTGCACCACTCAGGAAGTTTATGCAAACTATGCTGCCCTGGGGTGTTTATGCAAACTAATCTCAAATGTCTACTCTTGCCCCTGGTATCAACTTGCCAAAACTACAGTCTCTCTGACACCACCCAATTGAGCCTGAAGCTTTGTCCTTTAATCATTTGTGCATCTTTATGTGAAATGTAACTAATGAATTATTTATGAAAGAAAATAATCTTTGGTAATGTGAGAAATAATTTAATTTCATTTTTGAGCCAAAAAGTGACATAGATTTCAGTAAAATGCAAGAAAGACAACCATTTACCACATGGCAGGGCTTCCATGTGGAGGATTAAACTCCAGCAAAATCCCCATTCCACCACATGTATATTAAAACTGGTAGTTCAAATCCTCACAAATAAAAGGATAAATAAATCATTTACTCAAATTTCATAAAAAACAAAAAGATGCACTACATTTTACAAGGACCCATGAGAGGTGCTGTTGCAAAACAAGCACAATTTCGTGGCAGATTCAGCAAATGACCACAGAAGACTTTCCTTGTGCACAGATTTCAATTGCACCCAATGTGGATGTGAAGCTTGCACTTGATGTATCACAAAATAAAACTCCCAGCTTACATGCAGAATCTGGAGCATGAGGATCCAGTACAGAAAACATTCCCCCAATCCACGGAGAGGATAGTGGAACCAGCATCTCCACTGCAGATTGGCTTCAGTCGTATCAAAGCCCAAGTCACATTCAGCCAACTTGAATGGGAAGGGCACAGCAAACATGGCCCTGCAGCCAGCTTCCAGAAATAGTCACTCTACTCCAATCTGTCAGTACAAAAGGCTTTCAGGGAGACTGAAACATTGCTTAACATAATATGCCTGCAGTAACAATTCCATCAGTAGGAAGTCACTTAACTTGTGGAAATGTCCATGGTATGAAATGTTTCCAAGGAAGAAAGATGAAGGGGAAAATAGACTAGGTTTATATACTCTTGACTCGATATATCATTTTCAATAGGCAATAGACAATAGACAATAGATGCAGGAGTAGGCCATTCAGCCCTTTGAGTCAGCACCACCATTCAATGTGGTCATCCCCAATCAGTACTCCGTTTTCATGACACTAAATGCTTTTACAACAAAAATGTTTGCAGTGATTAGAAAACATGGCAGCCAATTTAATATCTCACGAAACACCAGACAGTGCAGAAATAAATGACAATTTTGGCTCTTCTTTATAAGCTCTTCTTTGAGTGATGTGGAATGAACATATAGTTGAGATTTGCCACATCAACAACCTTCCACTCAATATCAACAAGTCCAAGGAACTAATCATTGACCTTAGAAATGGGAAGTTGGAGATCATGTGTCTGTTTCAATTGATTGCTCAGTGGTGGAGAGAGCCAGCTGCTTCAAATTCCACGGCCCTGGATATCTCAGACGGCCTGTCCTGGGTCCAGCATTTGGATGGAATCAAGAAGGAGGCACATCAGCAGCTCTGTTTCTTTAGAGGTTTAAAGAGATTTGGCATGTCATTGAACACTCAAACAATCTTCTACAGATATACTATACAAAGTATCCTGACTGGTTGCATTAAGGCTTGGCATAGCAATTCCGCTGGACAGGTATGTAAGGTGCCACAGTATATGGTGGATTCAGTCTGGTTCATCATGGGCACAGACTTTCCCACCATCGAAAGCAGCTACAGGAGAAGCTGCTTCAAGAAGCAGGCATCTATCATCAGGTTTCCCCACCATCTGACCATGCTCACTCCTCAAAGTTGCGATTGGGCAGAAGGTGCAGAAGTCTGAAGTCCCACATAAACAGGTTCAGGAATAACTACCTTCCTACAAATGATCAAATTCTGAAACTAACCCACACAGAGTACTATGTTTAAGTCAAGTCAACTTTATTTGTCACATGCACATACAAGATGTGTAGTGAAATAAAAGTGGCAATGCCTGCGGATTGTGCAAAAACAACAGAATAGAATAGAACAGAACCAATATTTACATTTTAGAAAAAAAGACACAACACAACAGTAAATTAGTCCCTGGTGAGATCAGACTTTGCAGTCCTGATGGCCTGTGGGAAGAAACTCTGTCTCATCCTCTCTATTTTCACAGCGTGACAGCGGAGGCGCTTGCCTGACCGTAGCAGCTGGAACAGTCCATTGCTGGGGTAGTAGGGGTCCTTCATTATGTTGCTCGCTCTGGATTTGCACATCCTGGTGTATAGGTCCTGCAAGGGGGTGAGTGTGGTTCCCATAGTGCGTTTGGCCGAGTGCACTACTCTTTGCAGAGCCTTCCTGTCCTAGGAAGAGCTGTTCCCAAACCAGATTGAGATGTTATTGAACGAGATGCTTTCTACAATCCCAGACTAGAAGCACTGAAGGATCCTCAGAGAGACTCCGAATTTCCTCAGCTGCCTAAGGTGGTAAACGCGCTGCCTTGTCTTACTCACCAGTGTGCGTTGTCCATGTCAGATCCTCTGTGATGTGGATTACCAGATATTTTAAGCTGCTCACCCTATCCACAGTAGTCCCATTTATCTCCAGTGGCATGTACGTCCTCGGATGTTGAGCCCTTCTAAAGTCCACAATCAGCTTCCTAGTTTTTGTGACATTCAAGAAGAGACTGTTGTTCTGACACCAGAGTGCCGGATCAACCACCTCCTCCCAGTCAGCCTTCTCATCGTTATCGGAGATCAGGCCCACCACCACAGTGTCATCAGCAAACTTGATGATGGAGTTGGAGCTGAACCTGGCCATGTAGTCATTTCTGGACATTTAGATGTGAAAGGAGGAACTGCTGATGCTGGTTTACACTGAAGATAGAAACAAAATTCTGGAGTAACTCAGCTGGACGGACAACATTTCTGGGAAGAAGAAATGGGTGACGTTTCGGGTTGAGTTGATATATTCTGTTGTGCTGCTGCAAGTAAGAATTTAAATGGTCTATCTTCGATTTATGACAATAAAAACTCTTGAATCTTGACAATCCTAAACCCACCTCAACAACAGAATACAATGGACCACCTCTTGCACTACATTGGACTTGTTTTTTAAATAATTATGTATTGCAATATTGTCATTATTGCAGTTCTTTTTAAAAACCTTTTAGAATTTTAGAATCATACATTACTTTTTATAAAGTTATAATTTATGTTTTTGTTTGAGTTTATGTGCCTGTGATGCTGCTTCAAGCAAGATTTTCATAGTACCTGAACCTCATCTATTTGTGCATGTGACAATAAACTCAACTTGCATTGCTGTGAATCTTTTGACATTAACCTGAAGGAGCATGTGTCCTCGGTTTGGCATGGCAGTCAGAAGCTGACATCCCAGAGCTCACCACTCTGTCAGAACGGCCCAGCAGTTGTAAATTACACTTGGTTCCATGGTCTATCCAAAATCTACCACCATTGATTCAGAGGTGATGCTGCGACTCCTTAAACCACAGCTGGTGAAGAGTTCACAAAGGTTTCTGAAACCAATTGAACTTGAGAACAATATATTTTAAAAATTGGAAGATTCGAGACAGGCAGGCATTGGATATAAATCTTGGCAGATATTGCATGCCAAATTAATTAAGGGTCAACATTTAACATGATCGAGGGAAGTGATAACTTAATTTTAATGTGAAAATATTACTCTGCCTTGATGTGAGAATGAGAATCAAGGGTCTCTTCCTCCTGAACTGCCCCAATACAAGCCAGCAGTGATTCATGCTTTGATTTTCAATATTAAGCTGCATCAAAGATTTGCTGTTCTTCATTCTGCACGATGCAGAGTGGTCTTGCTGAGAACACAGTGGAGGCACGTATTAAATTTGCATCATCTGTTGAACCACACTCTCCCCTAGCACAGCCTTATGCAGAAATAACGAGACACTCAATTTACTGTCTGGGTTTCCCTTCAGATCTTTCTTGATTGACACTTCAATCTTATTCATGTTTCTGACTACAATGTCAACTCTTTGTGTGTTTTCGTTACAACCGGATCATTGTCATTGGCACAGGTTGCCAGCTAGAAGTATTTGGACTGGAAAGCACAATTAATCAGTGAACGGGTTTTATAAAGCATCCACCATACTTGCCAGTTGCATTACCGAGGTAGATACATTGACAGTGCCTAAAGGGCCTGTCCCACTTGGGTATCATTTACACAACAAGCCGATAGTGACTGATGTTCGAAAATAGTCTAGCAATACGACAGTCGCACGCAAAGTGCTCCTGAGGCCCTGCTTCTTTTGGGAGCCATTTGCGATGTCGTTCGTACTTAGTCCAATCTCCGTGGCAAGGATATTCCCAATTAAACATTTTCAAAACTACGCGAGCTTTAATCCTGGGTGGTTACGTGATGCGGCGCTCAAATGCGCGCCGACGGCATACGAGCGGACGCACGGTGACGCATAATAAATTAGCATAGGCAATGTTCGTGTATCACCATGCGCTACACGTGCACCGTCAGTACGTCAGCGTGCGCAAGGGATACGTCATGCAGGTGGTACGCGAGGATTTTGAGCATTCCAAAATGCTGGGGTGCCGCTCGTTATCACACGTCACTGCATACGCCACCACACCTCACGACGCACCAACCAATTTTTAGGATGTCGCGTGATGATGCGTAAATGACGCCCAAGTGGGACATGCCATTTAGTTTCTGGCAATGATGGTTTCTGATTTAGTAATGATGGTTTCTGGCAGACAATGGCAGGGTTGAAATAAATTCAGTTCCCTATCCAACTCGAACATATTATTTGTTAAGAGGAAGAGAACTAATGGAGAAGAGGAGACTACCAGATCTGCACTCTGTCTCTCTAGATCTGTATTCTGTCTCAGTTTCCCTATTTCCAAATTATTAACACTGTACCAGACTTTGAATGCTCCCTTTTAACCAGTCAGCACATCCTTTTTAAACAGACTGCATAATCAGTGACACACAATGTGCAGCACGATGACGCAGTGGGAGAGTTGCTGCCTTACAGTGCAATAGATACGAGTTCGAACCTGACTACAGGCGCAGCAGTCGGTACATAGATTATATGTTCTCCCTGTGACTGCATGGGCTTTCCCTTTCCTTCCACATCCCAAAGACGTGCAGGATTGTAGATTGATTTGGCTTTTGTGTATAGGATAGAACTGTGGTATGGGTGATCACTGGTCAGCATGGTCTTGGTGGGTCAAAGGGCCTGTTTCCACTTTGTATCTCTAAACTAAACTAACTAACCTTAAGTGAATGCCTGAAATATTTAGTGCAATTGATACATTTACAGCTGTTATATTGCAAGTGGTCCCCATTGCGATGGAACATTTGCTGAATACAGCTGGCAGTTGTGTGGGCAATGTTAATGGCCGGGACTGCATCGTGGCTACACAGTTCTCTAGATGGACAGGCTCTGTATGGCATTCTTACAGGGCCTTTCATGACCTCAGGATATCAAAGCACTTTATAAATAGTGCAATCACTTATATTGCAGAAAATGCTATTGATCAAAGGTTCAGCATTACAACATACTCTGTACGATCAGGGTGTTACTTTTCTTATTTATGACTGCCACAAAAAATACAAACAGCTTTGGTTCAGTGTTTACAGATCCCCTCCAGCTTTTTTCACTCTGCTGCAGAAATCTGATTACAAAACTTCCCTACACATTTCAACCTGAGAACAATGGAGATGCACAAGGTTGGCTCAGGAACTGATTGTATTCGTCCTTACCTGAAATGCAAATAAAGATTTAGATTGGCATATAGGTTAGGAGGTGAAACTAATACTAAATGGAAGGATATACCAAAGTAAAGAAAGATGCTATTAAGCTTGAAAGTTAAGCGTGTAACCGGCAATGAATGTCAATATTGTCAGGGGCGAGATGGTGTGGTTTGAATAGGATAATAAGGAGTCCACATGGCACAGAACATCAGAATATGAATAATATACAGGAGGAAACATGCCCAAGAAGGCAGCAAGCCACGTTAGTCGAGTAGTGATCAAACTTAGTAAGGGGTGATCTGAGAGGATGAGGGGTGATCTTATGGAGGTGTGCAAAGTCGCGAGAGGAATAGATCAGGTTGATGCACGGAGTCTCCCGCCCAAAGTAAGGAAATCATGAACCAGAGAACATAGGATTAAGGTGAGATGGGAAAGATTTAATAGGAACCCGAGGTGTAACTTTTTCATACAGAGGGTGGTGGGTGATGGAACGATTTGCCAGAGGAGGTAGTTGAGACAGATAGTATTGCAATGTTTAATAAAAACATTAATAAAGACAAATATATGGACCAATCGCAGGCAGCTGGGACTAGTGTACATGGGACATGTTCGTCAGTGTGAGCAAGTTGGACTGAAGGGCCCATTTCCATGCTGTATGATTCTATGACTATCATAAATAGAACAAGCAACAAGTGGGGTTCATAAGTCAAGGGATAGAAGTAAAAAGCAGAGAACTGTTTTTGCTCTGTGATTCTTTTCAAAACTAAATGAGAAGGGCAGTGCAACAGTGAGCAGTGGCCAATCAGTGGTTGGCTCAGCTGAATGACTTTCAGTGTCATTGGATGCAACCAATTGGCCCTGTACTTTTCAAGGATTGATAACATGCTCTGTACTCCTTTCCTTGAGTGGGTCGGGACAACCAGCAGACCCATGCTGTGGCTATCACGGAGAGAAGAATTCCTCAATCCTGCATTTGGAAGGTAGTGCAGGTGACGGAATGGGTCACATGGAAGATGTGAGAGTGGGGAGTGAGTGAAGCAGCACGAGAAGGACTGGGTGAGAGATCAGAGGATGTCGGGGAAGTTGGTGGAGCCCCTTGGAGGGTGTAAGGGCAGAGGATGAAGATACATAAACCAACAACCTGACCATTGCTTTGCCAGTGCTGTGCTTTGGCAACTCAGTTGTCCAGTTATTATCCAACATGCTCATGAGAACAATGCCGCAAAAAAAAAATGCATCTGAAATAATACAAAATCCAACAAACTCCTCAAGCGAGTCAAAGAAGTTTGATTCACTCCCACAAGTTGCTGATCAATTTAATTAGGTAAACATCCCTGCAAAGAAACTTATTTTCAGATGCATCTTATGCAATTGAACTTCTAGCTAGCTGGAGTGAACACTTGAGAACCACGCAGGGTGAATAAAATTAAATGGATATGAAGACAATGGTAAATTTAAGGAAATAATTCACAAGAATGGGAGCAGGGATAAATTGGATACAAAAACTCGAGGGATGTCAGGTTTATGGTCCTTAAAAATAATGAAAGGATTCACGAAGCAACCATAAACAAATGACTAATCTAGCCAATGTCCAGAACTAGCTAGAAGTTTACACATGGGTGGTGCAACCGATGTTGCAGTGGCCTGTGCAGCCCATCTATCTTTCTTTTTTGTTGTCCCATTGAATGTAGATTGTAGTGTTTTTTAAAAAATTGTTTTTAACTGTGTATGTGTGGGGGGGGTGGGGGGGGGGGGGGGGAGAAATTTTAAAATCTCTTACCTGTCGGGTCTCCGTTGTCGTTGGGGCCTAGCACCATGGAGCAGCCTCCAACCGGAACGACCTGGGGCTCCAGTCGTGGAGCCGGCAGAGCTGCGGTCCTACCATCGTGGAGCTGGCCGAGTTCGGAACGGGAGGGGCTGCGGTGACGCGCTGCTGCGGCCCGACACCGGAGCATCGGTGGTTCCAGCCGCAGGCCCGGTGGACGGTAACATCGGGAGCTCATGGGTCCCTAGTGGGAGACCGCTTTTCGGAGCTCCCACAACTGCAACATCTCCCGCTTGAATTGCGGGGTTGAAATTGACCTGGAGCGGGGCCTTACATCCCCCGGTGTGGCTTTAACGGCCGCGGGGCTTGCTAGAGCCTGCCGGGGGCTCCAACGTCAAGATCCGGAACGTGGCCTTGCATCGCCCGGCGCGGCCTTATTGGCCACAGGACTTACTTACCATCGACCACCGGGGGCTTTGACATCGGGAGAAGAATGGGGAGTGCAGGGGAGAGAGAAGACTTTGCCTTCCATCACAGTGAGGAGGAGATTCACTGTGACGGATGTTTGTGTAAATTGTATTGCGTCTTGGTTCTTTTCTTGCTGTATGACTGCAGAAACCAAATTTCGTTTGAACTTCATTTGAGGTTCAGATGACAATAAACGGTATTGTATTTTATTGAGGTCATAACTATTAGATGCTCACTAATAAACTCTTGCAGTAATTTGAAAGATTATTTTTTACCCTGAGGGTATAAGAAAGTGAAACTTAATCTCATAGGGTGTAGTTAAGGCAAACGCCATAGATACATTTGAAGAACATTAGATAAGTGGAACAGGATAGAGGGGATTGGACAGGATGAAGAGGAAACTAATGTGTCTCACAAGCAGAATAAACACCAACATTGAGCAACTGAGTCAAATGGAAGGTTAGAGTGCATCAGATTTAGGGAGAGCTAGCCACCTGGATAGATTTTCAGACAGGAGGCCCATGACTAGTGGTGTGCTTTGTGGATCAGTGCTGGGACCATTGCTGTTTGTGCTTTATATCAATGATTTGGATGAGAGTTTTCTGATGACATTAACGTGGATGCTATTGTAGATAGTGAAAAAATATTTATCAAAAATTGCAGCAGGATCTTGATCAGTTGGGCAAGTGGGCTGAGGAATGGTTAATGGAGTTTAATGCAAATAAATGCGAGGCGATACATTTTGGGAAGTTAATCAGAGCAGGACTATCACAGCAAATGGTGGGGCACTGGAGAGTGTTTTAGAGGAGAGGGATCGAGGAATGCAGGTACACAGTTCCTTGACAGTGGCATCACAGGTAGATTGGGTGGTCAAGAAGTCTTTTGGTACTTTAGCCCTCCATTTAATTTAGGTCAAAACATTGTTTTGACACAGTACTCCTGGTCCAGCATTCAGTCGAGAGGAAGGTTGCATTTCGATAAAACCCAGCAGAGTGGAAGTTTGGTCTCATTACTTTAGGCAGGCCATCTGTTATGAAGTGCAGCCAGACAGTCGTTGTGAATAAAAAGTTAATTTGAAACAAACGCCATAATTTTACTTTCTTCAATTTAGGGTACAAGAGGAATATAAAAACAGAAAATGATTTATACATATATATTTTGGGCTGTACTGTTTCAAACATATACAATTTATTTATTGCAATCATAATATTCACAAGCACAATTGTGTAGAATTACTCTATCCACAAAACGAAACCGAACAATAATATTGACAACATATCTGATAAAATTCAGAGCACAGCAATACTTGCAAGAGTGATTGATTTAACATGAGTTGTATGTTTAAAGCCATATCGGAATGTCTTGTGTTATGAAGATAGTATAATGTTTCACTAAAGGACATTCCGTCCTTGTTGTGGACTGTAGACCTAATTGCAGCATTATATACCTGGGAAAATTGTCATTGCTGCTAGTGACATTAGTGAGAGTTGAATTTGATCTACACTAATGATTGGTATATTTAGTTCCTGGCCAATTAAGCAGGAATCGGGAAGGTCGATCGATGGAAGTGCAGCCAAAATGCAGATTTCCATTCAACTTAAGATTTAAACAAAATCTTTGTTATGTCTTGTGCTCAGTTTTAAAAACTTGAACCAGATCATTTCAAAGAAGAGTTTGCACATACACTCAAGGTGGTGTTCAAAGTGCCAGGCTTTTTCAAATGATCAGAGAGTGAGAGAAGTGCAAAGCTTTAGGTAGGGATTTATTATGCTTCTGCCTGAAATAGTCATAGAGCGATACCATGTGGAAACAGGCCCTTCGGTCCAACTTCCCCACACCGGCCAACATGCCCCAGTTATACTAGACCCACCTGCCTGCGCTTGGTCCATATCCCTCCAAACCTGTCCTATCCATGTACCTGTCTAACTGTTTCTTAAATGATGGGATAGTCCCAGCCTCAACTACCTCCTCTGACAGCTTGTTCCATACACCCCACCATCTTTTGAGTGAAAAAGTTATCCCTCGGATTCCTATTAAATCTTTTCCTCTTCACTCTGAACCTAGGTGGATAAGCTTTCCCATTGAGGGTAGGAAAGATTCAAACGAGAGGGCATGACATGAGAATTAAGGGACAGAAGTTTAGGAGTAACATGAGGGGCAACTTCTTTACTCAGAGAATGGTGGCTGTGTGGAGTGATCTTCCTGCAGAAGTGGTGGAGGCAGGATCGATTTTAACATTTAAAAGTAAAGTGGGTAGGTATATGGATGGGAAGGGAATGGAGGGGTATGGTCCGAGTGCAGGTAGTTGGGACCAGGGGAAAAAAAAAAAAAATGGTCGGCACGCACTGGAAGGGTCGAGAAGGCCTGTTTCCGTGCTGTAATTGTTATATGGTTATAGGTCCTCTGGTCCTCAATTCCCCAACTCTGGGCAAGAGACTCTGTGCATCTAACCGATCTATTCCTCTTATGATTTTGTACACCTCTATAAGATCACCCCTCATCCTACTGCGCTCCAAGGAATAGAGATCCAGCCTACTCTACCTTTCCTTATAGCCCACACCCTCTAGTCCTGGCAACATCCTCGTAAATCTTCTTTCAAGCTTGACAATATCTTTCCTATAACATGATACCCAGAACTGAACACAATATTTTAAATGCAGTCTCACCAATGTCTTATACAACTGCAACAGGACCTCTCAACTTCTATACTCAATACTCTGACTGATGAAGGTCAATGTGCCAAAAGCCTTTTTGACCACCTTATCTACCTGTGGCTCGACCTTCAAGGAACCATGCACCTGCACTCCTAGGTCCCTCTGCTCTACAACACTCCCCAGAGGCCGACCATTTATTGTGTAGGTCCTGCCCTTGTTGGACATCACAAAATGCAACATCTCACACTTCTATGTATTAAATTCCATCAACCATTCCTCTGCCCACCTGGCCAATCGATCCAGATCCTGCTGCAATATTTCACAACCATCTTCACTATCTGCAAAACCACTCACTTTTGTATCATCAGCAAACTTGTTAATCTTGCTCTGTATATTCTCATTCAAATAATTGACGTAGATGACAAACAGTAATGGGTCCAGCACCGAACCCTGAGGCACACCACTAGTCAGGGGCCTCCAGTCCGAGAAGCAACCTTCCACCATTACCCTCTGCTTCCTTCCATGGAGCCAATTTGCTATCCATTCAGCTATTTCTCCTTGGTTCCCACGTGATCTGACCTTCCAGATCAGCCTACCATGCGGAACCTTGTCGAATGCATTACTGAAATCCATGTACACAACATCTACAGTTCTGGCCTCATCGGCCTTTTTGGTCACGTCTTCAAAAAAATCAATCAGATTTGTGAGACATGACCTCCCTGGTACAACACCATGCTGACTATCCCTAATCAGTCCTTGTCCATACAAAAACTGTATAACCTATCTCTCAGAATAGTCTCCAATAACTTTCCAACTGCAGATGTTAAGATCGGCCTATAGTTCCCAGCATTTTCCCTGCAGCCCTTTAAAAGAAGCACAACATTTGCCACCTTCCAGTCTTCCGGCACCTCTCCTGTATATAAGGTGACTCATAAATTTCAACCAGGGCTCCTGCAATTTCCTCTCTAATTTCCTGCAATGTCCTTGGATATATCTGATCAGGCCCTGGACATTTGTCTACTTTCATACACGATAGTACCTTCAGTACTTCTTCGACGGTAACACTGACTGTGCTCAAGACACTTCCATTGACTGCCCCAAGTTCTTCCATCCTACTGTCTTCCTCCTCGGTAAATACAGAGGAAAAATACTCATTCAGGACCTTGCCCATCTTCTGTGGCTCCACACAGAGGTGACCGCTTTGATTCCTGGGAGGTCCCATTCTTTCTTTCATTCCCCTTTTTCCCCTTGTGTATTTATAAAATCTTTTGTGATTGGCCTTAATGCTACCCACCAGAGCTATTTCCTGTGTAGGACGGAACTGCAGATGCTGGTTTAAATCAAAGGTAGACACAAAATGCGGGAGTAACTCAGCGGGACGGGCAGCTATCTCCTGGCCCCTTTTTGCCCTTCTGATCTCTTTTTTCAGTTTACTGCTTAGTTTCCAAAACTCCTCCAGGGATGCACTTAATTCCAGCTACCTTTCCCTGTTCTATGCATCCTTCTTGTTTTTGACCAATGCCTCAATTTCCCTCGTCAGCCAAGCTTCCTTACGTTTGTCTGTTTGGCCCTTCACTCTAATGGGGACTTGCATATCCTGAGCTTTTGTGAGTACACTTTTAAAACATCCCACTTGGCCGATGTTTCTTTCCCCTCAAATAACCTGCTCCAGTCAACTTGAGCGAGACCTTCAGCAGCATCCTCAGACACTCTTAGTAGACCCCATCTCTATCACTTAACCATCTACAATTTCAGGAATAGCTCCAGAAAGGTTCAATTTATCCTTGTGGTCAACCTTCAGCAAACGTGTCTTTAACAGATGATAAACTGACATTGGGTAAAAATTGATGAAATCTCTGCTGTCATACAGAATATGTTATTTATGATGAAACTATAAAACAGGTTTCGAGCCGAGAGAAAACTATTCATATAAACACATAGGGTGCAGTTGTAACTTGACTATTCAAATTCTTTGAAGCCCTGTGGTATGGCCGTCAACAAGTAAAAATAAAAGGAACAATCATGGTTCACCCCAAGATCCTTCGAAAGTAGTAAACATTAGGATCCATCAACTATTTATCAGAAGCTGATATGCTTAGATATTTTTATATCACTTTTCTTGTGTGTAGATTTAAACATCAAATGGAATGTCATTAATAAATATCTTTGTTCATGGACCTAATAAATGAACAGGATAAAGATGGTACGAACACAGGAAAGTTATTTTGAAAGGTTTGATCTTTGCATTATGTAATGATGACGATCCAGGGGATACCATAGCAACCTGAAGGAAGCAATTGACAGGTCTAATCCCCTACACTTGGGACCACTCACTTCCAAAAGATCACTGGAATAAGTTATGTTCCAAATCACCTTGGATTAAACAGAGTTGTACACGTGAGTAATATTTAAAGGGTAGTTTGCAAGGGATCTGCCGACAAGGAGATCACCTGTCCACATAGAAACGTGCTCATCCAAATGATCACTTGAGTGAAGTTTTTTACCTTTTCCAAACTGAGACCCAATTGATTGAACCGTATCGGAATCAAAAACTATTTCTGAACACACATGTGATAACTGAACTTGCAATGCCTTCCACTGTTGGCAGGGGCACAAGCTTCCACTTACCCATTTGTAGTGAAATGCTCTTCAATTCCATTCAAATTTTCAGCAGTACATTGCAGCATTGCAAAACATGATGCGGCCTTCAACTACAAAATCCACTCTGTGGGAAATGAAGGAAGCAGGATGTTGATCAGTTCAGCAATGGTCAGGCAGAGTCATTTTGTGCAAATGTATTGTGTGCCTAATTCTTCTTTTCACACAATGAGCAGAGGCGCCATTGGCACACTTGATAAGGTTCAAAGAAGGTAGCCAAGAGTGTAGATGTAATGAGTGCATAGCTATAGAATACAGCACAGATCGATGTGTTGACAGCCTTTGCTTGGATGGCAGAGGTGCCAGCACAGCTGCTGATCTTGGCACAATTATGCAGGATTTGGGGCATTAATGGCAAGAATGCAGAGAAGCTGGCATTGCAGGATTTGTTTGATATAAACACCACAATATGCCAAGCTGATGAAGCACTCAGGTGCTTTGTTTCTTCCAGATGTTCCAGCAGATTGAACTGGCTGTGAAGGCAGATGGCATTGATGATCAGTGGCGTGGGATAATTCAGCCGATAGTTTAACAGGTTGGTCACATTGGAGACAGTTCATGTTTTGTTCTCACACAATACTTTGATTATCCATTGTCAAACAAACTCCAATTTAAAAGACAGATTGGACGCTTTGAAGCAATGTGACCTGAACTGAACACATGCTCAAAATGTTATCTGAAGCATTAGACAAGGCAAAAAATTATTCACAGCTGCTTTTTAAAATTAAAAAATAGAAGCAATGAACAAATTAATGGCTTCATTTTCCCGACTGATCTTCTGCATGGAATTAAAAAAATACAAGTGACTTTCAAGGTATTTCAAAGTGTTGCAAAGCGAAATAGATATTTTTGTAGTTTGTTCACTGTATTGCGGGTAAATATGCTAGATAATCTGTTTAAACGCTGCCCTGAGATTTAAATAGAGTTTCATCTTAATCAGCTTTATAAAAAAGATGACAGGATAAAAACTACAATTTATTCATTTAAATTAATTAAGAGAGTTTTGCATATTTTTAAGTAGCAAGGTAAAAGTGAAAAGAAAATAATTTAAATTCACATTTTGCAATAATCTGCATGATTTATTTTACATTTAAATATGCATAGGAGGAGGCCATTTGGCCCATTGGGCCAATGCCAACTGGCAGTAATCCCATTCCCCCACTAAGTTTCCCTGGTGGAGGTATTTCCACAGAGTTTTCCCCAGACAATTCCCTTTTTGATCCGTTCTGCAAAGCTTTTCTGATATTATATATAAAATATGTGATATGTTTTCTGTTGCTTTGTTGCATTTGGATTTAGTTGTTTCTGAATAATTGAAGTTGTATTGCACAAATACTCAACTGTAGCCTGGCTGTTAATCCTGGCTAAATTGGAGAGGCTAGGACTTCAAAATGGGGTAAAAGCTTCAGGGCTGCTGGGAGATTGAGCCAATTTGGAGTTACTCTCTGCAGAGCTGGGACAAACTGCGAAGAGATGCCAGTGTGTCTGGAGCTTAGATACAATTTGCAAGCAAAAAATGAGACATTCTGCCAGCCCTGTCAATTAGGTGCAAAATGCATAGAATGGATTGGATGGCTGCAAACCAGACATAAACCTTGTAAATAATTGTAAATAATGTTGCAGAGTTCAACTTTGCCGAGTGTTGATTGGATGAGGTATTGAGGCTTGTTTGGGTTTCCTGTAGATCAGGGTAAATGTTTCTAAGTTGTATTATTGGGTTAGGGGAATGTCTGTTATGTATGGGGTTAATCGATATCTGTAACTGGGTTATTAAGAGACCACCCCCATGTGGTTCCACCCCTCGAGGTCCCGGGACATATAAACATCCGCTACCACGAGGTTCAGCATCGATCTTCTGGGAGGGCGCTTGGGACTGCGTGAACTTCTGGAGTGTCTCTGTCTGAGCGAGTTCTGGAGAGGTTGAACAGACACAAGGATCAAACCCGCGTTGGGATAGGTACAGTAGTTGAACTGTAATGCGCTTTTGTTAAAATAAAATGTAGTTGTTTTAAGTGCTTGATTCGGTGTTTTTACTGAAACTAGACTGGGTGGAAACTTAGAAACAAGCAATTTACAGCACAATTATATTATTCCATCTGCGTTGAACAACACAAAGGGAGTTAAGATACCCTGTAATGCCCTTCCTGCTTAATTCGCAACCTTTTGTTTGTCAGGCAATGCATTGCAGGCTAAAATATGATTTAATCCTGCAATCTTAATATTAATTCATCTCTTTTCAAACAAAAACTTTAATTATTTTGCTGTGACAATGTTTTTTTAAATCTTCAAACATATTGTAATTTCTATTGATCTGGTATATTGAATAGGAATAACAGTTATTAAATGACATTCAAACAACTAACAATGGCTGAATCCTAATCATAGCTTAAACCAAGCAAAATAATAAAATTAAAGATTCACACCTACGAGATGCTTAACATGCACTGTTGTCAGATAATGACAACTTTACCATATCTAAAGGGTCACAGACTAAACTTTAGATGGCACCTTTCACCAAACAATGAAGCTTTAAAATTAATAAAATATGTTATTGGTGTAGTTAGTGTTCTAAATTAAATAGTTTTAATAGGAAGAGTAACCCTAACCCTATCACCAATTGGAGAGTGGTCATGACCCAATATCTACCTCATTGGAGACAATCTATTTTTAATTGGACTTTACTGGACTTGCACTAAACATTATTCCTTTTATCCTGTTTAAGAAGGAACTGCAGATGCTGGAAAATCGAAGGTAGACAAAAATCTATTGGGGTTTTATATGTTGCAGACCCAGGTCCTTCAGTTTAAGTGTTATATTTAAATGATGTGGAATTTAAATGTCACGGACACAATAAAGAACTTTGGTGTTTTTACCTAACCTTATCTTGTGTTCCAGGGTACTGGAAGTAATGGACATGTCAGAAGGGCAGAAAAGCAACTAATGGAATTCAGTTTAGAGGTACGCATTTAGGAAGATAAAACAATTGCACAATAAATGGTGAGATGCAATGAAGAGCAAGGAACAAGGGATTGCATGCCCACAGATTCCTGTAGGTATCAAGAGTGATAAAAGGTGGTTAAAATGGTATAGGTGTCGCTTTTGTCGCTGAGGCCTAGAGTACAAGAGTTGTATCAAGAGCGTGTAAAACATTAGCTGGACATGGTAGAAAGTAGTGATCACCGAACCACAGGTAAGATGTGATATTGCTCGGGGGTAAAGATATTGCCAGTGGTGGAGAATTATGGTTAAGAGGCGAGAATAATGAGACAGGCGTTATTTTCTTTTAGAACAAAAGAGCGAAGGGAGATTTACATATAACATAGTCGAGTGCAGTATAAGAACAGGCCCTTCAGCCCACAATGTCTGTGCCGAACATGATGCCGAGACCATCACTTGTCTACCTGCACATATTCCTCCATTACCTGCATATCCATATGCCTATCCAAAAGTATTTTAAATACCAGTAACATAACTGCTTCAACCAGCACCCCCAACAGCGTGTTCCAGGCACTCCCCACCCTCTGACCCGCACATCTCCTTTAAACATTGCCCCTCTCACCACAAACCTATGCACACCAGTATCTATCTTTTCCATCCTGGGAAAAAGATTCTGACTGTGTATCCTATCTTTGCCTCAAAAAGTTTTATATACTTCTATCAGGCTATAAGATGATGAGAGGCATAGGTAATGTAATTAATTGAGTATAAAATGATGTCATTCTTAGACAATGGTCAAGCAGAGAGTCAGTAAGCAGGGGGTACAGCTTTAAGAAAGATCCTGGAAAAAATGAAAGGGGATTTGAAATCTATATTACTAAAAGTCTGATCTTGACCGCTTTTGGATCGCTGTGCTGTGATTTCCGAGAGAACACCGCCACCTACGGCCGTCATTTATGGCCACCTCGCTCAGAGCCGCCCTCCACCTTCCAGGACCGGAGGATTTTTCCCATCAAAGAAAAGTCAGAGAGATATTAATGTTTTAATTTTTTTTGGCATTCTCTCTGCTGCCCCTGCTGGTGGGAAGGGGGGGGGGGGGAGAGAAAGAGGGACTATAAAACCCGGAAATGGTGTGCCTCACTGTCTCTGCAACATGGAAGCGAGAGGTTCATATCTCTTTGAATAACACTAAACACATCTACTCAACTGTGAGTGCCCTTAATGTGGTTTGAAAATCAAAATATGGTTGGTTTCAAGTAGAAATGCACTGCAAATGGCTGTCTTTGGGGTGAGGTGGGAGTGCACTGCAAATGGCTGTCTTTGAGGTGAGGTGGGAGTGCACTGCAAATGGCTGTCTTTGGGGTGAGGTGGGAGTGCACTGCAAATGGCTGTCTTTGAGGTGAGGTGGGAGTGCACTGCAAATGGCTGTCTTTGGGGTGAGGTGGGAGTGCACTGCAAATGGCTGTCTTTGGGGTGAGGTGGGAGTGCACAGCAAATGGCTGGCTTTGGGATGAGGTGGGGGTGCACTGCAAATGGCTGTCTTTGGGGTGAAGTGGAAATGCACTGCAAATGGCTGTTTGGGCGAGGGGGGGGGGGTTGGGTTGAAGTGGAAATGCACTGCAATAGCTGTTTGGAGGGGTTTGGGTTGAAGTGGAAATGCACTGCAAATGGCTGTTTGGCTATACTTGACAACTTCCTGTTTGCACCATATTGATTTTAGATAAAACGCTACCACTTACGGCTGTGATTTTTGGCCATCTTACTCAGTCCCCTTTTGCTCATCAGGTGCAGAGGATTCTTCCCATCAATGAATAATAAAAGTGTTTAGTGTTTAACAAATGTTGAATCACACCATGAAGGCCACATGTTTTCCGGTGGGAGAGGGAGGGATTATAAAACCCGGAAGTGTGGGTGTGGCTTTGTCTCTGCATGATGGGGGAGGGAGAGGTCATGACTCTGTCTGAGCTGTGAATCAACTGAACACACTGAATGTCTACTGAACTGTGAATGTGGTGTTTTGTGTGGTCTTATGGTGGTTTTACCCTGCTTGAAATGGTATGAAACTGCATTTGAATGTGGTGGCCTTGTACCCTGCATGAAATGGTATGGAACTGCATTTGAATGTGGTGTCATTGCACCTCTGCATGAAATGGTATGAAACTGCATTTGAATTTTGTGGCCTTGCACCCTGCTCAAAGACGTAAGAAACTGCACTTGAATTTAATGGCCTTGCACCCTGCTTGAAATGGTAGGAAAATGGATTTGAATTTGGTGGCCTTGCACTCTGCTTGAAATGGAATTTCAAGGAATAGCCATGAGTCAACTGCCACCCCACCAGCCATGAGTGAGCTGCCAGCACATCATCTTGAGGGACTGAGCTGCCACCCCATGAATCCATTTGGCCCACAATGTCCATACTAGCCCTCTGGAGACCAGTAGTCCCTGCAGCCACCAGCACCCATATCAGTGCTCCAGAAAGCCGCCCCCCACCCCACTGGCCACCAATATTGGAATTGGTGGAGAGGTGGAATATTGCATTGGGGGACCAGCCCTCCTGTGTGAACATGGGACCCAACGGGTCCCACTTAGTCTAGTATGATTATATAACTCAATGAATACTGGTGGTTTGAAAAATACTGCCAGGAGACAGAACTCTCACCATGTTTAAAAAGTACATTGATGAGAAATTTGAACTCATAGCTTTCAGTGTTATGTAAAAAAGTAAAGTCCATTTTTAACCAACACAGATCTAATGGACCAAATAGTATCTGTCCATGTTGTAAAGTTTCTTCGACTGTGCAATGTCTTACTAGTTAAGATGGAGAGGAATAGAGAGGTTGGCTTTCCAAAAGTTATGGATTGTAATATCAGATGGGACTGCAAGATCAGCTGATGGGGATGTGATCATTGGGGCATGTTAGATCACGTTAAAACTACAAGGAGCATGGCTGTTTTGTAGCTAATAGTTCATTGGGTAGGCTCACAATTGTCGTGTGTTCATGTCATCAACAGAACTCAAGAACAAAACTGAGGCAGCCTTTTTCAATTAAGACTGAGGGAATGGACTAACATACTAATTTTGAGTTGTCTTTTGATTAAGATGTGAAGGTGGATGGGAAAACAGCCCATGGCAGTTCCAATTGGAAATAAATCATGGAATCATTGCGGCACTGAGCTGCTGCCCGCTGTCTGTAGACCAGCCCAGTCAGTCCCAGTCCTGAGCTGCTGTCTGTAGACCAGCCCAGTCAGTCTCTGTCCTAAGCTGCTGTCTGTAGACCAGCCCAGTCAGTCTCTGTCCAAAGCTGCTGCCCGCTGTCTGTAGACCAGCCCAGTCAGTCCCAGTCCAAAGCTGCTGTCTATCGACCAGCCCAGTCAGTCTCTGTCCTAAGCTGCTGTCTGTAGACCAGCCCAGTCAGTCCCAGTCCTGAGCTGCTGTCTGTAGACCAGCCTAGTCAGTCTGTGTCCAAAGCTGCTGCCCGCTGTCTGTCGACCAGCCCAGTCAGTCCCAGTCCAAAGCTGCTGTCTGTCGACCAGCCCAGTCAGTCCCAGTCCAAAGCTGCTGCCCGCTGTCTGTAGACCAACCCAGTCAGTCTGTCCCGAGCGGCTGCCCGCTGTCTGTAAACCAGCGCAGACAGTTTCATTCCCGAGTCATTGACTGCTGCCTATAGAATAGTCCAGTCAGTCGCAAATCTGAACAGCTTAGACCACCCCAGTTAGAAATCTGAGCCACTGACTACCGTCTGTAGACCAGCCCAGTCAGTCACATTCCAGAGCCGCTTCCTACTGCCTGTAGACCAGCCCCAGCCGGTCTCATTTCCCCTTATATTCCCTATAGCCTTGCAAATTATTTAGCATTCAAGTATTTATCCAATTCCTTTTTGACGTGCATCCATCACACTTTCAAGCAGTAAATTCCAGGTCATTGCTAATGGATGGGTAGAATAATCTTACCCAACTGGTTTCCCAACGTGTCCGCTCTACGTTGTCCCTTTATTAATGGAACCTGGTCTTGCTATTTCCAATTGGAGAGAATAAATCTCTGAAGAATGTAAAAGGCTGATTGATGGTCAGCATGGACTCAATGGACTGAAGGGCCTGTGAATCACGACTCATCAGTTCACTCTACTCGATTTTATTTGCAAGAGGTATGACATTGTATCAAGACTGAATTGTTTTCATTGCATTCGTTCATTATAAATCATTGCAACAACTTGTAATGTGACAAACTGCGAGTAGTTATCATCGCTGTGTTGCTTCAGCAACTTCTGCAGTCAGCACACATGCAATTAGATGCAGAATTAAATGCAATTTCATCCCGAAGCTGATGTTACTGATTCCAATGTCGCTCGAAAAAGATACACTGCATTGGAAACTTTCCCAGTGTACTCAAGAAATTAGTGAAGTGGATGAAAACGTTAGGCTTTTCTAAAATATTCTTGCTATTCAAAACCTGAAATTTGTATCATCAGGTGAACACATCTATTAATACTGCTTTGCACATCCACTTGCCCCAAAGCATGAATTTGGGGTATGTGGATTGTTATATTACACTAAAATATTTCAAAATATCATGGATCTTAACAGAATAGAGTAATTTTTGTTTCCTTAAATTTGTTTATAATCTTTCAGCTCTTTCCTTTATTATATCCTTTATTTCACTCCCCGGAAAACATTTAAAATCATTTACAATCCTATTTAAATCATGTGTTCTTTTGCTGGTTTGCTGACTTGTTTATTGCAACACAAAAGGCTGCTCAGACCATTGGATTCATGCCAGTTCTCGCAAGAGCTTTTCTATTCACCCCTCCTTATTTCCCGGTGGTCTGAAACTTATTCTCGCACAAGTGCCATTCAGCATCCCTTTGATTATTATGCCACTTCCCTCCATTAATGGGTAATATCAAAACGGTTAATTAACCTACCAGCTTGTGTTCGGGATGTGGGAGGAAATCAGAGCACCCTTGGGAAACATACATGATTACAGGGAAAATGTGTGCATTTCATATGGACAATACTGGAGGCTGGGATGCAGTCAGATACCTTGGAGCCATGAAGCATCGGCAGCACCAGTTGCTGTGCCATTGCTACGCCCTGCAAGAGTTCTTCAATGTGGCTGCTTAACATGCCAATGCCAGGAATGCCCGAAAGACAGAAAATGATATTGGACAAAAGGGAAGTCGATGCCATTGAAGTAGTTAGATCTTTTGGGCCACTTTGTTCGAGATTGGCGGTGAGAGCTGCCTTTGCTGATAGCTGCGAGACGTGTGCATTTGTTATCTGTTCTCAGTTCACTCATTTCACTTGCTTGAGAGACAGAATCTATTTCACTGAGACACAATTTGGCTTTAGTTCACAGTCCTTTTCAAGCATTCAGCTAGATCCATGTCCACAGTAATAGTACACTCACGGTAATGTTATAGCCAATATCAGAGAACTGAAAAAGTGCACTTCTAAGCAGTATCCAGGCATTTTGGCTGGTTTTACTCTCCTTTCATTCTTTTTACTGATCCGCTGAAGTAAAATTCTTTCCATGTGTATTGACTTAGATATGCATTGCTGGCATGCTCCTTAATCAGTACAACTACATGTTTATTTAGTTCCTCCACTCACCTCATGGGTTATCACAGTCAAGGTTCCCTTAACCTCCCTTGGATCTGTCATCCCAGTGTAAGTTGAAATCTTGATAATGCCTCCCGATAAACAAGAGCTTGTAAGGTCTCAGAGAAACTTTACGACAGTAATACACTTCAATAAAATATAAACTTTCATATGTGCAATACTCTACGAAACACTGAAATATATATTCACATTCTTCAATTTGTAACAAACATCTTAAGTGAAGCTCCATCGTATTTAATTACAGAAATCAATTGATGAAATTCATTGAACTCCACATTTAATGTTTAGTTTTTTTTATGTACAAATGAAGAAGTAATTAATGACCATTTTGCTGGCATTATCACTTCCAGGGGGCAAATAAACAAACAACTCATCAATAAAAGAATCTGAAGCAAGTATGAATATTTTTTTTAGATAAAAGATAGTTTGCTTCATTGACCTTATTATTTCACCAATCTCCACCCAAGCCAAAGAGTTTTTTTTACAATATAATTTACCTCAATATAAACGGCCTGAAGCCCCACATAAGGCATCTCCACTCAAGCTCATTAATGTCCCTCCTCCCATTTTTCACCTTCCCCTTACATACATCCATGGTATATTCCTTGTGGTAATAAGTTCCACATGCTTTTTTCTAATCTTCCACTAAGGTGGAATCTTTAGTTCCTCTCCCATGTTTCTGACATTTCCATTGTCAAATCCCTCACTATCAACATCCTGAGATCTTGGGTACACAAAAGGCTGGAGAAACTCCGCGCGGGTGCAGCAGCATCTAAGGAGCGAAGGAGATAGGCAACGTTTCGGGCCAAAACCTTTCTTCAGACTGATGGGGGGGGGGGGGGGGAGAAGAAAGGAAAAAGGAGGAGCCCGAGGGCTGGGGGAGAGGTGGGAAGGGGAGGAGACAACAAGGGTTAACAGAATTGAGAAGATCCTGAGATCTTCAATGACCAGAGGTTCATCTGGACCACTCACAGGAATAACATGGCTACAAGAGTAGGTTAGAAGCTGGGTATCCTGCAGTAAGTGATTCATCTGGCACCCCCCAAGTCTACAAGGCACAAGTCAGCTGCATAACAGAATATTCTCCACTTTTCTTGAGGAGTGCAGCTCTAATTACACTCCAGAAACTGAATCCAGAATAAATCAATTAATTTAATTGATATCCCATATATTAATTCCCTCTCCCACCAGCATTGAGGCTGTAGAGTGTGCCATTATAAAGTGGACTGTTGTTCCTTGTCTCAACTCCAGCAACAGCAGCTCTCTAACCCATGATATCTGCCAGCAAAGAAGGACAAAGGCAGCATCTGCATGGGGACACCATGCAGGTTCCACTTCAATCATTCTGATTCTGAACTAAGTTGTCCTCCCTTCTACTGCGTCAAAAGTACTTTCATTACTCTCATCAAAGCCCCAAAGGACCACAGAAATAAAAAAACATTTACCCTTTTCCTTCCAAGATGCTTGCCACACTTGCATGTTAATTTGGTATTGTTATTGAGTTATTACTGTTGCATGCACTGAGATACAGTGAAAATTGTAATTTTGTGTGCTTGCCAAGCATATCAAACCATACATGAGTACATCAGAAAATAAACAGTGTGCAGACTATCATGTAACAATTTCCTGAAAACCAGCACACCATATCTCCGTCCACTAATATTCACTTTTTAACAAGCTAATACTCCATTTTATTTGACAGAACTCACCTTTTCCCACATTGTATGCTATCTACCAGCTTCTCATGCAGCCATTCACTTGCACATATTCCCCTGCGGATATTTTCCAAGCTCTTCACTGCTTCTTCTCTCCAAAGGCTTTGCGTCATCAGCAATGTTGGATATTTTCCAGTCCATCTTTTCATACAAGTCATTAGGATTGATTGCAAGTAGCCAAAGGCTTAATACTGACCCCGTGTCAGTAACACCCTCAGATTACAGTCTCGCAACCTGAAAACAAGACCCATTTATTCCGTATTCTGTATAGATAATGCTTTACTTCCAGTTCCATGCATGCATTTCTATTTTATGTAAATGGAATGATATCAAATTGGGTAAGAGAAAACTAAAATGAAATGAAATGTTGCAAGATCGAAAGTTGAGGTGCCTTGAAAATCAGAATATACTTAATTCGCTATTGCCCGTTTAACTGCATTGCACAACACATTATTGAAGCTCTTTGGATGTTTAAAAGATGATATCATTTATGGAATCATGTTGACTCTTCCAAACCATATGATTTATTTATTTATGTATAGATTCAATGATGGGTGCCTTTGCATGTTCCTGAATGCCCTTGAGAAAGTTGTAACATGCCTGAAGCCACAGACAGCAGCACTTGAACCACTGCAGTCATTCCTGAAATGGGACTCCCACAGTACATTTGGGGAGGTCCCAGTGATGTTGAAAGATTTGAGATATATTTTAAAGTCAGGATGGTGTGTATTTTACTTCGGAGTACGTGAGTAATTCCGTGAAGAATCCCGCCAGTCCGCATGCGTGTCATTATGTCTGACGCATGGCGCAGCGACTGGCTGGGAGGAGCAGCGCTTCTACAGCGGTAAGTTTAAAAAGCCTCAGGTAAGTGTCAAACATGTTGGAGGTCGATTTTCTGCGCTTGTTAAATCTTGTTACACGTGGGTAAGTTCAAGCATGAAGTAGTCGTTAGCAGCAAGGCGAGCCGTAGCAAAAGTGTCTAATGCCCGCGGGAGTGAGGGTAGCGGGCGGCCGCTTAGCTCATCTACGGAGTCGCTAGTAGTGAAACCAGCGACTACAGACTTGGTGTCCGAGAGCACCGTGGCTACGCCGGAGAGGCATAAGGTCACTTGAAAGTCTGTCTGGTCCGGTCGGGAATGTTCTCCCTCAAGAACGGATACCGTAGAATGGGTATCCAGGATGGAGCTCCTATTGGAAAGGATGCTCCATCTAGAGCGCTGGTCTCTCCGACTCTGAGGACTTAGCATTGGTGGCTGCCCCACGGGACGAAGAGCACCAGCCAGAGGTCCCATTCCTGGCAGCCAGGTTTGCCGTCCCAATAGACTCTGGAGAGCCACTGGGGGAAGAGCTGGCTGTCAGTATAAATTACTTGGCTTTGCACCAGTTTCAGGAACTGCCCATGGATACAACGGACAAAAAATATGACCCCCCCTGTATTGTGCTCAAAGTGCCAGCCACTAACCATGCCATTTGGGGCCATATGGAACTAGTCATCTGAGCGCAGGAGTTAAAACTGCAACGGTTGCTGAAACTGCTCGCAGCCGGCATTAAGGCTTTTGGTAGGTCGGTGGATGGTGGGCTCCTGACTGAAGTACAGCAGGACGCCCTGCCTCTCATGTGCAATGTGCACTTTGAAATTAACTGCCTTAGAAAGAGCGCCATCCGCCCTACCATTAACCCAAGGTCCGTTGCCCTGTGTAAGCCTAGCACCATCCTGCCTAGCCAAAATTATTGTTCGGGGAAGACCTCGCAAAGAGGATAAAGGAGCTAGACGAATAGGAAAAAACCGTCGGGCTCATCAAGGCGCCAGTGACCAGCAGAACCCTTCGGCGACAGTACCCTTTCAAACGGTTTGATGAAACTGGGTCCGGACAAGGACCAAGCAGGCCATTCAATGTGCGCAGCTGGCGTACTCCAGCAGGAGTATGGGCAAACATGCCTTTTTCATCCAGAGCCAGGGGTCAAAGAACTCCACCAGTAACCATGGAGGTAGGTGGGTCTGGTTCTTGTCAAAACATATTGAGTGAGAATTACCTACCAGTTGGGGGGAGGTTACACAGGTTTCTCAAAGAATGGTGTAAAATCACATCAAACATGTTTATACTGCAGAGTATACAAGGGTTTCAAATTGAATTTATTCCCAACCTGTGTCCATCCACCCAGCACAAGCCAGAGCGGGCACTCATTTTCTCACAATGGAAGAATTTGGAGAGTCAAGTTGAAATAGCAAAATTATGTTTTAAAGGAGTAATTGAGAAAATAGTTTATCAAACCCAGTAATTCGTATCTAATGTGTTTACTAGACCAAAGAAAAATGGTGGGTGTCAGATTATTTTGGACCTGACAGGACTTAATCCGTTTGTGCAGTATAATCATTTTAAAATGGAAACGTTTGCTATTGCCAAGCAATTGATTTCCAGACGGTGTTATATGGCATGTATAGATCTTCAGGATGCATATTATTCAGTGCCTGTTCATAAAGAGTATCGGTGATATTTGAAATTTAGCTGGATATGGCAATTATGGCAGTTTAGAGCACTGCCTAATGGGTTAACCTCAGCCCCTCGCATATTTACAAAGCTTCTACAACCAGTACTGGGGTTACTACGGTCACAGGGCCATATTGTAATGGCCTATTTGGATGACATCTTAATAATTGGAAACACCTTTGTGGCAGCCAAGTTATCAGTTTCAGCTGTTAAACTCATCGTTGAGAGGTTGGGGTTCATTATCCACCCAGCTAAATCCAAATTGGTACCGGTTAACACAATTGACTATTTGGGATTCACAGTTGATTCAAATCACATTTGTGTGACTCTGCCCAAGGCAAGAGATTAGATTTACTTGAAGGCTGTATCAAGCTCTTGGGGGAGCAATCACCTTCATTTAAACAGATGGCCAGCTTAATTGGTAAATTAGTAGCTACCTTTCCAGCTGTGCAATATGGACCTTTACATTACCAACATTTACAGAGGGCAAAGGTACAGGCACTTAGAATACATGCAGGTAATTTCAATCGGCCCATGCACTTACTATCTGAAACCATTATAGGAGTACAGTGGTGGATTAGAAACATTTCAAATTGTTCTAGCAAAATTTTGACCGAAACACCTTCAGTTCTTTTTAGACTGGTATTAGTGCCCTTGGTTGGGGTGCTACTGATACCAGGTCTAGCTGTGGAGGCAGATGGAATATGCATGAGGCGTTGATTCTCCAAACACATGGAATTAATTATTTACAGATTTTAGGAGCATTTATGGGCTCAAAGCTTACTGTACCACTAAGCATCACTTACATGTTCAGCATCAGATTGACAACACCATGGCATTGGCGTATGTTAATCACATGGGTGGAATCAAGTCAAAATCTTATGACGGATTGGCTAACCTTATTTGGCACTGGTGCATTAAAAATAATATTTGGATTTCAGCTGCCTAATTGCCAGACAGATTCAATATGGTGGCAGACACCAGGTCACGCAAATTCAACGACAACACTGAGTGGATGTTGAATCATGATGTATTTAATGAAATTGTTCTCCGGTATGGGATGCCAGATATCGATTTGTTTGCATCCAGACTTAATCACCAGGTACGTTTCATGGGAACCAGGCCCAGGGGCAGTTGCAGTGAATGCATTCTCCCTGCACTGGGGCGGAATGTTTTTTATATGCATTTCCCCCTTCTTCTGCCTCATCAGTCGGTGCTTGACTAAGATCAAGCAGGACTCTACTTCAGGGGTTTTGGTGGTACCCGACTGGCCTACACAGCCAGGGTTCCCTCTGATTTCGGGTATTATTACACAGCCTATGATGGTGGTTCCAAAACATCATAATCTGTTGGTGCACCCTGTGACTGGAGGTCAACGCCCATTGTATGATTGTCTAAATTTATTGATTTGCAGATTTTAAGAAGGCCATATCTGGGTCAGGGACTATCCAATCGGACTGTGGATGTCATCACAGCGTCCTGGAGGGTTAGTAGGAAAAGGCAATATATCTCTCATGTCAGAAAATGGGAGGAATTTTGTTTACAGGGGAACATTACATACCACACAGCTTCCATCCCAAATGTGCTCAAATTTCTGTCCAAGTTACATTTCAATGAAGGGTTGAGCTATATCGCCATCAACAGTGCCAGGAGCGCCTTGTCCTCATTCCTATGCTGGGGGTCAGAACTTCAGTCTACGGGATCTCATCCGTTAATCTCCAGATTTATGAAGGGTGTTTTTAATTCTAATCCTCCCAGGCCTAGATATTCTGAAATCTGGGATGTAAGCATGGTAGTGACGCTGCTTCGTCAATGGGGTACAGCCACATCCTTGTCCTTAACAAAGATTATCCTTAAATTGGTTAATCTCATGGCACTCGTATCAGCACAAAGGGTTCAGACCTTGCACAAACTGCGCCTGGACAGGATGGTGTCATCACAGAATGATGTAAAATTTTACATCTATGACCTAATTAAACAAAGCAGACCAGGGGTGGCTGGATTCAAGCTTTTGCTGTCTGCTTATCCCACGGATTTAGGGCTGTGTGTAGTGGCGCACTTGCGGCGTTATATTGAACTCACGAAGAGCCTTAGAGGATCTGAGGAAGCATTGTTTATTAGCCAAAAAAAGCCACATATGAAAGTTTTAGCTCAGACCATTTCACGATGGCATTTCACAGTGTTGGGGTGTGCAGGAGTTAATACTGACAATTTTAAATCTCACTCCACCAGGGTGGCATCAATGTCAGTGGCGAGTGCAATGGACGTCCCTATAGATCATATCCGTGCAGCCACAGGATGGTCAAATGAATTGACTTTTCTAAGGTTTTATAATAAGCCGCTTATTGAATCCGGGGTGTTCGCCCATTCTGTTTTAAGTTCTGTTTCATAGCTTCTCCCTGGGAAAGAGGAGTTGCTATTGTATATTTGTTTATTTTGAGAATTAAAGCGTTAACATGTTAATCAGTATAATGTTGCGACGTATTGCTATTATTCACTCCTCCTGAGTCAACTCATTGCAGTGTGAGACGCCTGGATTTGAATCTGCGTGAAATCAGTTCTTTGAAATCTACACGGAATCACTTACGTGACTCTGAAGTAAAATAGTAAGATTAAACGAGAACTTATCAGTTTGAAGTTTGATCTTTATTTTATGAGGAGTTACGATGAGCGATTACGTGCCCACCGGTCCCAACCCTCTTATCACGAAGCTCATCTGGTACTTCTAGGTTTATAATCTTACTATAATACTTCAATTGTTGTTCTTCTGTGATTTCACACCGCTGCTTTGAAGATTGATGCACATGCCGACTGGCAGGGTTCTTCACGTAATCGCTCATCGTAACTCCTCATAAAATAAAGATCAAACTTCCAAACTGGTAAACTCGTTTAATCTTACTACTTTAGAAGCAAACCTGCAGTCGATGTGCTTCCCATGCCCCTTGTCCTTGGTGGTGGTGGTGGAGGATATAGACTTTTGAGTTACATAGAAAATGGGTGCAGGACTAGGTCATTCAGTTCTTCGAGCCAGCACCGCCATTCAATATGATCATGGCGATCATCCAAATTCAGTACCCCGTTCCTATTTTCTCCCCTTATCCCTTGAGCTCTATCTAACTCTCTTGAAAACATCCAGTGAATTGGCCTCCACTGCATTTGTGGCAGAGAATTCCACAGATTCACAACTATCTGGGTGAAAAGATTTTTCCTCATCTCAGTCCTAAATGGCCTACCCCTTATTCTTACACTGTGACCCCTGGTTCTGGACTCCCCCAACATCAGGAAAAATGTTCATGCATCTAGCCTATCCAATCCCTTAAGAATTGTATATGTGTCTATAAGATGCGCTATCATCCTTCTGAATTCCAGTGAATATAAGCCCAGTCGATTCATTCTTTCATGATATGTCAGTCCCGCCATCCGGGGAATTAACCTGGTGAACCTACGCTGCACTGCCTCAATAGCAAGAATGTACTTCCTCAAATTAGGAGACCAAAACTGCACACAATTCAGAGATACAATGCGGAAACAGGCAATTTACAATATACACCAATGGTTTAGATGAAGGGATTTAAAGTTATATTAGCAAATTTGCAGATGACACAAAGCTAGCTGGCTGGCAGTGTGAACTGTGAGGAGGATGCTATGAGAATGCAGGGTGACTTGGATAGGTTAGGTTAGTGGGCAGATGCATGGCAGATGCTGTTTAATGTGGATAAATATGAGGTAGCAAAAACAGGAAGTCAGATTACTATCTAAATGGTGTCAAGGTGGGAAAAGGGGAAGTACAACGGGATCTGGGAGTCCATGTTCATCAGTCAATGAAAGTAAGGATGCAGGTACAGCAGGCAGTGAAGTAAGTGAATGGCATGTTGGCCTTTATAACAAGATGAGTTGAGTATAGAGCAAAGAGGTCCTTCTGCAGTTGTATAGGGCCCTAGTGAGACCACACCTGTAGTATTGAGTGTAGTTTTGGTCCCCTAATTCTTGCTATTGAGGCAGTGCAGCATAGGTATACAAGGTTAATTCCAGGGATGGCGGGACTGCCAAATGCTGAGAGAATGGAGCGGCTGGGTTTTTATACTCTGGAGTTTAGAAGGATGAAAGGGTATCTTATTGAAATATAAGATTATTAAGGGTTTGGACACGCTGGAGGCAGAAAACATGTTCCCGATGTTGGGGGAGTCCAGAACCAGGGGCCGCAGTTTAAGAATAAGGGGCAAGCCATTTAGAACGGAGACGAGGAAACACTTTTTCTCACAGAGAGTTGTGAGTGTGGAATTCTCTGCCTCAGAGGGCGGTGGAGGCCGGTTCTCTGAATACTTTCAGGAGAGAGCTAGATAGGGCTCTTAAAGATAGCGGAGTCAGGGGAAATCAGGAGAAGGCAGGAACGGGGTACTGATTGTGGATGATCAGCCAAGATCACATTGAATGGTGGTGCTGGCTCGAACCTGTATCTATGGCACTAAGTCAGCAACTCTACTGCTACACTACTGTGCCGCCCTTAATATCGGTTTGGGATGTACTGACAGAGTAGTCTGAGCGAGTGCCTGACGTGCATTTTGTAGGTGATCATTATGAATGCATCTGATAGATCAATATCCAGTTTTTTAGAATCCTAGAGTGCAGAAATCATGTTTATTGAAATTGTTGACTTTACCCCCCTTAATTTCTCCAGTTATTTCTCTTTGGTGATATTAATCATTTTGAGTTCCACAAGGTCACCAGGCTTTGTTGCTGCTATATTTCTCATGCCGTTTTTACAATGAAAATAGGACAAAAGTATTTGTTGATACTTCAGCATTTTCATCGTTCACCTATTTTCATTATTCACCTGGCAGATAAGGAGGATGAACTCAGGGTGTGGATAGGTATATGTGATTGGGACATTGTAGCCATTACAGAAACCTGGCTAAAACCTGGGTCAGGACCAGCAGCTTAATGTTCTAGGGATAGACACAAAACGCTGGAGTAACTCAGCAGGACAGGCAGCATCTCTGGAGAGAAGGGTGATGTTTAAGTCGAGACCCTTCTTCAGACTGGAATAGGTGCTACAGGAGAAATAGAGATGGGGTAAAAGGAGAGGTGGGTTGCTTTATTGATTAAGGAGAATGTCATGACAGTGGTAAGATATAACATTACTGATGGTTGGTCCATTGTAGCTGTATGGGTGGAGCTGAAAGGTGATGGTCATCTTGCTGGTAGTGTAATATATGCCCCTAATGATCAATGGGAAATAGAAGAACAAATATGGGATTTTAACTTTCACTATATATATATATATTGGGACTGATGTATTGGGGGGGAAGTTGGGCCAAAGGGCCCGTTTCCATGACCCCGAGACTCTCATATAATTTCCCTAACGTCAGCTTTGAAAGAGAGACAATTATTTATTTGTTTTACATAAATAGAATCACACTTAAACCTTTAATTATTTTCTGTTTAATGTCACATTTCACCTTCTCTCTCTTTTTCAATTTGATTTTGGTGACCCATTTTGATTACTAAGGGTCTCCTATTTTGCACATTTACAAATCTTCATAGTGTTCTAAACTCCTTTTGATATAATGATGTCAACCTGTTTTGCGAACAATGGCTGCACCATGGTGGCTTCGTGGCTCAATGGAGATTTGCAAAATAGCTATTCAAATGTTTGCTTTTATTTAAATATTAACAAAATTTTCTATCCACTTTAGTTAATTTGATTTTGCTGCCAACACAATTGTTTTTAGTTCATCATTGTACTGAATGCTTCTCAAGTTAAATATTAAATTATCTCATATTAGGATCACTCTTCCCTAGAGATTCTGCACTGAGATTACTAAGTAGCCCTGGTTCATCCACCATACAGTCTAAAAATACTCGAGTCCCTGATATTGCAGAAGGAAATTGTGCTGAATATATTCGAACAACTCATCTTCTAGATTACTGTTGCTCATTGATTTGTTTAGTCTCTGTTAACATTAAAATCTCTAATGTTATTGTATTATATTTGTTACAATTTCTCCTTCAGCTTCTATATGTACCATTTGTTAATTTAACTTACCATGAATGTTATCTACATCCTGAATTGTAAAGTATCACCATTATTTTTCTTGATTTAACTGTTAATTTGTGGTCATCCATCTATCATTTGCTAAACTTTGTCTGGCCCTTCCTCCCTTACAGCTTTCTCCCCAACCCCCACCACAGTCAGTCTGAAGAGGGGCCCTAACCCAAAATGCCCCGGCAAGAGATGTTCTCCAGAGATGCTGCCTGACCCGCCGAGGTACTCCAGTGCTTTGTGTCTTTTTGGGTGAACCAGCTATTGCAACTCCTCACTTTTACAAGTTAATTCTGACCCCGAGTTACAACAAAACTCACAAATGTTATGCTTTACACCTGTATTACCCTCAAATTCTTGGTTCACGAGAAAATCTAAGAATCTGCAGGAGACGTTGATCTTTTATAATAATGTATGATTGCTGTTGCTTCATATGAAGATTGAGATGAAATCATATCAAGCCCAACAGCAAATATCTCCATCCCTTGTCACCACGGCTTATAGATTGAAAATTCTAGCATCTGGGAATACTTGACCAGCTGCTACAAGAGAAGAGCAAATATTCTGCCTTGCAACTTATGGAGCAACTAATATTCACAGCACAGGTCTGATTTGAATGTTTGTCACTATTTCACTATTGAGCAAGTCATTGAAGGCTGGCTCTGCATAATTCCAATGCACAGTACAATGAGAGGACAAAATATCTTCAGAGCTGTATTCATGTTCTTGGAATGAACAGGATTGACACTGGGTCTATTATCACCACACAGTGCACTATAAATTGTTGGAGCTGACAACAAACTATTTTAAGAGACTGGAGGAATTTAATGTCGGATTTACTGTCTCGCAACTCATTCAGCATCAGGCATCTGTTTCAATCTCTGACTTGTAAAATTCAAAAATATGGTAAGACATCTGAAGTCAGACTCTGCCACCCAGGAAGTTTCACAAGAGTCTGATGGGCCCTTTACACATGACAATGTCAGTTTACTCTGAAAAGCTTGAGAGCATGTGACAAAGACGCTTTGGATTCCTGGCAAATCTCCAACTTACAAAAGCAACAGCTTTTATAGACAGTTTTTTCTTCTGTTTCTCGCAGACATTTAACTGACCTGAATCTGAGGGCTCAAAGGAAAAGGCAGGCATTTGTCAATCTGTTTCACATCTGCTCTGCATTTGAAAGCCAAATAGGTTTGGAAACCCAGAAGGCATTCAATTTCCTAGCAATTGCCACTGCCAGCAATCATTCTGCTGCCACTCACACTTGCTTGGAATGCTGCTAGCATTTTCCCTGATATTCTTTCTTTCCTTCCCAATGGAACCCACATTCAAATCAGTTAAGATTTAACTCGGTTAACACAGAAGGATTCTCCATCAGGTAAATCACCCTTATTTCATGTGGAACATTGTTTTCGGGGGAGAGGGTATAGAAAGCAACTCCTCAGTGAAATCACTGATCTAAGAGGGGTAGTCTTGATTTTTAACCAGTCATTTTTCTTATTTAGCACAGCTGGAAGTCTGACTGATCAATTGACCGTTGACTGCTCTGTTGAATGGGCAAAAGGCCCTGAACCAGAATTCTTAGATGCCACAGTGGAGAACCCATGGCAATGAAGGAAGCCAAACTTTTTGATAAGATCCATGAATAGAGTCCCTGGCGCTTTGGGATTTGGTGGGAAAGCCCACATCCACAGCACAATCTGGTTGAACTACACAAAGAGATGGCAAATTTCTAGTGTTAAAATTGCTCCTTGCTCTGAAATATCAAACTCTGGTCCCAGCACCATCAACAGTTCCCCTTCCTTTGTCTGCAAGTCCTTAATCATTTGCATTGGCAACTTGCTGTGTCTCTACTTAGGTCTTTATTCTTTGGTCTTTATTTCTTTAGGTCTTTATTCTTTGGAGCGCAGAAGGTTAAGGGGGGGGACTTGATTGAGGTCTTTAAAATGATGAAAGGGATAGACAGAGTTGACGTGGATAAGCT
The DNA here is from genome assembly GCA_963514005.1 of Raja brachyura. The sequence continues at coordinate 104,732,788 of OY740785.1, forward strand.
TTTCCCATTGAGGGTTGGGAAGATTCAAACAAGAGGGCATGACATGAGAATTAAGGGACAGAAGTTTAGGGGTAACACGAGGGGGAACTTCTTTACTCAGAGAGTGGCGGCTGTGTGGAATGATCTTCCAGCAGAAGTGGTGGAGGCAGGATCGATTTTAACATTTAAAAGTAAAGTGGATAGGTATATGGACGGGAAGGGAATGGAGGGGTATGGTCTGAGTGCAGGTAGATGGGACTAGGGGAAAATGAATGGTTGGCATGGACTGGAAGGGCCAAGAAGGCCTGTTTCCATGCTGTAATTGTTATATGTTATGTTATATGGTTACTTGTTCCCTCACATGACTTATAGTTGATTCAGGAACCACCTCATGTTGAAATGCCTATTACCCTTGTCCCACTTAGGAAACCTGAACGGAAACCTTTGGAGACTTTGCGCTCTACCCAAGGTTTCCGTGCGGTTCCCGGAGGTTTTTGTCAGTCTCCCTAATGGTTGAAAGTGGTTTCCGCTTCTTCTATGTTCCGGCGATCATTTCAAAAAATTGAAAAAACTTCCAGGATTCAGACAAAAACCTCCGGGAACCACACGGAAACCTTGTGTGGGGCGCAAAGTCTCCAGAGGCTAGTTGAATGTGGTTGCCGGAGGTTTTTGTCCTTCGGCAACCACCTTCAACTAGCATCACAACCGGCTTTGACTAAAATATTACCGATTTTTTTTAAATGGAAACCACTTTCGATCATTTGGGAGACTGACAAAAACCTCCGGGAACCGCACGGAAGAGGTTTCCGTTCAGGTTTCCTAAGTGGGACAGGGGCATTAGTGGGACAGGGGCATTACATGTCGCACCCTTCAACATGGCATGGGCCACCGCCTTCCCAGGCTACCTACAACAGAAACAGGTCAACTTCAAGAACAAGAATTCTTGTCATCCATCATTGGGCTTGGCTTACAATATATTCCAAGGAACATCATTAGTTGGGGACACAATGCATTGCTGGCTGATGCACACAGCAAGGTGTTTAAGTTAGTTCCCATTCATAGTTGATCTGTAGATGTAACCTTAGTAAACTTCTATTGCCTTATTTTAACTATTCTATTATCATATGGAAAGGGAGATGAGATTGCTCTACTCTGGTGACCCTGTGTGCTGTTTTAGAAGAGGATCTATTGTACTTACTGCATGGCATGACTTGATGGGTAGCATGCAGCACAAGCTTTTCACTGCATCGCCGTACATACAACAATAAATAAACCATTGAATTGTTAGAACCGTGGAACCACATCTCTACTCTGCATGGGAAGTTTTGAGGAATTTGGGGGAAAGCCCAGTGAATTATGAGGTAACTGTCAGGAATGTGAACACACACAAAGGCAAACATTTATAATGGGATCCCTTGTGAATAATAAATGCAACAGGCTAATTGATGGACCTTGAGGAGAGATGTGGATGTAACTTGTGACTGGAAAAATTAGCAGTCTAACTCAAGGCTTGCAGTTTCCCAGTCTGGGGAATTGCAATTAAAGTATTAACTTAAATCAACATGGCCTCTGTCAATGCAAATGTGAAATGCAAGCAGGCTTATTTTGCTGATATCACGGATTCAGTCTGGAAGATGCTACTTTAAACTCAATACCAAGATTTATTGAGGTGGAACTGATAGAATTGGCTGTACTACAGAAGCAATCACCTCAAGAAAAACAACAGGCCGCTGGGTGGATTATAAAATATTTTGCTATCAGCAAGAAAAGACATTCATTCAGCCTTCAGGAGAATAGCAGGAATGGGGTCTTTGGAAGTAGGAGAGAGACTGGGGTGCAAGGATGAATTAAAAAAAGGATTACATTGTGTGCCAATGATGTGCAATAGAGGCAGAACTAAGCGAGTGTAGTACCATTCATTGGCCGAAACTGGATACACTTGTGGTGCCACCATTATATAAAACGATGGGAATTGTATGAAACAGGTGTTTTTGTCATCTTCATGACTTGTCCCACGGAATAGATTATGGAATCCCTCACAAAGTCCTTTATTTGGCGTTTGGAAGGGCTCTGTGAAGACTTCCATGTGAAGCATCGGCAATTCAAATAATGTCAGTTATGCCCTTGTCCCACTTAGGAAACCTGAACGGAAACCTCTGGAGACTTTGCGCCCCGCCCAAGGTTTCCGTGCGGTTCCCGGAGGTTTTTGTCAGTCTCCCTAATGGTTGAAAGTGGTTTCCGCTTCTTCTATAGAACATACGCACGGAAACCTTGGGTGGGGCGCAAAGTCTCCCGAGGTTTCCCTTCAGGTTTCCTATGTGGGACAGGGGCATAAAGCAGAAGTTAGTGCATGTGATCCAATAGCAAATAACAAATGGAATGCAAGTGACAGCAAGCCATCATGGTTTTGACCAAGATAGAAAACAATGATATACTCAGCAGGTCAGGTCGCATTGGTGGGAAGAGAACCAGAGCTAACGTTTCAGGTTGGAGACTCATAGTCAAAACTGAGAAGGAGATTGAAGAAGTTTTGTAATGTTGTAGAGAGGAAGGGGATTGTCTCTGATAGCGCAAATACCAGCGTGACCACAGGGGGTAAGATGCAAGCAAGGTTATCTGATCAATGAGTGAATTGGGGGCAGTTAGATAGTGGGAACGTAGACAAAAGAACCAAGATAATAGAATGTGGGAACTGCAAAATATTGGCAGGGCCACATTCATCTTGTCAAGCTGGGCATGTCCACCACTCCCAGAGAGGAAAAAAGGGAAAACCTAATAAGCTGGACCTTTGGAGCACAGATGGATGACTGATGCGGACGGAGAAATCATGCTACTGGAGGTTATAGAATTTAATATTAAGTCAAGTAGGTTACAATGTGCCCTGACAAAAGATGATGCGCTGTTCTTCAATCTTGCTTTGGGCCTTATTGTAACAGTGCAGGAGGCTGCAGACCAATGGGTCAGAGTGTAGTCGGATGGGGTTATAAAGCGGCAAGCAATGGGAAGTTTGGGGTTGCCCATGGACTGAAAGCAATGCTCTGCAAAGTGATGACTCATTCAGTAAGGGGAGCCAAAGGGCAGATCCGCCAACCTAAAAAATATTCGGGTCCTCCAGCCTAGTGAAGGTGCATGCTCAGCAACAGGAACAGCTTACAATAGACAGAGCCAAGTGCGTACACTACCAATGGATCAGACTGAATTTTTGCCATCCTAGTACAGCTGTTGATGAGTGCTGGAACAACTTATCAATGGCAGCCCCTTGCCTTTTCAGTCGTAACCCGAGAACCACCCCCCCCCCCCCCCCCCCCACGTTTGCCTTTGCCAAGGTGTCTGATCCCTGGTCATCCTGGCAGCAGTGGCACTTGGCCTCCGTCTCCGAGTACATGACTTGCTTTCAGCACATCGCGGGCAAGAGCAACCTGGTCGAAGATACGTTGACCCACACCGCCATCAATGCCATCCACGACTACACAGCGAGAGGATGAGGAGATGCTCGCCTACCGCACCGCCATCTCAGGCCTGTTGTTAGAGGATGTGCGATTCGGGCCCGCTAACACCACACACCCTGCTGGTTGGCGTGAAGAGACAACGTCTCATCCATTCAGAGACGTTCGCATCTTGGCTCGGTGAACTCCGATAACGCATCTTGGCCGATTTCCCCAACATCCTAACACCCGGCAATTCAAATAATGTCAAGTATGGGGTAAAGCACCGTATCCCCACCACCGGACCACCACTCCATGCACGCACATGCAGGCTGCCCCCCCCCCCCCCCAGACAAGCTCCATCCGGCCAAAGACGAGTTCCGCAGGATGGAGGAAATGGGCGCTGTGTGCTGCTCAGGCAGCACATCTCCACTTCACATGGTCCTCAAAGCGGCTGGAGACCCTGTGGGGACTTCCACCATCACAATGGCCGATCGGTACCCTGTCCCTCACATCCAGGACTTCACAGCCCATCTTTTTTCCAAAAATGACCTGGTACGTGGCTGCCATCAAATTCCAGTCCACCCGGATGACATCCCCAAGCCGGCTATCATCACCCCCTTCGGGCTCTTCGAGTTCCTGTGGATGGCTTTCCTCCTCAAGAACGCTGCTCAGGATTTCCAACGTTCACTGTTCACTCCAAATGAACATCCTGTTAATTTACTTTGACGACATCCTCGTTGCCAGCTGCTCTCGCCAGGAGCACCGCGCACAGCTCCGGCTGCTCTGCCAGCGGCTCAACGAGCACGGCCTTCTCATCAACCTTGCTAAGTGTCAGTTTGGCCTGCCTTCCATTAGTTTCCTTGGCCACCTCATCAATCAGCACGGCGCGGTCTCACTCCCGACCATGGTTGAGGCCATTTGCCAGACTCCCAAACCCTCTACGGTGAACGGACTCAAAGAGTTTGGTGGTATGGTGAATTTCTATCACCGTTTCGTGCCAGCAGTCACCAGGATCATGCACCACTGTTAAAGATCCAGGCCTGCAAGCAGAGAGGGGTCCACTCGTTGTATACACACTCTGTTCCTTTGTTAATCGATACAGCCCTGGAACTCACATGCATTCAGTTAATATATTTAACTAAATACCTTGCTGTCGTTCGTGAGCACACAAGTTAATCTCCAACTTCTTTGTTCTCCAATCTCACGATAGCCCACCCCCCCCCCCTTACTTTGTGATTGATTGGCCCAGATCACGCGGTAGTTCGAGCTCGACAATCATAAGTTCGCGAGACAAGTGGCTTGGCCACAAGATGGTGCCACGGTGGACAATTTATGAAAGGACCATGCCTCAGGAACATCCCCCTTTTCACTGATGGCAGGGTTCCAAGTGGGTGAATTAGGGCTGTTTAGCCAGATATTAAAAAAAATCTTTTTAATAACCATCGGATGCTGTATCTTCAGCTAAGTGTCCCTAATTGTCTACACCTCTCACTCCTCCGTCAAGGTACTTTTAATAACCTCTCTCAGTTCAAGCTTTTAGTCACCTTTCTTCAAATCTTATATGGTTTTGTCCTGGTTTTTATCCAAACACACTCCCATGAATTATCTTGGACGTTTTTACTGTGTTGGATGATTGTAACCTCTTGCTGATATGGAAAGTGGCAAAATCAGGAGCCCTGGATGACATGGTGGTCCTGCTCTTACACTCCAAAGTTCCCATTGAATCATAGATACAGCATGGAAACAGGTCTTAAAACCCGCCGACAATAGATCACCCATTCACACTAGTTCTATCTTATCCCACTTTCTCATTCAATCCGTACATTATTGGGGCAATTTAATGAGGCTAATTAGCCTACAAACTCACACGGCTTTGGGATGCGAGAGGAGACCCACGTAGTCACAGGGCGAACATGAAAACGCCACATGGACAGCACCTGAAGTCAGGATCGAACCAAGGACTCTGGTCCTATGAGTCAGCAGCTCTGCAAGCTGTGCCACTGTGGCTGGGCTGCTGCAAGTAAGCCATATGGTTGTATCTATCCATTTTACAGCTCATTTTGTAATTTCACTATCGGGGACCAGATGTAGGAACTTGTAAGAGATATTTTTCACCAAGTTTTCTATATGAGCAGTGCATTCACCTTAAAGGTTGCAAAGTAATTTATCAAATTGCATAAGATACATTGAAAATTCAACCCCATCTCCTGGCATATACCTGGCAATTGCATTTGTACAACTTGTTTCAATTTCATTGTCCTATCTGGGACACATGACCATAAACTCCCTTCACCTTTCTAATTGGGATGCCGGCTTGAATCACGTGCAGCCACTGAATCAGAAGACAGAGGTTCTTCTCAAAATGTATGTGTTTAAAATGCTGAAAAAATGCAACATGGTGGAAAGCACCTGCTCTGCTAGCTCAGGTGGACAAAAAACAGTGTTTTGAAATAGCAATGAGTTTCCCTGCTGAGCTGTTCAATTGGAAATATCAAAAACTGGCCTTCGTTCTTCAATTCTTTGCCAGAATCTATCTACAGGAGATTGTCGATTATCTAAATAATACCTCACAACATTTCAAATTAATTCACATGACAAAGGGATTTTGGTTCCTGAAGATGTCTTTGCAATGTGACTGCTTTAGATTTAAAAAAAAAATCAAAGACAGTGATACTAACAAAAAAAATACCATTAATCGCCACAGAGAACATTTTTATTTATTGTTGGTGATGCTGCTCCATCTTCTGTGAACATTTCTGGGCAATTGCCAGGTATATGTTTACTCTAAGGCAAGATAACCACAGCAAGGATTTTGAATCATTGAATGGTTGGATAAAGGCAGAGAAAGAGGCCCTTCAGCCCATTGTGTCTGCCTTAGCTCACAACAAGAGCAGCTCTCAAGTTCCATCCCTGCCAGTTTCCTGGTAGCCATGAAAATTGTTACACACCCTTTAGTTATATATTTTCTCTTGAAGGTCACAATGGAATCTACCTCCATCATATCAGTAGTGCATTTCAGATTCCAAGCATCAAGAACAAGCATCGAATCAGGCCATAGACTCCGTGCTGACCAAATACCACCCGTTCACACTAATCCTATATTAATCCTTTTGTTTTTTGCTTGTCATGTTCTCATCAGCTTACCCACCCCTTCAAGATTCCATCACTCACCTACCACATAAGGTAAGATGCAATGGTCAATTATTTAACCAACTGCATGTCTCTGGGATGTAGGAAGAAAGTGGAGAGTTCATAAGTGATAGGAGGTTGATCCCTGGGATGGCGAGACTGTCATATGAGGAAAGATTGAAAAGACTAGGCTTGTATTCACAAGGGTTTACAAGGATGAGGGGGGATCTTATAGAAACAAATAAAATTATAAAAGGACTGGACAAGCTAGATGCAGGAAAAATGTTCCCAATGTTGGGTGAGTCCAGAACCAGGGGCCACAGTCTTAGAATAAAGGGTTTTAAGACTGAGGTGAGAAAAAACGTTTTTACCCAGAGAGTTGTGAATTTATGGAATTCCCTGCCACTGAGGGAGTGGAGGTCAAATCACTGGATGGATTTAAGAGAGAGTTGGATAGAGCTCTAAGGGCTAGTGGAGTCAAGGGATATGGGGAGAAGGCAGGCACGAGTTATTGATTGGGGACGATCAGCCATGATCACAATGAATGGCGGTGCTGGCTCGAACGGCCGAATGGCGGCCTCCTGCACCTATTTTCTATGTTTCTATGAGCAGAATTAGACCATTCAGCCATCAGGCCTACTCTGCCATTCAATCATGGCTGATCTATCTTTCCTTCTTAACCCCATTCTCCTGCCTTCTCCCTATAACCCCTGACACCTGTAATAATCAAGAATCTATCTATCTCGGCCTTAAAAATATTAATTGACTTGGCCTCCACAGCCTTCTAATGTAGGACACTAATCAGGGAAAACTGGAACCAGGGAAAACGGGAGAGCTACGTGGTCACAGGGAGAATGTGCAAACTCAATTCAGTCAGCAACTGAGCTCAGGATTGAATTTTTGTTCCTGTCTCCAGAGTGCAGTAACCGGCGTGATCACAATTGGATAAGCAATGTGTGAAAACTCACCGGGATGGGTTTGGATGAGAGTGTACTTTGCACATTACCCATTGCATTGTTCTATGCAGTGACCAAGTATCGTGCACCCAGTTAGACTGTAAGCATTCACTCCAACTACCTGCGTGCCCAGCTGATTGCCACAAAATGTGTTGTCACTGCACCTTTGACATCAACATTACCATTTCAAGGAAACAGCAATTGCCAATCACAATGCTTCTACAATTCTTTCATCTGAAAGGAAACTTTTTTTATAATTTTCAATTGATGCTTCATGTTCCCCAGTGCCACCTGATCCTGCAATTGAGTTCTCCAGATGTGCATGAATTACTTTGTGATCACCTCATTTGTCCCAATCTATATATTTTCTGAAGAAATATACTTTATTCTTACAGCAAAGAACAAGAGTGAGGCAGCCACAAGAGGCCTATGTGGGATTATGCAAGATGTGGACCAGGTTAATAAAAAATAAATTATAATTTTGGAGGTTAATAGACAAGTAAATGGTTTCTATTCCAATGTGAACTCATGGGGTACCTGTGTTTTTAAAACCTGCACAGACCAATGTGCTGGACCTTTTATGGACATCTTCAACCTCTCATTTTTAAGGTCAGAGATTTGCACCTGCTCTAAAAAGACATACATGATATCTGTGCCAAGGAGGAGCTTTCAGAGGTCGGCTATGATGAATATCAACTCCTACCTTAGTAAGGACCTGGACTTACAACAATTTACCTGCCACCATAATAGATCAACAGGGGATGCAATCTTGCCAATTTGCCACTCTGCACTGGATCACTTGCATAATAGGAAAACACAGACCAGACTGTTGTTCTTGGCCTACAGATCAGCATTCAACACCTTCATCCCTTCCAAACTTGTCATCAAACCCAGACAACTGTCTCTGTTCATGCTTATTTAAGTGGATCCTCTAATTCCTTATCAGCAGTCCATTATGGCATCCTGGCCACTCCCCCTTTTCCCCTCTCCCATCGGGGAAAAAGGTGCAGAAGTGTGAAAACGCTTCAGATTCACAGACAGTTTCATCCCAGCTGTTATCAGGCAACTGAACCACCCTACTGGAATTATGCTCCTAGAGCTTACCCCCCTTAGTCTAGTTCAGTAAAACACTGAGTCAAGCACTGGACCACTAAACTTTATTCTTTCCAACAATAAAAAACTCCCTATACAATACCTAACCACCACGGTTCCGATCCTTGTCTCTGCTCATTAAAGCCCTTCAAGCAAGCAAACTCCTCCAAAAGGTTACGCAGCCCCAAGCGCCCCTCCAGAAGATCGACTTCGATCCTTGTGGGTACCACTCTTTATAGGTCATCAGACCCCGTGGTAGGAAACTAGATGGGGGTGGCAGCCCCTACAAACCAATCATGGATATCGATTACATTATATGGTTATTGACAGTTCCCTATTCCAATTACAAAGTACCCCATTACAATGTTTCTACAGAAGCTTCTGAAAGGAAGTCAGTTAACTATATGTAATGCAACATTTTCCCAGGTAGTATAAACAATTCAAACAAAGCTTCACATTTTAGCCAATCATCAAACAGCAGCACAAACACCTTGCAACATTATTAACAATACTTTACAACTCCCCTTCAGTTGGCCAATCCTGATCATGCAAATGCAATATCTCTGAGCTCCTCTGTAAAGTCCTCATACATTTTAACAATGCAGAGGACATCTGGATCTTTCCTTATCCTGCATATCAATCTAGGGTTCAGACTATCAGGCGCCAGCTCACAGCTTGCAACTTTTCACAGACAGAGGCCACGCAGGCCTTGCAAATGCAAAGATCCTCCATTTTATAATACCTCTAATTCGGCCAATATTATCACCACCACAACTAGAGAGCAGTAGAGAGCACAATTAGAGAGCACAACTAGAGAGAACTAGTATCTACCTCATTGGAGACCCTTGGACTATCCTTGATTGGATTTCACTGACTTTACGTTGCACTAAACGTAATTCAAGTCATTACCTTTGCCATGCATCTGTACACTGTGAACGGCTCAATTGCAATCATATACGTATTGTCTTTCCGCTGACTGGTTAGCACGCCATTAAATCTTTTCACTGTGCACGTGGCAATAAGCTAAACTAAACTCTCAGAACGAATTGGCAACAGCACTTCCACCTCAATCACCATCAACATAGGAGCACCTATAGACTGGGAGCTGTGTCCTATACTCAACTCTTTCTGTACCCATGACTGTGTAGCCAGACACAGGTCCAACACCATCTTGAAATTCGCTGATACCGCCGTTGATGGGCGAATAACTGGTAATGATGAGTCAAAAAACAGGAAAGAGATTGCAAATCTGATTGAATGGTACCAGAATACCAATCCTGCCCTCAACGTCAACAAGATGAAGGTGTCAAGTGTTGACCAGGGAAGGAAAGAAAACCTGCATTCATCGATGAGACAGTGATGGAGAGCGTTAACAGCTCCAAGTTCCCGGATGAACATAGCTCTGAAGACCTGTCTTTGGCCCAGCACAAAGAAAGCTCATCAAACCTCGACCAACATTAGAAGAGTCTACATATGTCGTTGAATATGCTGTGGAACTTCTACGGATGTATAGTAGACAGCACACTGACTAGTTGCATCATGACCCAAGAATAAAGGAGATTACAAATGGTGGTAGACACTGCTCGGCCCATCACAGGTACCGATCTCCTCGTCATTGAAGGGATCTATACGAGGCATTGCCTCAAAAAGGTTGCCAATATTTTCAAAGACCTCTCTGGCCACACACTACTTTCACTCCTACCATTCGGAAGAAAGTACAGGAATCTGAAAACCATGACTGCCTGGTTCTTCGCAGCAACCATCAAGCTCTTGAACACGATATCAAAAGAACCTCAGCAACTCTGAACTTCTATGGGCTGTATTTTTGGTTGCAATATGGACAGATGTTTGCACTTTTATGGCTATCTAGTATTTCATTTATAAATGTATTGATTTTCTTTGAGTATTATATTTTTTTATCACTGTGTATTATGTTTACGGGCCAGTTAAGCTTCTGCAAGTAAGAATTTCAATATTCCAATGTCAGTACTTTCGGCATTTTTTCACTCTTGACTCTTGAAAAGAACTAGTAATATCAGATTCCCAGATAGAAACATAGAAAATAGGTGCAGGAGGAGGCCATTTGGCCCTTCAAGTCAGCACCGCCATTCATTGTGATCATGGCTGATCGTCCCCTATCAACAACCCGTGCCTGCCTTCTCCCCATATCCCTCGACCCCACTAGCCCCTAGAGCTCTATCTAACTGTCTCTTAAATCCATCCAGTGACTTGGCCTCCACTGCCCTCTGTGGCAGGGAATTCCACAAATTCACAACTCTCTGGGTGAAAACGTTTTTTCTCACCACAGTCTTAACTGACCTCCCCTTTATTCTAAGACTGTGGCCCCCTGGTTCTGGACTCGCCCAACATTGGGAACATTTTTCCTGCATCTAGCTTGTCCAGTCCTTTTATAATTTTATATGTTTCTAAAAAATTCCCCCTCATCCTTCTAAACTCCAGTGAATTCAAGCCTAGTCTTTTCAATCTTTTCTCATATGACAGTCCCGCCATCCCAAGGATCAATCTCATGAACACTGCCTCAATCACAAGGATGTCCTTCCTCAAATTAGACCAAAACGGTACACAATACTCCAGATGTGGTCTCACCAGAGCCCTATACAACTGCAGAAGAACCTCTTTACTCTTATACTGAAATCCTCTTGTTATGAAGGCCAACATTCCATTAGCTTTCTTCACTGCCTGCTGTACCTGTAAGCCAACATTCAGTGACCAGTGTACAAGGACGCCCAGGTCTCGCTGCACTTCCCCCTTACCTAACCTAACCCCATTGAGATAATAATCTGCCTCCTTGTTTTTGCCACCAAAGTGGATAACCTCACATTTATCTTTATTATACTGCATCTGCCACGCATCTGCCCAGGTCACCCTGCAACCTCCTAACATCCTCTTCACAGTTCACACTGCCACCCAGCTTTGTGTCATCTGCAAACTTGCTTGTGTTGCTCTTAATTCCCTCTTCCAAATCATTAATATATGGTAAACAGTTGCGGCCCCAACACCGAGCCTTGCGGTACTCCACGCGCCACTGCCTGCCATTCTGAAACGGACCCGTTCACTCCTACACTTTACACACGATTGAATAAGCAAGCCAAAAATATCCATCAGCCTCAAAGATATTGTATAATGTTAAAATATACAATATACTTAATAATAATGAGAACTAGAAGTTTTCAAAGGTCAGCTAAATATAAATAAATAGGTTTTGGAGAAAGTAAGAAAAACAGTTGATGTTGACAGAAGGAAAAATGAATCAATACCTCAGATGCATGTGAAGTGTTAAAACAGATTAGATGCTTTCAGAATAAAAAAATATTAGGACTCAGCTCATGATAGATATATTGAATGCATTCTTTATATTAGTTTTCACAATAGAATACTGTGAACAATTAAAAATCCAATTAAACTGGTGAGAATGTGCAACTAATGTATTGGTTCAATTAGGCTTGTGTTATAAGGAAAACCAAAGCATTATGGAATATAAATTGTGACCCAGCACAGTGGCACATATCAACTATACACACATATCAAATAAAAAGCTAAACTATTGCAGTTTTGTGAGGGCACATAATTTAAATTTTTATCTACCTAAACTGCTGTCTGCACTACGAACCTTCCAAATCCAGTGATTGCTGACGATGTTAATAGTTTTACCCTCCTGGGTACTTTTTGCCCTCCATTCCAAATCCATAATTAACACCTTCTCCTCCAAATCCAAACACTTGCCTGTTACTCTGCTAACTGCTGTTCCTTCTCAATCTTTACTTTCCTCTCCAAATCCTTAGGCATGCATTTGCTTCACAATTTAGATCATAAGACATAAAAGCACAATTCAGCCATTCAGCCGAACAGGTCTTCTCCGCCATTCAATCATGGAGGATCTATTTTTCCTTCTCAACCCCATTCTTTCCCTTTCTCCCTGCTACCTTTGACACCTTTACTAATCAAGAACCTATCAAACTTGCCACAGTCAGTGGCAATGAATTTTGTGGCAATTAATTTCACAGATTTACTGCCCTCTGACTAAAGAAATTCCTCCTCATCTCCATTCTAAAGGCAGGTCCTTTTATTCTGAGGCTACAGCCTCTGGTCCGAGACCCTCACACAAGTGGAAACATCCTCTCCACATCCACTCTATCAAGACCTTTCCATATTCAGTAGTTTCAATGACATTCTCCCCCACCGCCTTACCCTTCTAAACTCCAGTGAGTACAGGCCCAGAGCCTTCAAACATTCCTCATATGCTAACCCAATTCAGCACTCTTCTTACTCATGACTATGTTTATTCAAACATGTTTCTGTTCTTCCTAGTTCTGATACACCAGCAAAGGTAATTATTCCTTTGCAATAAAGTTAAAATAACTTCCCTTCTTAACCTGTGGTCTGCAGTCTATTTGGCCTCATTATAGACAACACTTAAAACTAAACATGCTTGTGCACTATATCTTCAGGCAATCAATATAATTTGACATGTGAGAGGTTAAAGCATTATTTTTCTCAATTCCACAGAATACAAGGCAAAAAATAAAATGTATTTAGGATATGGCATGCATCTGGTTGATCTTGTTTTTGTAGTTCAATTCTGAAGTGTGAGTGGAGAGAGTCATTTCCATCTCATGACTCACAAAATATTCCTGCAAGAGATTCTGATATTATGGGGAAAATCAAAATGTTGAATTAGCTCACCGGATCAGGCAGCATCTATGGAGGGAATGGACATGTGATGTTTCAGGTCGGGACCTATTCTTCAGATTAATGGAATAGGGTGGAGCAAGCTGGAAATGAGAGATAGGGGTGGGGCAAAGAATGATAAGTGGATACAGGTGATGGGGTGTGATTAGTTAATGGATGGAGTAAGTGATAAGGTCTAAAGGTGAAAAAGGGACAACAGGATGTCAAATACGTAAAGAAGTGGTGTGAAATGTAAATCTGGATGGAGGGATATGGACGAAGAGGGGGAATAAAAGGAGAATATGGGACTCGGGGATGGCAGATGAATGTACGGAGGGGAACGGGACGGGGTTTGGAGAAATCTGTAAGGTGGAGGCAGCGAAAGAGATTGAGGGGGTTTACTTGAAATTGGAGAATACAATGTTCGTACCATTGGGTTGTAAGCTATCCAAGCGCAATATGAGATGCTATGAGGTTCCAGTGTGGTTCAAGCCCTTTGCCAAAATCCACAAACAGGATTGTCCTGGCAGATGCTTTGTTTCTGTCTGCTTCTGCCTCACTGCTCCAAATTCATCCATTCTATTTTGACTCCTCTAGTTCCGTTTCTTCCAACCTACATCTGAGTTACCTCACACGCTCTCCCCATGTCAATAACTTTCATTTCCAATGCTCTTATTGCCTCATTATACTTCCATTCCCCATCGGGAAGGTCTCAAGGACCTTTAGTTGCTCCTTGAACAGAGACCCAATCAGTTCCCCTCAACTAACACTTTCCTCCACCTGAACGAACCTTCCCACCCTTAATAACTTATCTTTTGACTTCTCTCCCTTCAAGTTAAAGGTGCAGCAATGGGCCCCAACTATGCCTGTCTTGTTATTGGATATTGAACAATCTTTATTGCAAATATACCCCAGCACCATTTCCCAACTCGTTCTCTGCTACATAAACCCATGCGGAACTTGTTGATCAACTTTACTAATAACTTCCACCCTGTTCTCAAATTCACTTGGACTATCTTTGACTCTTTGCTCTTCCTTCTTGTTCCCTCTGTCTCCATCACAGGGCGGAGACAATCGACTAACATCTATAACAAACCCACTGACTGACACAGCTACCTTGACTACACCTCCTCCCTTTGTGCCTTCTTGCAAGGACCCCATCCCTTACTCTCAATTTCTCCATCTCCACTGCATCTGCTCCCAAGATGAGACTTTCCACTCCAGGACACCCGAGATGTAATTTATCTTCAGTAAAGGTGGCTTCTCTCCTGCTGTTGTGGATGGAAGCCTCATCCGTGTCTCCTCTGTGTGTGTGTGTGTATTTCTGCTCGCACTCTGCCTCATCTCAGATGGAACGAGTTCCCCTGGTCCTCAACTTTCACCTCACTAGTTACCCCAGCCAATACATTATTCTCTGACATTTCAACCATCTTCAAAGTGACCCCATTGTCGGCTGCATCTTCCTGTCCCCACCCCTATTCGCTTTACACAGAGGACCAATCACAACACACAATTTTTTCTGCATTGGTGCAGGCCAAAGGATATTTCTGATTGGTAGAGGCAATTAAAATAAAGGCAAAATAACATAAAATTGATGGCAGTCTTTCAAGATTGAGTATAGAAAGCAGAACATGATGATAAATTAGGAAATCTTTGGGAGCGGTATCAAAAGACTTTTATGTTGAACTTATTTTGGATTTACTGCTGCTCGTCCTGTTCGTAAGTGATGTACATCACATTACATTTTAAAACTTACAATATGCTTTAGTTAAGCAGCAGTGTTGGGTGCATTGATAGCATTAAAAGTATTCCTGCCTCATTAGGCAACTGCAATAAGAAATGACAGATGGGGTTTAATGTGACTAAATGTAAAATAATGGGCATCAAAACCCCAAAATATACAGCCTTTATAAACAATGGATGGGTTTCAACTGACAGAAATGAAAACGTAAAATAACACTTAAGACAGGATTACTCATAATTCATTGGTACCATCCAGTCAGTCCACAATTATTAAAGCAGACACAAGGATGTACTTCAACTATGTTTGATTGGAATTTTAACCTTGTGCAGTCTAACAATGTAATATTTAGAATTTTTGTTTGAATTGTTGGGCAATTTGCCATCAAATTAGTGTAATGGACAAGGTCAGCGAATAAAAGGAGGATGACTTTGCAACTTTAGCACTTAATTACATGGTAGGTCACAGAATTAAAATGATATTCATGTCAGAGAAGAAAACAGCAAAGAATTTGTGTCCATTTTAAGAAGGGTGGAAGCAATGCAAGAACAATTAATCTCAGATACCTCCACGGAGTTCAAGGGTCTCCACCTGTAACATGGAGACCATGTGAGTCCTATTTTGCAGGAGAGGGAAGGAGGGCTTATCCATTGAACAAATGAGGCCTCACAGATTGCCAAAGTTAATTTGAGATGAGGCACAGTTGTTGAGGCACATTACAAGCCCCTTTACAAGACATGCAATGCAAAGATTGAAGAAGTTTACCTCTCCGTCTACAATGCCTTTAACTTGTAGTAAAAGCGCAAGGTGCTCATTAAACATGCTGTTTTCCTGCCATTGCCGACCCATGCCACATAAAAGAAGATGGCGACACTGAGTAATGTAGAGAAGACAAATAATGCGCTGGGGTAAGACGGGAGAATAACATTTTAATGCGGAGTTTTCAGCTGCAGCCAAGATTATTTTTGGCCAATGTTCAGAATGAAACCCCTGGCACACACCCATTTAGATACCAGCAAGACAGAGGGATCTGTGAATGCAGTGGCAGTCATGGAATACCGGATCCAATAACTGATACTGTACACTTTAACAAGTTCTGTCACTGGATCCTGCATGCAGTTCAGCAGTGGAGCTCAGCCTTGCTGAGGTTTCCCCAAAAGTTATATTGCGAGCAGAGTCACGGATCCTGAGACAGGTTGGTGCAGGATCCCTGAGCTCATTGTTTTCATTGGGGTTTAGAGGAATGCGGGGAAAAGAGAAAGACAATTCCATCTTTAAAAAAAACATAATCTGCAGTATTCTTTAAATGTTTGATCCTAAATTAAAATACTCTTGTCTTGTTAAATGGCCCAATTTCCTATGTGTGAGACAATTTTATATCTAAAAAGGAAATAAATTTTATGAAATTGTATCAATTTATTTATTTTAATTGTTTCTGGATTTTAGGTACATTTAATAGATCTGACAGTTTTGGCCGCAGGCAAGCTGGGGTAGAACGTTGCTGGCTGTTAACGACTTTGCATACAGGAACTGGGGAACAATAGAGCAGTACGGTGGCACAGCAGCAGAGTTGCTGTCTTGCAGCGTCAGAGACCCGGGTTCGATCCTGACTATGGGTGCTGTCTGTACGGAGATTATATGTTCTCCCCGTGACCACGTGGGTTTTCCCTGGGTGCTCCTGTTTCCTCCAGCACTCCAAAGATGTACAGGTTTGCAAGTTAAGTGGCTTTGGTAAAGACTGTAAAGGGCCTGTCCCACCTGGGCATCATTTGTGCGTCATCATTTATGTGATGTGCGCATGGTGCTTATTACACGCGCGTGGTGACGTAAGCAGTGATACACACACGCAGTGATACACGCACGCAGTGATACACACACGCAGTGATACACGCACGCAGTGATACACGCACGCGCCCCAGGAATTTGGAATGTACAAAATGACGCCCAAGTGGGACAGGCCCTTAAATTGTCCCTAGTGTGTTGGATAGTGCTATTGTCCAGGGATTGCTGGTCTGTGTGGACTCGGTGGGCTGAAGGGCCTGTTTCCGCACTGTATCTCTAACAACGTAAAAAAAACTTATTTGAGAGATGCAACATTCAGGACTGTGTTACTACCTAGGCTTTCTTATTGGACCTGTGGCAGACAGGTTACTATGACCCTCAAATTGCCACAGGTTGGCAGATAGATAGACGTGGGTGACGGAACCAGGGCCTATTGAGCGATGTTTCCCCTGGGAGTTAACAGCCAGCCCAGCGGATGTATTTTAGTGACCGACATTGACGGTTCATTGTCTGCAGGAAGCACCAACCTCACCTGTAACACACACCGGGAGGGGGAGGGGTCAGCAACTCACAGCTGTAGGGGCGGACTGGTGGGCCGGTGAATGTGAAGGGGGGGGATCACAAACGGAGCTGTATGTGATCCTGGCAATGGGAGGAGGGGCCCAGGGTCTGAGGGCACGAAGTCAAGGGGTCAGACTTATGGAGAACACTGCTGTACAACCCAACCTTCCTGCTCCTATTTATAGAGGAATCAGGGACAAAAAACACTGAGAGCTGCCATGTCAAACAATGGCTAACCCCGGATAGATTCCAGGGTCAGCTCTGGTCTCACACCAGGAAGGATGTTAAGAGTTGGCAGGGAGTGGGTGAGCAATGAAAAGTCTCAGTCATGTGTAGACTCTCGGGCTATTTACGTTGCAGGGGAGGGGAGAAGGAGACTGAGAGCATGTTCACAAACAAACAAGGAGAAGTTGTTCCAGGAGACATACAACATGGACTTCGGGTGACCACACCAGAGGCAACAGCAGACGACAAACTCGGCAGAGATTGGAGAGACAACACTTCAGGAGACCCGTCATAAAGAGAGCTGGGTCTAGCACTGAAGGGGAAACCTTATAAAAGTCTTGGAGGAAGGGCAAGGCAATTGGGGAGATTGACACAAAATGCTGGAGTAACTCAGTAAGACAGCATCTCTGGAGAAAATGAATGGTGATGTATCATTTCGGGTCGGGACCCTTCTTCAGAGATACTGCCTGATCCACTGAGTTACTCCAGCATTTTGTTTCTTTTTTTGGTATAAACCAGCATCTACAGTTCCTTCCTACACAAGGTAAAAGGGGACCGAGGAAGGTGCTCATTCAAAGCGACGGGCTGGGCTCAATGGGCCAAATTACTGCCATCCACTGCACCCATGGACTCCAGCAGCAATATTGGGGCCAACTCCACACCTCCCTGCATGCCAACATCTCCAGCACAACACAACCCCTCTTGTCCAACACCACCCTCATGCCATAACACCCCTCTCTACCCCCCCATCACGGCGTACCTCACCTACCTGGGGCGCTCTGTACCTCTGCGCTCTGGGGGGGGGGGGGGGGGGGGGGGGATGGGGGCTATATCCCCTTACTTTTTGAGATGGCTATATCCCCTTACTTTCTGTATTATTATCCCCCAGTATTTGGTGGTCAAGCAATAACAAAAATAATAATCACCTCCTATCTCTCATGTAGGCCCTACATTATCTTAAACATACTTCAAACAAAAAACATTGAAATCATACTTCTATAATGCACTAAAACATGTTTTTATTTTATTTTTTTGTTTATTTTTGTTAGAAGTACAATAGTGTGGTACTTGAGTTCCTAATACATACATACATATTTCCATTCTTGTACAACTTCGTATTTTTGATTTAATAATAAAAGAACAGTGGAAGAAAAAAGAAATAAAGTGTCGGAATAGATAGACAAGCGAGTAGAAACAGATAGCAAAAGAAATAAAGGACATAGAAGAGAAGTTGAGAAGATTGAAATAGAAGGAGAAAGTAGAGAAAAGAGAGATCAGGAGAGATCTACCTATTTCGTATTTTTGCCCATCCGTCACCCGGTTCTAAACAATTTAATTTCTGAGGTTATGTTATGTTGCACCATATGCTTGCAAAAAATTGATAAAACATGATTTTAATACCACAAATATCAAAATGCCGCTATGCTGCAGCCCTTTTGGACCCAGTATTAAATTCTGCAGCTTCAGGTAGCTCACTTTCTCTGTCTGTATCAGAACTCACCTTTTATGTTGTAAGTGAATCATCTGTAGTTTTGGATCAGTCTCTCCATCTACCCATTGGCACAGCCTGAGCTGTTGTGCATGTCCCATACTTCTGTCTCTTGCAACCTGTTACAATGCTTGGTCTATATTCTGCTTCTTTACTTGCTTACTTACTTACTTACTTAACTGCTCTCATCTCATGACTAACCCATTGACTGGATGACTACCACAGCTTTTCTGGGAGCCTTGGCCCGCAAGAAATTGCAGAGAGTTGTGTATGTAGCCTGGTCCATCACACAAACCAACCTCCCTTTCATTGACTCCCATCTACACTTCATGCTGCCTCATCAAGGCCACCGGCATAATGAAGGACCAGTTTCATCCCGGTCCACCCCCTCTTTGCCCCTCTCTCATCAGGCAAGAGGTACAGAAGTTTTAAAATCCATACCTCCAAACTCAGGGTCAGTTTCTTCCCAGGGTTCTCTCTCCAGCTAGAGTGTGGTCCTGACCTCCCATTTATTTCATTGGAGACCTTTGAACTATCTTTAATTGGACTTTAATTGCACTGAATATTGTTCCCTTTATCCCTTATCTGTATACTGTGGACGGATTGATTGTAATTATGTATTGTCTTTTCTTTGACTAGATAGCACGCAACAAAAGTCTTTCACTGTACCTCGATACATGTGGCAATAAACTGAACTAAACCAAAATTCTGGCAGAGATATTCTCCCCTCCTCCCACCTTCCCTGTTTTCACTCTTTCCCAGTTCTTCAATCAAACTCAAATATTAATGATGTTTCTCTTTCCACAGATGCTGCCTGTGTACATCCAACATTTATTCCTTTTATTGCCTTATCATGATAGCTCAGCTCAGTTCATTGTACTCTTTCTCGTCCAATTTGAAGTAATTAGTTTGTGCTTATTATTAATACTTAAGACTAGCTGTAAGCACAATTAAATTCTGCTGAGTTAAAATAATGCTCCTTCTGAATCTGCTCCATATTGATGATAGCATTTCGAGAGGAGCAGTGAGTTTTCCCAAAGTCTCCAAAAACATTTTCCCCTCAGCAAATGTCATCAGGAAACAGATTGGATTGTTATTTATCTCAGTGATGTTTCTGGAGTATTAGTCCCAGATACTCTGCTTGGTTTCTGTACATCAATCGTAGCACTCCAAATGCAATTCATTAAATGAGTTGTTTTGAATTGTAAAAAATGATTGGATGCAACATACGTATATCATTAATCCCCTCCGAAATTATTCCACCAAAGGACATTTTCTAAAAGTAGAAAACAATTTGGGGCAGAATTGTGGTTCTGAAGTGGTTTAATAGGGCTGAAGGGCAGTTGATATCAATAGCTGACAGTTATTGATTGTCAACATAGATAGCAAACTTACCAATTGATATCTTCATCTTAAGCTCCCCATTATACTTAGTGGAAAATGAGATGAGATGATAATTGATTATGACATAATTCTTCCATCACAAGTGGAACATAGAACACATGTTCTTATTTTTCTGCTTATAATTATAACATCAAAAAGGGAAATAGGAAATTAAGTTTACATTCTTGCAAGTTCTTCCACCTTAAAAATGTCTACATGGAAATAGAACACCTTTTCCATTGGTTTATGGACAGTGTAGTATGTACACTGCAGGAGCATATTATCAGTCGACATCTTTGTGATGAATGTCTGTATTGCAAGTTCATTCAGGGCCCATGATTTATTCATGAGGGACATCAAATAGCATGTACATCATCCAGTAATTGATGACATTTTGCTGCTTACATTGTGCCTTAAACAATACTCTGGTACATGAATAGCAGTAATCAACCTTGTGCTACATAGATTGGATACTTCGAATCCTCCCACTTTTTTCCTGAAGATGTTCTAATAAGGTCTCATGAGATGAGGCATGATTTTAGTTGGAAACA
Organism: Raja brachyura; assembly: GCA_963514005.1. Next base: position 104,753,793 of record OY740785.1, read on the forward strand.
AAAACCTTGTTTATTCTTATCAAGTGGAAGAATGAAAGGAACACTGATTTTACTGCATAATTCACTTTTCTGTAGTGCTTTTTCTATTACAACAATAATAGTTATGCCTTTTATTTACCTTCATGTAAATGGAAGATCTGATCCTATGTTTTGCTCAGACTGACAGAACATGTTGTAAAAGCTCAGCATGTGGCCTCTGAGCTACTTCCTCGCGATCACTGTGCCAGGCAACTCTTGACTGCCTTTGAGTGAGAGAGTGAGATTAGGAATGACAGAGAGAGAATAGGAACGTATATGACAATGCAGAGTAAGGGGAGAGTGAGTGGGAGGAGAGAGAATGGGGATAGAGTGAGAAAGAGGGAACAGACAATGCAGAGAGAAAGCGAGAGAGGAAAAGGGAAAAAAGATCAAGGAAGAACCAATGACCAAGGAACTCCAGTTGCTGGTTTACAAATAAAAACCCACAGAAAATGCTGGAGTAACTCAGCGGATGAGGCAGCATCTGTGGAGAATGTGGATAGGTAGCATTTCGGATCGGGATTCCTTCTTCAGCTGATAGGCTGAATGACTTAATTCTGCTCCTGTGTCTTATGGCCTTCAAACCACAGTTTAAAGCTCTGCAGCCTGTGTGCTTTTGGTGCTATGTCTACTGAGCTTGAACAAAGTTGAACCTGATAACTACACGCCTTTGTGTGATTAATCCAAGCAGATGCCCCTCTTTTGATGGCACTGGGACATAAACAGCTCGCCCACTGCAAGAATTATACAGCGTGGGCAGGTTATGAAATCAAGCAGCACAGAGCACAGATTGAATTATAGTGTTGCCACTTTTGTCCTCAAACTTCCACTCATGATTCCTCTCAACATCACAGAGCAGAATGTATGTTCAGCTGCGTAACTTTCCACCCAACTCCTCACGACCAGCCTCTCTAAAGAGTCAGTCAACTAATTGTGGTTAATCGTTCAATTGTTTTTTGCAAATATCCAGTTGGGTGCTTTTGGTGGTTTAAAACCATTATTGATATTTACATGGAGCAGTGTATTGAGGACTGAGTTACAGTATATGGAAAGGGTGGCCAGGCTGGGACTTTATTTCTTGGAGCGTAGAAAATTGAGAGGTACTCTTACAGAGGGGAATGGGGTGGGAGATTGCAACCTTCACGTGGTCCACCCTGTTTCGACTAATGTAATCAACTGGATGTGCACAACATAGAAACATAGAAAATAGGTGCAGGAGTAGGCCATTCGGCCCTTCGAGCCTGCACCGCCATTCAATGTGATCATGGCTGATCATCCAACTCAGTATCCCGTACCTGTCTTCTCTCCATACCCCCTGATCCCTTTAGCCACAAGTGCCACATCTAACGCCCTCTTAAATATAGCCAATGAACTGGCCTCAACTACCTTCTCTGGCAGAGAATTCCAGAGACTCACCACTCTCTGTGTAAAGAATGTTTTCCTCATCTCGGTCCTAAAGGAATTCCCCCTTATCCTTAGAGGGGATAGATCAAATAGAACAAGTTGAACTACAAATTGAGGCTGTGCACGCCATATGCAAGACGAAGAGGGGAGTAAAATCATGACTCTAAAGTCTAAAGGTAAAGCATTGTAAGCTTCCATTGCAGGAGTGATACCTGATGGCTTTATCATATGGTTGGATCTGCTTGTTTGTTCTTACAGGTGGTTCAAACCTATATGGAGTATTTGCCAGGCTGATACTGGCTGATTCTGTCCTTATTATACTTCAGTTGTTAGCTGATCCTTCAAAATGCTCATCTAAAACCCTTGCAGCAGGAAAAAAGCATTGAGTCAAACAAAACATTGTTGAAGGTACACAAAAGGCTGGAGAAACTCAGCGGGTGCAGCAGCATCTAAGGAGCGAAGGAGATAGGCAACGTTTCGGGCCAAAACCCTTCTTCAAACATTGTTGAATGTGTGCTGGCAAGAATCATTGAACAAAAAATATAGAATAATAAATGGTGCATATCAACATCAGAACTAATAGAATCAAATTATGAAATTAATTAAGGAAAACATTTGATTAATTATAGAATCAACTAAACCCAAGATCAGGTTTTTCGCAGTATTGGAGAGTGTATGAGAGTCAATTGTGGAATCATTAATAGAATCGTTTAGGCAATCTATCACCAAATCAGTTCAGGTAACAATTACATTTAGGGGATCTAACTCAAGTTTGTTTCCAAGTGTTTATTGAAACGCTTCTTTAATGTTGTTGTTGTATCTGCTTCCAACACCTACTCTGACAGTGATATTCAGGTACCGTCAACTCTCTGTGTAGAATACTTGCTTCCCGCATTATTTTTAAACTTTCTCCCTCTCATCTGAAAATGTTGGCCTCTTGCATTTCACATATCCATGCTTGGAAAAAGACTACTTACTCTATCGTCTCATTATCTTATATACTTCCATCAGGTCAGCCCTCAGCCTCTGATGCTCCAGAGGAAGCAAACCACCTTCATCCAATCTTTATAGCTAATCCTCACCAATACAGGCACACACTGGTGAAACAAACCTGCATCGTCTCCAAATCTTCCACATCCTTCCTTCAGTGAGGCAATCAGATTTGCATTAAATGCTGCAAATGTTGCCTTGGTAAAGTTTTATTCAGCTGCAACGTGACTTCCCAAATTTTATACTTAATGCAACGCCAATGAGGGCAAGCGTGACATATGGCTTCTTTGTCACACTGTCCACTTGTGTTGCCACTAGGTTTGCAAACTGTCCCGTTTTAGCGGGGACATCCCATATATTGGGCTAAATTGGGCGAAATACAGGACCGCCCTTGTCTTGTATTTGACTGCTAATACTTGGGTCGAGGGGACTGTCGGGTCGGAGCGACGCATTCGGCCCAGCCTCACCCATCCTGACATAGTGCAGCCCATGGAGTGCAGCAGCAGCACCTCGCCCGTGGCCCCCGCGGTTGGCAGCCAGACCAGCTGGACATAGAAACATACAAAATAGTTGCAGGAGTAGGCCATTCGGCCCTTCGAGCCTGCACCACCATTCAATATGATCATGGCTGATCATCCAACTCAGTATCCTGTACCTGCCTTCTCTCCATGCCCCCTGACCCCCTTAGCCACAATGGCCACATCTACCTCCCTCTTAAATATAGCCAATGAGCTGGCCTCAACTACCTTCTGTGGCAGAGAATTCCAGAGATTCACCACTCTCTGTGTGAAAATATTTTTCTCATATCGGTCCTAAAAGACTTCCCCCTTATCCTTAAACTGTGACCCCTTGTTCTGGACTTCCCCAACATTGGGAATAATCTTCTTGCATCTAGCCTGTCCAACCCCTTAAGAATTATGTAAGTTTCTATACGATCCCCCCTCAACCTTCTAAATTCCAGCGAGTACATGCCGAGTCTATCCAGTCTTTCTTCATTTGATAGTCCTGACAACCCAGAAATCAGTCTGGTGAACCTTCTCTGTACTCCCTCTATGGCAAGAATGTATTTCCTCAGATTAGGAGACCAAAACTGTATGCAATACTCCATGTGTGGTCTCACCAAGACCATGTACAACTGCAGTAGAACCTCCCTGCTCCTATACTCAAATCATTTTGCTATGAATGCTAACATACCATTCGCTTTATTTACTGCCTGCTGCACCTGCATGCCTACTTTCAATGACTGGTGTACCATGACACCCAGGTCTCATTGCACCTCCCCTTTTCCTAATTGGCCACTATTCAAATAATAGTCTACTTTCTTGTTTTTGCCACCAAAGTGGATAACCTCACATTTATCCACATTATACTGCATCTGCCATGCATTTGCTCACTCACCCAACCTATCCAAGTCATCTTGCAGCCTCCTCACAGCTAACACTGCCCCCCAGCTTCATGTCATCCGCAAACTTGGAGATGTTGCATTCAATTCCCTTGTCCAAATCATTAATATATATTGTAAATAGCTGGGGTCCCAGCACCGAGCCTTGCGGTACCCCACTGGTCACTGCCTGCCATTCTGGAAAGGACCCGTTTACTCCGACTCTTTGCTTTCTGTCTGCCAGCCAGTTCTCTATTCACATCAATACTGGACCCCCAATACCGCGTGCTTTAAGTTTGCATACTAATCTCTTATGTGGGACCTTGTCGAAAGCCTTCTGAAAGTCCAGATATAACACATCCATTGGTTCTCTCTTATCCACTCTGCTAGTTACATCCTTGAAAAATTCTATAAGATTTATCAGACATGATTTACCTTTCATAAATTCATGCTGACTTTGTCCAATGATTTCACCACTTTCCAAATGTGCTGCTATTCCATCTTTAATAACTGACTCTAGCAGTTTCCCCACTACTGATGTTAGACTAACTGGTCTGTAATTTCCCGTTTTCTCTCTCCCTTCCATTTTAAAAAATGGGGTTACATTAGCTACCCTCCAATCCTCAGAAACTACTCCAGAATCTAAAGAGTTTTGAAAAATTGACCTTCGTCTACCGCCCGTGGACGTTCTGACCTTCGTCTAACGCCGACACCACCACCCCATCTTCTCATGGCCGATCATCGGTTCATGAGTTGGATGGGGTGCCGGACTTTGTGCGGCCAAAAATTCCTCAGCTGACCCGCCGGTTGGGCTTTATGTGCAGTCCAGCACCCGTGCCAATTCATCATTCACCCCATCACAGCCATCGGTCAACAAATTGCCGTCGGGAATTTGTCCCGTATTTTGACCTTTTGTCCCTCATTTGGGAGTGAAAAAGTTGGGAACCCTAGTTGCCACTCTACCTTCAAAGAACAATGGACTTGGTCCTCAAGTCCATTCTTTACAACAATGCTCCGAAGCATCCTGCCATTTACTTTATAGTTTAATTTTGCAAAATATTATGCCTCACACGTGTCCAGATTAAACTCCATCTGCCATTGCTTTGCCTGAATTTTCAACGGATCAGAATTCTATTATATCATTTAACCACCATCCTCACCTTAAATGAGGAGAGACACAAGGAACTGCAGATCCTGGAACCTTAAGGAATACATAAAGTGCTGGAGTAAATCAGCAGATCAGCATCTGGGGAGTGAATGGATAAGTGAAGTTTTGGGTTGTGACCCTTCTTCAGTCTGAAGAAAGGTCCTGAGACTCGAAAAATCATCTATCCACTCTCTTCATAGATGCTGCCTGATCCACTGCGTTATGCCAGCACTGTGATTTGCAGTTAAATCAAGAGTCCTTCTTTCTTGCATTCAATAGCAGTTTTATTTAAGACATTAAACAGTGACATTTGACTCAAGAGCCATGCAATAACAATTCTTTTCTCCGACATTTTGAATTATGCAATATTCACTGTAAAAAGCTTTTATCTCTTCACTTTTTTTGCATCAAAGACAGAATTAGAACCTTCCCAGGCCAATTTAAGAATTGTAACACAGAAACAAGATGAAAGAGTCTTGCCTTTGGAATTGAATATGTTTATAATGTCATGGCGCATATAAAGCTATTGTGGTAGGCCAATTAGTCGTGTGCGGTGCTGATTGCTACATTTGTCTAATGTAAATCCTGTCAAAGCAGTTATATAATGGCAGCTCAGAAAAAACAAATTTCCCATATCAGCTTGGACAAAATTTATGGTTGTGAATAATATTTACATATTGATGAAATGATACAATCTAAATTACATTGCACAGATTCTGCAAATGATCCTGGGTCTAATGGAATAAATGAAGGACATCCAAGAAAAGCAATTTCAAAAAGTAAAGGCGGCACAAATGTTAATTCCCCCAGTGTACCAGAGCCTTCTCTGAAAGCCTCCGGATTCAAAGGGCAGGGAATGGAGGTGCTGCTGCTCAGACGACACTTACTTGTAATCTCTTTCCCTTGCATTGGGCCAATTGGATGCAGAGCGATCTTGTAATACAAATCCCACAGCCAATTTAAGCCATGGTCTCCTCACACCATCTTAATGGACATCTGTGAAGAGACCGTCATCCATGCTGTTGGTATTCTAACTTCATCGTTCAAGGCCACTGAAGTGCAACTGAAAGTCATCTCCATTTTCCTAAGTGAGCACACAGTGACAATAAAATGGTTTGTCTGTGCAATCACGGAGATAATATCTGGATGCAAAAGCATTACATACTGAACTGAGTTCTTGTAATATAAAAATGGAAGACGCCATCCACAAAAAGGATAGATGAGGCTTTAGATAGCAAGACAACAATCAGTTTATAATGATCCTCCCATGGCTTTATGGTATTTCAAAGTCATTAAGATCCTTCTGAAATACAATCCTCATTCCAGTTCAGAAGCTTAGCAGACAAAATAGGTACAGTGATGTCCCACAGATGGCAACATGAACACGTTGAATCTTTTTTAGAGACATTTGTTGATGTTAAATTGTGGTCAGTGCATTGGGTCGAATAACTTCCCAATGTCTTGGCTGAATTAACTACCCTGACTCTCTGGAGGAAGGTTGAATTAAAACTGTGCCCCTGTGAACTGTGCAATTCCTATATTAGTTCCTGCAAAACAAAATTAGCCAAGGGTCAGTTAGACAGTCTATTCATAAAGGTAATAATGTCACCTTTATACACGAATAGCCATAGCCAGAAAACTAGAGACCCATTTCCACCATCACTTCCTTCAATTGCTTTATGATTAGTGAGTCTAACTGATTGAAACTAACTGTTTATTGTTTAGCTCTTCAAAAGCATTCGTCCCTGATCTGGCTTCACACCACTACCATTTCTTAGGCTATGGAGAGGTTTGTTTTCTGGAAAAATGTATCGCCTTATCTGCTATCTGCATTCATGCATCTCTCATTTCTTGTTCTTTGTATGAAGGCAGAATACATTTTCAAGACTTTAATTTTAATTTGCTTCTGGTTCATTAATATTGAAATGAAACTCCATTGCTTAGTTAAGTCAGCCATTTGCATTGTTCCAGTTATATGTGAATTCTAAATTTGAAGGCACTTACGAGGAGAATTGCTGTCATTTTCCTGCTGAGTTCAGCCTAATATTACTTTTTAAATATTTCAGTCAATTATTAATATCTCAGTCCATTCAGCAATTTTATTTTTGGTTTCCCACATTCCCTTGCATTTTGTGTAGGAGGGGACTGCAGATGCTAATTTACAGTGAAGATACACACAAAATGCTGGAGTAACTCAACGGCGCAGGTAGCATCTCTGCAAGAAAGGAATAGGTGACATTTTGAGTCTAGATTCTTCAGACTGAGGAAGTCCTTGGCATTTTATTTTATTAAGTTCTATGAGCCAGTCCATTGAGAGCTCACCAGCAGTCAATGTCCACTGTTCAGCCTCCCCAGTTACATGACGTGGCAATTGATGGTAACAGACGAGACTGCAGGAGGCAGGCTTGGTGGCGTAATGGTAGTGTTGCTGCCTTACAGCGCCAGGGACCCGGGTTCAATCTTGACTACAGGTGCTTGTCCGTACAGAGTTTCTACATTCTCCCCATGACCTGCGTGGGTTTTTTTCCCCGAGATCTTCGGTTTCCTCCCACACTCCAAAGTTGTACAGGTTTGTCGGTTAATTGGCTTGGTAAATTTGTGTAGGATAAGTGTGTGTAGGATAAGTGATAGTGTGTAGGGATTGCTGGTCGGCGCGGACTCGGTGGCCGAAGAGCATGTTTTCATGCTGTTGTAGCGGCACCAAATGTGGTGAATAAACAATTGATTAATTCAGTGAGATAATAGGTTTGAAATACAGTTTGGTTCTCTAACATAATAATGTCAAGGCGAGGGTGTTGTCTTGAGCTCAGCTACCTGTTGACTGCTTGATCTCAAAGTAAGATATGCTTATGTGCAGGACACTCCCCTTAACCCCATGATGTCACGTGACAGCCCTCGTAACCACTGACGAGGGTTCGGCTGCAAGTGGTCTGACCATCAGCTGATGCCACAGGACCCCCCCCCCCCCCCCCCCCCCCCAGAACCAGAGGAAGGAATAGAACGCGCTAACCTTTTACAAGTAGGTGCTCGAGGGTGGCTCCTGCTGTGGGTCGGAGACGGGACGGTGGGGCCCGCGGGCACAGTCGACGTTCCGGCTGTGGGCCATCCCGGCCGTATTTAAGAGGAGACCAATACAAAAGCCGGCGGATGGATGAGACACAGTCACATGTCCTCGACCTGCAGGGGATCGTGTCCTGAGAAATACGGCCCAGAGACACTCCCCTCAACCCCATGACGTCACGTGGCAGCCCTCGTAACCACTGACAAGGGCTCAACCGCAAGTGGTCTGACTATCAGCTGACCGCACACTGTATTTCTGAACTAAACTAAATTAAACCAAATTAAACTAAACTAAACGCAAGAAGTAGTGAGCATTCAGCAACCTTCTGATTCCAGATTTGTACTGCTTTTCCTTGCAGAATACCTGCAGCACCTAGGTTACTGGAAAAGCAATTCCCTTGTGCAAGAATTAAGTGAAATAAATTGATTTAAAAAGAAAAGAAACTCCTTAAAAAACGGTGACTCAATCAGTGAGAGGCTTAATTGTTCACAGAAACTCTCATTGAATCATTTCATATGGTTTATCAGGCATTTTGTTGAGGGATTTGAAGCTGACCAATAGAAATTTGACAAAGACAACATTAAGATCATGGAAATGGGTTTGCTGTATTATTTATTGGCTGATAATTTAGTTAAGTAGAATATTCTGTTATACACAAAGTAATATCTCAGAGAAGGTAGAGTAATGAGCTATTTTTGGACTAAAATCAATACACCATAATGATAGGTTATTTTATCTAAAAATTGAGGCTGTGGACTGACATGAATAAAGGTTTTAAATTAATAGAGATAACTAACATTAAATTTAGATTATGAGAATATATTGCAGGATTCAGAAATCTCCAGACTGGAGTGTTAGAGTTATCTTCTGATTTTCGATTGGTAAATGGGAAACGGACAACAGAGCCGTGGGTGCATTTATGGTCCAGACATAATAGCCATGTGGAAGACTGTGTTGGGAAAGTTCCTGGACCACGTAATGCTTGTGGTGATTGTGCTTCAGTGATGCCATTATGCATTGGTTAGGAGAGTTTTGAGCACTCCCCTGGACATGGTCTCCAGTACTACAGTAAGCAAGAGCCATAATACTAGAAAACACCAAACAGATTTAGCTCCAGGTCACAAACTATACTCCCCTAGATGGATGCCCTTGATCTTTCATGGTCACTAACCAAACACTTGTTTTGGGATGCTGCTGTTTTTGTCTAATGTTATTGTAGCTGCTCCCATTCAAGTTGGCAAAAAATACTTTATCTAAACTAGTCTTGTTAATGCAGGAAAGCTTTCTACCAGTCAACGTTTGAGCTACTTTATGCATGGTATCTAACCTCTGCCCTGCTGGGACAGATTTGGTGAATTGTTAGCAGTTGAAAAAACAATTGACAATAAGAAGCCAAGGTCTATATTATAGTTAGCACACTAAGTTAGCACTGGAATGAAGATAATTGGGTGGATATTGGCATCAATGAGGGGCTTTGAAACTAAATAGAGGGGGATGTCCACTACAGCCAAATCTGGAGGAAGGACATATTTAAGCCTACAACTTCAAAGGAGTCAGATAGCTGCAGGTTATAGACTGGAAGGTGGCCTTCTGAAAATAGAAGTTAATCATGATGAACATCCCAAGCATGTCATAGGGAATCAAAGAGCTTGAAAATGAATATTTAATAACAGACAATGATAGAAGGAAACACTAAAGCTAAACACTAAAAAAAGAAGTAGCAATCTTGGCGTCATTAGGTCTGGATGCATCATGTAATGCCTTTGGAAAGGTTAATACCAATGGTTCAATGGTACTTTATTGTCACGTGTACCTAAGTACAGTAATATTATTTTATTTTGCATACTGTTCAGTGACAATCCTACTATACGTTAGGCACAGTCATACTAAATATAAGAGTGTGAGATCGTAGACTGCACTAACTCAGTACGCATGAGTCGCCATGTTTCAGGTGCCATCTTGCACCCTTCAAGTCTGGATTTTTTTTAAATGTCAGAGTCTTAACGTGACCATAAACCGCCTTGTCCTGATGGCGGCAGCGGGTCAGTGTTGCAGGGGTTGACCTGGCCAGGCGATGTTCGATGTCCTCTACTGCTGCTCCGTGCTGCTGCAGGCCATGGCTGTTCTGTTCCAAGATGCCAGAATTGTAGCGGAGGTGAAAATCCCCATTCATCAGTTCTTCAAAAGGCTGACAAACCCAGAACATTTCCTGTCAAGACGTCTTCCTGGTCAGTCATCAAAAGATGCATAGCATTGGATTGTTGGCAGATTGACCACCAGGATAGCCCTGAATACACGGGGATTTGTAACCTGTCACTTGTATCTTAGAGAGAGAGAGGTTATCGGAGATTGGAGGATCAGCTGCCACATTAAGTCATTGTAATTTCTCAACTCAGCCCCAGATCAGATCCTTGTACAACTGGAATTTATTTCCACTATTTGTAAACATAGGTCGGCTCAGGGGAGCTACTCAACCTGCGGCATTCAACACATCGAAGGTAGTTATAAATAATCGCAACCTTGTCTCCCATATTCATGTGCTGACCTCGGTCACAGATGAGAATGCAGATTTTTAGTGCAATTTATTTTTCCAGATAAGATGACAGTCTGTTATCATTTTTAGTTTGACATGATACATTTTCATCTGATCCTTGGTTTCTCAAACTGCTTCACTTAGTGTCTTGGTATTTAAATTGAACATGGACCTGTGGTGGTTTCATTAAGAATGGCCTTTCATTTTTACGTTTATCCAGTCCTCTCATCAACCAGAATGCAGTCATAGAAACATAGAAATTAGGTGCAGGAGTAGGCCATTCGGCCCTTCGAGCCTGCACCACCTCAAAAATGATGCAGATGAGTGGCAACATTTTACCTGATGTTCTTTTAATACATTTCAAACAGCCTTCTTTGATCTCCTTACTTTCTATCCATTTCAACACTCAGAAAGTCATTAGTTTCAGCACTGAACTCTCCTGTCGATCTTCGCTCTTTTAAAGGTACACTCGGAACTACCAGCTTTATTAAACTTGATGCTACCAGCGCATCTGTGAGTGCTAACAAAACTAGAATGCATGACAGATGGGGAGGAGGGCGTGCTCCGAGTGCTGCTGAAACAACATAGATCCCATCCCCAGCATACTTGCAGCTAACGTTCAATCACTCGTGAACAAGCATGAGGCATTTGGAGCAAGGCTGCTGTTTCAAAGACAAATTGGGTACTGCTGTGTTCTTTGTATCGCCAAAACATGACTCACCTCCGAGTTTCTTGACCCTGCTATGCAACTTCCCAGTCCTGACCTCCCATCTAACACATTCAAGACCTTTAAACTATCTTTAATCAGACTTTATCTTGCACTAAATGGTGTACCCTTCATCTGCGGACGGCTTGATCGTACTCTTGTATAGTCTTTGACTGGATGGCATGCAAACAAAAGTTTTTCACTGTACCTTGGTACTTGGTACTGCAGAATGATTCCTCATGCAAAGGACTCCACTCCACAGATTTGTAGAGGATCAACCTATAGGCATTCATGACTTAAGAGGAGGCCCTGAATTCACCAGAGACCAAAACACATAACGAGAAATAAAATCTTGTTTAAGCAATCACTGCCACTTTTCTCCTTGCTTGAAGATTCCACACGGTCTGAATGATAAATGGAGAAACCTTTGGGTTGCATAGCAGGGTCAAGAAACTCAGAGGTGAGTCATGTTTTGGCGAAACAAAGAACACAGCAGTACCTGATTTGTCTTTGAAACAGCAGCCTTGCTCCAAACACTTCATGCTTGTTCTCGAGTGATTGAACGTTAGCTGCAGGTATGCTCGGGATGGGATCTCTGGTGGTTCAGCCGCACTAGGAGCATGCCCTCCTCCCCATCTGTCATGCTTTCTAGTTTTGTTAGCACTCACAGCTGCGCTGGTAGCATCAAGTTTAATAAAGGTTGGTAGTTCCGAGTGTACCTTTAAAAGAGCGAAGATCGACAGGAGAGTTCAGCGCTGAAACTAATGACTTTCTGAGTGTTGAAATGGATAGAAAGTAAGGAGATCAAAGAAGGCTGTTTGAACTGTATTAAAAGAACATCAGGTAAAATGTTGCCACTCTTCTGCATCATTTTTGATGAGGATGGGCAAAGATAAGACTTATGCAACAGCTATACAATACCAAAAAGCAAAGCACAAATTATCAGAGACATCTTCTTGATCTTTCTCCTAGACTAAAAAAGCTAGAAAATTACACATCCACTTATCTAACAAATGGTGTGGAAATGCTTTAAGAATCTATAATTAAAGACAGAGTGACCAACGGTGAAAATTGAGCTGACAAGGGAGAGCTATAACAGATTGGTAACAGGAGGTCATGTCGAATGAATAGAATTGAATCAGTTAAGGCAATAAGATAAGTGGAAGGCATGGGGCCATCCATAGATGTATTTTATATGGATTTCGATGACTTTTTCATAAAAGAGAATTATAGCTGAATTAAAATTCAACAACTTGATAGGTAATGCTTGGAAAATGAGTTCACTGGTGGAGACCACGCAAGGTTGATATTTATGCACTTGAATTAGAAGTGGCTACTGTGATTCTTAAAGAATCTGTGCTGGTTCCTCAATTACTCACCATTTTCATCAATTTTATAATGTAACAAAGGGCCACATATCCCTCTATGTGGCACAAAAAATACTGTAAGAATCATAGAATCATAGAAAATAGGTGCAGGAGTAGGCTATTTGGCCCTTCGACCCTGCACCGCCATTCATTATCATCATGGCTGATCATCCAACTCAGTATCCTGTACCTGCCTTCTCTTCATACCCCCGATCCCTTTAGCCACAAGGGCCACATCTAACTCCCTCTTAAATATACCCAATGAACTGGCCTCAACTACCTTCTGTGGCAGGGAATTCCACAGATTCACCACTCTCTGTGTGAAAAATGATTTTCTCATCTTGGTCCTAAAATACTTCCCCTTTACCCTTAAACTGTGACCCCTTGTTCTGGAGTTCCCCAACATAGGGAACAATCTTCCTGCATCTAGCCTGTCCAGCCCCTTAAGAATTTTGTAAGTCTCTATAAGATCCCCCCTCAATCTTCTAAATTCCAGCGAGTATAAGCCGAGTCTATCCAGCCTTTCTTCATATGGAAGTCCTGCCATCCCAGGAATCAGTCTGGTGAACCTTCTCTGTACTCCCTCTATGGCAAGAATGTCTTTCCTCAGATTAGGAGACAGAAACTGTACGCAATACTCCAGGTGTAGCCTCACGAAGACTCTGTACATCTGCAGTAGAACCTCCCTGCTGTTGTACTCAAATCCTTTTGATATGAATGCCAACATACCATTCGCTTTCTTCACAGCCTGCTGCACCTGCATGCCTGCTTTCAATGACTGGTGTACCATGACACCCAGGTCTCGTTGCATCTCCCCTTTTCTTAATTGGCCACCAGTCAGATAATAGTCTACCATCCTGTTTTTGCCACCAAAGTGGATAACCTCACATTTATCCACATTATACTGCATCTGCCATGCATTTGCCCACTCACCCAACCTATCCAAGTCTCCTTGCAGCCTCCTCACAGCTAACACTGCCCCCCAGCTTCATGTCATCCGCAAACTTGGAGATGTTGCATTCAAATCCCTCATCCAGATCATTAATATATATTGTAAATAGCTGGGGTCCCAGCACAGAGCCTTGCGGTACCCCACTAGTCACTGCCTGCCATTCTGAAAATGACCAGTTTACTACGTAAAATGACCTACTCTTTGCTCCCTGTCTGCCAGCCAGTTCTCTATCCACATCAATACTGAACCCCCAATACCGTGTGCTTTAAGTTTGTATACTAATCTCTTATGTGGGACCTTGTTGAAAGTCCAGATATAACACATCCACAGGTTATCCCTTATCCACTCTACTAGTTACATCCTCGAAACATTCTATAAGATTCGTCAGACATGATTTACCTTTCATAAATCCATGCTGACTTTGTCCAATGATTTCACCACTTTCCAAATGTGCTGCTATCCCATCTTTAATAACTGTTTTGGTGTACAGGGTTTTGGTGAGGCCACACCTGGAGTATTGCGTACAGTTTTGGTCTCCAAATCTGAGGAAAGCCATAGAGGGGGTACAGAGAAGATTCACCAGACTGATTCCTGGCATGTCAGGGCTTTCATATGAGGAAAGATTGGATAGACTCGGCTTGTACTCGCTGGAATTTAGAAGATTGAGGGGGGATCTTATAGAAACTTACAAAATTCTTAAGGGGTTGGACAAGCTAGATGCTGGAAGATTGTTCCCAATGTTGGGGGAGTCCAGAACAAGGGGTCACAGTCTAAGGATAAGGGGGAATTCCTTTAGGACCGAGATGAGGAAAACATTCTTTACACAGAGAGTGGTGAGTCTCTGGAATTCTCTGCCACAGAAGGTAGTTGAGGCCAGTTCATTGGCTATATTTAAGAGGGCGTTAGATGTGGCACTTGTGGCTAAAGGGATCAGGGGGTATGGAGAGAAGGCAGGTACGGGATACTGAGTTGGATGATCAGCCATGATCACATTGAATGGCGGTGCAGGCTCGAAGGGCTGAATGGCCTATTCCTGCACCTATTTTTCTATGTTTCTATGTTTCTAACTGACTCTAGCATTTTTCCCACTACCGATGTTAGACTAACTGGTCTGTAATTCCCTGTTTTCTCTCTCGCTCCCTTTTTAAAAAGTGGGGTTACATTAGCTACCCTCCAATCCTCAGGAACTACTCCAGAATCTAAAGATTCTGAAAAATTATCACTAATGCATCCACTATTTCTGGGGCTACTTCTTAAGTACTCTGTGATGCAGCCTATCCGGCCCTGGGGATTTATCGGCCTTTAATCCATTCAATTTACCTAACACCACTTTCCAGCTAACCTAGATTTCACTCAGTTCCTCCATCTCATTTGACCCCCAGTACCCTACTATTTCGGGCAGATTATCTATGTCTTCCATAGTGAAGACAGAACCAAAGTAGTTATTCAATTGGTCTGCCATGTCCTTGTTCCCCATGATCAATTCACCCGTTTCTGACTGCAAGGGACCTACATTTGTTTTAATGTGTAGTGTAAACAGGAATACATCAATAGTTATTACCAAATGAACGGAGCGGGAACATTTCTGCCAGAAGGATACCAATTTAGGTAAATTTGAGGTCCAGTTTTGATGGAAGATTATTAACATAAAATCCAAACTCAGTTTTTCTATCCACAGATGCTGCCTGACCTGCAGAGTATTTCCAGCATCTTGTATTTTTGTTTAGAATCATAGAGGGTGATGGTACAGTTTTGGCCTACTGAGTCTGTACCAACCATCAACCACCTATTTACAGTACACTAGAACATAGAACTATACGTATTATGTTCTAGTCTATATATGGAACAGGAACTGGCGCTTTGGTCCACAATGTCCTTGCTGAACATAATGCCAAGTCAAACTAATCTCTGCCTGCACATGATCCATGTTCCTCCATTCCCACATTCCCATATGCCTATCTAGCTTTGTAAGTGTCCCTCTTATATATGGCTCTGACACCATTCCTGGCAATGTGTTCCTGGTGTCCACTGCTCTCTGTGTAACAAATGTGCCCTGCATATCTCCTTTAAGCTTTTCCCCTCTCAGTGGATGTTGTCTATATGGACTTTAGTGAGACCTTTGATAAGGTTCCTCATGGAAGGTTGGTTAAGAAGGTTCAACTGTTGGGTATAAATGCAGGAATAGCAAGATGGATTCAACAGTGGCTGAATGGGACAAGCCAGAGGGTAATGGTGAATGGCTGTTTGTCGGGTTGGAGGCAGGTGACTAGTGGGGTGCCTCAGGGATCTGTGTTGGGTCCTTTGTTATTTGTCATGTACATCAATGATCTGGATGAAGGGGTGGTAAATTGGATTAGTAAGTATGCAGATTATACCAATATAGGGGGTGTTGTGGATAATGAAGAGGATTTCCAAAGTCTACAGAGTGATTTAGGCCAGTTGGAAAAATGGGCTGAAAGATGGCAGATGGAGTTTAATGCTGATAAATGTGAGGTGCTACACCTTGGCAGGACAAATCAAAATAGGACGTAAATGGTAAATGGTAGGGAATTGAAGAATACAGTTAAACAGAGGGAACTGGGAATAACCGTGCATAGTTCCTTGAAGGTGGAATCTCATATAGATAGGGTGGTAAAGAAAGCTTTTGGTATGCTAGCCTTTATAAATCAGAGCATTGAGTATAGAAGCTGGGATGTAATGTTAAAATTGTACAAGGCATTGGTCAGACCAAATCTGGAGTATGGTGTACAATTTTGGTCGCCCAATTATAGGAAGGATGTCAACAAAATAGAGAGGGTACAGAGGAGATTTACTAGAATGTTGCCTGGGTTTCAACAGCTAAGATACAGAGATAGGTTGAATAAGTTAGGTCTTTATTCTCTGGAGCGCAGAAGGTTAAGGGGGGACTTGATAGAGGTCTTTAAAATGATGAGAGGGATAGACAGAGTTGATGTGGACAAGCTTTTCCCTTTGAGAATAGGAAAGATTCAAACAAGAGGACATGACTTTAGAATTAAGGGACAGAAGTTTAGGGGTAACATGAGGGGGAACTTCTTTACTCAGAGAGTGGTAGCGGTGTGGAATGAGCTTCCAGTGGAAGTGGTGGCGGCAGGTTCGTTGGTATCATTTAAAAATAAATTGGATAGGCATATGGATGAGAAGGGTATGGAGGGTTATGGTATGAGTGCAGGCAGGTGTCGTTCGGACTGTAGCGTTCCCCCTGCCTGATGGGAAGGCAGCGGGAATTAATCAGTGCCGGCTCCCGTAGACAGGCTCCCCGATGTCCGTGCGGGCTTACCGCCACTTCTGACCACAAGGGTCTGTGACGGTGCATGGTCGTCGCTACCCGCCTCAGCTAGGCTGCCCGACCGAAATCTGCTGCCACCAGTCTGCGCTCCGGCAGCCTGTTCCGGTGGTATGCCGGTACCTCCTGCTCCTGCAGGGCTCCCTGACTCTCCAGCAGCTCTGCCGCCGGCCTGCAATCTGGCAGGTTTCCCCGGCGGCTTGTCGATGCCTGCCGCGGCTGCGGGGCTCGACTTCGGCGCAGCTTTTCCCCGGGTCTGCCCTCTGTGGACCTGTAAAAGAGAGGAAGTAGCGCTCGCCGGTGTGCGAAGCACGTTAGGTCGTACCTGCTTACCACCAGCCCTGACTTTGGGTGATGGTAGTATGAAGTCAGGGTCTGCTATACCCTGCTCCTGTGCTCCCGTCCAAGCTGTTATGGAGGAGAGTCGGGCCCTACTAACTCCGTAGGGTTCCCCAACTTCCGCACATTTTTCCCCGGCCATGATACGGGTGCTGCCGGTGTTGCGGGCAGCTCCGAGGATGTTGGCCGCTGGCTTCCTAAAGTCCCGCGGCCCTTGGAAAGTTTGGCTTTCCCTTTCCCTTCCATCACGAATCTGTAGATAGACAAACTACCTACAAAAAACAGCTCAAGGTTAGTATTTACTTACCTTAAGCGTCCTTTTGAAGGAGCTGTTGGAGAAGCACACTCCCCCCCCCCCCAGCTTGTCGACAGCAAATGCGAGCGACGATATGTCGCACATGCGTGCTGGCGGGGTCTTCACGAAGTCACTCACGTGACTCCGAAGTAAAGTAACATATTGTTCAACATGACCTGCCACATTTTCAGAAAATTCTCCTTTTACTCACAGAATATTTGATTTCAAAACTATCAGACTTCATGTTAATCCTGTTGTCATTTAAGCATATTATTCATATCTGCTCTGTCAAGCCCTTTTAATCATCCCGATTAATCTATTCAACTTTGTCTGCTGTCAGGTGAATGATTCCAGTTTGTACGTGCGTTTCTTCCAGCAGTTATTAGTCAAGGAATATTGGTCAATTGAATCATCCTGCGCCTTGCTGCTAAAGCTGCACTAGCTGTGGTTCAGTTTGGAGAACTCCACCCTCCTCCAGTTGCTTTACCTTTGGTGGTTCTGCCAGCATTGTTTACTGCTCTTTATTTCTCTTCTTCTTTGCCCCTCTCTCTTAAGAATATTGGTTTAACCTACGTCTTTGACTAAGCTTTCAGTCAGGTTCTCAGCATCTCTTTACTTTGCTGAGAGTCAAATATTGTTTGATAACAATCTTGTGAGGTAAATTGGGATGGCTTTCTGTGTTAAGAATGGTACATAAATGCTATTATGGTTGGATTCCACTATCTGCAAAGTTTCGGAAATTGCCAAGTGCTTGCTGTGTTTTTAAAGAAACAGGTGCTACTGATGCTAGTTTTCCTGATAAATAATTCATAAACTTGTAGAATCATTTAAAGACAAACTGTTTTCTACAGAAACTTAGATTATCCAATTGATATCTAGGGAGATAGAGTCTTCGGCAGAGTATATGGACAGAATCTATTTGTACTTGTTTTAGTGACGAGAAACAGAGAACACTGATTGAAATGGAAATGGAAAATTTAGGAAAGGATATGAAAGAATAATGAAAAGATTCTATATTTTCTGTCAGTCCCTTGACACAATTGAAGCTCTTCTGGCTCCCACATTAATGTTTCATCCACAATGGTGGAGCTTTCCTCTGCCACAGTTCATAGGACTCTAGATTATGCTTGTTCCATTCCCCACACATTTGAAACAAGGAGACCCCCCACCCTCACACCCGTCTTTCCTTTTCATGCTGCCTAGCCTTCTTGTTCACCGTTCGATATCTCCAAAGCTTTATCTGATGAAGCCGTTCAAACAAAGTGGCGCAGTGGCGCAAAGGCAGAGCTGCGGCCTATCAGCGCCAGAGACCCAGGTTCGATTCTGACTATGGGTGCTGTCGGTGCAGAGGTTATACGTTCTGTGACCATGTGGGTATCTTCAGGCTTCCTCCCACTTTCCAAAGACGTGCAGGTTTGTAGGTTAATTGGCTTCTGTAAATTGCCCATAATGTGTAGGATGCAAAAGTGGGATAACATAGAACTTGTGTATGGATGATCAATGATCTAAATTGAAACAACATTCTAAACACTTATAACCGGTGAATGGAACATTTTTTTCCAATTTTATGCACTGTGTCTAGTGCTCTGGCTGTGGGTCCCTCTACACTGGAGAGTACTAGACTTTTAACTTTTCAATTAGCCACCATGCAACCTGTAAACATTTCAAATACAATTTTACTTATGCCTTTCAAGACAATTTTTTAATTGCTGAGCACTCAGGTGATATTCATTAATTAATTTATTATTAGAATCATTAAGCACAATATTTACTTGTCTGTGATTAATAGTCAAGTTATTAGAACATTTGGCTATAAAAGCATTGGTGCAGCACGGTGGCGCAGTGCTGGAGTTGCTGTCTTACAGCGCAGAGACCCTGTTTGATCCTGTCAGTGTGGAATTTGTACATTCTACCCGTGAACACGTAGGGTTTCACCAGGTGTGCCGGTTTCCTCCCTCACTCCGAAGATGTACATGTTTGTAGGTCAATTGGCTTCTGTAAATATTGTAAAAATAGTAAAAACTAGGAATAGGAAAACTTTTATTGTCATTCAGACCTTTCGGTCTGAACGAAATTTCGTTGCCTGCAGTCATACATATAGTAAAGAACAAAACACACAATAAACACATATTTAACATCCACCACAGTTCACCAGACACCTCCTCTCTGTAATGGAAGGCAAAAATCTTAAGTCTTTGTCTCTTCCCTTCTTGTTCTTCCTCTTCGCTGAGGTGACCCGGCCTCCGATGTTGTGACCCCACCGGGTGATGTAAATAAGTCCCGCGGCTGAACCATGCTCCGTGAACGGGCCGGTTCACTCCGCGGCACGGGGCGGTCGAAGCTGCCGCCCTCCAGTCCAGCGGACGCAGCTGTTGCCGCAGGAGCTCCGGAAAAACAGGTCACCAACCTGTGACCTGCGAGCTCCCGACGATGTCGTTCACTGGGCCTGCGGCCGAACCTCCGAAATCACTGCCGCCGTCACAACCACCGGAAAGCCGCCACAGCTCCGAGTCGGGCCGCTGGAACGTCGGAATGCCGGAACCATGCGCAGCCCCGAAGTTGGCCAGCCCCGCGCTGGTAAGTCCTGACTGGCTCTGCCTCTGGAGCCTTGAGGTCGGTCGCAGTTGGAGGCTGTCAGCTCCACCATTAAGCCTCAGCTCAGACGGAGACGGGGGATATGACCAGAAAAGTCACGTCTCCCCCAAAGGAAGAGACTAAAATGTTTCTCCCACCCCTCCCACACACATACACTGCATGATAACTCAAATTAACACCCGGGAAGATGTGGAGCCTCCCATTGCAGATTCCTACGAGGAGGAACCATCTAGTTCTGCAGAGGGGTTGAGTGTGTTTATCCTCCTCCACACAGCTGGCCAGCGTAACGATCCCAGTGTCTCAATAACTGTCAATGGTTTGACCTTCCTTGCTAAGGTAGACACGGGGGCGCGAGTGAATGTTTTGTCAATAAACTTTTTCAACAAGATAAGAAATAATGAGCCCCTGGTTGCCGACCGTTCAACTCTGCATGCCTATGGAGGAGAGATTCTAAGGCTAGTGGAGAGGGCCACTTTAACTTGTGTGCTGCAGAAGGCCACGCAAAACCTGTTTTTTTATGTTTTGAACTCTGACTGTGTGACTCTATTGGGCAACCGTGCGTGCCAGGATCTTGGCCAGGTGTCCTTCGACCGTATGGTTAACAAAGTGCAACTGTCATTTGACCCAGTAGCAGAATACCAAGACGTGTACAACGACGACCTGGGAAAGTTACCACTGACTTACCGTATTTCCATTAACCCAAATGTGACGCCCGTGGTCCGCTAACATCACTGGGTGTCCCACGCCATGAAAGACAAGGTCGAGGCGATGCTCAACAACATGGTCGAAATGGGGGCGCTAGAAGCAGTTAGCAAGCCCACCAATTGGGTCTCCACCATGGCTGCCACGCTAAAGAAAGACAAGAATGAAATACGTGTGTGCATCAACCCGAAGCACTTAAACCTTGCCATCAGGAGGCCTCACGCGGTCCGTTGAGGATGCGGCGGCTCTGGTCGGGCAGGCCACTGTCTTTTTGGTCCTAGACGCCAAGAACTCATTTTGGCAGATCCCATTGGACAAAGCGTCTTCTGACCTGATGACCTTTTCAGCACCGTTTGGCAGATTCAAGTTTCTGCGAATGCCATTCGGCATCCATTCTGCTAGCGAGGTGTTCCAGCGAACGATGGAGCAGATATTCTCAGACCTGCCATGTGCCATCATCGTGGATGATATCCTGGTCTATGGGAAGGACATTGCTGAGCACGACCTGAACCTCCGCGAAAGGCCAACCTGAAACTGAACCCCAAGAAGTGCCGGTTTCGTGTCTCAAAAGTCACGTATGTTGGACATGTTTTCATCTCTAATGGACTAAAACCCGACCCTTTGATGGCGGCTGCCATCTCTGAGATGGTAGCCCCCACCGACGTGCCAGGAACGCTTCCTGGGCATGGTGAATTACCTTGGGAAGTTTATACCAAATCTCAGTGAGCTGAGCGCACCCCTGCGGCAGCTGACAAAAAAGGATATCGCCTGGGTCTGGCTCCCACAGCACCAGCAGGCTTTCGACTGTCTCAAGTCCAGACTGATTAACACAACGAGATTGAGGTTCTTCGACGCGAGCCGCCCCATCACCATCACCTGTGACGCTTCCAAGTTCGGTCTGGGCGCGGCCTGCCTTCAGTCTGTCGATGGATCGTTACATCCTGTCTCCTATGCCCCCCGCACCATGACGGACACCGAGCAGCGGTATGCTCAGATTGAAAAGGAGCTGCTCGCGGTAGTGTTCGCCTGCTCCAAGTTCAGAGACTTCCTGTTTGGCAGCAAATTCATGGTCAAAACCGACCACCAGCCACTGGTGACAATTCTGAACAAACCGATTCATGCTGCCCCTGCCGATATCGTCTATAAGAAGGGCACCGAGATACACATTGCGGACACCCTATCCCGCGCCCTACGGACCTCTTGTGCCCGCCACCCCTACGAAACAGAAGACTTGCTAGTACTGGGTGTTGACTTTATTCCTACCAAGCAGATACAGCTTTTGGCCGAACACACCGCTACCGATCCAGTTTTGCAGCGGCTTGCAGTGGTGATTAAATTGGGGTGGCCAACGAAGCGCTCCAGCGCGCCGACTGAAACACAGCCTTTCTTCCTGGTCCACGATGAACTGGTGCTACAGAATGGCGTTATCGTCAAGGGACATAACGTTGTAGTCCCGTCCTCCCCATTTGATTTCTACTATCACGCAGCCCATAGCGAACACCCCGGGGTCGATGCAACACTCGCCCACGCTCAGTGCCAGTTCTACTGGCCTGGAATGGCCAAGTATATCCGGGACCACGTTTCTGCCTGCTCCACGTGCAACAGTCTTGCACCACACAGGCAGCGACAGCCCCTATTGCAACAACCTGCTCCTGCCTTGGCCTGGTCCTCGCTGGCTGCCGACATCTTTGAGTGGCGTGGTAACCACTACCTTGTCCTGGTCGACTCGTACGCAAACTGGTTCGAGGTGGATTTGCTGACATCCCTCACATCAGAGATGGTAATCCGTAAGTTGCGGAAACACTTCTCCACCTTTAGGTCTCCTGTCCGGTTGCAGACTGACAATGGAAGGCAGTTCACCGGCCGAGAGTTGAAGGTTTTTGCCGGTAAGTGGAACTTCGTGCATTTCACCAGCAGCCCAGAGTACCCACATGCAACGGCCTTGCTGAACGGGCCGTCCGCAGCGCCAAGCTTCTGATGGAGCAGGCGAGACTGTTTAACTCTGATTTGTATTTGGATCTCCTGAACCTCGGGAACGTTTCCTGGGATCCGGCCATGGGGTCCCCTGCTCAGCGTCTGATGTCCAGAATGACCAGACCCATTTTCCCGATTGCTCAGCGCCAGCTACAACCTCGGGTGCTGGAGCCTGCCTCCGTGCAGAGGCGCATTCAGGAGAAACATGACAGCCAGCGGCGTTCCCACGATCGTTCGTGCAGACCACTTAATCCTCTGTTGCCTGAACAGGTTGTTCAGAGCAAACCGCCAGTGGTTACTCCCGTCTGGCTACCCTAGTTGGGGTGGCTGATTTACCTCGTTCGTACCTGGTCGACTTTGAAGGTCTATTTACCGTCGAAGCCGTCAACACCTGCTTGCGGTGAACGAACCGAAGCCGCAGCCTCCGGGCCACTATGCCACGCCTCTTTCATAGTAACAGCCAGCTGCCATCCCTGCCAGTGTTCCCTGCATGCCTCGGTCCCCACCTCGTGCGCCCTGTTCCCCTCTGCGCGGGTCACCTGTTGCTGCTCGTGTTCGCGGTTCTGACCCTCCTGCTTCTCCCACCCTGCAGCCCCTCTCCGGTTCCCCAGCTGCTTCGTGGCCTTCGTGGCCTCCTCGGGTCGGATTAGTAGGCCACCTGGCCGTTATGGCAATTATGTTTGATTCTGTTGTCATGACTTCCAATTTGTTTTGATTTTCCAAGGGGAAGGATGTAGATGGTTTATGCATGCAACCAATAATATAGCTGCCTCAGTACCATTAACCCCGCCTTAGTTAACATCAATCATAACGCTTTCCCCTCCCTGTCAACAGTTCAGTAGAAGAATGTAACCAGTGCTTGCTGACGTGTGTTATACCCTGTGCTATCATTAAAGGATGTCGTACACTTCAAGAATATGTGAATTGCTTATTTACATTCATAATTTCCAGTCCTTCCGCCCAGCCCATATGCTGATATGCCTGCTATTAAAATTGAGGTTGAAGGTGTCAAGAAGTTATTGCTCAACATTAACATCACAAAAGCAATTGGACCAGTTCAGATACAAAATCAAGCCCTCAAGATCGCAGCCGAAGAACTGACTCCAGTTTTACAGTTCATTTTTCAACAATCGCTTGACTCGGGCGATGTACCGCTGGATTGGAGAAAGGCCAACATCACTCCTCTCTTTAAGAAAGGTTCAACCACTAACCCAGCGAATTACCATCCTGTTTCACTAACAAGTACTTGCTGTAAATTGCTGGAGCATATCATTGATAGTAATCTGATGCGTCACGTGAGCAAACATAATATTCTTGCCGACAACCAACATGCATTTAGGAGGCATAGATCATGCGAGTCTCAGATTATCCTGACAACAAATGACCTGGCCAAGCACCTTGACAGTAACATCATCATGGATTTAGTTGTACTGGACTTTTCTAAAGCATTTGATGTCATCCCACACCAGAGACTGCTTCGGAAGCTTGACTTCTACGGTATTCGTTCCAACACGAAACGATGGATTTCCAGTTTCCTGACAAAACGTCTTCAGCACGTGTGTGTGAACAGAACGAGCTCCAATTGACACCCAGTGTTGAGTGGTACACCCCAGGACACAGTACTTGCCCCACACCTATTTTTGCTTTACATCAATGACATCCATGAAAAAGTCGCAAGTACGACCAGACTATTCGCTGATGATTGTTTGCTGTCCGGTCCAATTAAGTCAGCTGATGATGAAGATGCTCTCCATAAGGATCTCGATACTATGGTCGAGTGGTCACAACAATGGGGCATGCAGTTCAACCCTTCCAAATGTGAAACCATGCGTGTCACCAGAAAGAGGAATCCAGGCTCACAT
Organism: Raja brachyura; assembly: GCA_963514005.1. The sequence goes on from OY740785.1 coordinate 104,778,423, forward strand.
CTTACAACATACTTGGTGTCACCCTTGAAGAATCCAAACAAACCAAGTATCTTGGCATCAAATTACAGAATGATCTATGTTGGAATGGTCAGACTCATCATGTAACAGTGAAAGCAACAGGTGTCCTAAACTTCCTGAGGCACAACTTCCATCATTGTTCAGCTTCTGTCAAGGAGAAGCTGTATTTCACCCTCGTTAGACCTCATCCGGACTACGCAGTTGCAGCTTGGGACCCATACACAGATAAAAACATTTCATCCATCGAACGTGTCCAAAGACAGGCCGCGCGATTTGTTACTAACACCTACGAGAGAGAAGCGAGTGTCACCAAACTTCTGAATTCTCTGGGGTGGAACCCTCTCCAAGACAGATGTGAAGCTCACCGTTTGACCTGTTTTTACAAAATGTAAAATGGTCAGCTAGACATAGATCACAAGACCTACACCAATCCAATTTGTTGTCCCAGCCACAAAGGCAGATGTGTACAGTAATTTGTTCTTTCCATGCACTATTAAAGCATGGAATAATCTCCACCAAGCCACGGTTGCCCAGCCAGATGCAACTAAAATTAAAGTGGCACTTTCTCCCCAATAACCCTCTCTGGCTAAACCCCTCCCTTCACCACCTCCAGTTTAAATTCCAGTTGGAATATTTTGGAGGACCAAGTAACCAAGAACCTAGAACCAAGAAGACGCTAAAACAAGACAAGAAAACAACAAAAAAAGAAAAACAGACGGACTGCAGGCGAGCCGCTGCTACTACGAGCGCCACCACTTCCCAGTTGTCCCCAATCAATAAATTGTCCCCAGCTAGTGAAACGGGGATCGTTGGTCGGCGCGGACCTGGTGGGCCGAAGGGCCTATTTATGCGCTGTATCTCTAAACTAAACTCAGTTACAACAAACAATTAAGCTGAGGATGTGAACTGGGCAGAGTTATAGCTTGTGAGGAGAGGTTTGATGTACAAACAGGTCCACTCCTTTGAAGAAGACTACTTACTCACAGACATCCCCAGCCCAATGAGAATAGTAAGATTGAACGAGAACTTACCAGTTCGAAGGTTGATCGTTATTTCATGAGGAGTCGCGGTGAGGGATTTCGTGAAGAGCCCGCCGGCGCGCATGCTCGACATTCTTCAAAGTAGCGGTGTGGAATCACAGAAACCAATAACAGAAATGACTTAGCATAGTAAGATGAAAGAGACTCAAATTACCAGGTGAAGGCGATTGAGGGTTGGGCGTGGAGGGCACGAAATCCCTCACCGCGACTCCTCATGAAATAACGATCAACCTTCGAACTGGTAAGTTCTCGTTCAATCTTACTATTTCATTTCGGAGTCACGTGAGTGACTTCGTGAAGACTTCAAAGCTTCTGTGATTACACGCCCTGGACCACGTCCATGCTGACACACCACTAGCAGGGATGGATGGGAGGAACAAACTTGCTCAAATAGTTCATACTGCAAAACAAGAGCATATTTATTAATAACAAATCAAAAAACCCCTCATGCGGGGACACCTCCACGTTCTCAACCTGCATTCAGCACGGCTTCCGCGAACTGTAGAGGAGCAGCAACAGGCTTGTTATAAAATCGCTGAAACACAGCTTCAGTAGCCCATCCTGCTGTGGCGAGAATATGGTCCATGGGCACCTCCATGACCCTCGCCGCCGACGTCGATGCAGCCCTGGTGGAATGAGACGTGAACACATTAGTGTCGATACCTGACTTACCGAAGACGACCCGGAGCCACCTGGATATCGTCTGGACTGTCACTCGATGATGAGGTCTTTTATGAGTGACAAGCAGGTATCTCTCCATTCCTCTGATGCCTGCCGTCACCTTGACGTAGTGACGGATATGGGAGGCTAAACACAGCCTAGCATCTGCGGGGTATGCCGGGAACTTCAGCTGCAGCCCTGTGCACCCAGGTCTATGCTGCTTTAGTAGCTCATCAACGAAGAAGACTACTTCTGTAGGGGTAGACATCATTCTGTCGACACGTAGTTTATGGAGTGTCTGTACCCTCTGTGCTGAAGTCAGCGCTAGCAACATCACCAGCTTCATGGTGAGTTTGTCCAGCTGGAGCCCTTCCATGGGGGACCACGTCCTGAGCAGGGTTAAAACGTCCCTGACATCCCAGGTGATATTGTAGCGTGGTGTAGGCGGATTCATATTGAATATACCCCGCATGAGCCTGGACACTAGCCTGTTGGATCCCACCTCAATCTTGAGGTAGAATGACAGCGCGCTCCTGGCGCTGTTGATGGCACTGTAACTTAAGTGTTCATCATGGTGCAACCCCACGAGGAATTCCAGGACGTCGGTTATAGTCACGGCATTGTACGTGATGCGAGAGCGGCTGCAGAAGGCTTCCCACTTCTTGATATGTGAGCGGTATCTTCGCCTTCTTGACTCTCGACACGACGCCGCAATGGTATCCATGGTCCGAGTTGAGAGGCCGTATTGGGCTAACAGCCTGTTCAAACCTGCAAGCCAACAAATGCAAATAGCCATGGCAGGGATGTGGCTCCCCTGAGACAGGGTGAGTAACTAATTCTGGGCAACCCTTCAAAAGGACCCAAGGCTCACTGAGCATGTCAAAGACCACCGGATACCACGGCTGTGTAGGCCAGTCGGGTATAATAAGGATGCCCTTAGCTGCATCCATCTGAATCTTTCGTAATACCCGACTGATGAGGCAAAACGGGGGGAATGCATAGAAAAACCAATTCCCCCAGTCCAGCGAGAATGCATCTAGCGCCATAGCCCCAGGATCTGGTTCCCACGAAACGTAGGTTGGTACCTGATGGTTCAACCAGGACGCAAAAAGGTAAATATCCGGTTTCCCAAATTTGGCTGTGATTCTGGCAAAAATTTCAGGATGCAACATCCATTCAATATTGTCATTGAACTTGCGTGACCTGGTGTCCGCCACAGTATTAAGCTCACCTGGCAAATAGGTAGCTGAAATCCAAATGTCTCTCTGAACACACCAGAGCCAAATTGAGTTAGCCAATTTATCACACGAAACTGACCTGGTACCGCCCATATGGTTTAAATATGCCACCGCTGTGGTGTTGTCTATTTGGAGACGGACATGTGCCCCAAAAAAATTGGAACAATAAGCACGAAGTCCGTGGAATGCTGCAAGTAGCTCCAAATAGTTGATCCCATGTGACAACAACATAGTAGCCTCAAGGGTATCCCATCTGCCTCCGCAACTAAAGGAATGATCCGTAGCTCCCCAGCCATAAGAGCTCGCATCAGTTTGCAAGTATACCACCGGATTAGCCTCAATAATAGGCTTAAACGAGTTACTAATGTGGCGCACCCACCATCGTAACTCATCCGTCGCTTCAGGCGGCAGCTGCATTGGTCGATCATAATGACCAGCGTGCTGTCTTAACGCAGCGATCTTGGCCCTTTGCAAATTCTGATAATGCAAAGGCCCATATCGGGCTGCCAGAAACAAAGCTACAAGTTTGCCAATTACTGTAGCTGTATGACGAATCGATGGTATACCAGCGGTGATTAAACTTTGACACACCTGGGTGACCTCCTCAACCTTATTAGGTAGTATGGTGACCCTCATGCGAATAGAGTCCACCGTAAACCCCAGATAATGAATTACCTGGGAGGGGCAGAACTTTGATTTGGCTGGATGGACAATGAACCCCAGCTTTAGAAATAAATTGACTGCAGCTTCAACACCCTGTTGAGCCAATTCCAGGGTGTGGCCCACAATTAAGATATCATCTAAATAGGCCATTACTATATGATGTCGTTGTCGTAAATAGGCCATAATTGGCTTCACCAATTTAGTGAATAATCGAGGGGCTGTGGTTAGCCCATTGGGCAAAGCCCTATATTGCCAGAGTTGACCCATCCAGATAAATTTCAGAAACCTCCTGTAATATTTTTGAATGGATACAGTATAGTACGCATCTTGTAAATCAATGCATGCCATAAAGCAACCATGTGAAATAAATGATTTGGCTGTTTCAAAAGTGTCCATTTTGAAATGAGTATATGTTACAAAAGTATTTAAACTAGTCAGATCAATGATGACTCGACAGCCTCCATCGTTCTTTGGTCGAGTGAATATATTGGAAACAAATTCCACGGGCTCATGAACCGTTTTCTCTATGACTCCCTTCTGTTCTAGCCTCAAAATTTCCTTATAGCCTGCTGCCTGTTCTGCAGCAGACAATTTAAATGTTCGACCAGGCCTGTGCTGGGATGGAGGAATGTCCCCATTAAGAAACTCAATGCTATGACCCTGAACATTTCGTAACACATACTCATCACCAGTAATATCACCCCATGCACCCAAAAAGAACCGAAGGCGCCCACCAACATGTGAGGTTAGACAAAGAGAAAAGAGAGAACCAGACCGCCTCACCTCCGTGGTTACCGCCGGTCCTTGACACGTGTGGGTGGACGTGGAGGTGCTGGGTTGGCTTGAGGGCGCGGCGTCCTCATCTTCCACCAGGGTCTCTGCCGACCTTGTCCTAAAAAAGCCCCCTGGTGCTGGGGCGGTTGGTAACGGGGTGGAGCTGGAGGGTAGGTGCTCGTAGAGGTGCTGGCAGACCCTCGTGGTCGAACAAGCGGAGCTTTCGAGCCTGACGGCATGGGGGCACCGCGAGGGCGCATGAGTCCCACCGTTTTGGCTTGTTCGTCAAGCTCTTTGACCCTCTTAGAGAGATCCTCGCCAAAGAGCTGACGGGGCGGCGGCGGCGGCGGTGGTTTGCACAACCCTGCAAACTTAGGGTTGAGCACCGGGCGGATGCTGCTTTTGCGGAACCCATTGATTTCATGTTGAGTTGCGCACAATAGAGCCAGAGCATCCTCCTGGTCCAAATTTAAGTCATCCCCATCAACCGACCGCACAAAGGCGGTAATACCGGCCGTGAGGAGCTTCAGGATCCGCTGAATTTTTAGCTCCTGTTGACGGATAGCCGCACTGATGTTGCCCCATATCGGCGTATTGACCACAGGCACGTTGAGGGAGTTGCAGTTGGATGGAGCCTTGTGACGGCTCATGGCCTGAATGAGAACCTCCTCCTGGAGCTGATGGTTGTTGAGGAAGTCCACTGTGGCTGCCAATTTCGAGTTGAGGGGAAGCCCAGACGAGTGTGGGGCCGCGGACTTAGTGGCCACATCGAGAAGGCCCTCCGCTGGTAAATCGGACGGAGGTGGGATGGGATCGACCAAAACCTCCTCTTCCTGCTGCTCCAGGCTGATGGTGGAAGTTGGTGAAACAGCCCTGTACCTGTCGCTGCTGGACGCTTGCTGCTGTTGACCGTGAAGCAGGAGCTCCAGCAGCCGCTCCATCCGGTCAATACGCCCTTCACCCTGAACACTCAGGTGGTCGGAGTCCTCCGGCTCTGAAAAATGGCCGGGGCCCCTATCATCGGCCCGCACCTCATCGAGGCCCACCCGGTACCGGTAGTCGTCGCTAGCAGCCGCCGAAGCGAAACTGCGCGATTCCTGCGCGGGCGTGTTCAACCGCCTCCGTTTAGCGGGAGCGGACGCCGCTGCCACTAAGGACACTTGCGGCGTGATGTCGGCACCAGCCGCAGCCTGGACACCCGATGCCCGCGCAGGCTTGCCGGCAGCCCACGTCGTGGACCTCGCCGACGCATGGTCTCGCCCACCCATCCATGGGGGGCTCGGCGACCGCGACGAGACCCGACCCAACCGACCCGTCCCGGCGTCGAGAGTTGGGGGGCGTCGACTGGACCTCACAGCCGCCCCGGGTCTCGCCCTGGAACCTGACCGCTCCTCGGCGGCAGGTAAAGCCTTAGCCCCAACAGGGTTAGACTTCCGGGCTCCTGCCCTTCCCCTCCGCGGAGGGCTGGGTGAAAAGGGCCGTGCAGCCGCACACACCCTTCTGCTCGAGGCCGCCAGCAAGCCTGCTGACGACCTGACTGCCATGGCAGGATCCTCCTGCTCTGGCGGCACACCACACTCCTCCTCGTCGAACTCCTCCGAGCTGTGGTGTGCTGGCGGATCCGGACCTGTAAACACAGGGCTCACCGACATTTCCGCCCCTGTCCCGGCGCTGCAGGTACCACCGATATCACTGGCTCCGGGACTGTTGACCAGCGACCTCGTCCAGACGTTCTCCGGCCTTTAACGCTCCCATCCATGTCCTTGCTGTGAAAACAAAACACAACAAGAACCACCAACTTAAGGTAGGATACTTACCTTAGTGGTTCCCTTATGAAGGGCTGGCGAGGAGCGCGGTCCACCGCCAGCCGTCGCAGCAACGCGATACGACGATATGTCGAGCATGCGCGCCGGCGGGCTCTTCACGAAGTCACTCACGTGACTCCGAAATGAAATGGAGACACTGTTGATGCCAACTATTGTGGCATATTGTGCACAATGACCATCTCCCCCTACTGGTTGAAAGGACTTTAGCAAAGACTGGAACATATTTAAGGACAACCCCACAGCAACAGAAACTATCGTTCAAAAGGACCATGACAGGATTCATGGGATAAATTTGGCCATGGTCAATCAAGTGAGGAGGGTGGCCTGGTTGAAATCAATAAATTGTTTAATAGGGACAAGGATGTGGTGCAAAGCTCATCATTTTGTCCGGGCCCATGGGAAGCCTAGACTGTCAGGTGTGATTAATGTACTGTATAAACCAGACACTTCCAAGGGATAAAAACAGCCAAAGGGGCAGCTGATCTCACCTGACAGATCCACATGAACCTAATGATCTGAAAGATTGGTGTGGAATGGAAGTGAGGACAAAAAACCTGGACCAGCATTTCTGTTCCATTTCACCTGGTAATCCATCATTTGATCAGTCTGTGTAATGGGATGTTCAACTGATCAATAACGTGACACACAAAATTTGCTGATGGGATCTGCAGATATATAATTAAAATCTAACAGGAATTTGAGCAATGAATGGATGGCCACTTTGTAGAACATCTGCTTTTAATGCAGGACGTTGGTTTCTTGTTTGCATGTTATTGTAATCCCTCCCACTCTGAACTTCCACGCTGTTCCAGTGAAACTCAAAAGTGCGCAGATGAACAACAGAAGTTGGATCTTCCAATTGAGCAAATTACAGCCTTCTAAATTCAACATTGCATTCAGCAAATACAGATGGTCAGGATTTCCATAGGTTTTATTTCCAGCATTCCTAAGGTAATTTTAGACAAATATTCTGTATTTGTACTTCCTTTACTCTTTTGAAACCCTGTTCTTATCATTTCATCTGAGCAAGTGCGAGGGTAATCCATTTAGAATGGAGACGAGGAAACATTTTTCTCACAGAGAGTTGTGAATCTGTGGAATTCTCTGCCTCAGAGGGCGGTGGAGGCCGGTTCTCTGGATACTTTCAAGAGAGAGCTAGATAGAGCTCTTAAATATAGCAGAGTCAGGGGATATGGGGAGAAGGTAGGAACAGGGTACTGATTGGGAATGATCAGCCATATTGAATGGCGGTGCTGGCTCGAAGGGCCCAATGGCCTACTCCTGCACCTATTGTCTATTGTCTATTGAGGTGTTGCGCTTTGGGAGATCAAATGTGAGCAGAACATATACAATTAATGGCATGACCCTCAAAGACATTGATGTACACAGGGATCTTGGGGTCCAACTCCATAGCTCCATGACTCAGCCAGTCGTGGTGCCACAGACCAGACTGCAACAGATCCTCTCATCTGAAAGGACAGCCTGCCCAACGGAATTCAAAATGGAGAATGGACATACTGTACAATTCTGTACTCTCTGCATAGTTGGCAGGGTTAAGTAACATTTGCCAGCCCTTAGTCCACTTTCCCAACTAGATTCTGTTGTAAACTTAGACATCTGTCCTCTTTCTACTACACCACCAATTTTGGTGCCAACTAAAAAATTATCCCTGTGGCACTCAATTGGTCACGTGCCTCCTATCAGAAAAACAACCCTCCACAACTATCCTTTGACTTCTTCCTTCAAGCCAATTATAAATCCAATTGCCAGCTCACCTTGAATTCTATACGCTTGAACTTAGAAACATAGAAACATAGAAAAATAGGTGCAGGAGTAGGCCATTCGGCCCTTCGAGCCTGCACCGCCATTCAATATGATCATGGCTGATCATCCAACTCAGTATCCCGTACCTGCCTTCTCTCCATACCCCCCGATCCCTTTAGCCACAAGAGCCACATCCAACTCCCTCTTGAATATAGCCAATGAACTGGCCTCAACGACCTTCTGTGGCAGAGAGTTCCAGACTCTTTTACCATGCAGTTTTTTGTTCAGTACCTTGCTGAAGTCCATGTAGACAGTGTCCATTACCCTGCCCTCATCAGCCCTCCTGGTGACATATTTAGAAAAAACGATCAGATTTGTGAGCCACGCATTCCCATGCACATGGCGATGCTGACTTTCCCTAATTGTCCCATTTTATTCTCCCTTTATTCCCAACAACTTCCTTCCCAGATTTTACCGATCACATTGCACAATAGAGGCAATTTACAGCAATTAATTAATCTGGTCTGTAGGTCTTTGGGTTTGGGAGTTAATTGAAGTACCCAGGTGGACAATGGAGAAGGGGTGGAATGTGCAAATTCCACAGATCTCAGCAGAGGTCAGGATCAGATCTGAGTTACAGGAGCAGTGAGGTAGCAATGCTACTACCTGAAACACTCTCCTTGGCTGATTCGCCACCGTACCCAGATCGCACCTGCCCATTAGAGCAATTTTGAGGAACACACAAAGTGATAGATCCCTGTGCTTCATGTGTAGGAAGGAAGTGCAGATGCTGGTTCATAACAAAGGCAGACACAAAATGCTGAAGTAACTCAGCGGGTCAGGCAGCATCTCTGAAGAAAAAGAATAGATGACATTTTGGGTCGGAACACGGAAGGAGTCTGAAGAAGGATTCCGACCTGAAACGTCTCCTATTTCATTTCTCCAGAGATGCTGCCTAACCTGCTGAGTTACTCCAGGATTTTGTGTCTATCATTCTTGATGGTTTTGTGCCAAGGAAAGCATTTGTTTTTGTTTTGTGGGGCATCATGCACATTTTTGTAGAAAGTAGCTGATTAGTCAACGTCTCCAAAATCAAAATTGTCTCTTTACTTTCACTTCCACTACATTGCTCGTCTCATTACTGTCCATGAAGGCAGAGAGTTTAAATAGTTATGCCTAACATTTAATTCAATATTTAAATCTGACATTGGCATGCTGGAATAAATGAAAGCACCTTCTGCAACTTGACTGTCCAAACTATCTGATTGTGGAAGCTTGTTGTCCATATTTCTAAGAAGCCTCCAGTATTGATTCAATGTGTGGAGGTTGTGTTGCTTAAATTGCAAAAATGTTCCCATGGGAATATGATATTAACATTGAAAAGAAACCGTTGTAAAACTGTAATTACCTTATAATTAGTTTTGCTCTAAAATAAACTGCACAGATGTTCTATTCAATGGCTTAGTACAACCAAAAATGCAAAAGCTATGAGAACACCACATTGTTCGCATCAGGCACCATCTTCTTGTGGTGCTGCATTTTACTGCTGAATAGATGGATTGGACCTTGGGTTAAGTTGACTCATTATGTTATTTTGTAGGGCAATGAATGTTTTCCTGAAGCTCTGGCTGATATTTAACCCTTGATCAACTGCAGCTCAATCAACAGATTTAACGACTATTTATGGGATTAGTCTACATAGGAGTTTGGTGCCTGTGAGTTAAGGGGATGTCCCACTTGGGCAACCGAATTGGCGAGTTTAGAAGAGTTTACAAAAATGACACGTTGAAGACCTCCTTCGACTATATAGAAGACCTCCTTCGAACTCCTTCGACTATGTTGAAGACTAGCTTCAGTGGTGAAGTGGTGAAATCATTGGACAAAGTCAGCATGGATTTACGAAAGGTAAATCATGTCTGACAAATCTGATAGAATTTTTCGAGGATGTAACTAGTAGAGTGGATAAGGGAGAACCAGTGGATGTGTTATATCTAGACTTTCAGAAGGCTTTCGACAAGGTCCCGCAAAAGAGATTAGCATACAAACTTAAAGCACACGGTATTGGGGGTTCAGTATTGATGTGGATAGAGAACTGGCTAGCAGGCAGGAGGCAAAGGGTAAGAGTAAACGGGTCCTTTTCAGAATGGCAGGCAGTGACTAGTGGGGTGCCGCAAGGCTCAGTGCTGGGACCCCAGCTATTTACAATATATATTAATGATTTGGACGAGGGAATTCAATGCAACATCTCCAAATTTGCAGATGATACCAAGCTGGGGGGTATAGTTAGGTGTGAGGAGGATGCTTGGAGGCTGCAGGATGATTTGGATAGGCTGAGTGAATGGGCAGATGCATGGCAGATGCAGTATAATGTGGATAAATGTGAGGTTATCCACTTTGGTGGCAAAAACATGAGGGTAGACTATTATCTGAATGGTGGCAGATTAGGAAAGGGGGAGATGCAACGAGACCTGGGTGTCATGGTACACCAGTCATTGAAAGTACGCATGCAGGTGCAGCAGGCAGTGAAGAAAGCAAATGGTATGTTAGCATTCATGGCGAAAGGATTTGAGTATAGGAGCAGGGAGGTTCTACTGCAGTTGTACAGGGTTTTGGTGAGGCCACACCTGGAGTATTGCGTACAGTTTTGGTCTCCAAATCTGAGGAAAGACATCCTTGCCATAGAGGGGGTACAGAGAAGATTCACCAGACTGATTCCTGGGATGTCAGGACTTTCATATGAGGAAAGATTGGATAGACTCGGCTTGTACTCGCTGGAATTTAGAAGATTGAGGGGGGATCTTATAGAAACTTACAAAATTCTTAAGGGGTTGGACAAGCTAGATGCTGGAAGATTGTTCCCGATGTTGGGGGAGTCCAGAACAAGGGGTCACAGTCTAAGGATAAGGGGGAATTCCTTTAGGACCGAAATGAGGAAAACATTCTTTACACAGAGAGTGGTGAGTCTCTGGGATTCTCTGCCACAGAAGGTAGTTGAGGCCAGTTCATTGGCTATATTTAAGAGGGCGTTAGATGTGGCACTTGTGGCTAAAGGGATCAGGGGGTATGGAGAGAAGGCAGGTACGGGATACTGAGTTGGATGATCAGCCATGATCACATTGAATGGCGGTCCAGGCTCGAAGGGCTGAATGGCCTACTCCTGCACCTATTTTCTATGTTTCTATGTTTCTATAGCTACGACTAACTTCGGGAAAATTGGACACCAAATAGTGGAGAGTGAAGACGACCTCCTTCGATCTCCTTCGACCTCCCTTCGATTATGATGAAGACTATCTATGACTACCCTCGAAGATCTATGACTAACACGCCGACCTACTACGACCTACTATGACTAGTTTGGTGCCTATGAGAAGGGGCTGTCCCATTTGGGTGACCTAATTGGTGAGTTTAGAAGAGTTTATAAAAATGGCATGTAGAAGACCTCCTTCGACTATGTAGAAGACCTCCTTCAACCTCCTTTAACTATGTTGAAGACTAGCTTCGACTAGCTATGACTAACTTCTGGAAAATTGGACACCGAATAGTGGAGAGTGAAGACGACCTCCTTCGATCTCCTTCGACCTCCCTTCGACTATGATGAAGATTATCTACGACTACCTTCAACTACCTTCGACTACCCTCAATTACCTACGACTAACATGCCGACCTACTACGATCTACTACGACTAAACCTACGAGTAAAAAATGTATTGATTTTTCCATTGCGACTTTTTTTTTTACTCGCGGGCATTTAACATATTGAAAAAAATGCCGCGACCTAGCTGAGGACTCGAGTACATGGAGACCACTCTCGAGCATGTAGGAAAGTTATGAAGACCTCCTACGACCTCGTTTCGACCATGCTGCGAGTATGAGTCGAGGGAAAACTCGCCAGAACTCGTGAAATTAGGTCACCCAAGTGGGACAGCCCCTTCAGTTGCTTTAGTTGTTTCAACTGCGAGAGTGATTGAACTTCAAGAGTGCTCATTGTCCACCAAATAACTTGAGTTGCAGCAAGATCATAAAGGATGCTACATTAAGGCAATTGTGTTTTCCCCAGTTTTAATCCCAATATTGTCTGCTGCAAGTCCAATCCCATTATATTTAGTTTACTTTTGAAATGCAGCATGGAAACAGGCCCTTCGGCCCACCGAGTCAGCACCGACCAACGATTCCCGCACATTAACACTATCCTACACACTCTAGGGACAATTTACACATACACCAAGCAAGCAATTAACCTACATATCTGTACATCTTTGGAGTGTGGGAGGAAACCGAAGATCACCAGGGGTATTGCACGATTGGCAGCCCCGCCAACAGTCTGTCTGTTTTTTCGTCTTTTTTTGTTATTTGTAGTGTGTTTAAAAAGTTTGTGTAAATGTTTTCCAGTTTGTTTTGTGTGGGGGAGGGGAAGGGGGTAGGTCTAGTGGAGGGGGTAAGACTGCCCCTGAATCTTGTGGTGTGCGTTTTCCCACCTTTATACCTTTTGCCTGATGGGAGAGGGGAGAATTATCTTGATAATCCTAGATTATGCTGTGGGCCTTGCCAAGGCAGCATGAGGAATAAATGGAGTCAATAGAAGGGAGAGATGGAAAATCACTTTTCTTCCAAAATTCCGGGATGGAAATCTCCAAAACCTTTGATTTATTAGCTTTCAAATTCACAAACTTCATGAGTGCTATTTTGTGACGAATACTTTAAGCCCCTGTCCCACTTTCACAACCTAATTGGCGACCTCTGCTGAATTTGCCCTAGACTCATACTCACAGCATGGTTGCCACGAGGTCATAGGAGGTCATCGTAAATCTTCTTCATGCGCGTGAGTGGCCTCCACATACTCGTGGCCTCAAGTAGGTCGCAACGTTTTTTCCAGCTTGATAAAAAATGTCCACGAGTGAAAAAAAGGTTGGCATGGAAAAAAATTGATGCTTTTTACTCGTAGGTAGATCGTAAGTAGGTCGTAGTAGGTCGTGATGATAGTCGTAGGTAGTCGTAGATAGTTGTGGGTAGTTGTAGGTCAGTAACTGGCCCGAGGAAAAAAAAAAGCAAACATGACATCATTTTATCATGTGATAATTTTCCACTCATAGCTAGTCCTAGTTGGTCTTAGGTGTAGAAGACTGAGGTCAAGGGGGGGTCCTAAGAGGTCATAGACATAGTCGTAGGAGGTCTTTTACTTTGGCAAGTCAACACAACCTTGACATTTTTTTCAACTCATCTAGGGTCTTCTAAACTCGTGGATTAGGTCGTCAAAGTGGGACAGGCCCTTTAGTTCTTTCAGTTGCTTATTCTCAAGAGAGTCTTAAATCTCTCATATGTCTGGCACATGCAATATGTCTTCTTCTGTGAAGACAGATGCAAAGTAATTGTTTAAATTCTCTGTCATTTTCTTACTTCCCATTATGAATTCTCCTGCCTTTGTAAAGAAGCTAACACTTGCCTTCAGCAGTCTTTTTGTTTTTTATGGAGTTATAAAAAAAATCTATATTCTATTTTGCCTTTATCATTTTTGGCACTCCATGGCTCCAGATTTCTAAGAATCAGAATTCCCTCAGAATTATTTGAGGGATTTTCCAGCTGCCTGAAGATTTGCTTTGCCTCTGTCTATCAGGGAGATGAGATATCAGGGAGAGGACATTGAATCAACAATGGTGCTTTCTTCCAGCTAAACATTTGCAGCGGAGTCATTGTGTTGCCAGAGTTTTGCGGACTTTGCACGAACAAAGGTGTCATCGATTGCATTCAAGTGTCTGTTTGAAGTGAAGATCCAGAGTTGGAAGCTCAAATCCAACTCCAAAAGGGTGGAATAGAAATTAGAGGCCAAACAAGATATAGAGAAAGTAGGGGTGGGGCAAAGAGAAAACAGCAAAAACAGCAAAAGGAAAGGCCTGCGATGGTATGAAAACCTACTGGAATGAGGATGGTAAAAGTGATGTTAATGGGACAAGAAAAGATGGCAAAGTGGATGGACAAGGTGAGGAGTAATTTCTCAATTTTAAACACCATCTGGAGTTTGGGAAGGTGCAATGTAAATTAGGAGCATGAGTATGTCACTGAGCTCCTCCTACCCGTCCAGCCATTTACTATCATCATTTCACTGTGCCACTGTGCTGCCCATAACACCTTCTCTGCATATTTGTCTATCCTATAACGCAATGAATGTGATTGATCTCTAATCTTTGCTGTTCCATTAAGCGGGGGGCAGCTGTGTCTGATGGGCCTGTCCGATTTAGCCGATTTTTCAGCGGACTGCCGACGACTGTCAAGTATATGGCAGGCACCTGAAAAACTGGCAACTGCAACACATACCCACCCCTCCCACACCCCCCCCCCCACACCCCCCCCCCCACACACCCCCCCCCCACACCCCCCCCCCACACCCCCCCCAACCCCACACCCCCCCCACACCCCCCCCACCCCCCCCCACAATTGGATGAGCCTTTGGAAAAGAATCTCATCATTCCTCGTACCCATGTGTGCATTCTCTACGATCCACCCTGTACATCTTCTCCTTTTGTCTTCTTCTTTTTCTTTCGTGTGGCGTGCACAGCCTAAAGTTTGACGAAAACTTGTTCCATTTGATCTTCCTTTTTTGCACGTCAAGTTCATTGCATTAGTCGAAACAGGGCGGACCACGTGAAGGTTGCAATCTTCCACCCCTTCTCCTTTCTTCCATCTCCGTGAACTGCCTTATATTGATATGCCTTACATAGCTCACAACCCTCAGCCATAAAGTGAAGCTGAACATGTTGCAATTATTTTCAAAGACGGCACAATGGTGCAGCGGTAGAGTTGCTGCCTTACAGTGCCATGGACCTGGATTCAATCCTGACTACAGGTGTTGTCTGTATGGAGTTGTATATTCTCCCCGTGACTGCTTGGATTTTCTCCAGGTTTTCTCCAGGCTCTCTGGTTTCTTCCCACACTCCAAAGATTGGTCTGTAGGTTAATTGGTTTCAGTAATATTGTAAATTGCCCACAGTGTGCAGGATAGTTTGAGTGTACGGAGTGATCATTGGCCAACATGGACTCATCGGGTGGAGAGGCCTGTTTCCAAGCTGTATTTCTAAAGTCTAATGGTATAGCTGGCAGCAAAGGAGCTAAATGTATTGGATGAGCCTTTTGAAAAGAATCTCATCATTCCCCGTGTCCATGTGCCCTCTCTCCACCATTAAATCCAGTACATTTTCTCCTTCCATCTCCATGTACTGCCATATCCTGATGTTCTACGCGGCTCACAATCCTCTGCCTTAAAGTGAAGCTGAACACTGTTCAAGTATTGTGCTTTTATTATTTTACCCCCAGGGATTTCTGCAAGTGAGTCGCAGCCTGGAACTGTCACCTTGTGCCTGTCGTACGGATATGGTAAAGCATCAAAGCCCCTTCCGCCCCTTCCACCCCCCCCCCCCCCCCCCCCCCCCAACACGCCTCCCACCACCCCCACTCCCCCTCACCTCAGATACCTTTCTGGATGCTCTCTTGTCTACATTACTCCGTCCTGCTCCTATTTTCTTCTGCAGAAAGTGTGCTGGGGTAATGTCTTAATTTCCTGTCAGTAGTTCTACCTCCTGAGTTACCCCAGTGAAGGGGAGGTGCTGTGACTAATGATGAGGCAGGTAAATGGGCCAACATTCACTGAGGCACATGAAGTGTTGCAAATCACCTGGGAAGGCGAGGAGATGAAGTGCACATCGAAGGAAGAAAGAGTGCCAGCCTCGAGTGAAGGGAGACCAAGCGATGGCCAACACAATTTTGATCCATTGATTTTGCATGATCAGCCTGATCATATTGGCTCGAACGGCCAACTCCTGCACCAATTTTCTATGTTTCTATAAATTGATGAACGGAAGGATTTCTGTAAGAATTGAGAGAAAATAACGTTTAAATAAAGAGTAGAATATTTTAAGCATAACACAAAGTAACTCAGTGGATCAGGCAGCATCTCTGGAGGACATGGAAAGACAGTGTTTCGGGTCGGAACCCTTACTTTGCACCTGGCATATAAATATCCACACCTCAATAACAATACACAATAGTGAAATAGAACTTCAGTCATTATAGCGTTGCAGCCAAACTCGACAGCTGTTCCACCCAGAGGGTGCTGAACATGTCATAAATTCATGCAGCAAGGAAACAGGTCCTTCTGCCCAACTTGGCCATGCCAACCAAGATGCTCCATCTACACCAGTACCGCCTATCCATGTTTGCCCCATATCCCTCTAAACCTTTCCTATCCATGTACCTGTCCAAATGTATTTTAAATGTTGTTCTATTACCTGCCTCAACTAACCCCTCTGGCAACTTGTTCCATATACCCACCACCCTATGTGGGGAAAAAGGTGCCCCCTCAGGTTCCTATTAAATCTTTGCCCTCTCACTCAATAAACTCATGTCGCCTGGTTACTCAGAGTGAATAATCTGAATGTGTTTGAGGGGGCACAAGGGTTCTCCTTGGTAATCCACCAGGTCCAGCAAGGGCTGGAGAATGAGCACCTCACCTGACACTCGCTGGAATTGCTCATCATGCTGGGACAATTCAACCACCCAGTCAAACTATCCAGGAGCACTGTGCTGACACATGGCCTTTCTATGGTCTCAGGTGGATTGCTATTTGTGAAGCAGGTAGTTCATTGCGCATTTCATTATGCGATTGTTAAAGTGATTGGTACTTGCTATTAAGCTCGAGTATGTTTCAGTATTGTGGAAGCAGCACAAGAAGTGCTTGTTAATCCTTGATTACCTCTGGAAGAATCATTTCTGGGGCTTATTAGTCCTTCTGGCACGTAGATAAGAACCAAAACAACTGTCAGGGAAATGCATTCCTCCTGGACCATTAAGTGGCACAGTGGGTCAGAACAATGTTTTGTCAGCTCTGCAATCAGGATTTAAATCCAACAGCCACACTCAGCTGCAGGCAACTGGGAAGCCCTTGAAACTTACGTTTCAAGGGAATGGGGAGACGGGAAGGGGATGGGGGAATAAATTATTGGGGACTGCTGCATCCCAATTAATGAGTGTTGATTATGAATCTAAACACATCTGGCCAGACTACACTGGGTGCATTTGACTGTACATAATCAATCTCTTTTTTAATTGCTTTCGGTATCATCTTCACCTTGCCCGAATGTATTTCACTGCAGCGCATTGACCTTTTTAATGTGTATCAGATAATGAGACACAATTCATCAGGTCCCTGATTAACCTAGTCTTTTCAGCCACTGTCCGCTCTAGCACCATTCAGAGATACTCACACAGCTGCATGTGGAGTTTCCAGCACGGTTATTTCCAAAAAAAGAGAGAGAACATTTTGGCAATGTGTTCATTAGCAGTTTGAGTGGTGGCACACTTATTGCACATTGATGTTAACGTATCTACAAAGAATTGACAGCAGTAAATCAGGTTCTTTATCTACATGCGTCTACATCGATGTTCCATATGGGCCTTCAACCCTTATTTTACTTCAGATAATGTTATTGAATCATTAACCACAGGAGGAGACCATTTGACCTATCATGTCCGTGCTACCCCTTGGAAATGGCTGACAAATTATTTGGACACCTCGTTTT
The DNA here is from genome assembly GCA_963514005.1 of Raja brachyura. The sequence continues at coordinate 104,795,972 of OY740785.1, forward strand.
TTCTGTCAACCAATAAACTTGCCCCTTTCCCCTATTTCTTTGTTTAGTTTAGAGATACAGCGCGGAAACAGGCCCTTCGCCCCACAACGCCCGTGCTGACCAGCTATCCCAGCACATTAACATTATCTTACACAATCTATGAACAATTTACAATTATAACAAGCGATAGAGTTGCTGCCTTACAGTGAATGCAGCGCCAGAGTCCCGGGTTCGATCCAGACTACGGGTGCTGCCTGTACAGAGTTTGTATGTTTTTCTCCTAACCTGCGTGGGTTTTCTCCGAGATCTTCGGTTTCCTCCCACACTCCAAAAACGTACAAGATTGTAGGTTAATTGACTTGGTAAATGTAAAAATTGTCCCTAGTTGGATAGTGTTAATGTGGGGGGACCGCTGGTCGGCGCGGACCCAATGGGCAGAAGGGCCTGTTTCCGTGTTGCATCTCTAAATTAAACAATTAACCTACAACCCTGTATGTCCGTGGAGTGTGGGAGGAAACCAGAGTTCCCGGGGATAACCCACACAGGTCATGGGGAGAACGTACAGACAAGCATCCGTGGTCAGGATCGAACCCTGGTCCTGGCGCTGTAAGGCATCAACTCTAATGCTAGGCCACCATGCAGTTGTCCAGTTGCAAATCCCAACAGAATCTGATTCCAGCAACCAATTAGCCAGTCTGCTTCACATATTATCAATCCTCTGTGAGTGCATACAAAATCTAATATTGCCTTCAGCTACGTGCTCAAGTTTGTTCTTTTTTCACATCTGTGCTCTGTTTTTCTGTCCATTTGCTATATTGAAATATTTATAACTGAATGTGAGTTGAACCATCCCCCCTTCAACTCTGTTCTGAAAACAATTCCCGTTGCTGCATGTAATTGGAACTCTCCTCACAGATCTTAACTTGGAAAATCTCTGCTGATATTGAGATCCTTCCTAAAGTGTGGCACCCAAAACTGGACAGCATATACCTGCTGTAGTCTTAGCAAGGACTGGGAATGTTCTGTCCAACTCCTTACCTTTGTATTGCATCCACCCTATATACTAAGCCAGTATCACGCAGTTTCTTGGACACCATATTAAACAGCCCTGTCACCTTCAAACAGACATGAATGTCAACTCCTTTAATGCATCCTTACCATCTCACCACTCGACCCATTTGCCTGAAATCTGCTGCTATCCTGATGAATATTTATATGCCTGAAAAATCATCTGTAAAACACACTATATAGTGGCAGTAGCACAGTGTGCTCTGCTTCTGAGATGCCTGGGGCAATGTATACCCTGCTGCTTATAAAGTGTGCATAGCACACCTGACTGAGGATGAATTTCTGAGCAGATACATTTGGAAATATTGTACCATATGGAACTAGTGGAATACCATGTTTTGAAAAGCGCTGACCCTGGGAATCGCATTATATTTCTCCCAAGTCTAAAAAAGACTTGCATTCATTAGTGCTGTTGATATAATATTCCATTACCTGTGACATACACAATCAATTTTTTTTGGGAGACCCAAGAGACTGCAGATGCTGGAACCTTAAGAAAAAATACAAATTGCTGGTAGAATTCAATGGGTCAGGCAGCATCGGAACAAGGAAATAGATAGATGACATTTTGTGAAAGAACCATTGCTCAGACCCACTATTATTTCTTTATACTGTTTGCTAATTTCTAAATATTACTTCATCTAACCCAAACTGCTTTAATTGCAGAATGCTTTGATTGGGCAAACATACATTTTTTAGTTCAGAGGCACAGCGCAGAAACAGCCCTTATGGCCCGCCGAGTTTGCACTGACCAGAAATCAGTACCCTACACACAATGGGGACAATGTACAATTATACCAAACAAATTATGGGCCTGTCCCACTTAGGCAACTTTTTAGACGACTACAGAAGACTATGCGGTAGCCACATGGTCGCCACATGTTCGCGGGTGGTTGCCAGGGTGTCGCCTGCATGGTCATGAGTAGTTTTCCCAGACTCGCAACATGTCGTAACGGAATTCTGGTCGCCACTAAATTTTCAACATGTTGAAAAATTTGTGGCGACAGTAGTTTTGACATCATGGAGCGTAGCTTGAATTCTCGTGATGTATGCGCAGTGGTAGTGGGTCGCCAGCATGACGTAGACTGTCGCCAGGTGACATAGGTTGTCGCCGGTGCTGACCGGTGAATTTGATTGGCGCATCAAAAAAACGTAAGTACACAGCTCCATGCGGTGACTCGAATCTTGTACGCGGTCACAAACATAAACACAAGCAGTGCACTGCATTGAAAAGCAAATTATATTTATATATTTTGATCACTAAAACAAACAAACACAAGCAGTGCACTGCATTTAAAATTAAACTCTTTGGGGAGGATGTGGGCAACCCTGAAAAGAGACTTATCTTGTGGTCTGCAGTGGGCTCTCTTCCTGGAGTGGTGGACTTCTTTGTGGTGTGGGATGTTTGCTGCTGGTCTTCAGATAATGTAATTCCGCCATGGCACACTGCCTAGTTCAGAGTTGTAGTAAGTCCAGAGGTGGTCTCTCTGCTCCTTGGCTCTCTTTTTGCCTATGTTTCCTGGCAATCTCTCCAGTGGCACCATAGGTGCAGCCTGACCTCCAGTTCTCCATGAGCCTGGTGTGATGTTGCCTGTCTGGTTGTCCACTCGGGCACCCTCCTCCATGGCTGCTGCTGCTGCACTTCTGGTGCGGGTCAGGTTGTGGAGGACACATGCTGCATACATAATGGTCTCCACATTCTTGGGCCCCTGCTCCATCGTAGTCAGTAAGCATCCGGCGAGGATGCCAAAGGAATTTTCCACAATCCTCCTAGCCCTGGACAACCTGTAGTTGAAGATTCTCTGCTCCCTTGACATCTGTCTGTGAGGGTATGGCTTCATCATCCATGATCTGAGTGGGAAGGCATCATCAGCAACCAGTGTGTAGTGCATGTCATGGTTGTTTTCTCCTGGCAGAGGTTCTGGATCAGGAAAGCCTGCTGTTCCTTCTTCCAGTGCTTGCCCAATGGAGGTCTGTTTCCAGGTCATACCATCTGTGACACTGCCTGGTATGCCCACATCCACAAACAGGAAGTTGCAGTTAGCATCCACCACAGCTAGGAGTGGAATGGAACTTCTTGTAGTTGAAGTACATTGAATCTCCGTTGACACCTGATGACCACATGTTTGCTGGAAGTTCCATCTTGTATCAAAGCCCTGCGCCACTCTCTTCCACTCATCTGGTGTACTAGGGCAGCCCATGACTTCATCTTCATAAGCATTGATGATGGCCTCACAGGTCTCTCAGACAATCTTGCTGATGGTGTTGTGGGCCACAAGAGAGTTGTAGGAAAGGCTCTTGCAGGAGTCTCCTGATGCCAGGTAGCGGAGGGTGATGGCTAGGCGGAGGCCTGGTTCCAGTGGCTTCCTCATGAAGGTCTCCTTTTTCTCCAGGAGAGGGCCCACCAGTGTCATCAGCTCCGGAAACAGCTCAGGGGGGATTCTAGTGATGTTTCTGAAAGTAGTCTGATCTTCTTGCTGGGGCATAGACATCAGGTTCTCATACTGGCCCAACCTGGGTCTCCTCTGGAACAAGGGCTTCAACCGCACAGACCTCTTATTGGGCTTCATCTTCACCATTCTTCTTGTCCTGTCTTGCAGATCCAAAAGCATGAGGGCTGCTGCAAACAGGGATTTTTCTTCTGAGAGCTTTGAGAGTAATGCCCTCTGAAGTTTCTTCATGGCAGTCACGACTCAGAATGATTGGAAACCTCACCCTGCAGACCCTTTAATAGTAAAATAGGATGATGTCATTGCTTTGGTGGTCAATGTGACGCCTACAGGTCGTAGCTTGTCGTAGCCTGACTTCGGTTGTCGTAGGTGTAGTCAAAGGTGTGTCAAAGGGGGACGTCCTAAGTCACCACTATTAGGTCGCCGGTTGTTGGGAGCTTGCCGTGGCGTGACTTCGACTAGGTCTTAGGTCGTCGTAGGTTGTCGTAGCTTGTCTTAGACATAGTCGTAGGATAGGGTACAGTCATCAGTTTTTCCGCAATCTGACAAGACTATGACAGTTGCGTAAAAAATCACCTAAGTGGGACAGGCCCATTAGCTTACAAAGCTATACATCTTTGGAGTGTGGGGGGAAACCGGAGATCCCGGAGAAAACCCACGCAGGTCACAGGGAGAACGTACAAACTTTGTACAGACAGCACCTGTAGTCAGGATCTAACCCGGGGCTCTGGCACTGTAAGGCAGCAATTCTACCACTGCACCACCGTGCCGTTACAATAAAATGATTGGGATTGGACAGTATTTAAGCAGATGAAGATGTTCTCAATTTCACAACAATTCTCCCAATACTTGCTTCTCTATACACGGTGCCAGCTCTTTTCTCATTTCACCTCAGTGATTACCCTTTAGTCACTGGACCATAAAATTATGGATTCATTTCTCACTCCAGAAACAATAACTTAAAGCAATTCAATACTAATTAGGTAATGAAAAACCTGGAGCAAATCTTTGGCAAATGAGGTCGGTTTTAAGCAGTTTCCTCAAAGGGGATGAAGAGAAGAAGTGCGAGGGGGGAATGGGAGAGGGGAAGATGGGAAAGGGAAGGAGGGGAGAGGGGAAGGGGTGGGTGGGGAAGGTGGAAGGGGTGAAAGGAGGAACAATGTGTGGGAACAGTGAGATTGGGAGTGAGAGTTGGAGAGCGAGAGGGAGGGGAGTAAAAAGAGATGGGAGTGGATGGGTAATGGGAGGGTGAGGGGAAGGAGGTGAGGTGTAAGGGGAAGGAGGGGGTGGGAAGAGGTAGGAGAAAGGGAAAGTGAGGTTGCTGTCAGAGGTGAAGCAATAAAATAACAGGGTTTGAAATGCTGGAGAAAGTTACAGGAGGGAGCGAGGTCCAGAGAGGAAAATATTGAAAAGAATGGATGTTGTTGGCCTGGTAACAGAACCAGCTTGAAAATACAGCAAATACGGGTGAGTTGGTTAATGAGTTTTGTATAAGCTCAAGTAATAGCTAGCTCAATAGTGTCATTGTCAGCACCAGAGTCTGTTATTTTACATTGTAACTTACACCCACAATCTGCAAATAATGGTGTATTATTTGAGCCTGTGGGATGCGATGTTTCATCATCAGTTTGCCTTGATCAATCTGACCAAGATCACATAGATGCGGTCTTTTAACCAGGCTTTCTTAGGTCCTGCCTTGGAGTCTGAATCATTCCGCTTTATTTTAATGACAGACATGATTGGGCTTGCAAAGTTCACAGTCCACGTGAGTTAATTCTCTCAGAGCGCAAGCGAGAGCTCCGCCGGTCATGCCTGTGCTTGAACTCAGGATTGACTCAAGAATGACTCAGATGCCAATGTCAGGGCTAAAGAAAGCCCTGATGATAGATTCAAGAAGCGAAGGAGTACACACATATACATTGATGGCGCTGAAGTGAAGATGGTCGAAACCTTCAAGTTCTTAAGAATAAATATCATCAGCAATTTATCCTGGAACGGCCACATCAAAGCAATGGCCAAGAAAGCACACCAATGGCACTCCATCCTTTAAAGGCTTAGGAGGTTTGGCATGTCCCCTTCAACCCTCACCAACTTCTGCACATGGGCCGTAGAAAGCATTTTATAGGATGCATCACAGCAGGGCTTAGGAACGGCTCCATCAAAGACCTCAATAAATTGCAGAGAGTATTGGACATAGTCCAAACCATCACCAAACCAACCTCCCTTCCATTAACTCCATCTACACTTCACACTGTCTCGGCAAGGCCACTCGCATCATCTAAGACCAGTCTCACCATGGTCACCCCCTCTTCGCCCCTGTCCCATCAGACAAGAGGTACTTAAGTTAGAAATGCATACCTCCAGATACAGTGACAATTTATTTTCAGCTGTTATTTGATTTGATTTTTATTACTTGCCATTCTAACCTCAGAGAGGCTCGAATGAAACTCCGTTTCTACAAGCCATACAACAGAACAATTCATAAAAAAATACACAGACAATTCAATTCACACAAACATCAAAGGCAAAGTCTTCTCTCTCCCCTGCATCATTTCTCTCCCAATGTCGAAGCCCAGGCGGGCGGTGTTAAGTCCCACGGCCATTGAGGCCGCGCCGGGCCAGGCGATGTACGGCTCCGCCCTAGGCCCAAAAGTCACAACGCTGGAGCCCCCGGAGGGCACTGGAATGTCCCGTTTAATGTCCCGTGGCCATTAAAGCTGCGCCGGGCATGATACGGCCCCGCTCCGGGTCGTTCCAACCCCGCGACACGGGCTGGAGAAGCTGTGTTGCGGGAGCTCTGGAGAGCGGTCTCTCACCCGGACCCGCGAGCTCCTGATTTCCCGACAGTCCACCAGTCTGCAGCTGCAGCTGGAGCTGGAGCTGTAGCTCCGGAGTCGGGCTGCAGCGGCGAGCCACCACCGCTCCCTACGCTCCAAGGCCGGCCAGCCCCACGATGGTAAGTCCGCAGCTCCGCAGGCTCCGTGACTGGAGCCCCCAGGTCGTCCCGGTCGGAGGCTTCTCCACGGTGCTAGGCCCCAACGAAAACGGAGACGCGACAGGGAAAAGGTCGGGTCACCCGTGCAGGGAAGAGATTTAAAAGTTTCCCCCTCCCCCCAACCCACACATATACACAGTTACAAACAATCCAAAACAAAACACGAACAGCTACATTTAACTAGACAAAAAATTAAAAAAAGACAGACAGGCTGTAGGGGCCGCTGCAACGCGAGTCGCGCCCGCCCACTAACTCGGCAATTAAATCATCCTCTCATCAGCTAGAGTGCAGTCCTGACCCACTTACTTCATTAGAGACCTTTGAACTATCTTTAATCAAACTTTATCTTACACAAAATGTTATACCCTTTATCGTTTCTCTATACACCGTGGATGGTTTGATTATAATCATGTGTAGTCTGTGACTGGGTAGTGCACAGCAAAAAGCTTTTCACTGTCATGTACATGTGACGATAATAAATTAAACTAAACTAAGCTAAACTAACCTAAACTCAAAGCCTGAAAGATGCTTTGCTCCTTCTGAACAAAAGTAAACCAGGATATCTTGAGCTGCATCAAAGTTTCATGATCCCTTTGGTTCACGAGGACTAAACTTCTAAACATTGAAAGAGTTGAACTTCAATGCACAAAACTATGAGCATGGTGCGTCAACGGTCTTCTTGTACTGTTCCTAACAATTTTTACCGAGTTTCACATTCATTCATTGTTTCTTGCAGATCTGCCAATGGGTTAATAATTCTCCAGCAGGGGCAATATTTACAGGGACAATATTTGACATTTTTCCATCCTTTTGATGAAACAAGTCATGATAGCTCCAGTTTCCCTATTCAATTTGGCATTTATAATTCTTCTATCCAGATGGGAAAATGTGACATGTTTTGATTCATTTCACTTTGCCCATTTAATCTTCCTCAGGCTCAGCACAATGGACATAATTGGTTGCACTTCTTTCTGCTAATTCCTCAGAGCACAATGATTCAGCTTTCCCACATTCTGCCTCCAATTAAGCAGCACCTGCAGATCCCACCAACAGCTCTGGTTAACAAGGCTAAATCCACACAAATGTGAATGTGGGAGAATCAAAGGAAGCCAACACTATCTTGTGAAGAATGTGCAAATCCCATGAAGAACATTGGAGGTCAGTATTGAACCTAGGTCACTGGAGCTTTGATGCAGCAGCTAGAGCAAATGCACTCTTATTGTGCTTAACTACATACTCTTTCTCCAAATAACAAATACAAATTGTGTTTATTCTTGGATCTCTTGAAAAATCCCATCAAGCGAAGACATTGAGGTGTAATTGCTATAATGTGTTTACTCCTATTACAGGCCCCACATCATGGACAACTAACAATGTTCAAATGGCCAGGCTTGTCTTCCATCCCCTAGAGAATTCTATATTTTGTATTTAAATGGTGTTGGATGAACACAAACACACAATCTATAAATTGACAACATCTCACTAGAGTTCAAAATGCACCAACTGAAACATTGACACAAGGACACAACCTGCTGGAGTAACTCATTAGGTCAAGCAGCATCTCTGGAGAACATGGATAGGTGATGTTACAGGTTGAGACCTCCTTCAAATTGTAGCATTGAAGAAAGCTGGAAAAGGGGAGAGGCAGGACATAGAGTGGCAGGCAATAGGTCAACCCAAGCGAGGGAGATTTTTTGAGAGGGAAGATGGTTGGAAGAAAGGCCAGAGATAAGAACAGTAGGTATGTGACAGACAAATGCAGCTACCTACGAATAAGAGCTGTTAAATAATTCTAAATTTTGTAATTGAACCACCATCTCATTTTCTCTGCCAAGCACACACATTCAATGTTTGATGGAGCAAACATTTACAAATACAAATAAATAAATTACCATATTTGTCATCTTGCTGATAACCTATCCAGTTATTCCAGTCCTTGAACTAACCTCCCAACAAGAGCTTGAAGCCTTGTAAAGGCACGTGAAGTTTCTGTGTTTTTGACATGGTTACACAAGCATTGGCATAGGAGATATGGTTTGATTCAAAAGTCAGGAGCCACATCAATTTGCGGCCCAGCCCATCTAAGTAATTTCATTTCTCGCTTCTTTCCTGCCGTGTGATGGTACTGAGTAGCAAGTAAAGAAGACACAGGGTGCTGGCATTGCTCAGTGGGTCAGGTAGCATCTGAGGAGAATGCAGAGAGGTGACGTTTTAGAGGTTCGTTTTTCGTGGGGGAGGAGAAACAAAGCTGGAATAGGGGCAGGACAAAGTCTGGCAGGTAATAGGCCAACATGGGTAGGTTATGAGAGAGGAAGATTGTTGGACAAAGGCCAGGGATGAAAAGACAGAAGGTGTGCAATAAAATAATTGAAGAGTTGCGGGTTGTGACGCTAGATAAAATAATGTGGGTGGAAGGGGTGGGGGAGGGGAGAAATAGGTGCAGGTTCAGATGGGGCACAGGGAAGAGGGAGGGGAGAAAGAAATGGGAGGGGGTTATATGGGGAAGACAGGAGAGGGCAAAGGTTATTTTGTTACTTAAAATTAGAGCATTCAATGTTCATGCCGTTGGGATGTAAGCTACCCAAGTGGTATATGAGGTGCTGTTCCTTCAGTTTGTGTGTGGCCTCACTTTGGCAATGGATAAAGCCCTGGACAGAAAGGTCAATGTAAAAATGGGAAGAGGAAAGAAAAGATCCTGCAGGCCTTGGAAGACCGAGCGAATGTGTTCGGCGAAATGCACGCTGAGTCTACGCCTGGTCTCACTGATGTACAGGAGGCCACATCCCGAAAATCGGATGCAGTAGATAGATTATACCACCTCGTTCTCTCTGTCGGTTTTGATGAACATTGTGATCTCTCCAGCTCAATTGTCCTGCACGTTGAAGACTTGTCTTACAACTCCATGCATCCCAAAGGGAAACAGACAGAGTCCCCTGGGCAAACTCTAAGCCAGGCTGGAAAGGGATGCAGCCCTCAGGAAAGGAGCATTCCCTTGCCAAGGGAAAATTCTCTTGGGAAAATGCTTAGAGCATTGTTTTATCATTGGAGCCACCCTTGGCAGAATAATGAGCACAGAGTGGCAACACTCCCAATCCAAGCATCAGAACATGGAGTTTATCATGATCTGAATGATGGACCACAAAGATATTCATGTCACCCATGGCCTGACTGGCACCAATGATGGCTAGACTGATCACCACCTACTCTTCTCTATGTCAAATCAACTTGGCTACAAAACATCGTGATCAGAAACACTGCTGCCGGAAGATTTATGTTGGAGCTCTGATGGAGCAAAGACAGCTCCTCTCAGACAGCATCTTAATACCAGGAACAGTTCCATTTCCATAGCTTAAAGATATCCTGAAGACCAGCATAACTTTTGTCTTCTCAACCAAGGGTCATGGGGATTGCTTTAATGGCAATGACATGGAGATCCAGGGGCGGGTTAAGCCTAAATGTAATATATTCCTGGATTGAAAGACTTGTGAAATGGACACTCTAATCTGAGCTCCATCATGGATGGTGATTGCCCAGCAAATAGAGGACACAATTCAAGGACATGCTCAGAGTCTCCATTGACTCCTGGAAATCTCCAGCCCATGACTGTTCACAGTAAAGGAAGAGTATTCACTATGATATTGAGAAGCTTAAGGCAGTGAATCACAAGCTCACAGGGTAAGTAATGAAAGCAGCACATCACCTCATATGAGTCTGATGTCCACATGGTGGCTTCATCAGGCACTTCAGAACCAACAGAACCACATGGAGGCCCAGCACCTCAATCCTGAGGAACATCTAAGAAGTTTTACCAGGGAAATTAAATAGTAAGATTAAACGAGAACTTACCAGTTTGAAGTTTGGTCTTTATTTTATGAGGAGTTACGATGAGGGATTACGTGAAGACCCCGCCAGCACGCATGCGCGACATTCTTCAAAGCAGTGGTGTGAAATCACAGAACAAAAAACAGTCTCAATGACTGACATAGTAAGAGAAAAAAGAGAACTTTCATACCAGATGATCTTTATAATAGAGGGTTGGGAGCGGAGGGCACGTAATCCCTCATCGTAACTCCTCATAAAATAAAGATCAAACTTCAAACTGGTAAGTTCTCGTTTAATCTTACTATTTTACTTCGGAGTCACGTGAGTGACTACGTGAAGATTTCAAAGCTCTGTGATTTCATGCCCTGGAAGCTCCATGCTCACACACCGCTAAAGCTGGGATAAGAGGATGGACGTGATTCAGACAAGACACTGGCTGAAAAATAAAACAGGTATTTATTCATACCAAACACAATATTGTGTCCCAAAAGGGTTATTTAACTGGCAGCACTTAAGATCCTCCCTGCATAATTGTCAGGGGAGATCACGGGTTTGTTATAAAAGCGGTGGAAGGTTCTCTCATTGTTCCAACCCGCTGTGGCCAGGATGTGATCCAGTGGTACCTCCATCCTTCTAGCCGCCGAGGTGGATGCTGCCCTGGTGGAGTGAGATTTATACACATTAGTATCCACCCCCGCCGCATCCAGTACCACCCTTAACCATCTGGAAATGGTTTGCACCGTGACCCTGTGATGAGGCTTCTTGTGACTGACAAGCAAAGCTGTTTCCGTGCCCCTTAGATCTTTAGTGACTGAAATGTATCGCAGAATCAATGTAACGATACAAAGACGAGTGTCCGCTGGGTAACCCAGGAACTCCAAAGTATGTCCAGACACTCCGGGTCGATCTTGCTTCAATAGTCCCTGCACCTGGAATGTGATTTTCCCACTGGTAATTGCCATGGCATCCAGACTGAGTTTGTGCAGGGACTGGACCCGTTGCGCCGTGATCAGTGCCATTATCATGACCATTTTGTAGGTTAATTTGGCCAAAGGGAGTCCCGTGTTCGGCGTCCATCCTCGCAGCATCGTCAATACCGTGCTGATGTCCCAGGTATGGCTATATCTGGGCCTGGGGGGATTAGAATTAAATATTCCCCGCATAAATTTGGATACCAGGGGATGTGACCCAATTCCCAATTGGTCACTCCCCTTGCCCAAGTAAGACGATAGGGCACTCCTGGCACAGTTAATGGCGCTGTAGCTTAAACCCTCATCGTAATGAAGGGTAGCCAGAAACTCCAGCACTTCCGTGATGGTGGCGGTTTCGTATGTAGTTTTAGTAGTCACGCAGAATCTTTCCCACTTCCTGATGTAGGTCAAGTACTGCTTCCTTGTGGACTCTCTGCAGGCTCCCGTGATAGTATCAATGGTCCTGTTGGAGAGTCCGAGTCCATGAAGTGGCCGTTTTAAAGTCTGCAAATTAACAAATCCATACGATCATGACATGGATGACTTTCTCCTGTAACAGGATGAACAAGCAGGCTTGGTCTTTTATTCACCCTGACACAGGGTTCTGTGGCCATCTTTTGTACCAGAGGGAACCATGGTTGAGTAGGCCAGTCGGGCACTACCAAGATACCCGATGCGGAGTCTTGCTTGATTTTTTGCAAGACCCGACTGATGAGGCAGAAAGGAGGGAAAGCGTAGAAAAACAAATCCCCCCAGTGAGGCGAGAAAGCATCCATCGCTACCGCCCCCGGGTCTGGCTCCCAAGCAACATACGTTGGTAGTTGGTGATTTAGCCTGGACGCGAAAAGGTCGATATCTGGTGTCCCATAACATTCTACAATATCTGTAAACACTTTCCGATCCAACATCCATTCTATGTTGTCGTTGAATTTCCGTGATCTGGTGTCTGCCACTGTGTTTAGTTTACCTGGTAGGTAAGTTGCAGAGATCCAAATTCCTCTTTGCAGACACCAGTGCCAGATATTGTTGGCCAATTCATCACACGATATCGACTTTACACCGCCCATGTGGTTAATATAGGCTACCACCGTGGTGTTGTCAATCTGTAGTCTAACATGAACTTTGTGCATGTTAGTGCAGTATGCTTTAAGTCCGTGAAATGCTGCGAGCATTTCTGAATAGTTAATCCCTAAGTTTTTAAATAGGGTTAACTCTGGTGCACTCCATCTACCTCCACAGCTAGAGGTAGTGTTAGTAGCTCCCCACCCTTTGGCACTGGCATCCGTTTGTAAGGTGATCGAGGGATTGGCGATAGTCATGGGTTTGGAACAATTTTGGGCATTACCCATCCACCAATATAGTTCAGCTTTTGCCTTTTCTGGAATTTTCATGGGCCTATCAAAATGGCCAGCATGATTTTTGAGCGCCGTAATTTTTGCTCTTTGTAAATTTTGGTAATGTAAGGGCCCATATTGTGCTGCAGGAAATGCAGCTACTATCTTCCCAATCACCCTGGCCACCTGCCGAATGGATGGGACCTTAATGCCAAAGAGGCTCCTGCAAGCCTCTATCAGGTCTTCCACCTTGCTTGGTGGTAACGTGACAGACATTTGCACTGAGTCAATAATGAACCCCAAATATTTCATGGTGGTAGAGGGTTCCAATATTGATTTATCTGGATGTATCGTAAACCCCAGTATCTGAAAAATATGTTTCGTGGCTGTGACTGCCAAAGTAGCCATTTCCAAATTCTCCCCCACTATGAGGATGTCATCAAGATAGGCCATAACAGTATGATTCTGTTTCCTTAAATAGGCCAAAGCTGGTTTCAATATCTTGGTAAACAATCTGGGTGCTGACGATAGCCCATTAGGCAAAGCTTTATATTGCCATAATTGTCCCATCCAGATAAATTTTAAGTATTTCCTATGATCCTTGTGTATGGGTACTGAATAGTATGCATCTTTAAGATCAACGCATGCCATGTAGTACCTATTGGCTACAAGCTGAGTAGCAGTGTCGAAGGTGTCCATTTTAAAATGAATATACTGGACAGAAGTATTCAGGTCGGTCAAATCTATGATGATGCGGCACCCGCCATCTTTTTTGTTTTTAGTGAATATATTAGACACGAACTCCTGAGGTTCTTTAAAGGCCTTTTCAATTACCCCTTTTTCTATTAACCTCTGTAGTTCAGCATGCCCTGCTGCCTTATCTCTATGAGAAAGGACGAATTTCCGACTAGGCGCATGCTGTACCGGGGTAGGGAGTTCGTGAATAAATTCAATTTTGTAGCCCTGAATACTCCTGAGTATATAAGGATCAGAGGTAAAAGTGAGCCAATTCTCGAGAAACATGTGCAACCTGCCCCCTATGCAGAGTGAATTTAGGTCAGTAGTGTTCTTGGGGATCCCAGACCCACCTACCTCCATGGTTACTGCCGGTGTGGAGGTTTCTGCCCTTGCTTCCTCGGCTGGTTGTAGGTGTTCTGGGAGTGGCGCATCTTCCAAGGAGGCCGGCCTGGGCCTTGGCCTAAAAAAGACCGCTGTGCAGGTATGCCGGCCTTCGAGCTTTCACCACCGGCAGACCTGTTAGGGTAACTCTGCCCGGTGGGTGCGTAGGGGTGCGTTCTGTGTGGGTGATGAGGCTTAGTGTACCCAGGTACTTTAATAAGGCCCAAAGCCTTAGCCTCCTCGTCAAGATCTTTTACCTGTTTGGGGAGATCTTCCCCGAATAACAGGCTTGGAGGCTGCGTCTTCCCAGGCTTGCATAACCCCGCGAACTTGGGGTTAAGCGCCGGCTTTATAATGCTTTTCCTGAAATTGTTAATTTCATACTGTGTATTGCACAGTAAGGCCAAAGCATCTTGCAGCTCTTGCGGCATATCCACTCCCACTGCTGTTCTGGCTACTGCAGTAATCCCTGCGGTTAGGAGCTTCAGGATCTTCTGAAGTTTCATCTCCTGCCCTCTACTTGAGGGGCTCATGTTCCCCCATATCGGGTTGTTCACCGCGGGCACATTTAACGATTTGCAGTTTTCTGGCGCCAAATATTTATCTGCTGTGGCATTGATGGCCTGTTCCTGAAGTTGGTTGGTGGCCATATAATCAATGCTGGCAGCCAGCTTGGGGTGGATGGGTAGGCCCTTCTGGTGGGGCATGGCATGTTTGCTCACCACATCCATATAATCTTCACACACCCCTGACGCTGTAGGTGCTTCAGCCAACTCTCCCTCTTCTGGGTCAGCCCAGTTCTGACCCTCAATGCTCCCCTGTATTGAAGGGGATACATTGGGCAGTCCTCGAAAGGAACTTGCCGTGGGCCTACTAGGGGTCCCACTGTGAACCTGCCCCTGCTGTAACAGGTCACGTTGGAGCATCTGCTCCATCAGCCGCTCAATGCGGTCAAGACGACCTCCGTCGCTACCAGCGAGCGGGGTGCCCTCGGGACCGGACTCCGCTGAGTCCGCCCCGGCCGACTTCCGGGTAGTTTTCCCCGACCGTGGCGTACCAACGGTCTCAAAGTCCGAAAAGTCGGGAGCTGCAGGTGGAACCTGAAGCTCTGGAGAAGCGGTTCTCCGCTGGCTGCTGTCCTTAGCCGCTGATTTGGCCGCCGCTCTCTTACTCTTTCTCCCTTCCATTATGGTCGACTCACTCCTTCGGTGAGACTTACCTGGCGTGAGCTTTTTAAGCTCACGCTGGAGGAGCCCCGCTCCTCCCGACCGTCGCTTCCGCATGCGTACGACGATATGTCGCGCATGCGTGCTGGCGGGGTCTTCACGTAGTCACTCACGTGACTCCGAAGTAAAATGAAAGATCAACTAGTTAGTTAAGGTACAAAGGCCCAAATGTTCAGAGCAGAAAGGAAACCGACAATCTCATGTAAAACTGTATTTATTACAAATATTAACTGTTTCTAACGAGTTTGCTAGTAAAAGTCTGAGGCTCACGGGACATGTTAATCTTAATTATTGAAGAAAAACCTGTGATCAGGCTTAGTCCACCACTCTCGTTGGCCTCTTGCATTTCAGAGTATTGGAACTGCCACAACCAGGCCACGATGCAACCAGACACATGACTTTCTACAGTGCATGTAAATGTTTGTTAGAGTAAATGGAGACATACAGAATCTCTTTAAACTTCTAAGAAAGGAGAAGCACCGGTACACTTTCTTTGTGATTGCATTCATGTGCTGAGTCCATGTCAGGTTATTTAACATATTTACATCAAGATATTTGAAGCTGCTAATTCTCCACCAGTGAACCACCAATGAAACTTGGTAAGCGGTCTCCCGACTTCACCTTTTTGGAGTCAACGATGAGTATATTGGGTAAATTGTGTATTGGCTACTATGTTCTTCTTCTTTCGTGTGGCGTGCACAGCCTAAAGTTGTTGGACAACTTGTTCTATTTGATCTTCCGTTTGTGCACATCGAGTTGATTGCATTAGTCGAAACAGGGCGGACCACGAGAAGGTTACAATCTTCCACCCCATTGGCTACTACAATACCATGTTACTTTTGTAAAGTGACCTTTCACCATGATCTTTTCGATCTTTTACACATCAAAGGAAAATATGTTCAAGTCCTTCCTTCCCTTGCCCTTTATCACAAATAACTATTTAGTTTAGTTTAGTTTAGAGATACAGTGCGGAAACAAGCCCTTCAGCCCACCGGGTCTGCGACAACCAGTGATCCCCGCACATTAACACTATCCTACACCCACTAGAGACAATTTTTACATTTACCAAGCCAATTAACCTACAAACCTGTACGTCTTTCGAGTGTGGGAGGAAGCCAAAGATCTCGGAGAAAACACATGCAGGTCATGGGGAGAACGTACAAACTCCATATAGACAGCACCCTTAGTCGGGATCGAACCCAGGTCTCCGGCGCTGCATTCACTGTAAGGCAGCAACTCTACCGCTGTGCCACAGTGACCACCATGACCATTATTCTTTCTTCCGAAGCAAGCGTCGATTTGAAATCTATTTTGTTAATTAATGACCAAACAAATCTTCTACTGTGAATTCAACTGCGCTCTCCCACTGCATTAGATCAGTTACTTCTCCTGCTGACATTTTCATTCATCAGGTTGCCCAGGGAGAGTGATACATTGTGTGGATATATTTCATGATTTGTGTGCTTATTCTTTAGTGAACAGCCAAGAAGTTCACAGCCAATCTTACTAATCCTCCATCGCCCCATGTTCACTGTACTGATTCAACCTAGGTTTCACTAAAAGTGCTTATTAAACAGAGAATTTGACGAGTAATAACTTGATCAGAATGTTATTTCAATTTCCCTTCACTGAAGTATTTATTCCACTCTAGTAATTTGCTTTGAATTCAACTTGTAATAATGAGGAGTAAAGGGCAAAGCTCACTTGCCCCGTTCTACAACTTTCGGTGCTTCAACTAATCTGAGAGCATTCACAGAAAATGTTGGAAATATGCAGCCACTGCTATCAGGTAATATTTAAATGGAAGTGGCTCTCTCTTACCTACTTCTCCATCATAACAAAGGAATCGAACAAGTTCCCAACATGATTGATGTTGGGTACACAAAAGGCTGGAGAAACTCAGCGGGTGCAGCAGCATCTAAGGAGCGAAGGAGACGTTTCGGGTCGAGACCCTTCCTCAGAATTGATGTTGCATCAACTCCTTGTGATTTACAGGCAATCTGAGAAATCATCAAAATTAGATGAAGAGTAAATTGTTATAATATTCTACAGGACCAATCCATATTTGCAACAGGAGAACAAGTAACATTTGAGGTTGGTCATAGATGGTACAAGATTTTTTGGAGTAAACAATCTTGTTGGGTGACTTTATCTTAAGTACAGACACCAGTAACATGCATATTATGCCATTTTACAAGTGTTCATCCTGCTGACAGAAATTTCCTCGGCCTTAGTAGACGTTCCCATTGAATTGCAGAGAAAGAGGCCACACTGTCCAACAGTTTTGAGCTGACTCCTTGAAAGAGCACTCCAATTAGTTCTAATCTATCACTTTGCATGCGATAATTCAGAAAATGGCAGTATACAGTACGTCCGATGCTCTTTAGCAAACAGCTGAATTTTGTACATTCACCCCCTCAGACCACTTAAATGCTGCACACAAATGTTTCCTGATGTCTGCTCAGGTTATTTTGTCATTTACATTAAATAGTTCCCATCTTGCCGATGAAAATGGTTCTATCCAATCTGCTCTGATCAAAACTCTCACAATTTTGAATTTCTCATCTTAAATGAGCTAGAGCTTTCAATGAAATAGCTGAGGGAATAAATTGATTCAAATTTGATTCAAATACATTACATATTAATGTGCTTGCTATAGAAAATATCTTAAAGCTAGTGACACCAATTCTCCCCAATAAGGCAGTTCCATACCAATTTCACTTCCCTTGATACCACAGTGCTTCAGCTGGGACCATGTTTCAATTATGAGTTCAAGTCCCATTTCAGGGAGTTATAATACAAGCTGAAACTCCACTGCAGCACACAGGGCATATCACATGTTGGTCCTGTTCTCCTGTTGTAAAACAGTAAATCAGGGCCCCTCCTATTACAGGTGGATGGATGTACAAGAGGAATTATCGCATGCCTAAAGTACATTACTGCATCCTGGTTTGCAGGAGTTTGCAGTACCGAAGCTGGGTGCCACTTGCTTGCTATGCCACTTTTCCTCATTTACAGCAATGACTACCATGGTACATTTCATTTCGGAGTCACGTGAGTGACTTCGTGAAGAACCCGCCAGCACACATGCGCGACATATCATCGCTCGCATTTGCAGTCGACGGCTGGAGGAGGAGCGCGGCTCACCACCAGCCCTCATAAGGACCAACTCAGGTAAGTATAATCAACCTTGAGCTGGTTGGTTTGTCTGTTAGTAATTTTTTCCTACAGAGAAACATGGACAGAAGAAGTAAGGGCCGCAGGACGTCCGGAAGGATCTGCAGGCCACCAAGCCCGGAGCTCCCTTCTACAGCGCCCGCTGGAAGGACCGGGAAAAAGGCGCGCAAATCGGGGAGCCCTGTAATCACAGGACCCGAATCACCGGCACAGCTGAGCTCTAGCGGGGTTCCCGCAGAGCAAGAAGTCGGAATAGCGCCGGAGCAGGTGGACCCTGATTCCATTTCCCTCTCGCCAACTGGATCATTGGCAGAGGCGAGCAAAAAGGGTTTACGTGCTGCTGCACAACCCTTCTCCCTGAGCCCTCATAGTAGGGCCAGGGATAGAGCTCGAGAACCTAGCCCTTTTCGGGCAGAGGGTTCATCAGGTGCCGCTAGATTGCGGCCTGGTGTAGCAGCGAGACCTGAGTCCACTGGCAGACCAAGGAGGGCCAGTAGAGACTCACCACCTCGTCGGACCAGGAAGAGTCTCACAGGTGGAGGCTCGCCACGGTCACCGCTTCCCCCACGGGGGGATGGACGGGACCGTACGCCGTCTGGGTCCAGAAAAAGGACAGTCGGCAAGCCCGCGCGGATGTCGGGTCACCACGCCGAGGCGTCGGGTGCCGACTTATCACCGCACATGCCCACGGAGGCAGCCGGATGCAGCTCAGCCAAAAGGAGGCGTATGAGCAGATCCGCGCGGGAGTCGTTCAGTATCGCTGAGGCGGCTGGAAGCGACTTACCGTCACGGCACCGACATTACCTCGACGAGGTACGGGCCGATGATAGGAGCCTCAGAAGTTCCTTCGGGCATGAGGACTCTAATCGCCCATTCAAGCATGATGAAGGGCGCATAGACCGGATGGAGAGGATAATGGAACAACTCCTGCTTAATCAAAGACAGGAAGCCCACAGTTCCAGGGGACTTATGGACATATCCCCATCATCTATGGGCAGCATGAGGCCAGGAGGAAATTTTGGTACATGCCCCAGTTGCACCTGAAGTTCCCCAGGAAGAGCTCCTGGACGTGGCAGCCAAGTTTGGATTACCCGTTTCATCGGGCCAACCCCTCGATACCAAGCTGGCTGCTACCATTGATTTCCTCACGAATCATCAACTACAGGAGGAGGTCCTTGCGAAGGCCATGGATAGACACAAGGCGCCGGGCAATTGTAATTCACTCAATGTGCCTACAGTCAACATGCCGATTTGGGGCAATATCAGCCCGGGCATTCGCACTCAGGAAGTAAAATTACAGAGGATCCTGAAGTTGCTCACATCTGGGATTACTGCGGTTGCAAGGTCGGTGGATGGAGTGGACTTGAGCATCGATCAGGAGGATGCACTGGCTCTACTTTGCAACACGCAATACGAAATTAATGCTTTTAGGAAAAGTATTATCAAGCCGACATTAAACCCCAAATTTGCGGGGTTATGTAGAGCACCTCCAACACCACCACCCAGACAGCTATTCGGTGAAGACCTCCCGAAGCAGGTCAAAGACCTAGATGATCATGCCAAAACAGTGGGTCTGATGAGGTCACACCCCGTGACCAGACAGACGGCCAAGAAAACACCATATTTCAGGCCACGAGGTCCCACCGATAGGCCAGCAAGGACCTACGTTCCAGCGCCTCATATGTACCAACAGCCTCAACAGCCCAGGCCTTTTTTAGGGCAGGGCCCTCAACGGCCAGCATGGAAAATGCGGTTTCCGTATTTCCAGCGCAACCCAGCACCTCCACGTCCCACCAAAAACGTCAGGGACCGCCGATAACCATGAAGGTAAGGGGGTCTGGGTTTCATACACTGGCATGTCTAACCTCACATGTTGGGGGTAGGTTGCGGGGGTTTAAGGAGGCATGGGAAACCATCACCTCAGATGAGTTTATTCTACAAAGCATTCAGGGTTATGAGATTGAGTTTACAAATGGCCAAATTCCTCCACCTCAGCATATGCCGAATCGCAGATTTGCACTTTCCAAGAAGGAAACAGCAGTAGGCTATGCTGAAATCTTAAGACTCCTGGAGAAAGGTGTGATAGAAAGAACTACACATGAGCCGGTTGAGTTTGTATCCAATATATTTACTAAAACCAAAAAAGATGGTGGATGTCGGGTCATTATAGATCTAACCCATTTGAATACCTTTGTACAATACACCCATTTCAAAATGGACACGTTTGAAACAGCCAAATCTTTGATTTCTGAGGGCTGCTTAATGGCATGCATTGACTTAAAAGATGCATACTATTCAGTATCCGTTCAGAAACATCACAGGAAGTTCTTGAAATTCATCTGGATGGATCAACTTTGGCAATATAAAGCTTTGCCCAATGGGCTTACCACAGCCCCTAGACTATTTACCAAATTACTCAAGCCAGTGTTAGCCACACTGAGGAGGGCAAATCATACGGTCATGGCTTATCTAGATGATATCCTCATTATTGGGCATACATTGGAATCAGCAAATTTGGCAGTTTCAGCCACTGTGGATATATTCCAAAAAATGGGATTTATTATCCATCCAGATAAATCAAAGTTCTGTCCTTCACAGATCATGGACTATCTGGGGTTCACCATAGATTCCAATCACATGATTGCCACCATACCAACTAACAAGGTTGGGGATGTCATCCAAACATGCAAAAACCTGGTCTGCGCCAGTATGCCATCAATTAGACAAACTGCTAAGGTAATTGGAAGAATCGTAGCAGTTTTTCCAGCTGCTCAATTCGGACCTTCACATTATCAAAATTTACAAAGATCCAAGATTTCAGCATTGAAATTGAATGCTGGACATTTTGATAGACCTATGCAGCTGCCACTAAAGGCAAAAATTGAGTTACAATGGTGGATTGACAATATCCATAACTCATTTAAACCCATCATTGTGCCTCGTCCGGTGGTATACTTACAAACAGACGCAAGCTCCCATGGCTGGGGAGCTACGGACAACAACACTAGTTGTGGGGGCAGATGGGACTCACCAGAATCTACTCTTTTGTTAACACAAGGGATAAATTTTTTGGAGATGCTTGGGGCATTCCACGGACTTAGAGCTTATTGTTCAAACTTTACTGACACTCATGTCCGTCTCCAAATAGACAACACCACTGCGGTGGCATATCTAAATCATATGTGTGGTACCAGGTCAATTTCATGTGATGAATTGGCTAATACAATTTGGCTCTGGTGTATTCAAAGGAATATTTGGATTTCAGCTACCTATTTACCAGGTAAGCTCAACATAGTGGCGGACACCAGGTCACGGAAATTCAATGATAACATCGAGTGGATGTTGAATTCCCAAATATTCAAACAAATTACAGCCAAATTTGGTAAGCCGGATATTGACCTTTTTGCGTCACGGTTAAACCATCAGGTACCAACATATGTATCATGGGAACCAGATCCTGGGGCAATAGCGATGGATGCTTTCTCGCTAGACTGGGGGAAATGGTTTTTCTATGCATTTCCCCCATTTTGCCTCATCAGTCGGGTATTGCAGAAAATCCAGCTAGATGCTGCCAATGGCATCCTTATCATACCCGACTGGCCTACTCAGTCATGGTATCCGGTGGTCCTTGGGATGATCAGTCAACCATGGGTCCTCTTGGAGGGTTGCCCAATATTGGTGACGAACCCCGTTACAGGGGAACCACATCCCTGCCATAGTCATTTGGATTTATTGGCTTGCAGGATTTGAACAGGCCATTACTGCAGTATGGCCTATCATCAAGGACCTTGGACACCATAGGAGCATCATGCAGGGAGTCCACAAGACGGCAATATTTATCGCACATCAGGAAATGGGAAACCTACTGCGGCCGCTTGGACATTGCATATGACTCCGTGTCAATCTCAGATGTGCTGGAGTTCCTTGCGGGGTTACATCATGACGAACACCTCAGCTATAGTGCCATCAACAGCGCCAGGAGCGCACTATCATACTACCTCAATTTGGAGGTAGGATCCAATAAGTTGGTGTCCAAACTGATGCGGGGAATATTTAATTCCAATCCGCCTAGACCGCGTTACAACGTTACCTGGGATATTGGGAATGTACTGACCCTGCTCAGGACGTGGTCGCCCATGATTGGGCTTGAATTGGACAGACTCACCCTGAAGTTGGTGATGTTATTGGCACTTACTTCGGCACAAAGGGTACAGACTCTTCATAAGATCAAGATTGATAGAATGATCTCTACCCCAGAAAAGGTTATTTTCTTTATTGATGAATTGCTTAAACAGCACAGGCCTGGGTTTACAGGTCTGCAGCTGGTGTTTCCAGCATACCCCGCTGATGCCAGGCTATGTTTAGCCACCCACATCCGCCACTATATTAAAGTGACGCGGAAATTAAGGGGAATGGAGCAATACTTGGTAATCAGCCATAAGAAACCTCACCATAGAGTGACGGTACAAACTATCTCCAGATGGCTCAGAATCGTTTTGAACGAAGCAGGTATAGATACTAATGTATTTAAATCCCATTCCACCAGGGCTGCATCTACGTCGGCGGCAAAGGTCATGGAGGTGCCCATGGACCATATTCTAGCCGCAGCGGGATGGGCCAGTGAAGCCACCTTTCAACGGTTTTATAATAAACCTATTACCGCTCCTGGAATGTTTGCAGAAGCTGTACTGAATACAGGCCGAGGTCATTCGGCTGTTCCCCAGTGAGGGTTTTTTTTTTTTTTTTTCTTTTGTTATTATTAATAAATATTATTATTTTTCAGAACTAGCAGTCTGAAAATTTTTGATACTCCTGTCCATCCTTATCGTGGCGTGTGTGATAGCATGGACGTTGTCCAGGGCGTGTAATCACAGAGCTTTGAAGTCTTCACGAAGTCACTCACGTGACTCCGAAATGAAATAGTAAGATTAAACGAGAACTTACCAGTTTGAAGTTTGATCTTTATTTTATGAGGAGTTGCGATGAGGGATTTCGTGCCCTCCGCTCCCAACCCTCGATCATAAAGTCAACTGGTAACTAGAGTCTCTTCAATCTTACTATCACAAGTCATTTCCTTTGGTTTGTTGGTTCTGTGATTCCACACCGCTGCTTTGAAGAGATGTCGCGCATGCGTGCTGGCGGGTTCTTCACGAAATCCCTCATCGCAACTCCTCATAAAATAAAGATCAAACTTCAAACTGGTAAGTTCTCGTTTAATCTTACTATTTTCATTCATTTGTGTTTTTTTTCCTGATCTGGGCAAGCAGCTATTTATTGCCCATCCCTACATGCCTTGAGAAGGATTTACAGACTGGACATGTATCACCTGTGATACAGAAGAGTGAGAAATGAATTGGTTGAAGCAAATTCGGGCGACACGGTGGTGCAGTGGTAGACTTGCTTCTGTACACCGCCAGAAACCCGGGTACGATCCTGGCCACACGTGCTGCCTGCAGGAGTTTGTAAGTTCTCCCCGTAACTTGCGTGGGTGCTCCGGTTTCCTCTCATGCTCCAAAGACGCACAGGTATGTATGTTAATTGGCTTTAGTAACATTGTAAAAATAGTCCCTAGTGTGTGCAGGATAGTGTTAATGTGCAGGGATTGCTGGTTAGCACGGACTCGTGGGCTGAAACACCTGTTTCCGTGCTACATCTTTAAACTAAACTAAACTACTTGAGGGGATTTAACAAGAAGAGAATGTTTGTTCTTGTGCAGACTCTCGAAATAGGGGTCAATGTTTAAAAATAGGGAGTTGCCAGTTTAAGGCAGAGATGGTTGATTTATTTCTCTAGATAATCATGAGTCTATGGAACTCTTCTTCAAATTGTAGAGGAAACTGAATTTTAAGATTTTTAGGGTAGAAATAGGTGGATACTTATTGAGCGAACACAAAAGGATACATGGTGCTGGAGTAACTCCGCAGGTCAGGAGGCATCTCTGGAGAACATCGATGAGTGACATATTGGGTAGCGACCGTTAATCAAACCATTGTGTTGCCTGGCCCCCTGGGTTACTCCTGCACTTTGGGTCCTCTTGTGTATTAAACACCCTCTGCATTTCCTAGCTGCTACTTATTGAAGGGATGAAGGTTACAATGATAAATAGATACTTGTTGAGTATGTTTGGGTTACAAGCCCTAATTTTATTAAATAACAGAGCAGGCACGAGGAGTTGAGGAGCCAACTCCTGCTCCTAACCATAACCATCTTTCTTCATGGAAAGTACCATTTCAAACATTGGGAACCTTTTTCCTTGATGCACATTGACCTCAGTTTTACCACAAATCCTTGATGCCATATTTGTTCAAATGCCACCTTGACATCAATGGCAGTGACTCGTGCCTCATCACTGAATTTCAGCTCTTTGGTACATGTTTGAACCAAAGCTGTGGTGCAGATCTGGTGATGAGTGCACGTGGCAAAATTTAAACTGAGCTTTGGTGACTAGGTACATTGATTAAGGGGATTAGTGTCACTGTAGATGGAAACTTTCATCGCATAGCTTATGATTTAGCATACCATGGCAATGTTCCATGTCACTGGATGGTTGCCAGTCTTGTATCTATATTGGAAGAGTTTCAAGCTAAAGTTCACATTTATTGTCAAATGCACCAATTAAGGCACAGTGAAATTTGACTTGCCATGCAGCCATACAATCAAAAAGAATACAATACATAATAGAATTGAACATAAACATCCTCCACAGTGGAATCAATAACGTTCAGTCAATCTTCCTCCTTTTGTTCACCCGTGGTCGGGTCCATGAACCCTCCACAGTCTCCGCTACAGACGGCCCGATGTACAAGCCTCCTCATCGGGATGTTCGAAACTCCGACGTCGGGATGGACGGAACACACACACGCCGCACAAGAACACAACAATTTGACCAGAGACACAGCTAATTTTGTAGTGTACTAGAGCTGGCATATTATCTGGTCTATCCAATGTTCGCAACCATTTATTGACACTATGAAGAGTGAATCAAACTATCTGGAGACTGGCTTCTATGAGCATGGGGGTCTCATTGGGGTGGGGGAGGGGGGGCATGGTGAAGGGAGGTCAAAGTGGGTCCTAATTTGCAAATTTATCTAAACATAGTATTGATTGCAGCAGCCATATATCGTTGCTCACTGGGGTGGCATTCTAATAGTATTCTAAAATGCAAGTCTTTCATCCAACAATTTTACTCATAGAATGTTATTTATGATGATCAAGTCAATATTGCTGATATTTATTTCCCAACACACAAAGGTTATCATTTATTGGAAGAACATATTCTTGGAATTGCATCTAAAACATGTTCAGACTTAGATTTGAATACGTTCTTTAAAAAACTATATATTTGATATTATGGCAATTTAAGTTGGCAGTTAAAATTTATTCTGAGGTTGCAAATCTTGACAAATTATTTGTCGCAAGTGTCAAAAAACTTGTATATTTTCTGTGCCAGATTGGCTAGCTTATTGTAAAGTTATTCACAATAATGTCTGCAGTACTTCAGGAAATTGCCTTTCCAAAACCTCTCAAGGCTAAGTAGAACAGAGCAATTAAAGCTGACTTTGAGATAATAAAATGTGGGTCAGTACTTTAAATTAAGTAAAGCACATGAGGAGGCCATTCAGTCCTATATGCTTTTGCTAAAAAACTTAAATGAGGTAAACAATCAGACATAAACCCAAGTAATGTCTCCATATTTCAGCAATGATTTTAGTTTATCTTTAAGGTTACCATTAAGGCTACGCTCACTGGACCAGTAAGTAGTATGTTTTGGATGACTGTATCTCCATGTAAAAATAATTTCCATTTTCCCTTTTATTCTTCTGGCAGTACAGTTTTCGTGAGCCATAAGATTTGAATCATTTCCGATCAACATCCATTAATCACTGTGCATTTTATACATTTTTTCTCCCACTCACCTGACATTGTAATATGTTTCCAAATTACACCTTCACCTAAAATATCTGTGCTCATGATATTGTAGAATTATTCTTCCCTGCTCATTTCCCTTTCTCTCAGATCATTTGCTTTGTAGTGTTATTACTTGCAGATAAATGAATGAATTAGTATAAATTATCAAGAGACTTCATTATTTAAACAAACATTTATAATTATAATTACTGTTGATTAAAGGCTACCATATATTTTATGCAATTCAAATCCGATTTTCAAACCTATTTGTCATTTCCCTTATTATCCATACTTAATTAGGATTAAAAGATTTCCTTGCTGAAGGAGCAAACAGTTCTAGTATATTTAATCATGAAAGCCAAGCAGCCCATTAATGAACCCTAATAAACTCAGAAATCAGCTCGGTGTCAACTAGCATGTATATGCCATTCAAGTGCAAATTGACAGCAAATAGCTTAGACCATGTCAGCCAAGCCTTTCAATTATGGAAGAAAGAACTTGTGTTTATTGTTCACTTTATCATAGCCTCAAGATGGCCCATAGAGCTCTTGAACAAATTGATTTTTTTTTTTAAAGTGCACCAGTCTTGTGATTGAGGCCACTCTACCCTGCAAGCTGGTTTAGTTATTCAGTTAGTTAGGACTTGGGTGATTTCTACCTCTTCTCAGTGCTCATTTTCAGTACCCCTCTGTACTGTTACATGTAAATGATCCATCAGTTTCAATGTGCTATTAATAGAGCTTTTCCCAGCTTTTGGGAAGAGAGTTCCCACTCATTTGTAAGTCAGCAAAATTTGACCAAGCCAGATGAATGAACGGACAGTGGATCTGTTGATGGGTGAAGAGGAAATGGTGTCTGCCCAGGAAACCACCTTTGAATATGTAGATGGTTTTGCATGCAACCAATAACATAGTTACCTCAGTACCATTAACCCCGCCTAGTTAACATCAATCATAACGCCTTCCCCTTCCTGGGTACGGTTCACTAGAAGAATGTAGCCAGTATTTGAGGATGTATGTAATACCTTGTGCTATCATTAAAATGTGTTGAACACTTTTAGAGTTTGTAAATTGCCTATTTACATGGTGTCGGAGCTGGAAGATACTTGCGCCTACCTGTCCATCGGGTTTTATTTCTTTTATTTGATTTGTGCCTTTTGTGCTTTATCTCTCTGACCATGGCATCCTCGTGCAGAAAGCCCGCGCAGCTTGTCTTTGATGCTGATATTTCTGAGCGCTGGGCTACGTTTGAAATTGATTTCACCCACTTTGTCAACGTCGCTCACCGCAATGATCCTGACTCCCTCAAAGCCTCCCTCCTACTCAACCTTGTCGGACCTGATGCCATGAAGAGAGCCAGAACTTTCGTCTATGCTCCAGCGGTCCTGGACGACAACAACGTGGTGGTTACCCCTGCAGAATCTGCCAGTGACCCTGCTTGCCTGCTACGTAAGTTCAGGGAGATTTGTGACCTGCCCTCAAACCGCATTCTAGAGAGGGCACGGTTCTTTACAAGGAGACAGCTGCCGGAGGAACCTGCTGAATGTTTTATTGCCGATTTGCGTTATCTCGCCCAGCGGTGCCGTTTCGGTGACATGACAGACCAGCTCACTAGAGACATTTTAGTAACTGGCATGTGTAACCAGAAGCTGCGATGTGAGCTTCTTAGGGATCCAGATCTAACGTTAGAAAAAGCCATGCATGCCTGCAGATTGTCTGAGGTCGTTGTATTGCCAGATGATCACCGGGACTTGGGAGATAAGTCTGTTCACCAGGCTGGATTTAGTAGAGCCCCGCCTCAGAGGGGAAACAATGCTTTTCTGCCACGTGCCAACCCTGGTCCTGCTGATGTGCCCCCAAAAAGGTGCCCTAACTGTAACTACATGCACCACAGACGGTCGACGTGCCCTGCCTATGGCAAGGCTTGTAATTTTTGTGACAAACTGAATCATTTCGCTTCTGCCTGCCGCTCATTCCGTTCTCGTGGGAGACAGGTACAGATTTCCAGACCCAGTCTAAACATGCTTAAACAATCTGATAGCTGTTCCAACCCACAGCCCGATGTTGCTGAATCCTATGATGCAGATCCAATTAATTCTCCCGAGGATTCGAATGTGTTTACCCTCCTCCAGGCACCTGGCCAACGTCTTGATCCCTCCGTGTCTGTGACTGTCAACAATGTAACCTTCCTTGCGAAGTTAGATACTGGGGCAAAGGTCAATGTTTTGTCAATAAATCTTTTCAACAAGATAAGGACTAATGAGGCCTTGGTCGCTGACAATGCTACACTGCATGCCTATGGTGGAGAAATTCTCAGGCCTGTGGGGAGGGCCACTTTAACTTGCAGGCTACAGAAGGCCACGAGAAACTTGATTTTTTATGTTTTGAACTCTGACTGTGTTACCCTGCTGGGAAACCGTGCATGCCAAGATCTTGGCCTGGTGTCCTTCGACCACACGGTCCACAAAGTGCAACTGTCATTTAACCCGATTGCAGAATACCAGGACCTGTTCAACGATGACCTGGGAAAGTTACCACTGACATACCATATTTCCATTGACCCAAATGTACAACCCGTGGTCCGCGCACCTCACAGGGTGTCCCACGCCATGAAAGACAGGGTCGAGGCGATGCTTAACAACATGGTCGACAAGGGGGTGCTAGAAGCGGTCAGCGAGCCCACCGATTGGGTCTCCACCATGGTTGCCACGATAAAGAAAGACAAGAATGAAATACGTGTGTGTATCAACCCCAAGGACTTAAACCTTGCCATCAGGCGACCACACTACCCCATGCGGTCTGTTGAGGACGTGGCGGCTCAGGTCGGGCAAGCCACCGTCTTTTCGGTCCTAGACGCTAAGAACTCGTTCTGGCAGATCCCGTTGGACAAAGCATCTTCCGACCTGACAACCTTCGCCACACCATTCGGCAGATTCAAATTCCTGCGAATGCCATTCGGCATCAATTCCGCTAGTGAGGTGTTCCAGCGAACGATGGAGCAGATATTCTCGGGCCTGCCATGTGCCATCATCGTGGATGACATCTTAGTCTATGGGAAGGACATTGCCGAACATGACCAGAACCTCCGCCGCGTCCTGGATCGGGCGCGAAAGGCCAACCTGAAGCTGAACCCAAAGAAGTGCCGGTTTCGTGTCTCAGAAGTCACGTATGTTGGACACGTTTTCACCTCTAATGGACTAAAACCCGACCCTTTGAAGGCAGCGGCCATCTCTGAGATGGCAGCCCCCACCGACGTGCCAGGTCTACAACGTTTCTTGGGCATGGTGAACTACCTTGGGAAGTTTGTACCAAATCTCAGTGAGCTGAGTGCTCCCCTGCGGCAGCTGACAAAAAAAGGATATCGCCTGGGTCTGGCTCCCACAGCACCAGCAGGCGTTTGACTGTCTCAAGTCGAAACTGATTAACACTCCGACGTTGCGATTTTTTGATGCGAGTCGCCCCATCACCGTCACATGTGACGCTTCTAAGTTCGGCCTGGGCGCGGCATGCCTCCAATCTGTCGATGGATCGTTACATCCTGTCTCCTATGCCTCCCGCACCATGACGGACACCGAGCAGCGGTACGCTCAGATCGAGAAGGAGCTACTTGCGGTGGTGTTTGCCTGCTCCAAGTTCAGAGACTTCCTGTTTGGCAGCAGATTTACAGTCGAAACCGACCACCAGCCACTGGTGACAATCCTGAACAAGCCTATTCATGCTGCCCCTGCCAGGCTGCAGCGTATGATGCTGCAGCTCCAGCGCTTTGATTTCGACATCGTCTACAAGAAAGGCACCGAGATGCACATCGCGGACACGTTATCGCGCGCCCCGCGGGCCTCCTGTGCTCGCCACACCTACGAAACAGAGGACTTGCTCGTACTGGACGTCAATTTTATTCCCACCAAGCAGCTGCAGCTTTTGGCCGAGCACACCGCTGCCGATCCAGTTTTGCAACGGCTTGCGTCTGTGATTAAATCAGGGTGGCCAACAAAGCGCTCCGCTGCACCGCCTGAAACACAGCCCTTCTTCCTGGTCCGTGACGAACTGGTGCTCCAGAATGGCGTTATCGTTAAGGGACATAAAGTGGTGGTCCCGTCCTCCCTGTTCGATTCTTACTACTGCGCAGCCCACAGCGGACACCCCGGGGTCGATGCAACACTCGCCCACGCTCAGTGCCAATTCTACTGGCCTGGAATGGCCAAATATATTCGAGACCGTGTTTCTGCCTGCTCCACGTGCAACAGTCTTGCTCCACATCAGCAGCGACAGCCCCTGCTGCAACAGCCCGCTCCTGCCTTGGCCTGGTCCTCGCTGGCTGCCGACATCTTCGAGTGGCGTGGTAACCACTACCTTGTCCTGGTCGACTCGTACTCAAACTGGTTCGAGGTGGATTTGCTGACATCCCTCACGTCGGAGATGGTGATCCGGAAGCTGCGGAAACACTTCTCCACGTTTGGGTCCCCTGTCAGGCTGCAGACTGACAATGGCAGGCAGTTTACCAGCCGTGAGTTCAAAAGTTTTGCTGACAAATGGAATTTTGTGCATTTCACCAGCAGCCCGGAGTACCCACAGAGCAACGGCCTTGCTGAACGGGCCGTCCGCAGCGCCAAGCTTCTGATGGAACAAGCGAGACTGTCTAACTCTGATTTGTATTTGGATCTCCTGAACCTCAGGAATGTTTCCAGAGATCCGGCCATGGGGTCCCCTGCTCAGCGTCTGATGTCCAGAACAACCAGATCTACCATCCCAATTGCCCAGCGCCAGCTGAAACCTCGGGTGCTGGAGCCTGCCTCTGTGCAGAGGCGCATTCAAGAGAAACATGACAGCCAGCGGCGTTCCCACGATCGGTCGTGCAGACCACTCGATCCTCTGTTGCCTGGACAGGTTGTTCGATTGCAAACCGCCAGTGGTCACTCCCGTCTGGCTACTGTGGTTGGGGTGGCCGACTCACCTCGTTTGTATCTGGTCGACTATGAGGGAACCATCTACCGTAGAAGCCGACAACACCTGCTTGCGGTTAATGAGCCGAAGCCGCAGGCCCCGGGCCCCTATGGCCCGCCGCTCTCATACCAGCAGCCGGCTCCTGTCCCAGCCAGCGTTCCCTGCATGCCTCGGTCCCCATATCGAGCGCCCGGTTCCCCTCTGCGCGGGTCACCTGTTGGCGGTCGCGGTTCTCCCTCCGCTGTTCCTCCAACCCCACCGCCCTTCCCTGGTTCCCCTGCTGTCTCGGGTCCCCCTGTTTTTTCTGCTCCTCCGGGGGAAGGGGGAGGCATCCGTACGCGCTCGGGCCGGATCAGCAAGCCACCTGTTCGTTATGGCGATTCTGTTTAATTCTGTTTAATTCTGTTGTAGTGACAACGGTCTGTTTCTTTTAAAAGAAACTGCATGTAGCTTTATATCCAACTGAACCTCAAAGTAAGGTTAAAAGAGGGCAGCATAATGGCACATCTGGTAGACATAATGCCTCACAGTACCAGAGAACTGGGTTCAATCCTGACCTTAAGTACTGTCTGCATGGAGCTCACATGTCTCGCGAAGGCCATGCGTGTTTCCTCTGGGTGCTTTAGTATCGACTCGCACCCCAAGAACAGCGAGACTTAGGTTAGCCAGCCTTTGTAAAATATCCCCTAATGTGTCAGGAGTGAATGAGAAAATGTGGTAATATATATCAAGTTTTGTTCAGTTTAGTTAATTGTCACATGTACAGAGGTACAGTGAAAGCTTTTTTGTTGCGTGGTATCCAGTGAGTGGAAAGACTATACATGATTACGATCCATGTACAGTGTACAGATACAGGTTTAAAGGGGTAAAGTTTAGT
Organism: Raja brachyura; assembly: GCA_963514005.1. Next base: position 104,827,838 of record OY740785.1, read on the forward strand.
GCAAGATAAAGTCCAGTAAAATCTGTTTCAAGATAGTCATAGGGTCTCCAATGAGATAGATGGTAGCTCAGGATTGTTTGCTAGTTGTTGATAGGATGGTTCAGTTATCTGAGAAAGCTGGGAAGAAGCTGTCCCTGAATCTGGAGGTATGGGTCTTTGCACTCTGTACATCTTGTCTGATGGGAAAAGGGAGAAGAGGAAGATACCGTGGTGAGACCCATCCTTGATTATGCTGGTGGCCTTGCTGAAACAGTGTATAGTGTTGATGGAATCAATGGAAGGGAGGTTGGTTTGTATGATGGGCTGGACTGCGTCAACAATTCTCTGCAATATATGTGGTCTTGCACGGAAATAGCATTTCCAAAAAAATTGGTGATTGATGGCTGGCAAGGACATGAGGGACCTGTTTCTACACTGTGCCTGGAAATATAAACATTGCCCCAATGATAATGGAGTACCTCAAGGATTGGCCAGTCCAGATTATGTCGCGGAAGCGCTGATTGAGATTAACATTTTGAATTCAGGGGCGAGTCTGTGACAAGATGATGTTAGGCATCACCGTAGGCTTGCTTGGCATTCAGCTGCCTGATGTGGCCATACAAGGTAGGATCGGGTCATTCGCGGAAATAGGGTCTAATTATAAATGAGAGAGGAGAGTGAAAGATGAGGGATTTGATGGTGGATCCCACTACAACATTGTTGGAAGAGGCTGTCAACAGTGCTGAAAAACCAGCACCTACAGTACACATAGATAACCTGAGTTGCTACGAAAGACGGGTATCATTTTTAAATTGAGGTATGTTATATATTTTGTTATGAGATTACGTTGAATCTTTGAAATTCACCATTCACTACAGGTGGTTTGTGGATGCTGGGTGAAGGGAGGTATTTTAGGGCAAATTGATAATATTTTGAAAGATCAAGGAATAGAAACACGGAACTGCAGATGCTGGAATCTTGAGCAAAGCACAAAGTGCTGGAGTAACTCAGTGGGTCAGGCAACATCTCTGGCGAACATGGACAGGCGATGATTCGTGTGAGGACCCTTCTTCAAGTCTGAAGAAGGGTCCCGGGACAACATATTGTCATTCCATGTCCCAGACTCTGCCTGACCTGCTGAGTTACTCCAGCACTTTCTGCGGTGGTCAAGGAATAGAGGGTAACATGCACTGGCAGTGAAGGGAAGATGTAGTCTGGGAAGATTAGCCATGACCATGATGAATGGTGGGGCAGGCCTGAGGGGCCAGATGGCTAACATCTGCTCCAACTTTCATCTGCTTTAAATAAATTAAACTGTGAAGTAATAAACAGAATATAGAAATGTAAAGCTTTAATTCTGAGATACTAAAAGGGATTCATATTTTATCATTCATACTTGTGACTTCATCCAGGGATGGTAACATTGCAGGTGGCGCTGTCTATTAAACCAATTTTCTTTCCTTGGGCTGTAACCAACATTATTTTCCAGGTCGAACAATCTCCACCCGCCACCAATGGATTGGATGGTACAAAGTCAATTCACTTTTGCAGAACTGCAATTTGGCCAATTCCAAATACACCCTTAAATCGATATTATTGCAACACTCTTCTCACTCAATCTTATACTGCAGCAGGAAGATCACTAATTATTAGCATGTTGGCCATGCCGTTTAAGCACAACTCTCGCATAGCACCAGGCTGCAGTCAACAAAAGTGGCATCAGAGAGATAGTTACTAATTACCAACTAATCAAGAAATCATGGACTTCAGAGATTTGCTCCCTCTCTCATTACATGTATTGATCTTGTGGATACTTCTTGCCAATACCATTTCTCTCTACAACTCAATTGTTCCAATTTTATGCTCACTTGCCCTTTTATTTTCTGCCTCAGGCAGGCACCACTGTACTTAAAGTTCTCCTGTTCATTTCAGAATTAGATTCTCAATGGAATTTGTTTCATGCCTCCAAGATTTTAAAAACCGTGTTTCAGTCTGTTGAGCCACATTAACCTTCTCAACATCAGCGTGTTTCATGGGACTGAGCATGTCTCGACCTGTTCTTCATTGCCAAGTCATCAGTTATTTCCATGAACTATTTTCCCTCCTTTGCCAGTTCCTATCTTCAGCACACACATGCACATATATCCCAGGATTGTGCAAAGCCCAAATTAATAGAGGCTGGTCATGTGCTTTCAAGCAGTGCTATCAAATATTTTTGGGGTTTCATGGGGATAGGGTAAAAAGGGACGAAGAAATGGGAAAAGAGGGTAATGGGCCAACTGGAGGTCCCAGCTCAGTACCATTCCAATGATACCAATGTCCCAATTTGTTATGAGGCTACCAAATACAATATACTTATTGTACAATATAGCACAAATGCAAACTAAATCTATACATGTTATATATTAATAGGCCCCATAGCAGAAGGGTCCACATCGCGGGGCTGGAAACTGGAAGTATCCTGAGCTAATTCTGCTACCACCATCATCTATTGCCACAAGTGATGGCCACACTGATTGTCGCCAGAAGCTTGTGTCCTTTTCATGACGGACGATGACAGCGAGGTCAACATTTGTCACAAGATGGACACGAAAAGAAGATATATTAATAGAATTTTATCCAGGTTATTTATTCCCAATTTGCCTAAGCAAATGTTTTAAGTGAAATTCCTTGCACTTTATTCATGAGACAAAGGTGATTTTTACATTGTTCTCTGTATAATATTGTAATTCTTTTAGAGGTACATCATAGAAAACAAACACATCAATGTGCATTTTTTTTCCGTTTAGAGGTACAGGATGGAAACAAGCCCTAAGGCCCACCGAATCCGCACTGACCAGCGATCCCCGCACATTAACACTATCTTACACACACTGGGGACAATTTACACTTATACCAGCCAATTAACCTGTACGTCTTTGGAGTGTAGGAGGAAACCTAAGATCTCAGAGAAAACCCACACGGTCACGGGGAGAACGTACAAACTCCATACAGACAGCACCCGTAGTTGGGATCGAACCCGGGTCTCTGGCTCTGCAGGTGCTGTAAAGCTACCGCTGTGCCACCATGCTGCTCTTTTTTAAGTATGTTTAGTTTAGTTTAATGTAACATCATTTTACAGAGAAAATTGGCCCGAGGAATTTTACAGGAGAATCATTAAACAAATGTATCTTAGAGACATTTTTTAATTTCAAAATAGACTTTATTCAAGTAATAAATATATACAATACATCAACCGTGCGAAAAATCCATCCGACATTTTCGGAGGCTATACAAATTGTTCCATACAGTCAATACACATTTTTCAAATTTCGCGAATCGATCCCCCACCCGTGCCACTCATGTGGCCCCCCGGCATTGGATACCTTCCCTTATTTAGAGGGGCGTCTCCACCATACTGTGCCCCTCATGTCCAGCAGCGGAAGGACCTTAGACTGTGGCCCTCCCCTCAGCACGTACTCCTGCAGTCTGCAGTGGGCCAGTCGGCAACATTCCCCGACGGACATCTCGCTCTGCTGGTGGTGAACAAAGCTCGGGCAGACCAGAGAGCGTCTTTCACCGAGTTAATAACCCTCCAGCAGCACTTGATGTCAGTCTCTGAATGTGTCCCTGGGAACAGTCCGTAAATCACAGAGTCCTCTGTGACGGAGCTGTTTGGAATAAAGCGTACCAGGGACCCTTGCATTTTTCTCCAGACTCTTTGGGCAAATCCACACTCTGCAAAGAGGTGGGCAACCGTCTCCACTCCATTGCAGCCGCCCCCGAGGGCAGCGTGCGCTGGTAGTGAGGTTCCAACGGTGCAGGAAGGATCTGACTGGGAGGGCTCCCCTCACCACCAGCCAAGCCAGGTCTTGGTGCTTGTTGGTGAGTTCTGGCGATGAAGCATTTTTCCAGACAAGCTGGGCAGCCTGCCCAGGGAACCACGCCACTGGGTCCATCGAGTCCTTTCCCTGCAGTGCCTGCAGGACATTCTGTGCTGACCACTGCCCAATGGACATGTGGTCAAAGGTGTTGGTCCGGAAGAACCTTTCCACAGACGTCAGATGGGGCGGCAATGTCCAGCTGACTGGCACCTTGCGTGGCATCTGCGCCAGGCCCATCCTTCGCAACACCGGGGACAGGTAGAACCTCAGCAAGTAGTGACACTTGGTGCCCACGTGCCTTGGCTCTACACTCCACCTGATGCAGCCACACACGAAGGTGGCCATCAGGATGAGGGCGACGTTGGGCACGCTTTTACCCCCGTTGTCTGCTGACTTGTACATTGTGGCCCGTCGCACCCGGTCCATCCTCGACCCCCAGATGAACTGGAAGACGGCCCGGGTGATCCCTGTGCGTAGGAAGGAGGGATAGGCCACACCTGTGCCAAGTACAGCAGGCCTGAGAGCACCTCACAACTGATGACAAAATTATTTCCCGTTATGGAGAGGGAGCATTGCCTCCACAGCTCCAGCTTCCTCCCCACCCTGGCTATCCGCTCCAGCCAATTCTTGTTACACGCCTCAGCCCCCCCCGAACCAGATCCCCAGCACCTATCTTGGAGACATCAATCTAAGATTCCCACTTGGCCTATTGTTAAGAGATTTAGGTTTTTCGCTTAGACCAAACCTTAGCATCCCAGAGTCCTCTTGTAACCACACTCAGCAGATTCAGATGCAAAGGGCCAGTCCTAATCTGCTGGAGCATCGTTGAGCCGCCCAGTGAGGGTAGCTGATGCCATTGAAAGTTGAAGGGCCCAGTCATGGAAGGAGCATGTTGCACATTCAGTTACTTTGAATATTAGAGTCACAGTCATGGAGTCACAGTCATACAGAGTGGAAACAGGCCCTTCAGCCCAACTTGCCCACGCTCACTGACATTCCCAATGTACACTAGTCCCAGCAACCCATGCTTGCCCCATAACCCTCTAAACCTATCCTATCCATGTACCTGTCCAACTGTCTATACAATATTATGAGAGGTAGTTGTTAAGCTGCCTCAACGACCTCCTCCGGCTGCTTGTTCTCTTGCTCTATTTCTGGTGCTGGTGCTATTTGTGAGGTTGCACACAATTCAGAGATTAGCTGTTTATTGTTCACACCTATCTAATGACTTCAGTTTAAAGCATAGACTCTGTATATCAGTAAAATCTTTTATAGCTTTTTTGTGGATATACTTCCCCAAAATACCTTATGAATATTAAATTTGTTTCAATTTTCTGTTGGCTTGTAGATATTGCTTTACAAAAGCCTACCAAAGTGCTTCCCCAGTGTTAGAAGTAAGTGCTTTCAAATGTTTCTGAAAATATAAATAATAACTTGAAATGTTACAAACATCCACAAACCATTTGAAAATGAAAACCAATTTAAAGTTGATAAAATGTTTTTGAAGTGTGTATTTATGTAAAGTTTTAAAAGATGTGTGGCGTGGCCGCGGGGTGCTGGCAGTCTGTTTGGCTTTTCACATTTTTTTTCTTATTTTTTAGTTTGTTAGAAGTATTGTTTTAATGTTCTTTGGTTTGTTTTATGTGGGGGGAGTGGGTAGGGGATCGGGGGAAACTTTTTTTCAAGTTCCTACCTTGCCAGAGATGTGATTATTTTTCGGATCACATTCTCCAAGCTCTGCGGCCTTCCATCGCTGGAGCTGGAGGCCTCCTCAAATGGTCGTGAGCCCCACCGCGGGGTGTGGACTTAACATCGGAGCTGATCCCTTGCCTGGGATCGCTCACACTGTGACCACTGCGGAACCAACACCAAGGGCTTGCAGTCTTCGGGTGAGGCCGAGTCTGGAGCTCCAACGTCGCGGAAGGTTCGACCAGCCCCGACGCGAGGTTCGATCACCCGGCGCGGGGGAGCTGACATCCCCCCTGATGCGGGAGCGGATCGCCTCGACGCAGATGGCCCAAACGCCGCTGGCTACGGGAGTCAAGATCGTCCCGTCAATGGGGGTTCGAGGCCCATGACCGAGGAAGAACTAAAGGAAGGACTTGAACTTTATTTCACCTTCCACCACAGTGAGGAATGTGTAGGAGTCACTGTAGTGGATGTTCATGTTAAAATGTGTTTTTAATTGTTCTGTTACCAAGATGGCTGCCGGACGTGAGAGTGAACGCTGGTGCGACTAGCTGCCGCTGCTCTCTCTTCGAATTATGTATTATTGCTGTCCCTAGTTTTGTTTCGTTTTATTTATATGTTTGTAGTTTGCTTGTTTTGGCCGTAAGGTGTCCTTGAGAGTCCTGAAAGGTGCCCATAAATAAAATGCATTATTATTATTATTAATAACCTGAGGATAACTGTCCATGCTCTAAAGGTTACTAACTTGATGGATGTGAAAAATAAACATTTAATCAGCTTAACAAATAATACAATTTTCAATTAACTCTGAACAACAAGTGGCAGTCTTTCCCCATCACACACAACCATATACTACGTTAATCTTATTCCAAAATTACTACATGGTTATTTTCAAGTAGGAATCTTTGAGCATCTATTTTCAAAGGAACTAACTTTTCAAGACTTGGTAACTTGTTAATTTTTTCACACATATGGTTATTTTTGTTAAACTTTTATCTTGTGCAAATGAGTGTCAAATTTTCACATCCTTTCATGTGCACCAGTCTTCTCGAAAAAAGGAGGAAATACATTTGGAAACTAATGTGTCCTGACATGGCTGGGTATTAGAACTTTTATCGTAATTCTTCTGTGAAGCATCTTGTCCTGCTTCAGATGTGATGACAAATGACATTATTGGCTTTAAGGGATGGTACAGTGGTGCAGCGATAGAGTTGTTGCCTTAGAGACCCAGAGGCCTGGGTTCAATCCTGATCACGGGTGCTGTCTGTACGTTCTCCCTATGACCGTGTGGGTTTTCGCCGTTAGCCGCAGTTTCCTCCCATACACAGAGATGTACAGGTTTGTAGGTTAATTAGTTTGGTATAATTGTACGTAGTTCTCTGTGCGTTGGGTAGTATTAATATGTGGGGATTGCTGGTTGGTGCAGACTCTGTGGGGCTAGAATTTCTTCTTGAAATTTTCTGCTTCTCTCCTTATTTAAATACAGCATAACACACATCCCTCTGACCCAAACTTTTCATATGCCATACGCCCAGCAATTTTTGTTTAATGATTCTCCTGTAAAATTCCTCGGGCCAATTTTCTCTGTAAAATTATGTTACGTTAAACTAAACTAAACATACTTAAAAAAGGACAGCACGGTGGCACAGTGGTTGCCTTACAGCACCTGCAGCGCCAGAGACCCGGGTTCGATCCCAACTACCGTGTGGGTTTTCTCTGAGATCTTAGGTTTCCTCCTACACTCCAAAGGCGTACAGGTCTGCAGTTCATTGGCTGGTATATGTGTAAATTGTCCCCAGTGTGTGTAAGATAGTGTTAATGAGCGGGGATCGCTGGTCAGTGAGGACTCAGTGGGCCTAAGAGCCTGTTTCCATCCTGTACCTCTAAACAAAAAAAAACATGTTGGTGTGTTTGTTTTCCATGATGTACCTCTAAAAGAATTACAATATTATACACAGAACAATAGTTCCATTTGACATCCTCTCAGACTCATGCATTAGCTGCATTATCTTAACTGCATTAAAACAAACATCTTTGAAATGTTGGAATGTCAAAATAAACCGGAGCACGTGGAAAAACCCCATGCGGTCACAGGGAGAATAGTTTAGTTTAGTTAAATTTATTGTCACATGTACCGAGTACAGTGAAAAGCTTTTGTTGCATGCTAGCCAGTCAGCAAATTCCGTACAGAACGTACAAACCCCTTACAGACAGCGCCCATGGCCAAAATCACACCAGGGTCTTTGGCGCAGTATTGCAGGAACTCTACCGTTGCGCCACTAATGAGACAGAAATAATCATGGCACTTTTGATTCGGTTCATACATCTTAGGACAGAAGAATGTGCCTGTGCCAATACACTCTCCCTGAAAGTGGCATGGACGCCATATAGTCAAAGGGTTCAAAGGTCTTTTATTGTCACGTGTACCAATTTAGGTACAGTGATATTCGAATTACCATACAGCCATACTAAGAAAAGCAACAAGACACACAACTACATAAAAGTTAACATAAACATCCACCACAGCAGATTCCCCACATTCCTCACTGTGATGGAATGCGATACAGTGTGGAAACAGGCCCTTCGGCCCAGCTTGCCCACACCAGTCAACAGGTCCCAGTTACATTAGTCCCGCCTGCCTGCATTTCATCCATATTCCTCCAAACCTGTCCAGTCCATATACTTGGCTAACTGTTTCTTAAATGTTGGGATAGTCCCAGCCTCAACTACCTTGTTCCATACACCCACCACCCTTGAAAAAGTTACCCCTCAGATTCCTGTAAAATATTTTCCCCTTCACCTTAAACCTATGTCCTCTGGTTGACCTAAATTGCACACCCAGCCTCCCGAGTGCAGTGTGAATCAGCAGCTAGCCTCTGGCAATAACCTGTAACCACATGTTTCTGGAGTATCAAATAGGATCCGCCATTCACAAAGGTTGCTTGACTGGTGGAGCTGCGTCTATGTATCATGAGCTTGCAAGCACTATTGACTAACTTTTAGAATATCTCCAAATCCAATGTGTTGACTTGGATAAGTGGTCTGAGGGAATTCATTTGGCACTTTCATTTATTTAAAGCAAAACACTCCAGGTTCCTAAATGTCACTTGAGAGATTAACAAACCTTTGAAAATTATATATATTACATGTCATGTGCAGCCTTTGTTTTTAGAATTATTAACTATGTTTTCTATGTAATTTCTCTGCTGGGTACGTCTTTATACATTTGCCCACTACATGCTAGTCAACTATTTAAAACACATATTCAGTTAATGCGCATTTTATAAGGCAGCAAGGCAATGATAACGTTTGTGATACAGGCTTTTATCACCATAATTTAAAAACAAGACATTTGTTGGAAGTATTGAAAATGTTGTAAATTTGAATCTGGTAACTATTTAATTCTTTACGAATTACAAAATAGAATGGAATTTGATTTGTTAAAATGCATTCTTCCCACAACTTGGAAAAATAATCACGTGTCTATGATGCAAAGAATAAAGTAATAAACGAGTGGCAATAGAAACTTTCAGCCCCAACTATGGGAGAAATAGACTAAAAACTGAATGATTTACATTATATTGCAGCACAAATAAGGTGGCACAGTGGTCAGCAGTAGAGCTGCTTCCTCACAGCGTCAGAGACCCAGGTTCGATCCTGACTACGATGCTGTCTGTGTTTAACTTGCATGTTCTCCCCATGACTATGTGGATTTTATCCAGGTCCTCCAGTTTCCTCCCACGTTCCAATGATGTGTAGGCTTGTAGGTTAATTGGCCTTTGTAAATTGCCCCTGAGCGAGTTGGATGCCAAAGTGGGTGAACATAGAACTAGTGTATCACTGAATGAAGGCCAGCATGGACACCATGAGCCAAAGGGCCTGTTTCCACGCAGAATCTCAAAAATAAAACTCAACTAAATGCATCCGTTCTTTACATTTCAGTCACATTTGTCAAGCATTATGATAAAATGGGTTCAAGGACTGACAACAAAATCATACATGAACATCTGCAGACTTGTCATCAACTTAAAACAAAATGGTGTGATGTGAAAATTCTAACGTACTCCCGAGTTATTGAAATCCACAAAGCAATTAAGCAATAATGGGAAAGCGTTATGGGTAATTTAACTAATGGTGAGCAGAGCCCTGCTAAACTGTCATTAGTGATGAGTCCAATCAAGTTTGGTACTACTATGCATTATAATCTGCGTCTACGTCGCCCTTTTCAATTGGAATTGGCATATTTATCAGTTTATTAAGTGAGTTATTATCTTTGCGACATTGGCATTTTGAAATATATATGGATCCCTGCAAGCAAATGCATTACTTTAACAAAACCTCGTATCTTATTCAGCAACAACATGGAGCTTTGCAAAATCTACTACAGATCTCTGTCAATGAATTAAAGGCAGAATAGAGTGTCTCTCTGCAGAGGTGTTGGTGGAGCCAACACCTACTCATGAGGCATTTCTGCTACAATGGTAGAAAGTTCGATACTTGTTCTTGGGGATCTGGACACAGATGAAAAAACATTGATTGGTTTGAATAGAAATGAACCCGTTCTTGTAATAATGCAGCAAATTCCTTTATTCTAGGAAAAAAAATCACGAGCCTTTCTGTGATGAAAGTTACACCGTGCATCCCTTCACAGGTGTTCAATTGTGTTTTGTGGAATGGTTTCAGAGTATGGGCATATTCAATGATCCACCTGGACAAACAGATTCCTGAACAAGAAGCAATATTCTCCAAGGTCAATTCCAAGGGGACCTGGCTGCTTCATTTAAAACTCCATTTTACTTTAGGGTCTCCAACACCATCTGACGTTACGGCAAAACAAGTTGCTGATTGTGTTCACCATTGCAAATCTGGGAACTCGCATTAGGCACATTGCTGCGCTCATTTCCTGGAAAAGAACCCAAGCACAAAATGAGATGCTTTTATTGGACCAACATAATAGATGCTATTTATTAACTTGGCCCAATTAAAAGTACTAAAACATTGTGTTCGAATCCCAGTGAAAGAAAATTAAATGTAATTCTTCATTTCACTTTCAAACAGTGACATTTTGATGAGGAATAATAGCTAAAAAGACATAAGAGATTCTAAAGTAGCATTTGTATAATTAGGAATGCGCATCGCTCTATGGCAGCAAGGCATTCTGAAGGATAGGTATTGATTTATTTTGTGTTATTTTTATTCAATGAATAAAAGTAAATAAAATGATTTTTTTTGCAAGTTAAATAAATTACATATTTAACTGTTTGTAGCCTTCTCTCGCCAAATGGTTATCAGTGGGCAATCAAAAGCTCAGATTGAAAGGACTGTTGTTGGTGCATATAATTGGGAGTGTTAAAGGAAAAGAATGAATATACCAAAAAGCAGCATTTTAAGAAGTGAACTCCACAGTGCAGTAGGTGGAGCTGCTGCCACTGTTTATTAAACTGGGGAAAGGATGTTTTTGTATTATGTACTATATATAAATGTATGAACATAAATGTACTTCAGGAACTACCTACAACACGTGGTCTGACTTTTATACATTGGTGGCCCAGCCACTCCTCTTGGCTACTTTGAATGGATGTTCAGGATGTTTGGTTGGTAGCTGTACTTTTGATCCTCGCCTCAGGTGAAGAGCCACACTAGAGTCTGCAGACATTGCAAACATGTTTGCGATGTTACTGCTTGAGGTAATAACAAGGAACCAATGAAGTGGAAGTAAACAGAGAACTGGCTTCAGCAGGTAATGTGGTCGCGATGGTGGGCAGTTGGCATGAAAGATGTGTCGATGAGATCATGAAGCATGAGAGGTCTGAGCCATTGTCTATTTACAGTGTGAGTTGGGAGGTTCTTGACAGCAAATGAAATCGGAAAGATGCCAGGAGAGGTCAGAGAACAGGGAAACAGAGCTGTATGCAAAAAGGTATGATGATTGATGCTGCTTGTGTTTAGGTTGACGTTGATGAGTTTACTCATGCCACAAACAATGGAGCCTGTCTCTTGATGAGGACGTAAAAAAAATCCCGAAAGAGCATTTTAACTCGGTGCCTTCAACAAGTTTAGCACGTGCAACCAGGGGCCAGAGGGGCTAGTCACGTGAATACTCCTGCTCTGGATACTGGCACAGGGCAATCAAGTACATTTCTCAGACCTTTATGGACTAGATGCTGCAGGATCACTTGGTGTGCACAGGAGAATTCATGCAAAACAACCTGACATGCTGTGCCTAACAAACGGAATGAATGGACAGAATAGACAGGAGTGTGGAACTGGTGCTAGAATATTGTGGAAGGCCTACAAGGTACCCCCAGGGTGTTAAGTAAGTAGCCTCAGAAATAGTGGATTCATTAGTGATAATTTTTCAAAACTATTTAGCTTCTGGAGTAGTTCCTGAGGATTGGAGTGTAGCTAATGTAACCCAATGTTTTAAAAAGGGAGGGAGAGAGAAAACGGGGAATTACTGGCCAGTTAGTCTATGGATGTGGATAGATGTGGATAGAGAACTGGCTGGCAGACAGGAAGCAAAGAGTAGGAGTAAACGGGTTCTTTTCAGAATGGCAGGCAGTGACCATGGGGTACCGCAAGGCTCAGTGCTGGGATCCCAGATATTTACAATATATATTAATGATTTGGACAAGGGAATTGAATGCAACATCTCCAAGTTTGCGGATGACACAAAGCTGGGGGACAGTGTTAGCTGTGAGGAGGATGCTAGGAGGCTGCAAGGTGACTTGGATAGGTTGGGTGAGTGGGCAAATGCAGTATAATGTGGATAAATGTGAGGTTATCCACTTTGGTGGCAAAAACAGGAAAGTAGACTATTATCTGAATGGTGGCCGATTAGGAAAAGGGGAGATACAGCGAAACCTGGGTGTCATGGTACATCAGTCATTGAAAGTAGGCATGCAGGTGCAGCAGGCAGTGAAGAAAGCGAATGGTATGTTAGCATTCATAGGAAAAGGATTTGAGCATAGGAGTAGGGAGGTTCTACTGCAGTTGTACAGGGTCTTGGTGCGACCACACCTGGAGTATTGCGTACAGTTCTGGTCTCCAAATCTGAGGAAATACATTCTTGCCATAGAGGGAGTACAGAGAATGTTCACCAGACTGATTCCTGGAATGCCAGGACTTTCATATGAAGAAAGACTGGATAGACTCAGCTTCTACTTGCTAGAATTTAGAAGATTGAGGGGGGATCTTATAGAAACTTACAAAATTCTTAAGGGGTTGGACAGGCTAGATGCAGAAAGATTGTTCCCGGTGTTGGGGAGGTCCAGAACAAAAGGTCACAGTTTAAGGATAAGGGGGAAATCTTTTAGGACCGAGATGAGAAAAACATTTTTCACACAGAGAGTGGAGAATCTGTGGAATTCTCTGCCACAGAATGCAATTGAGGCCAGTTCATTGGCTATATTTAAGAGGGAGTTAGATGTGGCCCTTGTGGCTAAAGGGAATCAGGGGGTATGGAGAGAAGGCAGATACAGGATACTGAGTTGGATGATCAGCCATGATCATATTGAATGGCGGTGCAGGCTCGAAGGGCCAAATGGCCTACTCCTGTACCTATTTTCTATGTTTCTATGTTTCTACCCAGGATGAAGGTGGGAAAGGGCCAGGCAAGGATGGCAGGACAGAGTCAAGTTAAGTGGACAAAATGATGCAGGATTTTGACCTGAAACGTTGACCATCACTCTTCCTCCACAGATGCTGCCTGACTCGTTGAGTTCACCCGGCAGTTTGTTTTGCAGTCTAGATAGCAGCTCTAGTGCATAATTTGAGAGTACTCATGCATAGAGCTTGGTTGGAAACAAAGTATATGTGAATTACCAATACTTAGAATAGATACAGCAGAGATGTTAAATTCAACTTATTTTTCCAATTGGCAATGTTTTGCCTCAAGTGATGGCTTGTGGTTAGGCACCGTCATTCTCAGTCTCCTGGTATTCCAAAACACTTTTCCATCATCAAAGTATATTTGAAGAATACTCACTTTTGTATTTTGAGCAAACAAGCTCATTGTCACTGCTGGGATTGCACTAGCAAAAATTGCCTCACTTATATTGCAACTGCATCTCAATGGCAGTCAGCTGGGGACTGCTCAGAGGATATTATTAGAGTAAGAAAGACACTTTACAAATGCAAGTCCTGTCTGTCTGCGATATCTTTTGGTAATGTTGGCATTTTACAGAGTCAAATGACCTTAAATGCAATTTTATTGCAGACAAAATATGCTTTGTTATAATCTCCTATCACTGGTACACGTATATAGGGTAAGTATGATCAAGATTAACAAAAATACAAACATTAGCACATAACTACATCACCATAATCTGTTTCCATAATAGAGAAATGTGTGTTCATCTTACTTGAGCTTCAAAAGTATAACTAGCAATGCTAATCATAGCTGCAACTATTACATTTTTACCTTACTTAATCGGAGATGAAAGTTATAATGAATTAAGTCTAGATTGTGATTGTGGTGCCAAATTTGAATGGCTATAATTCAACACTACATTATTCCTTTCACTGAGTAAGCATAGCTGTCTCATAGTATTTACAAATGAAAATGATAAACCGAGAGACTTTTTATTTCTAATTAACCTTTCCGGTGCTGTGAGATTTGCAGTTCATTTATTTCATTTAAACTGATGACTCTCAGGCATTTCTGCTATTTACTGAGCTGTTTACCTCATCACTACGACTGAAGCATTAATGGCTATCAAACAAGATTGCTTGTACGTTGTATCCAGCGGCGAAGACCGTTTATGCTTCTTCATTTGTTAAACTCATTACTGGAAGATTTACAGTTGCCTCCTACAGTCCGTAGGACAAAAGTGTAGTTTCAATGCTCCATAAATGTTGGCTTGACTGGATGAATTAAATGATGTGAAATGATTGATGAAGACGAGTACTTAATTTGCAGTATGAGGCATGTTGCAGAAGCCAGTGCAACAGCATGTACTGGCAATGCCTGGCCGAGCAAGTTGGGCTGAAGAGATTGTTTCCACACTGTGTGGCTATGACTCCAAGGCTCATTACAGTTCAATTCCATCTGCCCAACCTTTCAAAAGCTGGGCAGGTGATGGGGAGGATTCCTTTCATTGGAATAGGACAGGGATATTTTCTAAGTCACCCTGTTGTTTTGAACTGGTGATTAAAATATAAATTGGGCCTTCTTTATCATCAGCTGCAGTTATTTAGTTTTAGTTTAGTTTATTGTTACGTGTACCAAGGTACAGTGAAAAGCTTTTGTTGTTGTTGTTGTGCTCTATCCAGTTGGCAGAAAGGCTATACATGATTACAACCAAGCTGTCTACAGTGCACAGATACAGGATAACAGGAATAATGTTTAGTGGAAGATAAAGTCCAGTAGAGTCCGATTGAAGATAGTTCAAGGGTCTCCAAATAGGTAAATGGTGGGTCAGGACTACTCTCTGATTGGTGAGAGGATGGTTCAATTGCCTGATAACAGCTGGGAAGAAACTGTCCTTCAATCTGCAGGTGTGCGTTTTCACACTTCTGTACCTCATGCCTGATGGGAGAGGGGAGAAGAGGAAGTGTCCGGAGTGAGACTCATCCTTGATTGTGCTACTGGGCTTGCCGATGCAAGTGTAGATGGAGTAAATGGAAGGGAGGTTAGTTTGTGTGATGTTCTGGGCTGAATCCACAATTCTCTGCAATTTATTGTGGTCTTGGAAAAAGCTGTTGTTGCACCATAAGGTCGTAAGTAATAGCAGTAGAATTAGGCCATTTGGCCCATCGTCTACTCCACCATTCAATCATGGTTGATTTATCTCAACCTCCTAACCCCATTCCCCTGCCTTCTCCCCATAACTTTTGTCACCTAAACTAATCAAGAACCGTGCTGTTATTATCAAACAAACAGATATTATTGTGTGTACACAAAAGGCTGGAGAAACTCAGTGGGTGCAGCAGCATCTAAGGAGCGAAGGAGATAGGCAACGTTTCGGGGCGAAACCCTTCTTCAGACTCCTTATGCTGCACCCGCTGAGTTTCTCCAGCCTTTTGTGTACCCTCGATTTTCCAGCATCTGCAGTTCCTTCTTTAACAGATACTATTGTGTGCTTACTGATCATGTCTCATTTCCAAAACCAAAGGGTGCAGCCTGTAAAACAATTCAAGTACCAAATGGTGCTTACTTTTTCATACTGGCAGACAGTCATCCCAATTAGGCATGGAACATGAATCCCAACTTGGTTCAAGAAGTACATTCTGTTCATTTGCTGACATTATTCAGGTCAGAATGTTGTGGCTTAAGGCCCAACATCAGAAAGGTAACAAGTGGATTGGTACTTCAATGAAGTTTGCATTCTCAAGGGGGCTATCTTCAATAAAAACAGGATCAGCTCTCTCGTTTCTCACAGAAGAACAGGTGAATTCACTCTTTAACTACCATAAGTGATAGGGGCAGAATTAGGCCATTGGGCCCATCAAATCTACTGTGCCATTCAATCCCGGCTGATCTATCTCTCCCTCCTAACCTCATTCTCCTGCCTTCTCCCCATAATCCCTGCCCCTTACTGTGTCCAAAGAAATAGCCCTCACCCAATAGTGATTTATTTGTTTGCAAGGCTTTGGCGTTCACAAATCATGATGTGCGTTTATTGCATGGTTGCACTTCAAAAAGTGATCATATATGTAAAGGTTTGGGGCACATTGTGGGCAGGAAGGGTGCAGTAAAAATGCAAGCACCTTATTCTATTATGAAATCCCATTAATCTAATCATGGTCAGGCAATGTCTTGGAAGGTTTTACATGACCTTCAAAGGCAGCTGTACAAAACTCCATCAACATTTACAGCACCGTGACTCAAGCTCAGTAAATTGCTTTGAATATCTACTGCTTTCAGCACAGCAGAAGCCCAGGGCTAGTCTATAGATTTTCCATTGTCCCTATAAATTTCATATTAATTCCCAAATATTTATTCAGCTTATTTTTCCAAAAGAATTAATCGGAACAAAGTTAACAGCTTTTGGTAAAGTCCCAGATATCTACTATTCAATTCAATGATTAAAAAAAAAATCTTCAACGTGCTTGAGGCTTATGAAAATTGATTCAGGATTCTTGCATAGTGCAATGTGTGTCAGTTAAGGCTCAGTGAATAGCACTCACACCTCTGCATTCCAACTTGCTATTCAAGTCCCACACTGAATACCTGAGCATAATGGTGCTGCATTGCTAAATGGCAAGAGCACTGGGTCATAGAACGGATGGCAGCAGGTTTGGCTTCACAGGATGTTAGTGACTTCCACGTTTGCTGCACTGTTCTTTGGAATTGATTTCACATTGTCAATCTAGTCCTCCTGTTCGAAGGTTGTGCAAGACTTAATTAAACGCTGGTTTATTCTCATTCTCTAAAGTTCACTTCACAACATCTACATTTTGGAGCATTTCACCTCTTAATGGGCCTGTCCCAACAGCATGCAACTCCATGCGATGAGCGCGACCTAACATGGTCGCTTGAGCCGTCAGGCATTGCGGGGCCGGTCCCACTTTGATCGCCGGAGCCGTGCGGAATTGTGCGGAGTTCGTCCCGACATCGCGCGGGGCTCCAAATAACTGACCGTGTTCAAAAATTCCGCGTGGCAACGGCTTTCCGGCTTGCTGTCGCCTCGACGTATTACACACCGTCTCGACGGCGTGCCTCCGTGACCCTCTCTGTAGGTGCCTCCGTGACCCTCTCTGTGTGTGGCTCCGTGGCCCTCTCTGTGTGTGCCTCTGTGCCCCTCCCTATGTGCCCCTCTGTGTCCTGGCGAACTTACCTTTAAGACTTCGCTCCAAGTTCGCCTCACTTTGCGCCACGTTGCGCCACTCACCCGACCTCCACGCGGCCCCTGCTGCCGGTTTGGTCGCGCTTGCCACATGCAGGTGCATGCTGGTGGGAACGGCCCTATACAGGGATCACCCGACCTCCGCGCGGCCCCCGCTTCTAGTTTGATCGCGCTCATCGCATGGAGTTGCATGCTGGTGGGACAGGCCCTTTACTACGAAACTATCTTCCAAGGTAGAACATAAAGTGCTGGCGTAACTCAGTGGGTCAGAGAGCATCTCTGGTGGACATGGAAAAGTACATCTTTTCCAGCTTTCTCTCCACCACTACAATCAGTCTGAAGAAGGGTCCTGACCTGAAAAGTCACCTGTCCATGTTCTCCTAAGTCGCTGCCTGACCCACTGACTGTGCCGCAGTTTCATTTGTTTTTACACTCCAGTGCTTTATGTTTTATGCAAGATTCCAGCATCTGCAGTTCATTGTGTCTAAACTATCTTCCAAGTTTGATTTTGTAAATGAGATTGAATAATTTTCTAAACCCTTCCCAGTTTCTGAGAGTACAATTGAAGTTAGGTGGACCACAACTCCAGATAGAAAAGGAAACCTTTCTTCTTTTGTTGTCCACATGTGGTGGCGTGATTTGAAATCTTAAATGTATTTGCTTATTATCTTAAATTGTACAACACGCCCAAATATCTGACCAATTGTATCAGGTCAATTGTTCCTTGTCCAAAATAGAGTCATAGTCATACAGTGTGGAAGCAGGTCCTTCAGCCCAACTTGCCTGCACCAACCAACAAGCTGCACCACCTGCCTGAGTTTGGCCCAAATCCCTCTAAACATTTCCCATTCATGTGCCTGTCCAAATGTTTCTTAATCATTGCGATAGTACCTGCCTCAACTACCTCCAACAGCAGCTCGTTCCATACACACACCAACATTTGTGTGAAAAAGTGTGAAAATTAATTGATGCGGATAATCGGGAATGAGGTGGAGCAAGTGATAAATGACTAACCTTGGCTACTTTATAGACAGAGAGACAAAAATAGAACCATCAACAGATGGTGTATGGCAAGTTGTCAAAATGCGAAAAGATCCTTTTTTTAATATATGAAATGCTCTCTGTCCAACAAAACTTTGGAGGAATTGATTTCTAGCTTTGCCTGTGGGAGGTTGAACCCCATGCCTAGAATACCAAGCACTTCTGTCACCATCTGTGACACTAAAGAGTTCACGGATGGATTTAGCCTATTTTACTATCAGTTCCACGAAGAAAGATTGACAGATGATGCTTATCATAAATGTTAGAGGTTAGAGAACTCCAAACGCTCGGCTCCATTTATAGAATGTAAAGCAGGTACACAATCTCCCTGAAAACAGACAGGAGCTTTCACAGAGGATGTCATCCTCATAGAGAATCATCATTGTCTCAAGTGAGATTGTAAATCAGAGGTCAGGTGTTCATGAAACACTTCCTGTTACCACATGGCAACAAGGATTCTCTGACAAGGCTCCTGGATGAGTCGTCCAAGTTCAGGAACATACAAATTAATTAATGCATTAAGATCAATGACTATCTCATGTATCTTGCACTACCCAAATGATCAATAATAATGGATTGTGTAGGAAGGAACTGCAGCTGCTGGTTTATCGATCACTAAAGATAGACACAAAATGCTGGAGTAACTGGTCAGGCAGCATCTCTGGAGAGAAGGAACAGGTGACGTTTCAGGAAAAGACCCTTCATCAGACTCATCCACATAATGGGTTTGTTGATCCATCAGAAAAATTAATGTACAGTTGACCCAGGCACTGTGCATGGGAAAATCTCAATGACTTGGGAAGTAGAGATACAAAATTCCCTTTCCTGCTCAGTCATGGCACAGTTATGACAAGGTCCTAAATAATCACAGAATGCATTATATTTTGAAGGCAATCAAATTTAAAAACAATTTCAAAAGGGCTTTAATAAAACAACAAACAGTATGCTAACAATGTAGGTTGATTTTTATGGAAGCAGGGGACAAATAACTAAATGCCCAGGTTTAAATAAACTACTGTGAATGTTGGCAGGGAAATTAGGTCTTCCTGACCTGATTCTCCCATTTTCCAGTTTTTTTGTTTCTGTACTGTTGCAAAGGGTTGGTGGGATGGTTGGGGAGTGAGGAGAGAGATGTATCTTATCACAGTTCTAGTCAGGAGGGAGAAGCTAAGAGCAGAGTATCTGGAAAGGAAGAGTGTAATGTTGTTGCGTTCCGTCGCCGTGCAGGAAGGGCCGATCTTTAGTTATGTATTTGCTGAACGGATAGAACATTAGTTTAAAAAAACAGGAAATTAGTAGGGGATTAGGAGGGTTATTTGATCATAGTCATATTTATAATCATAATCATAATTTGTTAGCCAAGTGTGTTTTGCAACATACGAGGAATTTGATTTGCCATACAGTCATACCAAATTAAGCAACAAGATACACAACTACATAAAAATTTGACATAAGCATCCGCTACAGCGGCTCCTCCACATTCCCCACTGTGATAGAAGGCAATAAAGTCTTATCTTCTTTTCTCCTTTTTTCCCGGGATCATTGCTGGAGTCACTGTTACTCAAAGGGTAATATTTGAATGCAGGAGCCAATAGATCCATTGTAATATTTGCAGACGGTATTGAATGTGGAGGAAGAACACACCGTTAAATTGTGAAGGGATTTAAGATGCCGCCCTAGACAGTTAAGTAACAAAGTTGAAATTAATTTTGAAGAGGCGGCATTATCAAATGCCCAAAGAAATAAAATTGAGAAAATTACTGCAGTCATTCAAAGTATCAGATGAACAGTCAAGTCATTCAGGGTATCAAATGAACAAACAGTTTAGAGCTTGGTGATACAATGTGGAAACAGGCCCTTCAGCCCACCGAGTCCATTCTGACCAGCAATCCCCACACACTAACACTATCCTACGCAGAATAGGGACAATTTATAATTTTACCAAGTCAATTAGCCTACAAATTTGTACATCTTTAGGATGTGGGAGAAAACCCGAGCACCCAGGGAAAAACCATGCCGTCACAGGGAGAACGTACAAACTCCATACAGACAGCGTCAGTAGTCAGGATTGAATCCAGATCTCTGGTGCTGCAAGGCAACAATTCCAGTGCTGCACCAATACCAGGTCAGCACAATTCTGGTGCTGACCTAGTAGCTGAGGGAAAATATGGAGACGCAAGAAACTACAGATGTTGGAAACTTGAAAGAAACACAAACTGCTGGAGGAACTCAATGGGTCAGGCGGCATCTGGGAAGGCAGTGGGTTGGTGACGTTTCAGGTCAGAACCGTTCTTGAGACAGTCATCTGTCGATTCCCTCACCAGATGCGTCCCTCCAGCCCTTTGTGTTTTGCTGAGGAAAGAATGCTTCGATTTGTGGAGCAAGCCATAAGCTGGTGCCATAAATGGATAAGAGTTGAAAATAAATGTAAAAGGAAAATGAGCTGTCAGAATGGTAGGAATATGAAACAGAATATCAAAGATAAATAGCTGAGATGCATTCAGATGAATAGATGAGTATATGGGAGAAAAGGGAATAGACAGGTATGCTGGAAGGCTTATATGAAATAACTAGAATGGGAAGAGACTTGCATGTATCAACGGCAGTGAACGCTATCTGAATAGAAAGCCCACGTTTTACATCTTATTACTGCGTCCAGAGAATCTATTCCACAAATTGACCAGTGGCACCAGCTACATCACTGTCGTTCTTCAATGTATATTTTTATTGACAACCAAGACCAAATATTTGTTTGAGCACATATTACAGGGCTGAGTGACCCCCCCACCACCCAACCCCCACCCCCCAATATCTTTAAAGTAGTGCATTGTGGCTAAATAACGTAGTTACATGCAATTCAATCACATTTTATGCTGTTTGATGTTATTTAGCATTTCCCTTGTATTTCGTTTGGATTCACCTCATCAATAGAAATTAATATGTTCGAAAGCAATGGGGCCTCTTTAGTTGCAGGTCAGAGAGTCATACAGTACAGAAACAGGTCCTTCAGCACTATTTGCCCATGGTGACCAAGATGTCGATCAAAGCCATTTACTGACATTTGACCCATATGCCTACAAATCCTTTCCTATCCATGTACCTATCGACTTGTCTTTTACATGTTGTTATTACATCAGGTATTATTATTGCCTTGGAAAATGGCATCGTAATATATCCCTCCCTTCATGATGCTTTTTATATTCACCGTTCATGATCGTTGTCTCAGCAACAAGATCTGCATTTATTGCCCATCTCTCATTGCTCTCGAGGAGGTGATCGTGAAACAATGTCTTGAACAGCTGGAATTTGCCTGATGAAGGTGCTCCCACAGTGCATTCAGATTAAGATTTCCAGGATTTAGATACAGTAATGATGAAAAAATTGCAATATATTCCAATTCGGGATGATGTGTGTCTTGAAGAGGAACCTGTGGGAGATGGTGTTCCCCTACACTTACTGATCTTGTTCTTTTTGCTCAGAAGGACTCTGGGAGGTAGAATAGCTTCATCTCCTAAAGTGAGGGAATGCTCAGGATGAGTGAGAGTGAATGCTCAGGGTGAAGTTCAAAGAGATAGAAGGAATTGAAATAAATATGAGTGAAATATGATACAACATCGAATAGAAAAGTTAATTTAGTTTCACTTTCCTATTGCAGTTTCCAGCATTTTCAGCTTTCATTTACAGGGGTCAGGGGTTATAGGGAGAAGGCAGGAAAATGGGATTAGGAGGCAGAGATCAGCCATGATTGAATGACGAGTGGACTCGATGGGCCGAATGGCCCAATTCTACTATAAGTTGTGAATTGTGAATAGTTAGGGGGTGATTTAGGGAACTAAGCTGACTTTGTAGTTTGGGATATTGCAAGCTGTTGCTCTTCCACTCATCCTGGCTTCCCTTAATATAAATGAGATTGAAAGACTCGGGAGGGTGGTTAGGCTCTCCCTCACTGGAGATGGTCATTGATTGGCGAATTTGTGAAGTGATATTACTTGTCACTTACCAGCCCATGCCTGAATCATATAGGGTCACACACCACGGAAACAAGATCTCCGGCCCACCGCACCTCCACATGCCATCTAGCATACATCCACACCATTGCTACTCTGATCTCATTTTACCTCACACATTCCCATCAACACCCTGCAGCCCGTCATTCTGTCATCTACTGGCACACTAGAGGTCATTTACAGTGAGTAACACACCAATATATCTTTGCACATGAGGAAACCCAAACAGTCACAGGGATAACATGAAAGTTATAGACAAGGACAGAGGGGCAGGGTCGAATCCTGGTTCACTACTACAGTATTAGCCACTGCTTGACCCTGGTATTGGCTTAAGCCCAACAGAGTATCTGGCTAAAACTTACTCTTGCATTATGCCGACACCACTCAATGGTGAGCGTCTAATGGAAGTGATGTAATTAGACGTCCTGAATAGAATCCTCATAAATTTGGATTGTGATGGGATATATAACCATGGAAATTACTGTGAAGGATGTCATCATACGAACGTTAATATGATTTCCTTACCTGCTGTCTGGTATTTTATTGAAGGTGTTAAACCATTATTGTAAATGAACCCATAAAAAGAGCTGAGAAAGAAACATGACATGGCTGCATTGAGCAGTAATATGAAACATTCTCCTTGGGAATGTCTGGGTTGAAATATTCTTTCCTTGATATATTTAGGATTGGTTTATTTTATTATTTTAACCATAACTCATGAATATTAAATGCTGCTCTAGATGGGTTATATGTCTCACTGAGAATAATTCTAGAATATAAAGGTTACTTGATTTTTTGATATTAAATGAATTGAAGTGAGTTTAGTGGAGGAAAGCAGCAACAGGGTAAAAGATCTGCCATGATTTTGTTCAATGACAGAGCAGGTACCAGGGGTTAAATGAACTAAATGTAATAAAAGGAACAGCAGATGCTGTTTTTTTACCAAAGATAGACACAAAATATCGGTGAAGCAGTTGTATTTAAGAGAACCTCACAATTTATATAAGCTGTTAAACGATAAAGCTCTTTTCCCTTATAACTTGTAACAAATCTTTGGTGGGTATTTGAGCTCAGATTGACCTAGACTTTGTATCATTAATCTGGGGAGATAACTTTACCAATGTATCTCCATATCTAATGCCCTCCGTAGTGAATTTAAACAGGAGTCATTGACCCTGAAAGCAACTTCAAATATTTCAAAGAAATTCATTAACCTGAAGCTGATCAATTTTGATCTCTTTTTCTCTTGGAAATAGTCAGTGCAACAAATCTGCCATTATTGGGAAGTGGCATTGTGCAATCTTGTTCAAATCCAGAGTAAGCAACCCTGCCTCAATTAAAAGGAGGTAGAATGATTATTCCTGGATTATCAATGTGGCAGAGAGAAACAACAGTGCAGTTTTGACATTGGCTTTATCTCAATGATACAATAATTCTAGTCTGTGAGGGGCTAAACATTCAAAGCCGACCCCTAAGACTGGCAAACATATGTCTTTATTCCGACACATCATACTACCGTTTGGACATGACATTCAATCAAGGCCCTCTTTGGAAATGAAGAATCTCATGATATATTTTGATGAATGGAGAGCTCCCAAATTCTTCTTGTGACAGACATTACACAGATACATACAATAAACATCATGACATTTCAGTCACTTCGGGACATTGGGGTTGTGCAAGGCACCATAAGAATGCAAATACTCCTCTTTTAATGTTGCAATGTTAACCAATCACCAACATACTATTGGGAGCCAAGGAACATTTGTATGATGGGGATAGCTTACAATATTTATTTTGCTTTCAGGATCTCACAAGGATCTGGTTGGCCAATTGACTACTGTAATTTACCGCTGGTCGTGGTAGGAGATTTCTAGGAGAATCAAGGTGATTTGATCAGCATGTGAATGAGTTGAGCTTAGTTTATTGTCATGTGTACCAAGGTACAGTGAAAAGCTTTTTCTGTGTGCTAACCTGTCAGCAGAAAAACAGTACATGATACTAATCCACCATCCATCCACAGTGAACAGATACAACAAGAGTAGGTTACAGAGAAAAAAAAAGAGTGAGGAGGAATAGTAAGATTGAACGAGAACTTACCAGTTCGAAGGTTGATCTTTATTTTATGAGGAGTCGAAGTGAGGGATTTCGTGAAGAGCCCGCCGGCGCGCATGCTCGACATACTTCAAAGTAGCGGCGTGGAATCACAGAAACCAACAATAGAAATGACTTCGCATAGTAAGATTGAAGTGACTAAGATTACCAGATGAAGGTGATTGAGGGTTGGGCAAGGAGGGCACGAAATCCCTCACTTCGACTCCTCATAAAATAAAGATCAACCTTCGAACTGGTAAGTTCTCGTTCAATCTTACTATTTCATTTCGGAGTCACGTGAGTGACTTCGTGAAGACTTCAAAGCTTCTGTGATTACACGCCCTGGACCACGTCCATGCTGACACACCACTACCAGGGATGGATGGGAGGAACAAACTTGCTCAATAGTTCATACTGCAAAACAAGAGCATATTTATTAATAACAATTCAAAACCCCTCATGCGGGGACATCTCCACGTTCTGAACCTGCATTCAGCACGGCTTCTGCGAACTGTAGAGGAGCAGCAACAGGCTTGTTATAAAAACGCTGGAACACAGCTTCATTAGCCCAACCTGCTGTGGCGAGAATTTGGTCCATGGGCACCTCCATGACCCTCGCCGCTGACGTCGATGCAGCCCTGGTGGAATGAGACTTGAACACATTAGTGTCGATACCTGACTTACCCAAGACGACTCGAAGCCACCTGGATATCGTCTGGACTGTCACTCGATGATGAGGTCTCTTATGAGTGACAAGCAGGTATCTCTCCATTCCTCTGATGCGTGCCGTCACCTTGACATAGTGGCGGATATGTGAGGCTAAACATAGCCTAGCATCTGCGGGGTATGCCGGGAACATCAGCTGCAGCCCTGTGCACCCAAGTCTATGCTGCTTTAGTAGCTCGTCAATGAAAAAGACTACTTCTGTAGGGGTAGAAGTCATTCTGTCGACACAAAGTTTGTGTAGTGTCTGTACCCTCTGAGCTGAAGTCAGCGCTAGTAACATCACCAGCTTCATGGTGAGTTGGTCCAGTTGGAGCCCTTCCATGGGAGACCACGTCCTGAGCAGGGTTAATACGTCCCTGACATCCCAGGTGATATTATAGCGTGGTGTAGGCGGATTCATATTGAATATACCCCGCATGAGTCTGGACACTAGCCTGTTGGATCCTACCCCAATATTGAGGTAGAATGATAGCACACTTCTGGCGCTGTTGATGGCACTGTAACTTAAGTGTTCATCATGGTGCAACCCCGCGAGGAATTCCAGGACGTCGGTTATTGTCACGTCATTGTACGTGATGCGAGAGCGGCTGCAGTAGGCTTCCCACTTCTTAATATGCGAGCGGTATCTTCGCCTTGTGGACTCTCGACACGACGCCCCGATGGTATCCATGGTCCGAGCCGAGAGGCCGTATTGGACTAACGGCCTGTTCAGAACATGCAAGCCAACAAATTTAAATAGCCATGGCAGGGATGTGGCTCCCCTGAGACAGGGTGAGTAACCAATTGTGGGCAACCCTTCAAAAGGACCCAAGGTTCGTTGAGCATGTCAAAGACCACCAGATACCAAGGCTGTGTGGGCCAGTCGGGTATAATAAGGATGCCCTTGGCAGCATCTGCCTGAATCTTTCGCAATACCCGACTGATGAGGCAAAACGGGGGGAAGGCATAGAAAAACCAATTCCCCCAGTCCAGCGAGAATGCATCTAGCGCTATTGCCCCAGGATCTGGTTCCCATGAAACGTAGGTTGGTACCTGATGGTTCAACCGTGACGCAAAAAGGTCAATGTCCGGTTTACCAAATTTGGCTGTGACTTTAGAAAAAATCTCAGGATGCAACATCCATTCAATATTGTCATTAAATTTGCGTGACCTGGTGTCCGCCACAGTATTAAGCTCACCTGGCAAATAGGTAGCTGAAATCCAAATGTCTCTTTGAACACACCAGAGCCAAATTGAGTTAGCCAATTTGTCACACAAAACTGACCTGGTACCACCCATATGGTTTAAATATGCCACTGCTGTGGTGTTGTCTATTTGGAGACGGACATGTGCTCCAACAAGCTTGGAACAATACGCACGAAGTCCGTGGAATGCTGCCAGCAACTCCAAATAGTTAATCCCTTGAGTCAACAACATCGTTGATTCAAGGGTGTCCCATCTGCCCCCACAACTAGAGCAATTATCCGTGGCTCCCCAGCCATTGGAGCTTGCATCAGTCTGCAAATATACCACCGGATTAGCCTCCCTGATAGGCTTGAATGAGCTGCTAATGTGACACACCCACCATTGCAACTCATTTATCGCTTCGGGCGGCAGCTGCATGGACTGATCATAATGACCAGCGTTCTGCTTTAACGCAGCAATTTTAGCTCTTTGCAAATTCTGATAATGCAAAGGTCCATATTGCGCTGCCGGAAACAAAGCTACAAGCTTCCCAATTATTGTAGCTGAATGCCGAATCGATGGTATATTGGTGCGGATTAAATCTTGACACACCTGGGTAACCTCCTCAATCTTGTTCATTGGAATGGTAACCCTCATGCTCATAGAGTTCACCGTGAACCCTAGGTAATTAATCACCTGGGCAGGGCAGAACTTTGATTTCTCTGGATGGACAATAAACCCTAATTGTTGAAATATATTGACAGCAGCTGCAACACCCTGTTCAGCCAATTCCAGGGTGTGGCCCACAATTAAGATATCATCTAAGTAGGCCATAACTATATGGTGTCGTTGTCTCAAATAAGCCATAATTGGTTTCACTAATTTAGTGAACAATCTAGGGGCTGTGGTGAGCCCATTAGGCAAAGCCTTGTACTGCCAGAGTTGCCCCATCCAGATGAATTTCAAAAAACTTCTGTCGTATTTCTGGACGGATGCTGAATAATATGCGTCTTTCAAGTCGATGCATGCCATAAAGCAACCATGAGAAATCAATGATTTGGCTGTTTCAAACGTATCCATTTTAAAATGAGTATATGTTACAAAAGTATTCAAACGGGTTAGATCAATAATGACACGACAACCTCCATCCTTCTTAGGTCTGGTGAATATATTCGAAACAAATTCAACTGGCTCATGCATCGCTCTCTCAATCACTCCCTTCTGCTCAAGACTTAAAAGTTCCTTGTAGCCTGCTGCCTGTTCTGCAGCAGATAATTTAAACGTTCGAGCGGGCATGTGCTGGGATGGAGGAATGTCGCCATTAATAAACTCAATTTTATGCCCCTGAATATTCTGCAACACATACTCGTCACCAGTAAAATTACCCCATGCACCCAAAAACAACCGAAGGCGACCACCAACATGTGAAGTTAAACAAAGAGAAAAGAGAGAACCAGACCCCCTCACCTCCGTGGTTACCGGCGGTCCTCGACACGCGTGGGTGGACGTGGAGGTGCTGGGTTGGCTTGAGGGCGCGGCGCCTTCGTTTTCCACCAGGGTCTCTGCCGACCCTGTCCTAAAAAAGACCCCTGGTGCTGGGTCTGATGTTGCTGTCGTTGTGGAGCTTGAGGGTGGGTCCTCGTCGAGGTACTAGCAGACCCTCGTGATCGAATGTATGGAGACTTTGAGCCTGACGGTGCGGGTGCACTCTGAGAGCGCATGATCCCCACCGTTTTGGCTTGTTCGTCAAGCTCTTTGACTCTCTTCCAGAGGTCCTCCCCAAAGAGCTGACGGGGCGGGGGCGGCGGCGGTGGTTTGCACAATCCTGCAAACTTCGGATTGAGCGCTGGGCGGATGCTGGTTCTGCGAAACCCGTTGATTTCGTGCTGGGTTGCGCACAGGAGGGCCAGAGCATCTTCCTGGTCCAAATTCAGCTCGTCCCCGTCCACCGACCGCGCAAAGGCGGTAATACCGGCCTTGAGGAGCTTCAGGATCTGCTGCAATTTTACCTCTTGTTGACGGATAGCCGCACTGATGTTGCCCCATATCGGCGTATTGACCACAGGCACGTTGAGGGAGTTGCAATTGGATGGAGCCTTGTGACGGCTCATTGCCTGAATGAGGACTTCTTCCTGTAGTTGCTGGTTGTTAAGAAAGTCCACAGTGGCTGCCAGCTTTGCGTTTAAAGGAAGTCCAGATGAATGTGGGGCCGCAAATTTGGTCGCCACATCCAGAAGATCCTCCGCTGGCACCTCCAACGGAGATGGTATGGGATCCACCAAAACCTCCTCCTCCTGCTGCTCCAGGCTGATGGTAGAGGCTGGTGACGACGCCCTGTGCCTGTTGCTGCCCTGCTGTTGTTGACTTTGAAGCAGGAGCTCCAGCAGCCGCTCCATACGGTCAATACGCCCTTCACCCTGAACACTCAGGTGGTCGGAGTCCTCCGGCTCTGAAAAGAAAACCGGGCTCCTATCATCGGCCTGCACCTCATCGAGGCCCTGCCGGTGCAGGTAGTTGTCATTAACAGCCGCCGAGGCGAAACTGCGCGATTCCCGCGCGGGCGTGTTCAACCGCCTCCGTTTAGCGGGAGCTGAAGCCGTTGCCACTAAGGTCGAGCATGCGCGCCGGCGGGCTCTTCACGAAGTCACTCACGTGACTCCGAAATGAAATGGAATTGGTCCAAAAGTTGGCGTAGGCTAGATGGCCTGAATGGCTTCCATCAATGGAAGGAAATAGTCATAAATTCAAGCTGCAGTGAGGCGTGATGCTAAGTAGCCTGTGCCACAGGACCAGAATGTTATGGGCAACAAGGGAGGAATTTGGTGAAGAACGTTGCTGAGTAAGCAACGAAGCGAAAGGGACTCGTATATCAATGATTCACTTAATGTTTTTCAAAGAATGGCAGCCTGGCACCATTTGTGATGGCATGGGGTTTCTGGCTTCTCTGCTGGAGACATTATCTGGCAAAACAGCTTAGAGATATCATTTGTGAATGGAGTGGAATGTTTCGTAGTGACCTGCTCTCACTATTTGCTGCCTCCATCTGACAATTTGTGCATTTGATGATGGCGGGATGGGTGTAGCAGAGAGTTTATTCGGAGGCGATTTGGTGGCTAATTCATACGCAAAGCAAGTCACGAGTCAAGATGGACACAAGAGCCTTTTATTGTCACATGTCCCAGATAGAACAATTCAACAGAAGTGGCATTAACAAAGATCCCAAAACCATTGCAGTGGGTGCAGAAATTTACCTGAATGTTTGCTTCCCTTCCTCTATTTGATTATCTACAATCTGTACCTTGCGAAGTGACAACTCCTGTTCCGTAATGGGGACTGAATTGATTATCTCGTTGTGCACCCTCCAGCGCTTCATCCCTTGCCAGCAATGTGGTTAACTTAATTCTGATTGAAATGTTCTGGCAAGCCTCTCAAGTTATAGAACATCGCTTGAAGGCGGTGGGTTGCCAACATATTCTCACAGCGGTGAGGACAATAAATGAGGCTCTGTCAACATTGCCCACAGCTTAATAAATTAGAGAAATATAATATTCAAAGCATGTGCTTCATATTGCAGGATTTCTTGCTAAGTCCTTCAAACAAGTGTTACTGGAAATAATTAAAAGGGTGCCAACAATTCTTACTTGACAGACCCACCCAGTCACCTTCCCTTTAGGACAAAATTGAGGGGGATAAACTGTCAGAGACTGCCGTAAGCCGGGCTGGAAGGCAAGGTGTATGCCCATCGAGGTTGGCTGCAGAGGTTTTGCAGGGCACTGTGCATCAATGAATGGAGAGGAGAAGAGCCATCAAGAACACCACAGAGGCAGCGGAGAAAGCCTCGAGATAGGTCTGGATCAGGAGATGAGGTCCATGGGGAGGAGCCACCTAAATACAAGTCATGGTCTGAACAGGGTGGGTCGCCTAGGTGAGGGTGTCTGATGTTGAAAGACCCGAAACACACAATGACCCCCAGGTTACAGCACTGATGATGTGTTCAGGAGCATCAATAGATGTATTTTTATAATCACTGCACTGGCAAAACCAGTGGCAACCAGGAATAGGCTGGTTGACAACCAAGAATAGGTTGGTAACGACTGGAGAGACAGTGGACAGTTCGGAAAGATGGGAATCAGGGCAGGGCGGGTTGGCAGCCCAAACCGCATCCTCTGCGAGGAGGAGACACAATCTTTTTTTTTTTTAATTTATTTTTATTAGAAGTAATGTACAGTACAGTAGTATAAGCACGAAATAACATAATACATTTCATGTACCACTTCTTATTTTAAACTTTAATAATAGGAAAGTAACAGAAGAAAGAAAAAGAGAAATAGAGAAGGTTAGATAAGATAGTAAGTATGTGAGAAAGTGAAAAGAAATAGCCCGTAAAGATGTAGAACACGAAGAAGAATAAAATTAAGAAAAAGAAAAAGAAAAAAAGGAGAATATAAGAAAGTAAGATAAGATAAGATAAAAGGGATGTATCTACTTCATATCTTTACACACCACTCACTAGGTCCTTATTTCCAAAGTTATGTTGCACCCTATGCTTTGTATTGTCGATAAATGGAGACCAAATCTTTAAGAATTGGTCTGATTTGCCTACTAGGATGAATCTCATGTCTTCGAGGTGTAACATTTCGGACATATTTGAAATCCACATTTTTACCGTTGGTGTGGGTGCATTTTTCCAAATTTATGTATGAGTTTTTTTGCCATTATTAAGCCATAATTAAGGAAACTCTTTTGGAACTCAGCTCAAAACCGACTTCCATTGTTCCAAAAATAATCAATTCTGCATTCGGTTTCAATTTTATTTTAAATAATTTTGTAAAAATGTCAAAGATTTAATTCCAACATTTTTGGATTTTTATGCATAAAATAAAGGAATGTGCTATAGTTGCATCTTGAGATAAACATTTAACACAAGTGGGGGAAACATTTGGAAAGATTTTACTTATTTTAGTTTTTGAATAATATAATCTGTGTAGGATTTTAAATTGGATTAGAATATGTCTTACGTTGATCGAGCATTTATTAATATAAAGTTTGTGGTAGGAAGATCATTTTTATAGCATTTATTCTGCCTATTAAAGGACCGGAAGAGTTTTCCAAAATTTAATCAGGGCATTTAATTTAGTAAGTGGGGGCATATAATTTGCATTGAATAAAGATTTATATTTTCTGGTGATTTCGATTCCCAAGTATTTACATTTTTCTGTAGCAATTTTAAATGGCAATTTTAAAAGGTGTGTCGAGTCTTGAGGTTTTATGGTCATAATTTCACTTTTATTCCAATTTATTCTACATCCTGAGAAGGAACCGAATTCCTCTATTAGATTTAATATATTTGGTAAACTGATTTGCGATTTTGTAATATACAATAGTACATCATCTGCATATAATGATATTTTATTATTTGAGTATTTTGTATTATAACCATGGTTATTCGGATGTGTTCGGAGAATCAATCAAGCTACAGATAAACTCCTGGAAAAATACCCCCAGGGGTGCCCGAGAGGAGGGGAGGATGAGCACCCCAATTTGACGATTAAAGGCTAATGACTAATGGCAATGGACAACTGACTAGGAGTATGAAATGCAGATGTGGAAATGTCAGCAAGAACAGCCGAGGCCTGAAGATTCACCAGACCTGGATGAAGTGTTTGGAGGGAGAGGAAGTGTCACATCGCACAGGAGGAGCCGGGCCCCGAAGCAAC
This sequence comes from Raja brachyura, assembly GCA_963514005.1. The sequence continues at coordinate 104,859,907 of OY740785.1, forward strand.
CCATAGAGCCCGAAGCAGCCAAGTGGGGCAACCAGTCCATCAGGACAGATCTCCAGAGAAGGTTCGAGTCAAATGGCCACAGGCCTGTAAGATAGCAGTCTGGCATCAGTTCGACGAGGACATCGACAAGGTGCCAGAAGCAACAGCGAAGGGAGTCGTGAATCGAATGCTGCGGACGATGATGACAATCATCGTTAGCCTCGCTGTGGAGAGGTTTGGAGCAGTGGAGAAGAAGCTGCCCAGAAAACCTTTCACCATGAACCAATGAGCAACAAAGATCCACAAAATCCAGCAGGAGCTGAAGTCCCTCAAGAAGCAGCACAAAGAGGCCAGTGAGGAGCAACGTCCCCCCTTGGTTGAGCTGCGAACCATAGAAACTTAGAAACATAGAAAATCGGTGCAGGAGTAGACCATTCGGCCCTTCGAGCCTGCACTGCCATTCAATATGATCATGGCTGATCAACCAACTCCGTATCCCATACCTCCCTTCTCTCCATACCCCCGATCCCCTTAGCCACAAGGGCCACATCTAACTCCCTCTTAAATATAGCCAGTGCACTGGCCTCAACTACCTTCTGTGGCAGAAAATTCCAGAGATTCACCACTTTCTGTGTGAAAAATGTTTTTTTTAATCTCGATCCTAAAAGACTTCCCCCTTATCCTTAAACTGTGACCCCTTGTTCTGGACTTCCCCAACATCGGGAACAATATTCCTGCAAACAGCCTGTCCAACCCCTTAAGAATTTTGTAAGTTTCTATAAGATCCCCCCTCAATCTTCTAAATTCTGGTGAGTACAAGCCAAGTCTATCCAGTCTTTCTTCATATTAAAGTCCTGCCATCCCAGGAATCAGTCTGGTGAACCTTCTCTGTACTCCCCCTATGGCAAGAATGTCTTTCCTCAGATTTGGAGACCAAAACTGTACGCAATACTCCAGGTGTGGTCTCACCAAGACCATGTACAACTGCAGTAGAACCTCACTGTTCCTATACTCAAATCCTTTTGCCATGAATTCTGATATACCTTTCGCTTTCTTCACTGCCTGCTGGACCTGCATGCCTACTTTCAATGACTGGTGTACCATGACACCCAGGTCTCGTTGCATCTCCCCTTTTCCTAATCGGCCACCATTCAGATAACAGTCTACTTTCCTGTTTTAGCCACCAAAGTGGATAACCTCACATTTATCCACATTATACTGCATCTGGAATGCAGTTGCTCACTCACCCAACCTATCCAAGTCACCTTGCAGCCTCCTAGCATCCTCCTTACAGCTAACACTGCCCCCCAACTTCATGTCATCCACAAACTTATAGATGTTGCATTCAATTCCCCCAATCAAATCATTAATATATATTGTAAATAGTTGGGGTCCCAGCACTGAGCATTGCGGTACCCCACTAGACACTGCCTGCCATTGTGAAAAGGAACCGTTTACTCCTACTCTTTGCTTCCTGTCAGCCAGCCAGTTCTCTATCCACATCAATACTGAAACCCCAATACCGTGTACTTTAAGATTGCATACTAATCTCTTATGTGGGACCTTGTCGAAAGCCTTCTGAAAGTCCAGATGTAACACATCCACTGGTTCTCCATTATCCACTAGTTACATCCTCAAAGAAAAGCATAAGATTCGTCAGATATGATTTACCTTTCATAAATCCATGCTGACTTTTTCCAATGATTTCACCACTTTCCAAATGTGCTGCTATCCATCTTTAATAACTGACTCTAGCAGTTTCCCCACTACTGATGTTACACTAACTAGTCTGTAATTCCACGTTTTTTCTCTCCCTCCCTTTTTAAAAAGTGGGGTTACATTAGCTACCCTCCAATCCTCAGGAACTTCTCCAGAATCTAAAAAGTTTTGAAAAATTATCACTAATGCATCCACTATGTCTGGGGCTACTTCCTTAAGTACTCTGGGATGCAGCCTATCTGGCCCTGGGGTTTATCGGCCTTTAATCCATTCAATTTACCTAACAACAATTCTCGGCTAACCTGGATTTCACTCAGTTCCTCCATCTCATTTGACCCCCAGTCCCCTGCTATTTCCGGCAGATTATTTATGTCTTCCTTATTGAAGACAGAACCAAAATAGTTATTCAATTGGTCTGCCATGTCCTTGATCCCCATGATCAATTCACCAGTTTCTGACTGCAAGGGACCAACATTTGTTTTAACTAACATATTTCTCTTCACATATCGATAAAAACTTTTGCAGTCAGTTTTTATGTTCCCTACCAGTTTTCTTTCATAATCTAATTTCCCTTTCCTAATTAACCCCTTTGTCTTCCTCAGCTGGACTCTGAATTTCTCCCAGTCTTCTGGTAGGCTGCTTTTTCTGGCTAATTTGGATGCTTCATCTTTGGTTTTGATACTATCCCTGACTTCCCTTGTTATCCACGGATGCACTACCTTTCCTGATTTATTCTTTTGCCAAACTGGGATGAACAATTGTTGTAGTTCATCCATGCAGTCTTTAAATGCCTTCCATTGCATATCCACCATCAACCCTTTAAGAATAATTTGCCAGTCTATCTTGGCCAATTCACGTCTCATACCCTCAAAGTTACCTTTCTTTATGTTCAGAACCCTTTTTTCTGAATTAATCATATCACTCTCCATCCTAATGAAGAACTCACCCATATTATGGTCACTCTTGCACAAGGGGCCACGCACAGTAAGACTGCTAACTAACCCTTCCTCATTACTCAATACCTAGTCTAGAATAGCCTGCTCTCTTGTTCGTTCCTCTACATGTTGGTTTAGAAAACTATCCCACATACATTCCAAGAAATCCTCTTCCTCAGCACCCCTGCCAATTTGATTCCCCCATTCTATATGTAGATTGAAGTTACCCATTATAACTGTTTTACTTTGTTGCACGCATTTCTAATTTTCTGTTTGATGCCATACCGAACTCCACTGCTACTGTTAGGTGGCCTGTACACAACTCCCACTAGCGTTTTCTGCCCCTCAGTGTTTCGCAGCTCTACCCATATCGATTCCACATCCTCCAAGCTAATGTCCTTCCTTTCTATTGCGTTAATCTCCTCTCTAACCAGCAATGATACCCCACCTCCTTTTCCTTTCTGTCTATTCCTCCTGAATATTGAATATCCCTGGATGTTCAGCTGCCAGCCTTGGTCACCTTGGAGCCATGTCTCCGTGGTCCCAACTATATCATAGTCATTAATAGCTATCTGCACATTCAACTCATCCACCTTATTACGAATGCTCCTTGCATTGAGACATAAAGCCTTCAGGCTTGTTTTTACAACACTCTTACCCCTTATACAATTATGTTGAAAAGTGGCCCTTTTTGATTTTTGCCCTGGGTTTGTCTGCCTGCCACTTTTACTTTTCATCTTGCTCTGTCTCTCTGCTCACACATTTAAGAAACCTATCACCTCTTATTCTCTGGTTGTTATCTTTTTCTTCTTTCTCCCCTACATGTTGGGTCTGAGTGCGTCCCTTCTCTGCCTCCTGCCTCACAAACTGTCTACTAGTTTTCACTATTTGAATCGCTCCCCCCAACCGTTCTAGTTTAAAGTCACCCCAGTAGCCTTTGCAAATCTCCCCACCAGGATATTGGTCCCCCTCGGGTTCAAGTGCAACCCGTTGTTTTTGTACAGGTCACACCTTCCCCAAAAGACATCCCAGTGATCCAGAAACTTGAATCCCTGCCTGTTCACCAATCCTTCAGCCACGCATTTATCCTCCACCTCGCTCCATTCCTACTCTCACTGTCACGTGGCACAGGCAGTAATCCTGAGGTTGTTACCTTTGTGGTCATTCTCCTTAACTCTCCTCCTAACTCCCTAAATTCTCCTTTCAGGACCTCTTCTCTTTTTCTACCTATGTCAATGGTACCTATATGTACCACGACCTCAGGCTCCTCTCCCTCCCATTTCAGGATATCTTGGACGCATTCAGCCACTGAGGAAGAAGCTGCTGACCCTCAATTGAGCTGAGTAACACTGAAGTCGCTGGAAGGAAAGAGCCAGGCAACAAGCATCCTTCATAGCCAACCTCTTCAGCTTCACCAAACAACTGCGAGGGCAGAAGCGCAGTGGGAGGAGGTTGACCGGCACATCCTGATCACCACCAGCGACCCCGTCAGGCAGCAGGAGCTGGGCCAGTGCAACATCCTGATAGAGAATGGACAATAGGTGCAGGAGTAGGCCATTCAGCCCTTTGAGCCAGCAGCGCCATTCAATGTGATCATGGCTGATCATCCCCAATCAAGTACCCCGTTCCTGCCTTATCCCCATATGCCCTGACTCTGCTACCTTTAAGAGGCCTATCTTAAGAGCTCTCTCTTGAAAGTATCCAGAGAACCGGCCTCCACAGCCCGCTGAGGCAGAGAATTCCACACTCACAACTCTCTGTGTGAAAAAGTGTTTCCTCGTCTCCGTTCTAAATGGCTAACCCCTTATTCCTAAACTGTGGCCCCTGGTTCTGTACTCCCCCAACATCGGCCACATGTTTCCTGCCTCTAGCTTGTCCAAACCCTTAATAATCTTATCTTTTTCAATAAGATGCCCTCTCATCCTTCTAAATTCCAGTGAATACAAGTCCAGCCATTCCATTCTAACAGCATATGACAGTCCCACCATTCCGGGTATTAACCTTGTAAACCAACGCTGTACTCCCTCAATAGTAAGAATGTCCTTCCTCAAATTAGGGAAGCAAAACTGCACACAATACTCCAGATGTGGTCTCAATAGGGGACTGTACAACTGCAGAAGGACCTCTTTGCTCCTATACTCAACCCGTCTTATTATGAAGGCCAACATGCCATTCGCTTTCTTCATTGCCTGCTGTACCTACATGCTTACTTTCATTGACTGATGAACAATGACCCCCAGATCCCGTTGTACTTCCCCTTAACCATATAACAATTATAGCACAGAAACAGGCCCTCTCAGCCCTTCGAGTCTGTGCAGAACATTTATTTTCCCCTAGTACCATCTACCTGCACTCAGACCATACCCCTCCATTCTCTTCCCGTCCATATACCTATCCACTTTACTTTTAAATGTTAAAATCGATCCTGCCTCCACCACTTCTGCTGCCACCACTCTCTGAGTAAAGAAGTTCCCCTTCATGTTACCCCTAACCTTCTGTCCCTTAATTCTCATGTCATGCCCTCTTGTTTGAATCTTTCCTACCCTCAATGGGAAAAGCTTATCCACGTCAAATCTGTATATCCCTTTCATTATTTTAAAGACCTCAATCAAGTCCCCCCCTTAACCTTCTGCTCTCCAAAGAATAAAGACCTAACTTGTTCAGCCTTTCTCTGTAACTTAGTTGCCGGAACCCAGGCAATATTCTAGTAAAATGTCTAGTAAACCCCTCTGAACACCCCAAAATGCCACTAATCTCGTCTAAACCCTCAAAACCACTCTAAACCCCTCTAAACAACTCGATACCCCTCTAAATACCTCAACACCCCTTGAAACTGCTCTATATCCCCCAAACCCATGCAAACCCCTCTAAACACCTCGATATCCATTGAACGCCTCTAAGCCCATCAGCCCTCTTGCTCCACTTCATTTCTCCTTTCTTCTCCCCACCCCCACCCTACATCAGTCTGAAGAAGGGTTTCGGCCCGAAATGTTGCCTATTCTCTTCGCCCCGTAGCTGCTGCCTCACCCCCTGAGTTTGTCCAGCTTTTTATCTGCCTACACCCCTTAAACGCCTCTCAACCCCTCAGCAAAGAGAAGCAGGTAAAAACACTGATTGCCTTTTCCCAACTTGACACCATTTAGATATTAATCTGTCTTCCGGTTTTTGCTACCAAAGAGGATAACCTCACATTTATCCACATTAAACTGTATCTACCATGCATCTGCCCGCTCACCCAATCCTGTCCAAGTCACCCTGCATTCTCATAGCATTATCCTTACAGTTCACATGGCTATCCAGCTTTGTATCATCTGCAAATTTGCTAATGTTACTTTGAATTCCTTCATCCAAATCATTGATGTATATTGTAAATAGCTGTGGTCCCTGCACCGAGCCTTGCGGTGTCCAATTTGTCACTGCCTGCCATTCTGAAAGGGACCCGTTAATTCCTACACTTTGTTCCCTGCCTGCCAACTAATTTTCTATCCATGTCAGCATTCTACCCCCAATACCATGTGCCCTAATTTTGCCCACTAATCTCCTATGTGGGACCTTATCAAATGCTTTCTGAAAGTCCAGGTACACTACATCCACTGGCTCTCCCTTGGCCATTTCCCTAGTTACATCGTCAAAAAATTCCAGAAGATTAGTCAAGCATGATTTCCCCTTCATAAATCCATGCTGATGCAGACCGATCCTGCTACTGCTATCCAAATGTGTGGCTATTTCATCTTTTATAATTGACTCCAGCATTTTCCCCGCCACCGATGTCAGGCCAACTAGTCTATAATTCCCTGTTTGCTCTCTCCCGCCTTTCTTAAATAGCGGGATAACATTAGCTACCCTCCAATCCACAGGAACTGATCCCGAATCTATAGAACATTGGAGAATGCTCACCGATGTGTCCACAATTTCCAGAGCCACCTCCTTAAGTACCCTGGGATGCAGACCATCAGGCCCTGCTGATTTATCAGTCTTCAGTCCCATCAGTCTACCCAACACCATTTCCTGCCTAATGTGCATTTCCTTCAGTTCCTTCGTCACTCTAGATCCTCTGGCCACTAGTATATCATGGATATTGTTTGTATCCTCATTAGTGAAGATGGATCCAAAGTACCTGTTCAACTCGTCTCCCATTTCTTTGTTCCCGATAATAAATTCACCTTTTTTAGTCTTCAATGGTCCAACATTGGTCTTAACTAATTTTTTCCTCTTCATATACCTAAAGAAGCTTCTACTATCCTCCTTTATATTCTTGACTAGCTTACCTTCGTACCTCATCTTTTCTCCTTGTATTGCCTTTTTAGTTATCTTCTGTTGCTCTTTAAAAGTTACCCAATCCTCTGGCTTCCCACTTATCTTGGCGATGTTATACTTCTTCTCTTTTATTTTTATACTGTCCTTGACTTCCCTTGTCAGCCATGGTAGCCTCTTACACCTCTTGGAATCTTTCTTCCTCTTTGGAATGAACTGATCCTGCACCTTCTGTATCATTCCCAGAAATACCTTCCATTGTTGTTCCACTGTCATCCCTGCTAGGGTATCTTTCCAGTCAACTTTGGCCAGCTCCTCCCTCATGGCTCCATAGTTCCCTTTGTTCATCTGTAATACTGCCAGCTCTGATTTACCCTTCTCCCTCTCAAATTGTAGATTAAAACTTATCATATTATGGTCTCTACCTCCTAATGGCTCCTTGACCTCGAGTTCCCTTGTCAAATCTGCTTCATTGCACGACACTAAATCCAGAATTGCCTTCTCCCTAGTAGGCTCCAGTAACAAATCAAACAGGTTTAGATTTCGGTTTATTATTACTGTCACGTGCACAGAGATATAGTGAAAAGCTGATATACCATACGTGAATACAATCAAGTCAAACAAATAGAGGATGAGAAGGGATTTATTTAGTCAGAGGGTGGTGAATCAGAAGGCTGTGGAGGCCAAGTCAATGGATATTTTTAAGGCAGAGATAGATTGATTTTTGATTAGTACAGGTATCATGGGTTATGGGGAGAAGGCAGGAGAATGGGGTTAGGAGGGAGAGATAGATCAGCCATGGCATAGACTTGATGGGCCAAATGGCCTAATTCTGCTCTTATTACTTATGCTCTTATGACCAAACTCAAGTGCAATAGATAGAATAAACGGAAAGATACCGAGTGCAGAATATAGTTCTGTCTGAAAACAGGTGAGCTACTTATAAGCTTTACGAAGAAGCAATGGATATGGAATGGGTGGAGGAGGAATCTAGCTCTAACCTGCTCTAAGCCTGCTGAGGATGAGAAAGCCGATCATGGTTTTCAACAGACTTATGAAGACTCCAGTACAGCTTGTGCTGTTGGGGACACTGTTAAATGCTTTGCTCAACAGCAGAATGACATGCAGCACTCTAATAATTGTTTGGAATAATACTGATTTATCATTACAAATTTAACCTTAGTAATTGCAATGATTTCTCGTGCTAGGTCATTCCCTTTGGTCAAAAAGGTGTCTTCAAAGGGGACGTAAGAAATGCATAATACATTTCAAATGTATAGACATTGAAGGCCGTTTGTGCTCAACGGCCTTTCAATGAAAGTTAACATTCGAGCAAGGCAAGCAAGTAGCAAGGCAATCAGTATTTTGGTCTTTATTGTAAGAGGATTTGGGTGCAAGATTGCAACCATTTACAGTTACAATACTGAGCCTTGGTTAAACTGTACCTGGAAATACCACGTACATATCTGGTCTTACCTAAAGAACGTTTTACTTATAATTGTTATCCTGGTGGTGAGTCTTGAACCAAGGGTCACCAACATAAAATGATGCTCTGGCCTTGTAAAAGATGACAGCCCATGGAGTCTGCTCCACCATTTGATCATGGCAATCTATATTTCTCTGTCAACACCATTCTCTTGCCTTCTTCACATAACCTTTGATTCCCTTACTAACTAAGAATCTATCAATTTCCACTTTAAAAATCCCCAACGACTTGGTCACCACAGCTGTCTGTGAGGATAGCAGATGAATGGGGATACCACCACCTGCAGATTCCCCACCAAGTCACACATCATTCTGGCTATGTAATATATTCATTATTAATTCTTAGGTTATTACCATTATATTTATTATCTATCCCATTTCTCGGATCCACAGCGATAGCAGAGGACTACCTTTCAAATGAAATGTTATGGAATTTTGATATGTGCTTCCTGGAGAATGTACACTTACCCATGGTTTACTTTGGAAGGAGGACAATCGCCTGATGTGTCCTGGCCAATGTTTGCATCTCAAACAGCATCAACAAAGTATTGATTTTTCCAGGACTTGCTGTGCTAAAATTAAATGTAAGCTGCTTCAGGGCATCCTGAGCTCTTAATAAGTACAATATAAATGAATGTTCTTTCTTTAATACTATTGAGCTGTTTGATTTATGCACTTAATTACAACAAATCCAAAATAATTCACATACTTTCGACGAAACACAACTTGGAGACATGGTGAGGAGATAATAATGGATTTCAGGGAATTACATTGTGACTCGTGGAATAGGTGGCAGATGAAGCTCAATGCTGAGGAACAACAAGAAGAGGAAAACTACAAAACAGTTCCAAAAGTGTTTCAAGTGAGATTGCGGGTATGTCTCTAGTTCATTGAAAGTGGCAGAACAAGGTGAGAAAGTGGTTAAAAAAATAACATGCAGGATATTGGGTTTTGAAAATGAGGCATAGAATCCAAGAGCAAGAAATGCTGTTTAAGAAGGAACTGCAGGTGCTAGTTGACACCGAAGATAGTCATAAAATGCTGGAATAACTCAGCGGGTGGTAGTGAGATTATGTTGGAACTGAAGGGAATTGTGAAGGATTGCTGATGGCTGACATAGCAAGACAGGAAGGTACAAAATAGATCTCTCAGAATAGGCATTTTAGAATCCAACAGGACTTATCCATTGGATCTTGCAAGCTTAAACCTGGGATGTAAAGTATTTTATAAATTGAATGCCAGGCAGGTTTTTATGTATCTTAATAATGGTTATTGCTCTTTAAGTGTAATTGTTGGCAATAATATGGAATCTTTAAATGCATATTTTCTATGAAAACCAATAATCATTTTTGAACCTTAGTATCTTGAGGCATAACATGCAAAAATAAACTTTCTATCACAGTATAACAACAAAGCCAAATCCTTCAGTCAATTCATTTCAGATTATGTGTCAGAGCCTCCGTCGAGGAATGCCATTATGCCATTTGTAACATTAAAATAACCTGCTTTTTAACTATATCAAAAGAAAACAATGGCAACACTATCCAAAGGTTATACTGTAGTCTCCCTTTATGTATAAAGAACACTGGGGAATGAAGGACAGATTTTGGACAATAGAAAGTATACTGTTGGCCCAGAGGGCCAGCAACTTTCAGTCAAATGCATTAGTGATATGAATTGTATAAGTTAATGCATAGTAGGTTAATATGTTATTGTCAATAATGTCAAAGGGATGAATGGAGGCTACTTAGAGCTCAGGATAAGCTTAATGCAGGTTGTTGGAGAAGGCAAAAAACATCTGGTTAATGGATATAAATGACTAATGCAAAAAAGAAGGAAAATACTTGGAATAAAGTAATTGTCAATTAATATAGATTGAATGAAGGGAGAAAGGAAGTGAAGCTTGGATTGAGAGACTGATATGCTGACATGTAATTTAGGTCTGCTGCATTAAAAAAAAAACTCTTTCGAGGTTTGCATCCAATATATGTTGCATTAATGATTGTTGCCAGACAAACAGCTACTGATTTGAAAGAACAATTGAGACCAGATTATGTATTATTTTTCATCAAAGTTCTCTGAACACAAAATGAATCACAGAGCCTAATCTGATATGACAAGACTTGCTCCAAAGACGGAGGCTATATTCGGTGAGAAAGCAAACATTAGCTCCAACATACAGAAGCATGACATCAGAGACAAGGGGTTGTGCTATTATTTCAGGAGAACATCACAACAGTATTTGGAGAGGAGATCCAGGGGAGTAACTTCCAGCCAGGTAATGCAGGAGGAACTTAGAAATAATAAACTTATGATCACTTTGATGGGTGTATAAGGTTTTTTGTGGCTGATGAGCATTGCTGTCTCAGAGCCTCTGAGACTCTTAGTTACCTCGATATATTGATAGGTGCTTGACTACACATAGCGTTTGATCAACGGGGTATGCTTTAAAGCTTACTTTGGTTCCAGCCATTCCTGGCCTGCTTTGTTTGATTAAATCATACACATAAAACGTAATGTTATCTACAGAAGAGTACATGCTATCTAGCTGTAGCTTTTGCAATGTTTGCACTCGGTGCACTGATACTAGCACCATGAGCATAACCACTTTAAGTGTTAACTTCTGAAAAGACAGTGACGTATTTGGAGCCCATTGCTGAAGCAGTGTGAGAACTATACTGACATCCCAGATTTCTGTATATCTAGGCTTAGGAGGGTTCTTGTTAAAGATTCCTCTCATGAATCGGGACACTAACGGATGAGACCCGATAGATTGTTGTTCTGAAAACTGCCCTAAATAGGAGGACAAAGCACTCCAAGCACTTTTAATGGCACTATAGCTCAAGTGTTCATCAAAATGCAATGTAGCAAGGAACTCCAACACATCCGGTATGCTTGCAGTATGATAAGATATATCTGACTGCAGGCAAAACATCTCCCATTTCCTAATATGAGACACATATTGTTTTTTAGTGCTATATCTCCAAGCTGCAGTTATCACATCCATGGTCCTACTCGACAGTCCAAGCCCTTAGAACGGTCTGGTCAGAACCTGCAGATTAACAGATTAATGCGATCATGTAACGGATGACTTTCTCCTGTTACTGGATGCACCAACAAATTACTGCACTTGGGGACAGTCATGGATGGCTGTGTCATCATTCTCAGCACCAATGGGAACCATGGCTGTGTGGGCCAGTCTGGAACCACCAAAACGCCTGCGGCGGGGTCCTACTCTATTTTGGTGAGTCATTGCCTAATGAGGCAGAATGGGGGAAAAGCGTAAAAGAACGTACATCCCCAATGTAGCGAGAATCCATCCACCGCTACTGCTCCTGGATCTGGTTCCCACAAAACGTATTTAAGCCACTGGTGATTTAGCCTGGATGCAAACCGATCTATATCTGGCGAATGACAATCATTTTAAAAACATCAGGATTTAGCATCATGATGCTATGTTGTCATTACATTTCCGTGACCTGTTGTCTGCCACCACATTAACCACATTACCACAGCTGGTAGGTAGATAGCTGAGACACACATATTTCTGGAAATACACCAGTCCCAAATGAGGTTAGCCAGATTATCACATGATACTGACCTTATTCCTCCCATGTGATTGATATAAGCAACAGCCATGGTATTGTCAATCTGGAGCTGAACATGTAACTTATTCATTGCTGAACAATAAGCTTTTAATCCATAGAATGCACCCAGCAATTCTAAGTAATTGATACCATGCCTTTGCAGGATAGAATCCTCTTGCACACTCCATCTACAACCACAGCTAGACTCGCTGTCTGTGGCTCCCCATCCCAAAGCACTAACATCTGTTTGTAAAACCACTGAAGGTTGTTGAATCAAAATGTTTTTGGTACTTTGTGCAATATTGATTATACACCATTGTAAATCGGTGATGGCTTTGGCTGGCAACTGCATTGGTTCATCAAAATGACCTGCATGTTCTTTAAGTGCTTGTTCTCTAGCTCGTTGCAAACTTTGATAGTGCAGAGGTCCAAACTCCACTGCAGGGAAAGCCACCACCAATTTACCAATAACACTGGCTACTTGCCGGATGGAGGGTTGTTGCTTTTATGTGAGACTGGTACAGACCTCCATGATTTAATCAGCCTTAGCCATAGGCAAAGTCACTGACATATCAACTGAATCAGTGACAAACCCCAAATAGTTATTTTTTTTGGATGGCTCTAGCTTGGATTTAGTTGGATGGACGAGAAAACCTAACCTCTCAAACAGGTGATTGGTTGCTGAAACCGACTCCTCAGCTGTTTCCTGAGTGTTGCTTATGATTAAAATATCATTTAGATAAGCCATCACAATGTGATTCTGGACACAAAGTAGCGCCAGAACTGGTTTTAACAATTTTGTGAACAACCTAGGAGCTGAGGTTATTTGGGGAATGCCTTAAATTGCCACAGCTGTCCCATCCAACCAAATTTCAAGTATCTACGGTACTGATGATGAATTGGTACTGAATAATATGCATCTTTCAGATCTATGGTTGCATTATAACAACCTTCTGATAACAGCTGTTTAGCAGTATTGAAGGTGTCCATTTTAAAATGCCTATATTGGACATAGAAATTTAACTGGATTAGATCCAGAATGACTCGACACCCACCATCTTTTTTCTGTCTGGGGAATATATTGGACACAAATTGTTGAGGATGCTATGTCGTCCTCTCAATTACCCCTTTTTGGAACAAAACCCCAATTTCTTTATTTACCTGCAGAGTTTCTGGCCCAGAAAAAAACAATACCCGACTAGGCATATTTTGTGCAGGTGGATGAATCCCTGACATAAACTCTATTCACAACCCTGAGACAGTGTCCAGTATAAACAGATCAGATGTTATGCAGCACCATTCATCATAAAATAACTGTAACCTACCCCCAATCGGAGGTTGTTCCCCAGAGGATTTATCCTGGACTGAATGAATCACTCGTACCTCCATAGTCGACCTTGAACTTCTTGTTCTCCTTGCTATGCTGGGGTTGTAGTTGGCGTACACAGGTGGGTATGGATGCCGTCCAACTGGTACCACTCTGCTTGGGCCTGCCCCAGGATCTGACCCCTGTCGTGTCGAAAAAGACCTGCGAGGTAGCATCCTGGCCGAAGGGATGTAAGTTTTCATGAGGCCAATCGTGACCTGTTTGAGCAGGTCCTCGCCAAATAGAAAATTTGGCGCTTGAATGTTCGATGACCTGCGCAGTGCTGCAAATCGTGGGTTCAATGTTGGCTTTTTAGCTATTTTCCGGATGCAGTTGATTTCGAAGTATGCATTGTACAGCAGGGCCAACATATCAACATGTTGTGTCCCGGACATCGGTGCCCCTTGGACCATTTTGCCGAAAGCCGTGATCCCTGCCCCCACCAATTTGAGGACTCACTGGAACCGAATCTCTTGTCCACGAATCGTTGCACTCATTTGTGCCCAGATAGCAGAGTTCACAGTGGGCACCTTGAGCGACACACAATTAACAGGTGTTACGTAACGAGTGGTCGTTTGTTCCATAATGGAATCCTGTAGCTGGTGAGAGGCCATGTAGTTGATGTTAGAAGCCAGATTTCCCTCCATGGCTTCACCAGTACCCTCCGGAATGGCAACATTTCTTGCCACATCCGGGACACCTGGAGCATGGCGCATGTGCCTTGGTGTGTGCCCAAAAGCAGTGACACCAACTTCAGGGTCAGACTCCTCCTGCCCTGGCTCTCCCGAGTCTTGCTCTAGGGAGGTCTCTACCAGCCCTAAACAAGGTGCTGGCGAGGGTGATTCCCACTGATATTCATAGGCGGTAAAGTCCTCCTCACCATATGGGCCTCTGCGTGAGGCTGTTTGGGGAATCCTAGTGGCATTCGACCCCGATTGGAATATTTCGCGGCTCATCATTGTATGCAGCATTTTCTCCATTTGATCAAGCCGTCCCCAGACCTTCTTGTTGGAAGGAGGGGAGTCTTCCTCATCAGACTCGTCGGATAAAACGGGCCTGAGAGATTTCCTTTTGCCTTTCCTCCCTGCTGGAGTGGCCTCAGCGCCCTGAAGCACAGGAGTTAATGGAGGCAGTTGAGCTGTCAGTAGATCTGCAGTCGGCGTCGGATCCGACGTTACCGCAGCCGGTATCTCCCTACCCGATCTGCGAGCACTAACCGCGGGCCCGCCAGTTAAGCTCCTACTACGGACAGACTTTTTTACAACTCGCCCTATTGTCTAACGACTCCCGCTGGTTCCTGAGCCAGACTCATGGAGTTTAAGTACCCGCAGAAAAGTTTAAAATCACTTACCTGCTGGTTTACTACTTACCGCTGGTGCAGCTGCGCTCTCCAGCCCTTTGGTGCGCCATGCGTCGGACGTAATGACGCGCATGCGCCTGGCGGGGCTTCTTCACGTAGTCACTCACATGACTCCGAAGTAAAATTAAGGGTTTACATCAATCAGGAAGATCAAAATGATTTAACTTGTTTTTTTCCAGAAAAAGAAGGCTGAGGGATGACCCACAAAATGTTTCAAAAATAATTCAATGGTTTGATGTCCTGAATTCCTCCTTGTGGAGAACGTAACATTAGATACCATCAACATTTGAAAGCCACAAATAAATGTAATTAACTGGCCATTATAAATCACTCCTTTGTGCAGCTAAGTAGCATAGTATTCTAAGGGGTGTTGATGAGTAGGTGGAAAATAATAAGTTGCAGGGCTCCAGGGCCTATAAGAGGGGGGATAATTTTGACAAAATTGTTCTGTTGAGAGAGAGCATGGACCCAAATGGGCTGAGTAGTCTTTTTCTGCATTGTGATAAATAAGTGTAACGTTAGAAAACATTCTTACCTCTCGAATGCGTAGTCACAGAACCAATGAGATGAGGAACAGAAAGTATTTAAGGAAAGATGGGATCAAGGCATAGAAACATAGAAACATAGAAAAATAGGTGCAGGAGTAGGCCATTCGGCCCTTCGAGCCTGCACCGCCATTCAATGTGATCATGGCTGATCATCCAACTCAGTATCCCGTACCTGCCTTCTCTCCATACCCCCTGATCCCTTTAGCCACAAGTGCCACATCTAACGCCCTCTTAAATATAGCCAATGAACTGGCCTCAACTACCTTCTGTGGCAGAGAATTCCAGTAGAATTCCAGGCAGAAGAAAGACACTTGTATGGAAGTGTATGCAGTGCCTAAACATTGTCATAAAATTGTTGGGCAGATGTCTCAGGCTGGCAAGGCTATAGTGCATACTTACATTTGCTTGAATGTTATAATACAATTTTGAAGGTAAGAGTAAAACCAATAGTTTCTGTTCAAATATCATTGAATTATTGTTCACAAAACTTTGTTCTGTCTGGGCATGTTGAAATGAATTATCAATAACAAACTTTCAAATGTCTTTATTTCACTGGAGGATATCTGGGGAATGAGTGTGAGTATGTTTTCATTTTCACCAGTAACACCAGCAGAATTGGCTTATCCAGCACCAAACAACCTGGGAACTTTAAATGCAAGGGCGTTCTGCCAAACTCAGCAAAGCTCATTTGCAATGTACAAATAAACTTCCGTTCACTACATTTATTTGTTGTGTGACAGATTATTTTCCTTTAAATAAAGGACAGTACGAGAGTACTTGGAAAAGTTGATCTCTTTCTCAGACTTAACTCTATTTAGTTCATACATTGTAGTATGAAGTACACTTCTGATGCAAAGACATCAAGTCTTTTATGCTGATTCCAAGATTCAGTTTAACTGATATCAGACTTCTGTCCATAAAATCTAAATCATGATTCTCTGATATTCTGCAATATGTTAATAGACTACACAGCCCTTTCACTTAATTCATATCAGGCTAATAAGTGCTTCATTTTTCTTTCTCAGGAACAGGTCTGGTACCCATCTGAAAAATGTTATGGTTCCAGGTGACAAATCATGCTTTCTGACACAACGCTGCATGTATTTTGCTATTAAGTGAATGAACAAACTGCTAAAATAATGATTTTAAAATTCAAGTGAATTACACGGTCTGGTCACTTGAAGACTTTGAACAGAAAGCAGATTGCTGTAATAATGTCGTTTTTGAGCATGATTCATCAAATGGAAATGGTGATGTGCCTCAGAGAGTAGTAGACATTATTTGGTCCATCACAGGTACTGACCTCTCCACCATCGAAGGGATATATAGGAGGTTCTACCTCAAAAAAGTAGACAGTATCTCAAAGACCCACACCTCTCAAAGGCCACTCTCTCATTTCACTCCTACCATTGAGAGGAGATACGGGAGTCTTAAATCCGTGACCATCAAGTTCAAGAATAGCTTCTTCCCAACAACAACAAGGCCCTTGAACACTACACAACACTAACCTCAACAATCAACTATGGACTGTCTTTGGTTGCAGTAAGGACTTCGGATTTTTTTGCACTGGTATTGGGATTATTCATTTATTGAATTCTTGTTTCATATATATTATCTGTGTTGTGTTTCAGGCCTGTTATGCTGCTGCAAGTAAGAATTTTGTTGTTCCATTGTCAATACATATGACAATTAAACGCTCTTGACTCTTACAATGCTTCCTGTACAGAGAAATATACATAAGGAAAATGCTATTCTTTTTGGAAGCTCTGGGTTCAAAAACATACAAGGCTGTTAGGCATTAGTTTTGTCATCTTTACAGTGTTAGGCTCTACAGGCATGCCATCTGGAAGCTTGTCTTCAGAGAAACAGTTATGCAAGTCTGAAGCTCCTACGCACAAAGATCTGTGAGGCTGGGTAAGTGAGTGATGCCAATTGAAAGCTTCACAAAGGGGAATGCTTTTCTTTTGTTCAGCAAGGTAAGTGGCATTGAGTTATTATTGTCAAACATACCAAGAAACAGTGAAAACTATGTTCTGAATGCTATCTAGGCAAATCATACCGCACACTAGTATGGCACTTTGTTACAGAAATATGCGGCAGATGACATTGAGTTTGGACCTACCTTCGGTCTTGAAGTCTGGTCCCAGCAGTTCATTGTTTGCTGGGGAAAAGCTAAGATGACCTTGTCCTCACTAATTTGCCAATGGCAGATACATCTGACTGCAACAGTGTTTTTATAGTGAAGACCACATTGACTTCTTCATCCCGATGACACACAATCTATTGTCAAAGTTTATAACTTCACAGCAGTTCTGTGACTGGTCACTCATGAGGTGTTGTGGTCCCATCAGCAGCAGAGGGTAGCACAATGGCGCAGTGGTAGAGTTGCTGCCTTACAGCACCAGAGACCTGGGTTCCATCCTGGTTACATAGAAACATAGAAATTAGGTGCAGGAGTAGGCCATTCGGCCCTTCGAGCCTGCACCGCCATTCAATATGATCATGGCTGATCATACGGGTTACGGGTGCTGTCTGTACGTGGTTTATACATTCTCACTGTGACTGCATGAGTTTTCTCTGGGTGCTCCGGTTTCTGCCCACACTCCAAATACATGCAGGTTTACAGGTCAATCGGCTTCTGTTAATTGCAAATTGTCCCGAGTGCATAAGATAGTGCTTGTCAGCACGCACTCAGTGAGCCACAGGGCCTGTTTGGAAGCTGTATACACTGGAGACTCGAGGAACTGCAAATGTTGCAATTCTATGTAGAACACAAAGTGTTGGAGTAACTCAGCGGGTCAGGCAGCATTTCCGGAGGACGTTGATTGGTGACGTTTCTGGTCAGGTCACTTCTTCAAACTCTTACACTGCTGTGACAGTCAAGCCTTGTGACCAACAATGACCAACATCACCAGACGTATTTATAAATGAGGTGCTAGGGTGCTGAAGCTGCAGTACTGTACAATGTAACTACCCTGAAGTGTGGTCGGAGTCATTCCACAACTAGTGAATTCGATCGAAGCAACACAGTGCTGTTCCCTCAAATTGTAACTTGTGGCAAATGATTAAAGGTCCTGTCCCACTTACGTGCCCTTGGCACGCAAATTACGCGACCTCGTCATCGCGTTGAGGTGCACCGGCATCGTGTGGCCGCGCGGGGCCAGTCCCACTGAGAAGCGGTGAGGGGTATATGGAGTTGTGCGCGGTATTGCACGGCGCTCCGGGATTTTGTACTGAACAAAATCTTCGCGCGCTACCGGACTGTCGCGTAACTGATGGCCAAAGTGGGGCAGGCCCAAGACCCTGGCGTGACGCAACGTCTCACCTCCAACAGCAGCAGAAGCAGGCAAACGATCGTCGATCTCCGCCTCGGGCTCACGGCCGTTGCTGATCCAGATCCGCCCCCACTTCTACTCCCAGAGCGGGGCCAAGAAAATTGAAGATAGACACAAAATGCAGGAGTAACTCAGCGGGACCGGCAGCATCTCTGGAGAGATGCAATGGGTGACGTTTCGGGTCAAGACCCTGCTTTCAGACTGAAGAAGGGTCTCGACCCGAAACATCACCCATTCCTTCTCTCTAGAGATGTTGCCGGTCACACTGAGTTACTCCTGCATTTGTGTCCATCTTCAAATGATGTCACACGCTCCAGACGGCTGTGCGGGCACATGAAGATGCGCGCGACCTTCGCAGGACCGTCGTGCCTCAATGCGACGATGAGGTCGTGTAATTATCATGCCAAGGACACGCAAGTGGGACAGGGGCTTAAGAAGCTAATGGGAAAAGGAGGCCAGCTCAAAGGACGAGAGGAAAGACCAGCACAAAAGAAATGGCTGAATTATTTGAATCCTCCTTTACTTGGTATGGATTGCCCATCTTGGACCCTCATGACACCATGTCAGAAGCACATTTAGGCAATTAGACTCACTATATGTGTTAAGAGGAAATTGCTGAATGTACTGGCCACTGCAAGGCTATGGGCATTGAGAGCATCATGGTTATAGTGTCGAGGACGTGTCTTCCAAAATGCACCCTTCCTCTCTAACACCCAGGTTACAACATTGGCATCTCCCCCATAATGTTGACGTGTGCTCGGGTTCAGTGGAGAGGAACAGGATTGCCACTTATAATCAACGACCTGTCATCATAGGTGGGGAGGATGCATGTGGTGGACATCATCAACCTGGGGGCATTAACTGTTTCTTTTCTTGCACATGCTGCCTAGCTGACTGAATGTCTCCCGCACCTGCGGTATTTATTTTTCAATCTCTGGTCACTTCTGATGTAACCTTGCTTTTCTCTCACCACCAAAATCTCTGGCCTGCTGGGCTTCTTCAGCATTCTCCTTGATTTCAGATTTCTAGCAGCAGCTGTGTTCTGCGTCTTACAGTTCAAAGATTGTTTCCATGGTGTTTTTGCTCTGCTCTCTCCTCTAATCTCCATCTTTATCTTCTCCCGACAGATGTGTTATCATCAATGAATCTTTGCCACCCTCTCTCAGTTGACAGCAATATATGTCATCCAGTTTTGATATTGGATTATTATTATTGCAATGTACACCAAGATACAGTGAAAACATGTGTGCTGTATAGGCAAATCATACCAAACATGAGTAACATCAGGTAGTGCAAATGAGCAACTATTTAGAGTGCAGAATATAGTGCGCTTGCTACAGCATAAAAAAACAAGTGCAAGGGCTGCAGTGAAGTAGATTGGAAGATCAGGAATTCATCCCTATGGTATGAGAGGTCCATTCCAGAGTCTGATAATGGATTCAAGATGCTGTTCTTGAATTTGGCGGTGTGTGGTTTCAGGCTTTTGTATCTTTTGCTTGATGGGAGATGGGAAAAGGGAGAATGACTGGATGTGAGTGGTTCTTGGTTATGTTGGCTGCTTACCCATGGTGGCGTAAAGTGTGGATGGAGTTGATTGGGAGTAAGAGGGGAGATTGGCTTGTGTTGGACTGGGCTGCATTTACAAATCTCTACAATTTGTTGTGGTCTTGGGCAGGTCAGTTGTCACAACAAGCTCTGATGCATCCAATTGGATGTTTTCTCTTGGACTTCTGCCTATCAAAGTCATTCGCTTTGCACTCCCCCCCCCCTCCCCTTCTCAGAAACCCATAAGTCAGTTCAACATTAACACTGTTTTTTCTCTCCTCACATGCTTACCAACCTTCTGAGTGTTCCCCATATTTCCTGTTTTTGTTTTGATTACATAAGACAGGCTGGTGTAAGGGACATTCTTCAGCATCCACCTGAACCTCCAGATTGTGACGGTGAATTAGGGCGCTCTTCTCCCTAAAGCATCTGTGGCAATGGTGAACTTGAGAAAACTGTGCCCTTTCATGCCCTTGTTCCACAAGGTTAATAAAGCTATCAGTAAGTGTATAGTCTGCATTGCATCCTGGCAGAATGCAATTGTAAGAAAAGTGCCAGCAATGGAATAATTTTCTTCCTCAGTTACCATTCTGTCGCTTGAAGAATTACATTTTTAATCCAAGTGACTGAATTTATCTATAAAACATATTTAATAATTAAGGATCCAATTTATTTTACTTGCTCGAGCCTTTTTGAATTGTTGCCATTGCAGTTTCTTAATGTTGCAACAGCATGTAACAGTGTTCAAGCCCAAATTTGTCTTGAGCTATTTAAAGAGTGGAAAGTGGAGTTGCTGACACTATAAAGATTGACAAGATTGTCTTAGACTGTATTTCTTGGATGAGTTCGCACTTTTTAAAATCAATTCCAATTTTAGTCATAGAGTGCAGAAATGGACCCTTCGACCCATCAAGTTTATGCTAACTCTCAACCACTCATTTACATTAATCCTACATGAACATCTTATTTTATTCTCCCACCATTCTCATCAGTCTAGCACAGATTCTCACGCGCATCTATATGCCTGGTATAATTAACAGTGGCCAGTTTATTTAACAGCCAGCATGTGTTTGGGATGTGGGAGAAACCCGGAGCGCTGTGAAATAACCCTGCAGTCACAATGAGAACATGCAAATTCCACAGACAGCATGCAGGGTTAGGATTGAACCCGAGCCCCTGGTGCTGTGAGGCAGAGACTCTTACAGGTGTCATTGTGGCTCCCTCATCTTGTTATCCAAACTGCCCTGCAGATTTCTGTTTATGGTACGGGTGGTAATTCAAGCGTAATGAAAACAGAACAGGAGGAATTCTTTCATTCATGTCTCAGCTCATGAATGAGGGTGGGGCGGCATGGTGGTGCAATGGTAGAATTGCTGACTTACATTGCCAGAGATCCGTGTTCGATCCTGACGATGGGCACGGAATTTCTCTGTTCTCTCTGTCAGCACGTGGATTTTCTCTGGGTGGTCTGGTTTCCTCACACATATTCCAAAGACGTACAGATTTGTAGGGTAATTGGCTTCAGAACATTGTAAATTGTCACTAATGTGTAGGATAGTGCTACTGGTCAGTGGTCGGTGTGCACTCAGTGGGCCTTAGAGCCTGTTTCTGCACAGTATCTCTAAACACTAAAGTCTAAAGTCTGATATGTATATTAATTCCATCTGTTACATTATTAAGGATGAATTCCTGAATTTCCAATCTGTCTCATTGTGTCCCTTTACTTTTTTGTAATCTGCACTTTTCTCTGCAGTTGTAACATTTCCACGCTCTGTTTATTTTCTCTTTTGTGTGAAGTATCCAGCACTTTGTGTTTTTGTTCACGATTCCAGCACATGCAGTCTCTTGTACCTCGTTAGTTTACCCCGACATTGCTTCCCTTATCATTTGCAATAGTCAGACCCACTCTGACAGCTCTATCCTCGAGTTAAAATTGATACCACTGAGTCATTCTTGTTGAAGGATATCAAAGACTCCCACACAGAGTGTATTCTGTGACCTTGCTTCTTTCAAGTGGTGTTGAATACTGAATTCTCAGTTCAGGAAGGTTAATAAGAAGAAATGGGAGCTTTCTTTTCCCATATCTCACCAAATACCATGAGACTTCCACAAATCCAGATCGATATTAAAGACTCCTTCGGCTTCCTTGCTGTCTTAGAGGGCGACTAAGTAACAACATATTGCTGAGGATCTTGAGACTTGGTAAAGGTAACAAACCCTCCACAACCGGGTAACCTCATAATCAATATTACTAATACCAGCTTTCTCATCCGGATTCATTCTAAATTTACTCTCTGAAGTGACCACTTTCAGGAGCTGTAGTGAGATTTGTACAGCTTTCTCCAGATCATTAGTTGAAGTCTTTGGTTTGCTAACACAGTTATAACAGCAAGATACCATGTGCCTGCACTAAAATAATGATCCGGTGTCAAGAGGGATCAGTGTGTGAGATTTCTTCATAGCCTCATCATCAGTCTTACAGGAGCTGCTTGTTACAAACAGAGGTCCAAGACTTGGATTTTATATTCATGCTCTTCTTTCCCCTCCTCTACCTTCTCCGTTCAGTACATTACCTCCACATTTATTAACCTGGATTTTTAAAACTCTCATCCATTTTTAAATCTCTATCGCCATGACTCTCGCTATCTCCCACGATATCATAGCTACTCAAAACTTAGGGTGGCACCAGTGGCGTCGTGGTAAACTTGCTGTCTTACAGTGCCTGAGACCTGGGTTCGATCCTGACCGCGGGCGTAGTCTATACAGTATGGAATTTGTATGTTCTCCCTGTGACTGCATGGGTTCTATTCCAGTTACTCTGGTTTCCTCCCACATACTAAAGACCTGCAGGTTTGTGGGTTAATTGGCTTCTGTAAATATAGAAACATAGAAATATAGAATATAGGTGTAGGAGTAGGCCATTCGGTCCTTCTAGCCTGCACCGCCATTCAATATGATCATGGCTGATCATCCAACTCAGTATCCTGTACCTGCCTTCGCTCCAAACCCCCTGATCCTCTTAGCCACAAGGGCCACATCTAAGTCCCTCTTAAATATAGCCAATGAACTGGCCTCTACTACCTTCTGTGGCAGAGAATTCCAGAGATTCACCACTCTCTGTGTGAAAAATGTTTTTCTCATCTCGGTCCCAAAAGACTTCCCCCTTATCCTTAGACTGTGACCCCTTGTTCTGGACTTCCCCAACATCGGGAATAATCTTCCTGCATCTAGCCTGTCCAACCCCATAAGAATTTTGTAAGTTTCTATAAGATCCCCCCTCAATCTTCTAAATTCTAGCGAGTACAAGCCGAGTCTATCCAGTCTTTCTTCATATGAAAGTCCTGACATCCCAGGAATCAGTCTAGTGAACCTTCTCTGTACTCCCTCTATGGCAAGAAAGTCTTCCTTCAGATTAGGAGCCCAAAACTGTATGCAATACTCCAGGTGTGGTCTCACCAAGACCCTGTACACCTGCAGTAGAACCTGCTCCTATACTCAAATCCTTATGGTCACTAGTTTGTAGGATGCAACAAGTGTATAGGTGATCACTGGTCGGCACAAACGCGGTGGGCCAAAGGGCCTGCTTCCACGCTGTATATCTAAACTAAACTAAACTAAAACTAATGTCTTGAGCATCCCAGATTTAGTTATTCTACCATCGATGGCCATAACCTCAGTTCCCAAGTCCCTAATGTCAGGAATGCCCTCAGTGAACTTCAACAAATTCCTCCCTTCTTTCTTCCTTAAATGTACTACTTAATTCCTTCCTTTTAGGCACAGATTTTGGTGATCTGATCTCATATCTCCTTCTGGGATCTGATATCAACTAACCTCTTGGCACCTTTTGATATATTAAAAATGTAACATGCATCCAAGTGCTTAGAATTTGAAACATATTCAAATCAGTTAAACTGATATAGATCCCATAGTTACCAATGTCAAATTCAAGCTAAAGTGATACTTTCAGCGCCACAGAGAAATGTATAAATTGGGATCTTCTGTACTGGTGTTTTTCTTTGAGGTGGGAAGCAAAGTTTTCTTTGGACTAGTGGTAATCCTTTTGAAAGCCTAATTACTGAGAAATACAGCATTACTGGGAGATGTGACTGACATGCACATTGTTACTAAATGGAGCACATCATCTATACTGTGAGAGATAAAGAAAATTATAGTAACAATGGAAATAAGATTCATTTTTATAAAATCTCACTTTTTATAAGACCATTAAGGAAATAAAATGGCCTAAATTACTTTGTGGATATGCTTCACTAGCTGACAAAAAGATAGACAAAAAAATACTTTTATTCTTTAGACTTTAGAAATACAGTGTGGAAACAGGTCCTTCGGAAACAGGCGACCAGTGATCACCTGGTACACTGGCTCTATCCTGGAAAATTTACAAATTTTATCAAAGCCAATTAACCTACAAACCTATACGTCTTTGGAGTGTGTGAGTCCAGTGAGCACACAGAGAAAACTCCTGCGGTCACAGGAAGAACATACAAACTCCATGCATGCAGAACTCAAGATCAGGATCGAACCCGGGTCTCTGGCGCTGTAATGCAACAACTCTACTGCAGCGCCACTGTGCCGACATACTCATATCATATTCTTCACAACTTCAATGTGCCCCAAAGTTCTCTCAAGAAATTAAATACTTTTGAAGTGTCTCCACTGTTGTAATGTATGAAAAGTGAAATTAGCTGCCACAAACAGCAATGTCAAGATGGCCAAGACATTTATTTTCAGATTGTCTGTTGAAGAGTAATAGTTGATGAAGACAGCTGGCATTGACCAAAAGGCAAATTAACGTGTCAGTTTAGTGACATAGCGTGGAGAACAGAGAGAACAGAGGTGGACAAATAAAGCAATTATGGACATCATTTTCGACTGACTAATGTTCCATAGCAGAAAGGGTGGGGTGGAAAAGACCAGAACCAGAACATCAAACAGGACAGGCTGGTCATGGGGATGTGGAAAAGCTGGGCCATGGAAGAATGTTGATGGATAGAGAAGCTAGCAGTCCTCTAGAACAGTGCAGAAATGCAAGCATTTCCCAGCTGGTTCTGTTCCAGGGTGGGAAGATTGAAAATACTCCATCCTTCCCTTATTTCCTTGCATCAAGACGAGCTTCAACCTGCAAGGTGGAGAAAAGGTCTGGGAGCGGAGGGTTTAGACATGATGACTCCTGTGTTCATTGCTTAGATGAACTGTTAGACAGCACTCTGCCTTCCTGATTAAACAGTGAGATAACCGAGGCAAACTCCCTTTCCTCAAGGCCATTAAAAAGTGGCTTCCTAATCTTAATCTGGACATCACAGCTACATGAAGCCATTCAGAGGTAACGATTATGTTAACCCCACCATTCTTTCCCTTTTTCATCAGCTTCAGAATGGTCAGGAGATCTACACGAACACATACATCCTGATGCTGCCAGGTGAGCTCTGCCAGTTATTTCCTTGCTCAGTCTTGAGGTCAGTTGCAGGGTTCAGTTGCAGGTCCAGTAATGGGGAGCTCCCCTCGTCCTTCACTTGTGCCCTACCTGGATTTGAACCTGCTTCTCCACTCCTCTCCCACCTACATCCCTTTTTCTAGCGTCACTATTTGCAACTCTTCACTGCTTTTGTCTCGCACCTTCTAGTTTTTCATGTCTGGCCTTTGTCCAACCCAGCCTATCAAACCTCCCTCTCACCTGTATTCACCTATTAATTGCGGGGCTTCATCCTGCATCACCTCTCTTCTTATTCCCCTCCCAACCATCCCTCCCCCTCCCCGCCCCGCCCACCCCAACCTCTCAGTCTGAAGAAGGATTCTGAACCAAAATGTCACCTACCCATGTTTTCTATGTTCACCTGACCTGCTGAGTACTGCAGCACTTTGTCCTTTTTTAAAAATGTGAATCAGCATCTGCAGTTTCTTGTTGCTATGTGTTTTCCCAGTCATTATTATGGAAATTCTGGAAATGTGACCTCCGGTCAGGTTAGACTGGATGAGCAGCCCATTCATTCAGCCGGAGAGGAACAACTTCAGGGGACAAGGGCACACATTTAAATTTACTCTTAATCTGTCCTGGCTAATATTGCTCTTCTGAACATTCAGTCCAGTGAAGCTATGTACAAAGAGATCATCTCCATTAATGGAACCCAGTATCCCCAGCCACATTATGTGTAACATTTTCCAGCCACACTGCTTGGTACAGGTACACTTCCTTTATGATTCTTACTTCCAAGTAAGGTGATTTTGAGTTCACATTCCACTTCATGGGCTTGAGCACATAATCTGGGCTGACATCTCAGATAACACAGGTTTTTCCAGCAGAAGCAATACTATCATCCATCTTGGGTGAATGAAAGAGATTTTCTGGAAAGTGTAGTGCGTTACTTCCATTCATCAACCACCTTGGACCAACTGCAGGAAAAAATGTCCACCTTCAACCTCACACGTTCCAACAGGCTTAGATACACAGACCACCATCATCATCCAGTCACCAGTGACAGCTCTACCTCTCACCTCCCAAGCCATCACCGTAATCTGCAAAGCCACCACGAATTATGAGCAAAAGTGGATATCCTGACCCCTTGAACCTGAAACCCCATTCAATAAGCTCATGGTGGCTCTGATTGTAACTTCAATGCTGTGTCCCTTTTCATGTGGTAAGTTTTCATCCTTTCTTTGCAAGACTCTACCACAATGTGGGTTCTGCTTCCGCCAGTCTTCAAACAAAAGAGTTCTGAAGACACAGAAGCCTAGGATAAAAATATTTCACCACATCTGCCTTATATGTCTTCTTATCTTGGACAGCAACATCTGGGTTTAGTTTCAACTTCAAGAGTATTCGTCCACACTGTTCAGACTTCTCATCTATGTTTCATTTGGTCAGCATGCATAAAGAGTTTTGCTTTTAATTATGTTCGTTTAAGATTTAATTGTTAATAAAATACTTTATCATTTCATTTATTTTGATTTGTCTTTAAATGGTTTGCGTTGATATATTTTTAAGTGTTATGTTTTATGAACAAATTTCTTGAGCTCTGGAATGCAACCAAAGTTTTTATATTGAAACTAATGAGAAATGCTTTCTCAATTTATTGTCCTAATGAAATGTTTTCTAGCAACATAACCTTTACATAAATTAAGAAATACTGGTATGGCATAAGCTACGCGTACATATGTGGCACTTAAACCATCAAATCTCTGCTGCTCCAGTCATGTCACACATTATCTCCAGTTTTATTGGAATTATCAGCAAAGTGGATTCAAGTGCAGAATGATGCAAATCCCCTTAACATGGGCCACTGATTCATTGGCTATGTTTGGATATGCATGGGACTATTTTTCTCAACAGCCCAGGAAAATGGATACTTTAGTCTCTATTAATTATTCCTTTTCATGGATGTTCCTGGCCCACAGGTAATTTTAATGTTTCTACTGTGGCACTGGGCATAACTCGGGATCAGCGGTGATCACACTGACACTCCGAGTGATGTGAACTCACCTGATTTATTCTATTTATTGTGGTAAGAAAATCCATAACCATATGGGGGTGCTGCCCCTCACTGTCAGAGCACATGTGCAATGATGTTGGTGATCTCGGGCTTGTCCCGGCAGCTTAGTCCTGGTCTTCAAAGGAGGAGGTGTGATGAGGGATGGTGCTGACAGTACAGGTTTCTTCCTGGCAGTTCAGGTTTGGGCTTGAAGAGATGATGATGGTGGTATCTGGATTATCCTTGCAGCCAGTCTTTGCTGCTGTGTGTGTATGTGGGTGGGTGCCATCCTTTGTCTGTGAGCAGGAAGAGGTTCTGGCATCCCAGCTTGCCCCGGTCACTCGGTCATTGCTTCAGATATAGGTGCTGGGGCTTCTTTCCCGGCAGTACAGTTATGACTGCACGGTGGCGTTGGAGGATTCTGGTTTGTCCTAGAGGCTCTGTCCTCCTCATACATGCAACAGGGGAACACGGCTAGCAGGGAGCCGTTGAACATTGTCTCCCTTCTTTTCTTTCTTTCTTTTTTACTCCACTTCCCCTTCTTCCACTTCTTCTTCTTCTTCTTCCTCTTCCTCTTCCTCTTCTTCTTCTTCCTCTTCCTCCTTTTTCCTCTTCATCGTCTTCCTCCTCCTCCTCCTTTTCTCCTTCTTCTTCTTCTTCTTCTTCTTCTTCTTCTTCTTCTTCTTCTTCTTCTTCTTCTTCTTCTTCTTCTTCTTCTTCTTCTTCTTCTTCTTCTTCTTCTTCTTCTTCCTCTCCTTCTTCTCCTACTCCTCCTCCTCTTCCTTCACCTCCTCCTTCTCATTCACCTTCTCTCCCTCCTTCTTCATCTTCTCCTCCTCCTCCACCTTCGTCTTCTTCTCCTCCACTTTCTTCGTCCTCCTCTTCCTCCTCTTCCGCTTCCTCTTCATCCTCCCCCACCTCCTTCCCCACCTCCTCCTCCTCCCTCCTCCCTCCCCCTACTTTCTTTCTGCTTTTCTTTCTTTCTCTTCTTTCTCTCCTCTTCTATCTCTTATTTTGTTTCTGTTTTTTTTCTTTTTTCTTCTTTCTTTCTTCTTTTTCTTCTCTTTCTTTCTTCGTCTCTTTCTTCTTCCCTTTCTTTCTTTCTTTCTTTCTTTCTTTCTTTCTTTCTTTCTTTCTTTCTTTCTTTCTTTCTTTCTTTCTTTCTTTCTTTCTTTCTTTCTTTCTTTCTTTCTTTCTTTCTTTCTTTCTTTCTTTCTTTCTTTCTTTCTTTCTTCTTTTCTTTCTCTTCAAGGATACTTAGATATAATATATATAAGCATCTGTATAAACTGGGTCTGATCAAGAACAGTCAACATGGATTTGTGCCTGGAAGATCATGTTTGACAAACCTTCTTGAATTTTTTTAAGAGGTTACTAGGGAAATTGATGAGGGTAAAGCAGTGGATGTTGTCTATATGGATTTCAGTGAGGCTTTGACAAGGTTCCCCATGGAAGGTTGGTTAAGAAGGTTCAATCTTTGGGTGTTAATGGCAGAGTAGCAAGATGGATTCAACAGTGGCTGAATGGGAGATGCCAGAGAGTAATGGTAGATGGTTGTTTGTCAGGGTGGAAGCCGGTGACCAGTGGAGTGCCTCAGGGATCTGTGTTGGGTCCACTGTTGTTTGTCATGTACATCAATGATCTAGATGATGGGGTGGAAAATTGGATAAGTAAGTATGCAGGTGATACTAAGGTGGTGCTGTGGATAATGAAGTAGATTTTCAAAGTCTACAGAGAGATTTGGGACATTTGGCAGAGTGGGCTGAAAGATGGCAGATGGAGTTTAATGCTGATAAGTGTGAGGTGCTACATCTTGTCAGGACAAATCAAAATAGGACGTGCATGGTAAATGGGAGGGAATTGAGGAATGCTGTGGAACAGAGGGATCTAGGAATAACTGTGCATAGTTCCCTGAAGGTGGAATCGCATGTAGATAGGGTGGTAAAGAAAGCTTTTGGTGTGCTGGCCTTTATAAATCAGAGCATTGAATATAGGAGTAGGGAAGTAATGTTAAAATTGTACAAGGCATTGGTGAGACCAATTCTGGAGTGTGGTGTACAATTTTGGTTGCCTAATTATAGGAAGGATGTCAACAAAATAGGGAGAGTACAGAGGAGATTTACTAGAATGTTGCCTGGGTTTCAACAGCTAAGTTACAGAGAAAGGTTGAACAAGTTAGGTCTTTATTCTTTGGAGTGCAGAAGGTTAAGGGTGACTTGATTGAGGTCTTTAAAATGATGAAAGGGATAGACAGAGTTGACGTGGATAAGCTTTTCCCATTGAGGGTAGGGAAGATTCAAACAAGAGGGCATGACATGAGAATTAAGGGACCGAAGTTTAGGGGTAACATGAGGGGGATCTTCTTTTCTCAGAGAGTGGTGGCTGTGTGGAATGATCTTCCAGCAGAATTGGTGGAGGCAGGATCGATTTTAACATTTAAAAGTAAAGTGGATAGGTATATGGACGGGAAGGGAATGGAGGGGTATGGTCTGAGTGCAGGTAGATGGGACTGGGGGAAAATAAATTGTCGGCACGGACTGGAATGGGCGAGAGGGCCTGTTTCCGTGCTGTAATTGTTATATGGGTATATGGTTAAGTGGCCATCTAACATCAGCTAAGTTGACCCAGTTGTTACCAATGATGCTGGGGACTGGTCTGGCCTGACCTGCTCTGCCAGCCAGTTCAAGGGATCAAAGTGACATCCAAGGGAGAAGGTGCCATTACACCTCATGGAGAGTGAGAGAGGGCAAGAAGCAAATTGAGGTGACTGGCAACACACATTCTCCTTGCTGTTAGAGCTTTACATGATTGTTTGGTGATAGTAATATTTGTCCATTTAATCGTAGTGGATGTTATTTGAATCATACAGTTCAACAGAATACACTTTGTTTTATAATTACACCTGCTCTACTAGTCTAAATGTGTATTTATTAGCGAGTGTTAGAATCAATATGCACAGGTGGTAAACCTTTATGGATCTGAATTTTCCAATCTATTCCTCAGGCATTGTGCTTTCTCCCTCAACTGAGCACTGTTTGCAAACAGCTATTATGCTTTCAAGTTCAAGTTACATTTATTGTCACATGCACCAATTGGTAAGTGAAATTTGAGTTGCCATACAGCCATATGGATAAAAAAGAACACGATACATGATAGAGTTTAACTTGAACATCCGTCACAGCGGAATCAACATTTTCCACTGTGAGGGAAGGCAGTAAAGTTCAGTCATCTTCCTCATTGTTCACATGTGGTTGGGCAGAGATTCAACACTGGCGACCCTCGGCAAAGGATCCCAGGACTCCATGATGTTGAACTCAGCGCCGCCCGCAGCTGGAGGCTTTGCAAACCAACAGCTCCGTGGTGTTAATAAGCAGGCCCAACACTCCGGAGCTCCAACACGGCGATCCCCGGTAAGCCATCGCCTGCTCCGCGATGGAATTCAGTGCAGCGCCACTGCTGAAGCTCTGGCCGGTCTCGGTCAGGAAAGGCCACGCCAATCCAGATTATAGGTCAGGAGGGGGTACGAATATGCGACTCGGAGAAAAGACATCCTCGACCAGGTAGTGACAGGGAAACGGTTTCACCCTTCCCCTCCCACCCCCCACATAAAAAAGACTGAGAAACCTTCAAAAACAGAGGCCCAGGAGCCGTTGGAGCAAGAGGAGGAGTCTCCGGGTGGTGAGTTTAAAAATCGAGCGCGGGGCTTTATTTTAACAGAGGCCCAGGAGATGTTGGAGCAAGAGGAGGAACCCAAACCTGTAACGTTCCGCACAAGTGTTCTGGTGGAAGCTGCTTATTGGTGGAAGCAGCTGTTTGGGTGCAACCCATGATTTGCATTAAAGGTAAAGTGAGTTAAAGGTACAGTGAGTAAAAGGGTGCAGTGAGCAAAAGGGTTCAGTGAGCTAAGGGTACAGTGCTTTTTAGTAAAGGTTAGTTTAAAGAATTAAAAACAATTTAGTGTGAGTGAGTTGATTTAATTTGGGGGCAAGCCATGCCATTTGAGATCGGCCCCATGGTTTGCTCATCCTGCAACATGTGGGAGATCAGGGATATTGTCGGTGTCCCTGGTGACTACGTTTGCAAGAAGTGTGTCCAGCAGCAGCTCCTGGCAGTCCGCATTGAATGATTGGAGCTGCGGCTGGATTCATACTGGAGCATCCATGATGCTGAGAAACTCGTGAATAGCACGTACAGTGAGCTGGTCACACCGCAGGTTAAGCAGCCAGAAAAGGACCGGGTGGCCATTAGCCAGCGTAGCAGTAGGCAGGTGGTGCAGGAGTCCCCTGCGGTCATCTCCCTCCTAAACAAATATACCATTTTGGATACAGTTGGGGGAGATGGCTCATCAGGGGAAGGCAGCAGCAGCCAAGTTCATGGCACCATTGGTGGCTCTGCAGCACAGGAGGGGAGAAAGAAGAGTGGAAGGGCTATTGTAATAGGGGATTCAATAGTAAGGGGCATAGATAGGCGTTTCTGCAGCTGCAAACGAGACTCCAGAATAATATGTTGACTCAAGGATAATATGTTGCAAGGGTGCATTGTTCTATATGCACAATTGATGTGGACAAGCTTTTCCCTATGAGAATAGGGAAGATTCAAACACGAGGACATGACTTTAGAATTAAGGGTCAGAGGTTTAGGGGTGACATGAGGGGGAACTTCTTTACTCAGAGAGTGGTAGCGGTGTGGAATGAGCTTCCAGTGGAAGTGGTGGCGGCAGGTTCATTGGTATCATTTAAAAATAAATTGGATAGGCATATGGATGAGAAGGGTATGGAGGGTTATGGTATAAGTGCAGGCAGGTGGGACTAAGGGAAAAAAGTTGTTCGGCATGGACTTGAAGGGCCGAGATGGCCTGTTTCCATGCTGTAATTGTTATATGGTTATATGGTTATATGGTCAGGGATGTCACTGAACGGCTGCAGAACATTCTGGAGGGGGAGGGAGAACAGCCAGCTGTCATGGTGCACATTGGCACCAATGATATAGGTAAAAATGGGACGAGGTCCTACAAGGCGAATTTAGGGAGCTAGGAGATAAACTTAAAAGTAGGACCTCAAAGGTAATAATCTCTGGACTCCTACCAGTGTCATGTGCTAGTCAGAGTAGAAATAGGAGGATATTGCAGATGAATATGTGGCTCGATAAATGGTGCATGGGGGAGGGATTCAAATTTCTTGGGCATTGGAACCAGTTCTGGGGGAGGTGGGACCTGTACAAACTGGACTGTCTGCACCTGGGCTTGAAGGGAATCAATGTCCTTGGGAGAGTGTTTGCTAGTGCTGTCAGGGAGGATTTAAACTAATGTGGCAGGGGGATGGAAGCATGAGCAGAGAGACAGAGGGATGTAAAATGAGGGTAGAAGCAACAGGTAGCAAGGTGAAAAATAAAAGTGGCAGTCAGAAAAATCCAGGGCAAAAATCATTTATGTCTCAATGCAAGGGGCATTCGTAATAAGGTGGATGAGTTGAATGTGCATATAGTTATTAATGAATATGATATAGTTGGGATCACGGAGACATGGCTCCAGGATGACCAAGGCTGGGAGCTGAACATCCAGGGATATTCAATATTCATGAGGGATAGACAGGAAGGAAAAGGAGGTGGAGTAGCGTTACTGGTTAGAGAGGAGATTAACGCCATAGAAAGGAAGGACATTAGCGTGGAGGATGTGGAATCGATATGGGTGGAGCTGCGAAACACTAAGGGGCAGAAAACGCTAGTGGGAGTTGTGTACAGGCCGCCTAACAGTAGTAGTGGAGTTGGGGATGGCATCAAACATTAAATTAGAAATGCGTGCAACAAAGGTAAAACAGTTATAATGGGTGACTTCAATCTACATATAGATTGGGTGAATCAAATTGGCAGAGGTGCTGAGGAAGAGGATTTCTTGGAATGTATGCAGGATAGTTTTCTAAACCAACATGTAGAGGAACCAACGAGAGAGCAGGCTATTCTAGACTGGGTACTGAATAATGAGGAAGGGTTAGTTAGCAGTCTTGTTGTGCATGGCCCCTTGGGCAAGAGTGACCATAATATGATTGAGTTCTTCATTAGGATGGAGAGTGACATTGTTAATTGAGAAACAAGGGTTCTGAACTTAAAGAAAGGTAACTTTGAGGGTATGAGACATGAATTGGCCAAGATAGACTGGCAAGTGATTCCTAAAGGGTTGACGGTGGATATGCAAAGGAAGGCATTTAAAGACTGCATGGATGAACTACAACAATAGTTCATCCCAGTTTGGCAAAATAATGAATCAGGGAAGGTAGTGCATACGTGGAAACAAGGGAAATCAGGGATAGTATCAAAGCAAAAGTTGAACCATACAAATGAGCCATAAAAAGCAGCCTACCAGAGGACTGGGAGAAATTCAGAGTCCAGCAGAGGGGGAAAAGTGCTTAATTAAGAAAGGGAAAATAGATTATGAAAGAAAACTGGCAGGGAACATAAAAACTGGGGAACCTGTTTTTACATAATGTTAAATGGTCAGCTAGACATAGATCACAAGACCTACACCAACCCCAAACCAATTAGTAGCAGACGAGGGCATTCGGTCCAATTTGTGGTCCCAGCCACAAAGATAAATGTGTGCAGCAATTTGTTCTTCCCACACACTATTAAAGCATGGAATAATCGCCACCAAACCACGGTTGCCCAGCCAGATGCAACTAAATTTAAAGTGGCACTTTCTTCCCAATAACCCTCTCTGGCTTAACCCTTCCCTTCACCACCTCCAGTTTAAATTCTAGTTGGGATATTTTGGAGGACCAAGTAACCAAGAACCAAGAACAAGGACAGATCAATTGAATAACTACTTTGGTTCTGTCTTCACTAAGGAAGACATAAATAATCTGCCGGAAATAGCAGGGAACCGGGGGTCAAATGAGATGGAGGAACTGAGTGAAATCCAGGTTAGCCGGGAAGTGGTGTTAGGTAAATTGAATGGATTAAAGGCCAATAATTCCCCAGGGTCAGATAGTCTGCATCCCAGAGTACTTAAGGAAGTAGCCCCAGAAATAGTGGATGCATTAGTGATAATTTTTCAAAACTCTTTAGATTCTGGAGTAGTTCCTGAGGATTGGAGGGTAATTAATGTAACCCCACTTTTTAAAAAGGGAGGGAGAGAGAAAACAGGGAATTACAGACTAGTTAGTCTAACATCGGTAGTGGGAAATATGCTAGAGTCAGTTATTAAAGATGGGATAGCAGCACATTTGGAAAGTGGTGAAATTATTGGACAAAGTCAGCATGGATTAATGAAAGGGAAATCATGCCTGACGAATCTTATAGAATTTTTTGAGGATGTAATTAGTAGAGTGGATGAGGGAGAACCTGTGGATGTGTTGTATCTGGACTTTCAGAAGGCTTTCGACAAGGTCCCACATAAGAGATTAGCATTCAAACTTAAAGCACATGGTATTGGGGTTCAGTGTTGATGTGGATAGAGAACTGGCTGGCAGACAGGAAGCAAAGAAATAAACGGGTCATTTTCAGAATGGCAGGCAGTGACTAGTGGGGTGCCGCAAGGCTCAGTGCCGGGGCCCCAGCTATTTACAATATATATTAATGATCTGGATGAGGGAATTGAATGCAACATCTCCAAGTTTGCAGATGACACGAAACTGCGGGACAGTGTTAGCTGTGAGGAGGATGCTAGGAGGCTGCAAGGTGACTTGGATAGGTTGGGTGAGTGGGAAAATACATGGCAGATGCAGTATAATGTGGATAAATGTGAGGTTATCCACTTTGGCGGCAAAAACAGGAGGGTAGTCTATTATCTGAACTGTGGCCGATTAGGAAAAGGGGAGATGCAACGAGACCTGGTGTCATGCTCTACCAGTCATTGAAAGTAGGCATGCAGGTGCAGCAGGCTGTGAAGAAAGCAAATGGTATGTTGGCATTGATAGCAAAAGGATTTGAGTACAAGAGCAGGGAGATTCTACTGCAGTTGTACAGGGTCTTGGTGAGGCCACACCTGGAGTATTGCGCACAGTTTTGGTCTCCTAATCTGAGGAAAGACATTCTTGCCATAGAGGGAGTACAGAGAAGGTTCACCAGACTGATTCCTGGGATGGCAGGACTTCCATATGAAGAAAGACTGTATAGGCTTGGCTTGTACTCGCTGGAATTTAGGAGATTGAGGGGGGATCTTATAGAGGCTTACAAAATTCTTAAGATTGTTCCCGATGTTGGGGAACTCCAAAACAAGGGGTCACAGTTTAAGGTTAAGGGGGAAGTCTTTTAGGATCGAGATGAGAAGATCATTTTTCACACAGAGAGTGGTGAGCCTGTGGAATTTCATTTCGGAGTCACGTGAGTGACTTCGTGAAGAGCCCGCCGGCGCACATGCTCGACATATCGTCGTAACGCGTTGCTGCGACGGCTGGCGGTGGAGCGCGCTCCTCGCCAGCCCTTCATAAGGGGCCACGGAGGTAAGTATTCTACCTTTAGTTGGTGGTCCTTGTTGTCTGATTATGTCTTGCAGCAAGGACATGGATGGGATTTCGAAGGGCCGGAGGACGTCAGGACGAGTTCGCCGGTCAACAGTTCCGGGGCCTTTACCATCGGCAGTACCTGCAGCGCAGGCCGGGACTCAGGCGGAGATGTGGGTAAGCCCTGTGATTACAGGTCCAGATCCGCCAGCACACCACAGCTCGGAGGAGTTCGACGAGGAGGAGTGTGGTGTGCCGCCAGAGCAGGGGGACCCTGCCATGGCAGTCAGGTCGTCAGCGGGCTCGCTGGCGACCTCGAGCAGGGCACGTGCCGTTGCACGGCCTGTTCCACTCAGCCCTCCGAGAAGGGGGAGGGCAGGAGCCCAGAAGCCTAACCCTGTTAGGGCTAAGGCATTGCCTATCGCGGAGGAGCGGTCAGGTTCCAGGGCGAGACCCGGGGCGGCTGTGAGGTCCAGCCGGCACACCCCGACTCTCGACGCCGGGACGGGTCGGTCGAGTCGGGTCTCGTCACGGTTGCCGAGCCCCCCATGGATGGGTGGGCGAGACCATGCGTTGGCAACGTCCACGATGTGGGCAGCCGGCAAGACTGCGCGGGCCCCAGGCAGCCATGCTTCGGCTGGTGCCGACACCTCGCCGCAAGTGCCCTTAGTGGCAGCGGCTTCAGCTCCCGCTAAACGGAGGCGGTTGAACACGCCCGCGCAGGAATCGCGCAGTTTCGCCTCGGCGGCTGTTAGCGACAACTACCGGCACCGGCAGGGCCTCGACGAGGTGCGGGCCGATGACAGGAGCCCGGTTTTCTTTTCAGAGCCGGAGGACTCCGACCACCTGAGTGTTCAGGGTGAAGGGCGTATTGACCGTATGGAGCGGCTGCTGGAGCTCCTGCTTCAACGTCAACAACAGCAGGGCAGCAACAGGCACAGGGCGTCTTCACCAACATCTACTATCAGCCTGGAGCAGCAGGAGGAGGAGGTTCTGGTGGATCCCGTACCACCTCCGTTGGAGGTGCCAGCGGAGGAACTCTTGGATGTGGCGAACAAATTCGCGGCCCCACATACGGCTGGTCTTCCTCTAAATACAAAGCTGGCAGCCACAGTGGACTTTCTTAATAATCAGGTGCTACAGGACGAAGTCCTCATCCAGGCTATGAGCCGTCACAAGGCTCCATCAAACTGCAACTCCCTCAACGTGCCTGTGGTCAATACGCCAATATGGGGCAACATCAGTGCGGCTATCCGTCAACAGGAGCTAAAATTGCAGCGGATCCTGAAACTCCTCACGGCCGGTATTACCGCCTTTGCGCGGTCGGTGGACGGGGACGAATTGAATTTGGACCAGGAAGATGCTCTGGCCTTATTGTGCGCGACCCAGCACAAAATCAACGGGTTTCGCAAAAACAGCATCCGCCCAGCACTAAACCCGAAGTTTGCAGGATTGTGCAAACCACCGCCGCCGCCGCTGCCCCGTCAGCTCTTTGGTGAGGACCTCTCGAAGAGAGTCAAAGAGCTTGACGAACAAGCCAAAACGGTGGGGATCATGCGCTCTCAGAGTGCCCCCACACCGTCAGGCTCAAAAGCTCCATACATTTGCTCACGAGGGTCGGCCAGTGCCTCGACGAGGACTCGCCCTCTAGCTCCACAACGACAACAGCACCAGAACCAGCACCAAGGGTCTTTTTTAGGACAGGGTCGGCAGAGACCTTTGTGGAAATCGAAGACGCCGTGCCCTCAAGCCAACCCAGCACCTCCATGGCCACCCACACGTGTCAAGGACCGCCGGTAACCACGGAGGTGAGGGGGTCTGGTTCTCTTTTTTCTCTCTGTTTAACTTCCCATGTTGGTGGTCGTTTACGGCTGTTTTTGGATGCATGGGGTAATTTTACTGGTGATGAGTATGTGTTGCGGAATATTCAGGGGCATAAAATTGAGTTTATTAATGGCGACATTCCTCCATCCCAGCACATGCCTGGTCGTACGTTCAAATTGTCTGCTGCAGAACAGGCAGCAGGTTATAAGGAAATTTTAAGTCTGGAACAGAAGGGTGTGATTGAGAAAACGGTGCATGAGCCAATTGAATTTGTTTCGAACATATTTACTAGACCTAAGAAGGATGGAGGCTGTCGTGTCATTATTGATCTAACCCGTTTGAATACGTTTGTAACATATACTCATTTTAAAATGGATACGTTTGAAACAGCCAAATCATTGATTTCTCATGGCTGCTTTATGGCATGCATTGATTTGAGGGATGCATATTATTCAGTATCCATCCAGAAATATGATAGAAGGTTTTTGAAATTTATCTGGATGGGGCAACTTTGGCAGTATAAGGCTTTGCCTAATGGGCTCACTACAGCCCCTAGATTGTTCACTAAATTGGTGAAGCCAATCATGGCCTATTTGAGACAACGACATCATATAGTTATGGCCTATTTAGATGATGTCTTTATTGTGGGCCACACCCTGCAATTGGCTGAACAGGGTGTTGCAGCTGCTGTCAATATATTTCAACAATTAGGATTCATTGTCCATCCAGAGAAATCGAAGTTCTGCCCTGCCCAGGTAATTAATTACCTACGGTTCACGGTGAACTCAATGAGCATGAGGATAACTATACCAATTAACAAAATTGAGGAAGTCACTAAGGTGTGCAGAGATTTAATTGGCACCAATATACCATCGATTCGGCATACAGCCACAGTAATTGGCAAGCTAGTGGCTTTGTTTCCGGCAGCACGATATGGACCTTTGCATTATCAGAATTTGCAAAGAGCTAAAATTACTGCGTTAAAACGGAACGCTGGTCATTACGATCGATCAATGCAGCTGCCGTCCGAAGCGATAACTGAGTTGCAATGGTGGGTGTGTCACATTAGCAACTCATTTAAGCCTGACAGGGAGGCTAATCCGGTGGTATATTTACAGACTGATGCAAGCTCCAATGGCTGGGGAGCTACTGATAATTGCTCTAGTTGTGGGGGCAGATGGGACACCCTTGAGGCATCGATGTTGTTGACTCAAGGGATTAACTATTTGGAGTTGCTGGCAGCATTCCACGGACTTCGTGCATATTGTTCCAAGCTTGTTGGAGCACGCGTCCGTCTCCAAATAGACAACACCACAGCTGTGGCATATTTAAACCATATGGGTGGTACCAGGTCAGTTTCGTGTGACAAATTGGCTAACTTAATTTGGCTCTGGTGTGTTCAAAGAGACATTTGGATTTCAGCTACCTATTTGCCAGGTGAGCTTAATACTGTGGCGGACACCAGGTCACGCAAATTTAATGACAACATTGAATGGATGTTGCATCCTGAGATTTTTTCTAAAGTCACAGCCAAATTTGGTAAACCGGACATTGACCTTTTTGCGTCACGGTTGAACCATCAGGTACCAGCCTACGTTTCATGGGAACCAGATCCTGGGGCAATAGCGCTAGATGCATTCCCGCTGGACTGGGGGAATTGGTTTTTCTATGCCTTCCCTCCGTTTTGCCTCATCAGTCGGGTATTGCGAAAGATTCAGGCAGATGCTGCCAAGGGCATCCTTATTATACCCGACTGGCCCACACAGCCTTGGTATCCGGTGGTCTTTGACATGCTCAACGAACCTTGGGTCCTTTTGAAGGGTTGCCCACAATTGGTTACTCACCCTGTGTCAGGGGAGCCACATCCCTGCCATGGCTATTTAAATTTGTTGGCTTGCAGGTTCTGAACAGGCCGTTAGTTCAATACGGCCTCTCGGCTCGGACCATGGATACCATTGGGGCGTCGTGTCGAGAGTCCACAA
Organism: Raja brachyura; assembly: GCA_963514005.1. The sequence goes on from OY740785.1 coordinate 104,899,745, forward strand.
GGCGAAGATACCGCTCGCATATTAAGAAGTGGGAAGCCTACTGCAGCCGCTCTCGCATCACGTACGATGACGTGACAATAACCGACGTCCTGGAATTCCTCGCGGGGTTGCACCATGATGAACACTTAAGTTACAGTGCCATCAACAGCGCCAGAAGTGCGCTATCATTCTACCTCAAGATTGGGGTAGGATCCAACAGGCTAGTGTCCAGACTCATGCGGGGTATATTCAATATGAATCCGCCTACACCACGCTATAATATCACCTGGGATGTCAGGGACGTATTAACCCTGCTCAGGACGTGGTCTCCCATGGAAGGGCTCCAACTGGACCAACTCACCATGAAGCTGGTGATGTTACTAGCGCTGACTTCAGCTCAGAGGGTACAGACACTACACAAACTTTGTGTCGACAGAATGACATCTACCCCTACAGAAGTAGTCTTTTTCATTGACGAGCTACTAAAGCAGCATAGACCTGGGTGCACAGGGCTGCAGCTGAAGTTCCCGGCATACCCCGCAGATGCTAGGCTATGTTTAGCCTCACATATCCGCCACTATGTCAAGGTGACGGCACGCATCAGAGGAATGGAGAGATACCTGCTTGTCACTCATAAGAGACCTCATCATCGAGTGACAGTCCAGACGATATCCATGTGGCTTCGAGTCGTCTTGGGTAAGTCAGGTATCAACATTAATGTGTTCAAGTCTCATTCCACCAGGGCTGCATCGACGTCAGCGGCGAGGGTCATGGAGGTGCCCATGGACCAAATTCTCGCCACAGCAGGATGGGCGAATGAAGCTGTGTTCCAGCGTTTTTATAACAAGCCTGTTGCTGCTCCTCTACAGTTCGCAGAAGCCGTGCTGAATGCAGGTCAAGAACGTGGAGATGTCCCTGCATGAGGGGTTTTTGATTTGTTATTAATAAATATGCTCTTGTTTTGCAGTATGAACTATTGAGCAAGTTTGTTCCTCCCATCCATCCCTGGTAGTGGTGTGTCAGCATGGACGTGGTCCAGGGCGTGTAATCACAGAAGCTTTGAAGTCTTCACGAAGTCACTCACGTGACTCCGAAATGAAATAGTAAGATTGAACGAGAACTTACCAGTTCGAAGGTTGATCTTTATTTTATGAGGAGTCGAAGTGAGGGATTTCGTGCCCTCCTCGCCCAACCCTCAATCACCTTCATCTGGTAATCTTAGTCAATTCAATCATACTATGCGAAGTCATTTCTATTGTTGGTTCTGTGATTCCACGCCGCTACTTTGAAGTATGTCGAGCATGCGCGCCGGCGGGCTCTTCACGAAATCCCTCACTTCGACTCCTCATAAAATAAAGATCAACCTTCGAACTGGTAAGTTCTCGTTCAATCTTACTATTCTCTGCCACAGAAGGTAGTTGAGGCCAGTTCATTGGCTATATTTAAGTGGGAGTTAGATGTGGCCCTTGTAGCTAAAGAGATCGGGGGTATGGAGAGAAGGAAGGTACAGGATACTGATTTGGATGATCAGCCATGATCATATTGAATGGCGCTGCAGGCTCAAAGGACTGAATGGCCTACTCTTGCACCTATTTTCTATGATTCTATGATAACATACTTTTTAGACTAAAAACAAAAAGGGTGAAAGGACAGACAAACTGCTGGTGAGGCTGCCGTGCACGGCACCACCCGATGACGAAAATACTTTCAGCCAAATATTTATCTAAATATTTAAGGCAGATGAGGGCTCCAAGGCTTGATCTGTGTAATGCTCTCTCACTGCCAACTTTTCAATTAGAAGTATTTTCATAGATTGTCATTATTTGCTTCTGTCATTTAAACAATTTATTATTTGATTTTACACACAGCATTTTGGATTGAAAGCTTTCAATTATGGCACAATTACCTTCAAGGGATACATTGTGGAGGTTCCTCTGATTAATATTATTCACCTGCAATTTAAATGCGAATAAAAAATGTCCATGACCTGCTGTATATTACTGGAGATAGGAATCCTATTCATTCTATTTATCCATTGTATTTTTATAGATATGTATATAGCGTTGCAGAAACTGTGCACCTTACCCCCCCCCCCCCCCCTTTTTGTTTTGTTTTGCACTGAGTAGGAGCAGCTTTTAATCTCATTGTACATGTGTATAGTGACAATAAAAGGCATTCTGATTCTGATTCTGACGTTCAGTAATTCAGCTAAATAAAGTTGGTTAATGAAAAGCTGGGGAGGAAACAATGGAGGGTTTTCTGGGGGAATGCAACTTGAAACTGACCCTGGTATAATGAGGATATAGTGTATTTGTACTACCTGTTGTATGCGTGTACATTATTGCTTGATTGTAATCATGTATCGTATGATTTGACTGGATAGCACGCAGACGAGGATTTTTACTGTATCTCGGAGCACATTAGAATAATAAGCCCATGCCAATAGTGAGCAGCCCAGGTTATGCATAGCATTCTGAATAGTATTTGTGGGGGTGGCTTGAAAGTAACTGGGGAAAATGAAATATTAACAAAAACATTCAGAGAATTGAACAGTTAATAGGTACAGGGAAGGTTACAGTGGTGATTGAATGCTTATTGGGATTTCTTATATACATTATTCATGTTTTAGAATGCATTGAGGGCTCAGTCACAGAGTCACTCAGTGCAAGAAAGATGGTGATAAAAGTGTTGAGAGTGAGACTGCATTTGGAAGCGTAGATGAAGAAGAGGTAATTAGAGGTTTGTTGCAATACACTTGAATGTTCTTTATTTAAAAGCATCAAACTAATGCAAGGCTATCTGCTCCCTTATGAAAGTAGCCATTATCAAGTGTGAATTGAGATAATGGACTCAATTTTGTCCTGCATCACTGTATGGACATTTTTCAGTCAGGCCCATTGGAAAATAATGAATGGGAAGTCCTTTGGAATGCTCTCCTGTCTTTACTGGAGATACTGAGGGGAAGCCTCGTTCACTTTGAATGTTTTAACCAGGCCATTAGTATATGAGAATAAAACAACTAACTTGAAAGTCGTGATTTTTCTTTCTACAACGCCATGAGCTTTTTGGAGGCATAATTCTGTCTGCCTTTATAGATTCCTCGGGCAGCTCATTCCTGCTTAGAGGCTTTTGGACTGTGATCAAAGATGCACACTGCATAAAATAACGAGCAGGTCCCTCAATCCTGCTCTGCAGTTCATTGTCATCATGGCTTGTCTGTTACCAGGCCACTTCATTGCAAGTTTCGCAGAACTCTCAATGCCTTGATCGTTCAAACATTTATCTACCTCCTCTTTAAGTACCTCCAGTAATCCAGCCTCCACATCCCTGTGGGGTAGAGAATTCTAGATATTCGTCAGCTGCTGTAAGAATACATTCCTAATCAATTTAGTTTTAGTGATGTTGCAATCAGATTCCCATGTGTAAGACTGCCCCACTTGTGGAAACACCTCAGTATCTAACCTGCCATGTTCCTTTTAGATTGTATCCGATTCAGTAAGATCATTCTTCGTTTTTCTATACTTCAAAGTATTAAGATCTAATTTTTATAGCTGTCATTGAAAGGACAAACCCATTAGAGTGGGAGAGTCATAGAGCTATACAGCACGGAAGCAGGCTCTTTGACACACATTGACTGTGCCAACTAAATTGGCATACTGTGCTAGTCCCATTTGCCTCCATTTGGCTCATTGCCTTCTGAACCTTTCCTATTAATATATCTGTCCAAATGCCTTTTAAATGTCACACTTCTATGATTTCTTCTGGCAACTCATTCCAGATCCGGACGATCCTTCAAGTGAAAATGTTGCCGCCAAGGTCCCTGTTAAATCTTAAAATACGCCTTGCTCAAATTTAGGACCATAATTATGGGCCAGTCCTATCCTTTGCCATAACTATTCTGAAACAAATAGAATTATGGTCACAGATCCCAAAGTGCTCCACTACAGCCACTTACCCAACCTCATTCTCCAAGAGGAGGTTCAGTGTTGCACCCTCTTTAATATAACTCTCTGCATACTGATCCTGGAAGCTTTGTCGGACACATTTCACAAATCCCACACCATCCAAACGTTTTACATTACTGGAGACCCAGTAATTTAAAGAAGTTGAAATCTCTCACCAATACTACCCTATTATTTTTACAGCAATACAGCAGTTTTATTAACCATTCCCTTGTTTTGGGCCGGCATTGTATAGAGGATGCCATGATGGTTCAACAGTTAGTGCTGTTGCCTCGTGGAGCTGGGCTTGATCCTGACCTTCTTGCAGAGGCACGGAGAAATAAAGAGAGGGAGAATGGGACGAATGGATTTCTCTTATGGAGTCTGAGCTACGGTGAATGTACAAACTCCATACAGACAGCACCCGTAGTCAAGATCTACCTCGGGTCTCTAGTGCTGTAAGGCAGCAATTCTACTGCTGCACCATTGTGCCACCCACATTTCTTTTGGAGGGCTCAGTGCTTTCACCATGGTCTGGACAGAGATAAAATCAATGTCACACAGTTCTTGAAGCTGTTCAAGACCGACGTGACACCAACGAGGAGCCTGATCTTGTCATTGAGTACAGAGATTTGCCACTCGGGAGCTGATGGCTTTGTCATTGAGATTGCTGCTCCCAGTGGATGCAGAGCACTCCCCTTGAGCAGCTTCTGGTCCCCAGGAACAAAGGATGCTACACCTGAGCAGCCAGATATTCCCATGAGCGGAGAGGCGCTGCACGTTAGCAGACTGCCCTTCTGTATGAGGAGAGAGCGAAAGAGAGAGATAATGTAGGACCACATTGCACCAATAGAGAAACAGAGCTTGTGTAGGAAGGAACTCATCACTCATGACAGAGCAGAGAAACAAACCCTACAACCATCCAAACACCTTGGTGAGCAAAGTCCTGTAGAGACTAGCTCTGAATAGAGAACAAGGAAAGCTGGGCCCAGCCTCCTGTGAATTGGGGTCTGTGAGCTGGATCAGTTTCCAGCCTGGAGTTCGAAACAATGTCGATCTATCTGAATGTCAGCAGATCATTGCACCATTGTCTACCCAGAATCTAGAGAGGATGCTAAGCATGTACGTTCAGAATATTAATGCCTTAGGACAATACGCCCCTTCACGAGGTCACCAATTCACCGCCAGCCATCCTGCACTGTTCCTTCCATTGTTCCTGGGAGTCATGGGAGATCAACGGTACTGCGGTAGAGTTGCTGCCATGCAACGCTAGAGACCCAGGTTCGATGCTGACTACAGGTGCTCCCGTTTCCTCCCACTCTCCAAAGACGTACAGGTTTGTAGGCTATTTGGCTTGGTATAATTGTAAATTGACCCTAGTGTGTGTGTAGGACAGTGTTAGTGTGCCGGGATCGCAGGGCAGTGCAGACTCGATGGACTGAAGGGCCTGTTTCCATGCAGCATCTGTGGAATGAGAAAACCAACTAAATAATTAAGATTGAAGACCTTTCAGTCACAAAATATTTCCAAGACATTTGATCTAGAATCACGTGCAGATGGAAAAGCCACCTTCCTGGCTAAAGTTGAGCTTCTGAGCAATTGAAGCTTGAAAAATTCATTACAGCTGAGGTCTGAATAGTTGATTTTCAGAAAATCTATAAATACATTTGAAATATTTACAGCATCAGAAATGAATGCAGTTTGCAACTGAGCATCTGAGTGGAATTGATCTGGAAACTTGCACAATTTTTGTTTAAACAGAAAGATAAGATCATCATTCGCATAAGCAGTTTTGAGATATTGCCAGAAAATGACTGACGTCCCTGATAAAGAGATTTCATTTTACTGCTTTTGAGCAATCATAGCATTAAGTTTGGATGATTTTTATTTTATGCCGTTGTGTGAAGAAATGCACAAATTGAAGTCACTTGACAAAACTTCAGATTATGAAAAAGTCTCTGCATTTTATTTATATACCAGCACATTTTAACAATTTTTTTTTTTTACCTGAAGCTTTTTCTAAGTGCAGTGCAAGAATGCGAGGAGATACAACTGGCAGAGATAGGTCCAGATTCAATTATCTTAATTCAACTCCAGCAGCATTCTGATGGCCTTGAAGGGCCACAGGACATCGCAAAAAGTGCTTGAATTTTCCCCCCTTCATTTAGATTAGACCCTCAAAAAATGAATAGCATTGATTTTTGTATTCACAATGCAGTCAGAAAGAAATCATGCCCTTGACATTCCTTGATTGTTTCAAAAACAATGCATCAAGCTCTATCCCAATGAGACAAATTAAGTGATTTTTGTCCAGCAAATCCTTTGCTTCCTTGCTTGCTTTGCTGCTTGCTGATGCACGCTGTCCCTAAATCTGCAGCCCAATCACCTAAAGGGCAAGTGAGAAGAACTGTGCCTCCAGTGAAGTGTAAATAATTGGTTGAAATTAGAGAAATGAGAGCAATAAATTTGTGGAATAACAAAGTTGTTTTGAGTATTTTAAGTCTCACCAGGATCTGACAGGTGACATATAGTTTCATTTGAAAAGCAGTATGATAACCATATTAATATATTTATGAGTATTTTTAAGGAAATAAATATTTTGACACAAAGAAGACATTAGAGATCTCGAGAACTGACATTTGTAAGCATGAGAAGAAAAATAAATTGTGCTTATATAATGTATTTTCATGACCCCAAGGTCTGAAAAATTCTTTGCAATCTGTAAAATATTCTGAAGTGCAGTCTGTTTTGGACTGCAGGAAACATGACACCCAATTTACACACAGCAAGGTCCCCATTAGCAGTTTCATGATAGCAATGTGATAGCAATGTAATCTGGCTTCAGTGTATTTTTTCAAGGATAGATTCTGGTTTGGATTCTGTGGATGACTTCTCTGGGCTTTCAAATACTATTGTAGGTTTTCTTCCCATCCATTGTGATTGGAAACAGGCCTTCAGCTCATCCAAAAATGGTGTCATTGATTCCTTTAGCAGCTCATTCAATATACCATCCCCCTCTGTGTGAAAAAGCTGCCCCTCAGGTTCCTCATAAATCGTTCCTCTCTCATCTTAAACCTATGCCCTCTTGTTTTCAATCCACTGGGGAAATGATTGTGTGAATTCACCTCATAAATGTCCCTCATGATCTTATACACCTCTATAAAATTACCGGGGGTTACACAAAAAGCTGGAGAAACTCAGCGGGTGCAGCAGCATCTAAGGAGCGAAGGAGATAGGCGACGTTTCGGGTCGAGACCCTTCTTCAGACTGGTCAGGGATCAGGGAAACGAGAGATATAAACAGTGATGTGGAGAGATAAGGAACAATGAGTGAAAGATATGCAAAAAAGTATTGGTGATAAAGGAAGCAGGCCATTGTAAGCTGTTTGTGGTGTGAAAATTAGAAGCTAGTGCGACTGGGGGGGGGGGGGGGGGGGGGGGAGATGGAGAAGGAATGTCAGGGCCAGAGGGCTGAGGGAGAGGTGGGGGGGAGGCAGTCTGGGTTAACAGAATTGAGAAAATTCAATGTTTAAGCCCAGAGGATGCAGACTCCCCAAGCGGAATATGAGGTGCTGTTCCTCCAACTTGCGGTGTTGATCACTCTGGCCGTGGAGGAGGCCCAGGACCGAGAGGTCGGATACGGAGTGGGAGGGGGAGTTGAAGTGCTGAGCCACCGGGAGGTCGGGTTGGTTATTGCGGACCGAGCGGAGGTGTTCGGCGAAACGATCGCCCAGCCTCCGCTTCGTCTCACCGATGTAGATCAGCTGGCATCTGGAGCACCGGATGCAGTAGATTACCTTAGATATAAAATTACCTCTCGGTCTACTGTGCTCCAAGGAATAAATTCTAGCCTGAGAGTCCCTCCCTAAGATTCAGTCCCTCGAATCTTGGCAACATCCTCGTAAATGTTTTCCTGCTCTCTTTCCCAATTAATGGCCTTCTTTCCTATGGTCGGACGACTAAAACTGAACACAATACACTGCGTGTGGCCTCCCCAATATCTTATATGATCCCAACTTCTATACTGTCATTGATGAAGGCAAGCTTGCCAAAAGCATTCATCACCAACCTGAATTGAACAGTTCCCATTTCTTATACAGCTGATCAAGATCCCACTGTAATTCTTGATAACCTTCACTGTCTACGATGCCATCTATTTTAGTGTCACATGCAAACTTGCCCTTGACCATTTGTACAAGGGAACAGGTTCAAAGATCTGACTAGTAGAATAGAAAAAGGCTCACTCGCCTGTTTAGTTGCAAATCAGTTTTATTGGCAAGAGGGTTCATAAACAATACTTGTCTCGGTATGTGCAGGGTCCAGTTTTACAGCAGCACAACTCTCGCTCTCTCTCTGCCTCCGTCCGTGGCGCTGATCGCGACTCAGCCTGTCGGTGAACCCCTCTCGAACATGAACACATCAGATTTATTGGCAAGAGAGAGAACAAAATGCGAGAGGAAACCAAAGCACTCAAAGGTAACTCACACAGTTACAGTGAGACTTACATGCAA